>CM066321.1:51458554-52058554 GCA_033807775.1 Saussurea involucrata
TATTAAGAATATAAAGTATAAAACATCAAGCCTCTTGGTGCATGCATGTGTGTATATATAGAGAGATAAAGTTAGAGGAGAATATGATAAATTTCATTTGGAACCTTAAGTTCATTGAGAATATAGAGAACTAATTATTCATATAAATAACACCGAAATCATAATTATTATTATCAGACTTATCAGATTTTCACCGTGAATCCTTCTCATTCATCCCAACCGTATAAATAGTTACAAGGAGAGGATAAACATGAAAACGATATACAATCTCTAGAGATATACACAAACTATTAGAGATATACACTTACTCTAATTATCGCTAATTTACCAAACACTATCGGTTTCCAAACTTATCTGCTATTACTCCCCCGCAGTCGAAGCAGGAGGACCCCGGATGCTAAGACTGGACCGAAAATCATCAAATAGTACTCGTGGAAGACCCTTAGTAAAAATATCAACGTATTGGTAACGTGACGGAACATGTAATACTCGAACCAGCGACAAGTCTACTAATGAACTGATGCGGATATTGTAACGACCCAATCTAAATAAAGCATACTTAGCATTTATATTTAAATAATTACAAAACTGGGTACACAAAAGTTTCAATTCATCTGTCTAAATAACTTAGGTTGGCGGAAACAACCTATACACAACTGAGAAAAACTACTAACTAGAGTGCCACTATGCTTCTTGACTCTTCTTGCTAAGCTCAGCCTATTTGCCCGAGCTCCTGGAAACCTGCTTACCTGAAAAGGTTTTAATTTGAAAATGCGAGGGTTAGACCATGAGGTCTAGTGAGTCCCTCCTAACAGTTATCAAAGCATTTAAACAGTTCATCTCTTCAGCTTTAAACATTCATACTCAACACGTCAAAATCATTTACGGACTAAAGTCCGCCTCCTCATAATCTGACACCCTGAAGCCACCCGAAGGTGACAACGAGTCAGCCTCATACTGCCTTGCGGAGCCTCGCTCCTGGCATATAGGGACCTCCCTTCCCGCACGAGAGCTGGCGGAACTACTCTCCCGTCTTTGCCAGTTTACGTCTCCTCGATGTATGCATACATTCTACATAAAACTTTAAACAACTTTCATGCAATAAAAGCATAATAATAAAGCATGGCAATTCTCAACATTCATAACACATTTTGAAAACACTTTAAAAGCCACACATTTTAGTTTAGAAAACTCACCTGAGGCTCTTACTTCTCGTTCCTAAACCGTTCCAAACTTCCAAATCGACTTCCCTGAATAAACGGGCATAAAACAACAACTCAGCAAAAGTATCCGGACAACTCAGGTTTTCCGGACAACCCTACTTTTACGAACGCTAAAGAGTCCAGACACCCACACTAATCCGGACGACAACTAATCCGGACAACACTCCTTTTCCGGACATCACGCTCTCCGGACAACACATCCTATCCGGACGTCTCCTATCCGGACAAATCCTATCCGGACACACACACATCCGGACAACTCCTATCCGGACACTTACCCGGAAACATTCATCTGATCGAAGTGTCTGGACGGCGCTGGACGAGTGTGGAGGCTGTAATCTCACGAAAATCCTCCAAATTAACACGATAGAGCGATAAAAGGTAACATGAACATTACATAACCAACTCTTATCAAATTCTTGCTATCCAAACACTATTAGATGATTTAATCTCTCTTTCAAGACCAAAAAGCACTTTCTTACAAAAACTCCCAATAAACAATCAAACACTATCAAATCAGCAGAGAGTTTCTAAGAAGGATTACCTGACCAAATTACTAGCAGAAACGAGTTCCAACACCACCTTCTCTTCTGAATCCACAGATTGGTGCCTCTCTTCTTCAAATGCCAAGAATATCAAAAACCCTTTCTCTCCTCTTTTCTCTTCAATAGCCGCCATCCACAACAAAAATCAGGAGAAATATGACTCTCCTATGGTTTTTGTGCCCATTTTATACCTTACCCCCTAATAACAAAATACTCCCCTCAACTTCCATTTTATTTACTTTCCACCACAAGACTTGGAACCCTTCCTTTTTGGACACGGTTACTACAACACTCCCTCCTCAAAAGAATTCCGTCCCCGGAATTCCCTTCTGGTACCTGGACATCATATCTGATTCCACTTCACACGTAGCCTCTCGTCCCTTATGATATCTCCACTGGGCTTTAACCAGTCTGACCTCCATATTCCTTGTTTTCCGAACTTTACTGTCTACAATCTCAATCAGCTCTTCTTCAAACATCAATTTCTCATCAATGCTGACATCTTCTAACGGAATGGCTACATCGGTCCCGGCCAACATTTTCTTCAGATTGACACATGAAATGTTGGATGAACTCCTCTTACTTCTTCCGGCAAGTCCTACTTGTATGCCGCTGCTCTAACTTGCTCATTAAAGACGAAAGTCAACTCCTTATCACCTGTAATTCTTGCAAGGTCGATCTCACTACAGCTACCCTCATCTGTTCCTCATAACAGAGACGCACATCACCCTACAAATCCTTCCAAAATTTCATCTAGTATCTCAAGATCACGCGCTAACTATTCAACTTTCATAACTCCGACGGACCCACATACGTAGTCCACTTTACACATCCCTCAATTCTTCGAGGTTCCATAGTCTTATGCTTTCAATCCATCCGCTCAGTTCTAATCGGCTGCCCCAAATCGTTCAGATGGGGAAATGTAACTGCACTTCCTGCGTGAAACCGCCTTCGGTGAGTCATCACTTGCTAAAACGTTCCATCCTGCACTATTTACTTGTACCCTCTTCGATCACTACACTTGCTTAAAACTATCTGAGAAAACCAAGGCCAACCGCGCCTCCGTCCACACCTCGGGACTCATGGTTTTAAACACGTCTAGTTAAAGTCTCTCTTACATTTATACTTCCTTAAGAAAAGAACTTGGTAGAAATTTCCCGCCACAACAACGAGAATCTTCTGCCAGGAAAACTCGCTCACTGACAACTTGGCACCAGGCCAACCTTGTACATCCCGACAAGCTCACACCCTTGAGCCTCTCCTTGGCATACCTGAAATTCTAGATTACTTCTCCCAACCGACATTTGTCTATGCAGATCATACCCCTTTCCCGAATCCCATTGGCTACAACTTGTCAACTAATTCGTACGTTCACACCACTTCATCATTTCACACTTAACGTGTGTAATAGAAGGAAACCTCTATAATTCCTTATTAGGGTACTCACCTATCCGAAATGAACTTATCCTGAAGGCTCATCAATTTCTCACTGCTTGCTACAAGCGTCCAGTCATATAACATAACTTCGGTTACTCCCACTCAACTAGGTGGGGTAACCACGATCACACCCTACTGTTCTCAATAGCTTACACTGAACGATCAGTTCGCTTGAACATTTCTCACAAAATCACTAACTTAACTCATTCAGTTGTCTTATCCACTTCTTTCCTGCACAAGCTTATACACAATTTACTTCCTCATTACTTCCTCCAAAAGTTAGCACACTTATCAAGGACACTCTACACAACACTGCGCCTATCGGCATTACTGTCAAGTTTACTACTTCCGATTTACTTACTTATTCCGACATACTGTCTTCACCTCCCCACGCTAGCGTGGAGTACTGCCCACCAACATTACTCGCCCCTCTCTTCCGACAATTCTTAAGCTGCAAATGCTGTCTCATTACTATACATAACCAAACGGTTGCACTAAAATTCTAACTTAAGGCTTTCGACTAAATCACCTCGAACGTCATCAGAGTTCGACGTCACTGTACATTCTTTAAAATCCAACTTTTACTTTCTCAGACAATTCGTTCCCACATAAGCAACACTCACATTCTTTAAGGATTTCACATCTATTCCACCACATTTTGACTAATACATCCTGTTGGGTCACCAAGGATTTGAAATTGACTCACCGATGTTTTCCCTAAAACTCCTACTTAGAATATTTTAGTTTGGTTCTTTGAATGACTTGTACAAAATATCAAATGTTCGGTGAAGTCAAAGATCAACCGAAACCAAGCTTGAAGACTCTCTACTCGTGGAAAATAGAAGACTCTCGGCAACATACAAAAAACTCATCACCACCGAATTGCCTGGACAATTTCGGTGGCCACGTTCACCACCGAATTACCTGGAGAATTTCGGTGGCCTCCTTCACCACCGAAATGCTCTCATAATTTCGGTGGTCGCTCTCTCTCTCCACCGAAGATCTCTTAATTTCGGTGGAAACTCCTTCGGTGCTAAAGTCTTGAAGGAAAGATCTTTTATTATGGGACAGAATCCTCTAGCAGATAAAAGTGACAGTTTGTCTCTTTATCCATCTTCAGTTAAAGTCCTTTTCCTCTGCATGAGCTCTACTGTCTGCACCTGTAAAAAGTGACAAGGACTTCTCAACTCTCCAGAAGTCAACATCATCAGCAAGTTGGAAGATGACAAGTGTCCCAAGCATTTAATGCTTGTGCACTCCTTGCCACTATAAAAGGAAGAAGACCTCCTCATGCAATCTCACGCTTTTCTGGATTTCTCTCAGTGCAAGATCTTCATATTGCTTGATAACCTTATAGCCTTGCTCTTAGTGTTCTCTGCTGTATTGTTTAGTTTACTTTGTGAAAGATTGTTAGAATAGTTTATCTGTTCTTTTCCGCAACAGTCTTTAAGTTTTCTATGTGTAATTCTTGTTGAAAGATTTTCAATATAAAGAATTAAAATTGTGAAAATTTTGAGTATTGTATTCAAACCCCCCCCCCCCCCTTCTACAATACTTGGTTAGCCATCTGGGACTAACAAGTGGTATCAGAGCAGAAAGTTTAATTCCATAAACTTGATCTGCGATGGCTGCCTCTTCTTCTTCTACTGTTGAAAACTCTTTTCAAAATAACTTTTCTGAAAATGGGTCCATTTCAAAACCTCCTAAGTTCAATGCTAACAACTTCTCTTTGTGGAAAAGCCGCATGATGCTGTTCATGGAAGGAGTGGATACTAGATATCCAACCATTCTCCAAGAGGGACCCATTATCCTCAGAGTTTGGGCTCGCTATGAAACGCAGAGGCCTGGGAAAGAGTCTGTTGAAAAAGAAATCTCTAGTGATTCTGATGAGGAAAAATCCAGTGCTACTGGTCGTTATATTCTAAAAAACCCTAAAAAGTATACTGATGAGGAAAAACGTTTGGTCACTCTTGACTCCAAAGTAAGAGCTATTATTGCACTCTCTCTTCCTGATGAGGTCTACCACTCTTTGGTGAACTTTGAAACTGCTAAAGAGATGTGGACCACACTGTGTGTTCTGTACGAAGGTACAGAGGAAGTAAAGAAATGTAAGAAGATTGGTCTTATTAGAAAGTATGAACTCTTTGCTTTTGAAAAAGGAGAATCTCTTCCTAGCTACTATAATCGCTTCAACTCTCTTTTAAATGATCTAAAGTTATTGGGCAGAGTCTATGATAATGAGGAAGTCTTGTGCAAGTTCATGGATTGTCTCCCAGAATTTTGGGAAAATATATGTACTTGCATCAAAACTACCAAGGACCTTGAGTTCATGCCCTTAACTGTTCTGTATGGTACTCTCTTCAATTTTGAGCAAACCAAGCTTCAAAGGAAATCTTTCATCAAAGAAATAAAGAGCTCTTCCATAGCTCTTATCAGTGAAAATTCCAAGAAATCTCAAAACCTCCCTAGAATCACCTATCCTTCATCTGACTCTGATAATGACAACCAGTCTAATTCTACCCACCAAACGGAGGCATATCTAAGTGATGCTGATGATGAAGGTGAGGATATTATGGTTGAACAATTGTCAGATGAAATGGCAATGGTGGCTGGTTCTAAAAATAAATTTCGTCCTTTCAACAAATCCAGAAGTTTAAAAAAAACCTCATCTTTTAAGATTTCTTCTGATAAGTCTAATGAGGAGTGTTTTAATTGTGGCAAGAAAGGACATTTTGCATCTGAGTGTAGGAGCAAGCTTATCTTCAAGTCTAGAAACCCATCTTCTGAGAGTCTCTCCTCAAAAAGGGAAAAATCCAAAAATATGCCTTTCAAATCAACCTTTCCCAAAAAGGAGTCCCATTCCTCTTTCTTAAATCATCAGGAGCGTGCTGAGAAATATAAAGCCAAGTACAAGAAAGAGAAGGAAAGAAGTGAAGGACTGGAAAGAAAAGGGAAGGGTCTTATGGCTGAAACTCACGATTGGGATGATGAAGACACCTCCGACAGCGACTCTCAAAATAGGTGCTTCATGGCTATCTCTGAAGAAATGGAAGTTTCTGAAAAGGCTACCTCTCCAATGGCTCTTGTGTCGACTGAGTGCTCGACAGCTTATGCTCAGGTTTCTGAGCGCCATCAAATATGGTATCTGGACAGTGGGTGCTCACGCCACATGACGGGAAACAAATATCTTCTCATCAACTATGTGTCTGAAAAGGGTCCATCTGTCACTTTTGGTGATAACTCTAAAGGCTACACCAAAGGCTATGGAACTCTCACAAATGGATCAGTCACTTTCAATAAAGTGGCATTTGTTGAAGGCCTCATGCATAATCTTCTCAGTATTAGTCAACTGTGTGATCTTGGATATAAAGTTATCTTTGAACTTTGTATCTGTACAGTTGTGGACAAGAACTTCAATGTGATGTTATCTGGAAAAAGGATGGAAAATGTCTATGTCATTGACATGGGACTAACTAACAACTCATCCAATGTCTGCTTTGTGTCAGATGACTCATCCAAAAGAAACTGGTTGTGGCATAAACGTCTCTCTCATCTAAACTTCAAAACTCTCCACAAAATTTCAAATAAGGAGTTGGTGTCTGGCATGCCAAAGCTGAATTTTGTCAAATAAAAGCTGTATGATGCATGTGAGAAAGGGAAACTCACCAAAACCTCCTTCAAGACCAAGCAATGCTCCTCCATCACTCTTCCTCTCCAGATGCTGCACATGGACCTATGTGGACCAGTCAGCACTCCTAGTCTAGGAGGAAAAAGGTACATTCTTGTAATTGTTGATGAATTTACCAGATATACTTGGGTGTCTTTTCTCAGGTATAAAAGTGATGCGACTGAAGAAATCATCAATTTTGTCAAGAAAAATGAAGTTCTGAATGGCCAACTTGTTCGGTCAGTAAGAAGTGATAATGGCACTGAATTCAGAAACAGTGCTCTTGAAGACTTCTTTACTGAGAAAGGAATTTCTCAGAACTTTTCTGCAGTTCGAACCCCACAGCAAAATGGAGTGGTGGAAAGGAAAAATAGAACTCTGTGTGAAGCTGCCAGATCCATGCTAAGTGAATCAAATCTACCTACATATTTTTGGGCTGAAGCTGTTAACGCTGCCTGCTTTACCCAAAATAGGTCTGTGATTTCTAAAAGGCATGATAAAACCCCATATGAAGTTTTCCATGGCAGAAAACCGAATATTGGCTTTCTTCATGTATTCGGCTGTGTGTGTTTTATTCTGAATGATCGTGAAAATCTTGGGAAGTTTGATCCCAAAGCTGATGAGGGAATATTTGTTGGATACTCTCTATCCTCCAAAGCTTATCATGTGTTTAACCTCAGAAGAAAATGCATTGATGAGTCTATCCATGTCAAATTTGATGATCTTAGATCCTCATCTTTGTCAAATGATGATGATGAATTGCACAGATGGATCTCGTCATGCATCGGTGCTGCTCCTTTGTCTAACCCTACCGATACTCACCTCACTCCCTCCATTCCATCTCCTTCAAGTATCCAAAATGGGTCACCATCCTCTCCTCACACCGAAATTGACCAGCCCACCGACACCATTCCTCACACCGAAACACTTACTCCCACCGAAAATCAGCCTTCACCGACCACCGAAAATCCAACCTACCACCGAACCTCTGATCCCACTACTTCAACTCATCTCACTCAATATACTCCATCACCTCTACCCCCTGCCTCAAAATGGACTAAGGATCACCCTATTGACCAAATCATTGGTGATCAGCACGCAGGTGTCCAAACACGTAGAGGAGTTGGAAATATTTGTCTCTATGTGAATTTTCTCTCTCTTATTGAACCCAAAAAGATTGATGAAGCTCTAGCAGATCCCTGTTGGATCACTGCCATGCAAGAAGAGCTTTCTCAATTTGAGAGAAACAAAGTTTGGAGATTGGTTCCCAGACCCCGAAAGAAGACAATCATTGGAACCAAATGGATCTTCAGGAATAAAATGGATGAAGATGGCACTGTTATCAGAAACAAGGCCAGACTAGTAGCTCAAGGGTACAGACAGGAAGAGGGCATTGACTATGATGAAACATTTGCCCCTGTTGCAAGACTTGAAGCTATAAGGATCTTTCTGGCCCATGCTGTCTACCGAAATTTTAGGGTCTTTCAAATGGATGTTAAAAGTGCCTTCCTCAATGGGGAACTTGCAGAAGAAGTCTCTGTGAAACAACCTCCTGGCTTTGAAGACCCAGCTCATCCAGACTATGTGTACAGACTTGACAAAGCACTGTATGGTCTCAAGCAAGCTCCTCGTGCTTGGTATGACACTCTTGCCAACTTCCTTCTAAAACATGGATACTCCAGAGGTAAAATAGACAACACTCTTTTCATCAAGGAAACTTCAGGTAACCTCATTCTTGTCCAAATCTATGTTGATGACATCATCTTTAGTGCCACTGATGAATCACTTTGTGATGAGTTTGCTTCTCTCATGATGAGTGAATATGAGATGAGCATGATGGGAGAGCTTACATTCTTTTTGGGCCTTCAGGTCAAACAAACTTCAGAAGGAATCTTTATAAATCAAAGTAAATATATTCGTGACCTTCTGAAGAAATTTAACTTTTTAGATTGCTCTCCTATGAAAACTCCCATGGCACCACCGTTGAAACTAAATGCTGATCCTAAAGGTGTATCTATGGATGTTACCCATTATCGGGGCATGATTGGTTCTCTTCTATACTTAACTGCTAGCAGACCGGACATTATGTTTGCTACTTGTCTTTGTGCCCGTTATCAGGCAAATCCTAAAGTGTCACACTTAAAGGCTGTAAAACGGATTTTTCGGTATCTCAAGGGTACCTTACACTTGGGTCTTTGGTATCCCAAAGACTCAGGTTTTGAACTAATTGGGTATTCAGATTCAGATTTTGCAGGCTCCCAGATTGATAGAAAGAGCACTACAGGAAGCTGCCAACTTCTTGGTGGTAAATTGGTAAGTTGGTCCAGCAAGAAACAAAACTCTGTGTCCACCTCTACTGCTGAGGCTGAATATGTAGCTGTTGGAAGCTGTTGTGCTCAGATCCTATGGATGAAAAATAAACTCAGGGACTACAATCAATTCTTTTCTAAAATCCCAATTCTGTGTGATAATTCCAGTGCAATAGCTATTGCAAACAATCCTGTTCTTCACTCTAGATCTAAACACATAGATATCAGGTATCATTTCATCAGGGACCACATTTCCAAAGGTGACATTGAACTGCACTTCATTCCCACCGATTTGCAGCTTGCTGATTTATTCACTAAACCCCTTGATGAAACCAGGTTCAACTTTCTCATAAGTGAACTTGGGATGTGCAATCTTCAAGAATAACATGTGTTTATGCTCCACTAATCTCACATCGGTAGAGACTTCCTTATCCACTTCTAACTCTCCACCGATCTCTCATCGGTGGACAAATCTCTGTGCCTCTCCACCAATTAGCTTCTCCTTCCATCCACCAAAATCTGATTCGGTGGCATCTCTCTCCTCTCTAACACCTCTACCGACTACCCATTCGGTGGACTCCTTCTAAACTTCCACCGAAATCGAAACTCGGTGGAATCCTTCAACTCCTTCACCGAAGTCAAAATTCGGTAGGATTTATCTAACCTTCCACCGAAATCTAAGCTCGGTGGAACCCTTCTAATTCGGTACAATCCTTCAAATCCTCGGTGGATTCCTCACACCGACTCTCCATTCTTGATAAGATATGGTATCCACCGAATCTCCACCGATCCACCACCGAATCTACACCGACCCACACACACTTATCTTATACGATTCCCAATGTCTCCTTGTGACCCTTCAATCCCAAAACCTGTCAGTGATGGGAGACCTTTCCCCTTCCAGCCGCTATGTGTCCCAACTCCCCATATCCCACTCCACTTTTCGCCGTATAAATCCCATCTCCCAATAAACATCATCACTCCTTTATCCTCTCTCACCTCTATATATACATAAGCCTAAAACCCTTTTTCCTCACACTTCTCGAACCCTGAAATTCTTTTCCCTCTCATCTCTCTCTCGGAAAACCTCTCAATCTCCATTGCCATGGCATCCTCCAGATATGTTATTCCCACACGATTTGAAGATCTTAAGTTTAATCCATGTAATCACGTTGCCCGCTTCGACCCAGATCCCGCTCATCCCGAGTTCTCCACTATCGCAAAGTTCCTTACTCGCTCTCCTCTTCTTCATGCCTTTTCTTGCAACCCCAAGATGAGTAAAATGCTCATTGGCAGATTTTGGTTAACCTGTGTATACGATCCCTCCAACGAAGCCATTCACGCCTCCATTCTTTCTGACGACGCCGGTGATCACGACCTTACGTTTGGGGTCGATGATGTTCGTCTCGCACTCAAGATTGACGCCTTTCCCGACTACGAAGAAATGTATTTGGACACCGTACATGAAGACGTTCTTCTTACCACCGGATACGTGCTCGACGACTCCTCCAAAAGCTCCAAAGGCCCCGGTACTCTTCTCCGCAGCAAAATGGGAGGCATTTGGAACTTCTTCTTTGCCCACGTTATCCATTGCCTCTCTCGCAAAACCAGTGGGCACGATCAATCGCCATCATACATCACCAATCTCGCACATGCCCTCATCTTCCAAAGAAAAGTCGACTTCGCCCAATACTTCTTCTCGGAGCTTGTCGAGGTTATCAAGACTCCCAAGAAATGTTACGTTGCATATCCTCGATTCATCTCCATGATCATACATCACAAACTCTCTAAGGCGTTGGAGTCAGATCGCAGATCCCCTTCACCACGATTCTCTTATGACTGGTCTTCTCCGTGTGTAGGCACCAAAACTCTCAACGTTAAGCCGCTTGCCACCGATCGCCCCTTACGACCAGGTATGATCTCTTTTGCTCTCTCTCCAGAACTACATTGGGGTGATGCGGAAATTCCCGGGTTTCATCACCTGGAAATTCCCGAGGTCACTCCAACTGTCGTGGCCCCTTCTCCCCGTTCCCGAGTTACGTCGGGTGGCACTCAAAAGAAACGACAAAAGGCCACCGACACCTCCGCACCCGCTTCTCGAGCTACGCCACCGAGAGTTCCCTCGGAGGCTTCCCCGGCTCAAACCCCTTCTCGTAAGCGGAGGCACTCATCTTCCCCTTCGGGATCTCTTCCAAAGTGGTCTCGGAAACCATCGGCCCAACCGACTAATCCAACTGTCGATTCTCGAAAAGCACCAGTTGTTGAACTTCATCCCTCCGGGCCAAGGGTATCCGTTACAAACCCCACCGACTCCTCTGTTGCCTCTCAAAAGGCCTCAGTTGTACATTTGGAGAAACCTCAACATACCTCCCCACTCGATTTTTTGGGTGGTGGAGATGACCTCGAGGTATCTCCTCTCGAGGGTTCTGATTTTACACTTCAAAGCCTTTCACCCGATCAGTTTATGATCGATGAGATTGCACAACCCAATCAGGGTTCCCCCCCACAGATTCCCCCCCACATGATTTCTTTGAATTTCTTTTAGCGGACACTGGTTCTCCCCGAACCATCCCGTCCCCCGAAGAACATCCCACCGAGTCTCCCTCGCCGAGGTACCAATCTCCACACCGATCTCCTTCGCCGAACCCTCCACCCCGAACCCTCTACACCGACGAGCTATCGCCTTACTTACGAAATCCCCTCCCCGAAGCAGATCCCCTACGCATGCACTCTTCGTTTCCCGAAATCGGTGGTCAGACCTCATCCCACTTAGACCGACCTTCTGTTTTTCTTCAATCCACCATTTCATTAATCTCCCAGGCCAACTCTAGAATTTCAACTCTTGAGACAAAGTTGCCTCAATTGCTCTTCAATGCAATCACCGATGCCCTTGTACCAATAAATGCCTCTCTTACTACCTTGTCTTCTAAGGTGGAATCCCTCTCAAAGGCCTCCAGCACCGAAAAGTCTGAATGGGAAATGGATATGGGTGATTTCTCTCTGGTTCCCAACACCATCTCTGGTAGCTTGGCCTTCCTCCACTCCAAGTTTGACAAGGTGTTCTCTGAGATGGGTTTTAAGCTTCCGGCTGTTCCTGAGGGGGAGAAAACCTCAGCTCCACCGAAATTGCCATCCATAAATAGATCTTCCAGTAACAAGCCTCCACCGAAAACCTCTCCACCATCACCGAAACCATCTTCACCGAAAGCCTCATCACCGAAACCATCTTCACCGAAAGCCTCATCACCGAAATCCTCTTCTATTTCACCAACACATACAGGTACCACCGAAGCATTAGACCTTGATGCATCAACTGAGGGGGAGCAATCCAGCAAAGCTCCCAAAGACAAAGGCAAGAAAGCTTTTTCGGCCGAAGATTTGGCTAAAGAAGAAAAGAAGAAAAAGGAGTTGGCAAAGTATGGGGCTCGACCTAAAGGTGCTGAATCTCTTAAACTCAAGATTGCTTCTCATATAATCACCACCGAACTCGGTCTCTCCCCTCAAGAAATTGAGGAAGCAAAAATCGCTCAAATCAACTTAGATAAATCCAGAGATCTCTCCCTTAAAGCTGCTGAAGAAGAAGCTGCAAAAGCAAAATCCACCGATGCCATTCTAACCCAAATCGGTGCTGAGTGCCCTAGAACAAGAAAAGAATGATGAAATTAGCTGGTACAAAAAGACCATGCACCACCGAAACAACAAGTCACCAATTTCAACTGTAAAGATTGCCACCTCCAAAGTAAACCCGGAAGATATCAGGCTGATCATTAACAGAGAAGATGGTTCGATAAAGAGTGTGAAAGAAAGTCATCTCCAACTCTTCGGTCTCTCGGAATGGTATGAAATCTCTCAACACCTGGTCAGGAGTCCAAATCCAAAGAAAGACATCTTTGTCAAATACATTGATGGACTGATGGGAAAGATGAAAGAAATCAAAAGAAAGCACAATATCACTCTTTCCACCGATGAGAGAGCCAAACTTCAATCTTTGAAAGAGAAAATCATCCTTCCTAAAGTTAAAAATCCTCCTGACTCGGTCTTCAAGGAAATGGCAAGAAAAGGTCAAATCCCAAATGTGAACAATCTAAACCTCACAATCCCAACTTCGGTCCCCTATCCTACCACAACCTTGAGCCTCTCACCAATACCAGGATTGTTCTTCAACGATGGTCTCGGTCGTCGGTGCTTCTTCAGATTTGCCCAGATACCCATCGCCGATACTATCATTCTGGAAGGCATCCACAACCTCTTTCCTAACATCCCCGAAGCTCAACCTTTCTATCGAAACCTAATGGAAGAAATCAAGCGCCGACAATTCTCAAAGAAGTAGGTTCTCTCTTTTGGTACTTGTAAAAGTTAGTTTCTCATTTTGTAAACTGTACGAGAACTAATCGTAATACAAGTATCTCTCTATTTGAATTTTATTTCGGTACATACTTTACCTTCCTCTACTTGTAAATACTTTACATAGTATACATACTCATACAAAAGAAACAGATCAAAAAAAAAAAGAATGGTCTATGTGAAAAGAACCCAAAAAGAGTAAAAAGGGTCAAAATGCTTTTACTTTTCAAATACTCTTAAATATTCTAAGAAAGGAGCTCAAATTCAAATAGGGGGAGATTGTTGGGTCACCAAGGATTTGAAATTGACTCACCGATGTTTTCCCTAAAACTCCTACTTAGAATACTTTAGTTTGGTTCTTTGAATGACTTGTACAAAATATCAAATGTTCGGTGAAGTCGAAGATCAACCGAAACCAAGCTTGAAGACTCTCTACTTGTGGAAAATAGAAGACTCTCGGCAACATACAAACAAGTCATCACCACCGAATTGCCTGGACAATTTCGGTGGCCACGTTCACCACCGAATTACCTGAACAATTTCGGTGGCCTCCTTCACCACCGAAATGCTCTCATAATTTCGGTGGTCGCTCTGTCTCTCCACCGAAGATCTCTTAATTTCGGTGGAAACTCCTTTGGTTCTAAAGTCTTGAAGGAAAGATCTTTTATTATGGGACAGAATCCTCTAGCAGATAAAAGTGACAGTTTGTCTCTTTATCCATCTTCAGTTAAAGTCCTTTTCCTCTGCATGAGCTCTACTGTCTGCACCTGTAAAAAGTGACAAGGACTTCTCAACTCTCCAGAAGTCAACATCATCAGCAAGTTGGAAGATGACAAGTGTCCCAAGCATTTAATGCTTGTGCACTCCTTGCCACTATAAAAGGAAGAAGACCTCCTCATGCAATCTCACGCTTTTCTGGATTTCTCTCAGTGCAAGATCTTCATATTGCTTGATAACCTTATAGCCTTGCTCTTAGTGTTCTCTGCTGTATTGTTTAGTTTACTTTGTGAAAGATTGTTAGAATAGTTTATCTGTTCTTTTCCGCAACAGTCTTTAAGTTTTCTATGTGTAATTCTTGTTGAAAGATTTTCAATATAAAGAATTAAAATTGTGAAAATTTTGAGTATTGTATTCAACCCCCCCCCCCTTCTACAATACTTGGTTAGCCATCTGGGACTAACACATCCATCATCTTCTTTAAACTTCCAATGATCCCAAATATGCTTACTTAGCGACTCTTACAACTACAAACACTTGGTTTCTCCTTTGGGTAACTACCCGCCACCACTCCGTGATGCTATCCCGAATATAAACATATCACCACGTCAACTTACACCCCACGTGCTCCAACAACGTGGTTAACACTCGAACACCTCATCCGAAACTCCCAAAAAGGCTTATATCTGATGTTTCATCTTTCTCTAACATCACATCACTACGACGCTAGCTGGCACTTTTAACTTGGCAATTATTGCCACTACATAACTATACATTCCTCACTCATAACATCACACTGCAGACAAAAACTCTCATGGCCATTCATACACAACTCAAACTTATCTTCAAGACCTCACACATAAATAACCGAGTCTATCTCGCTACATTGTCTCTCCCCAGCTCTAGTTGAACCACAACACCCGAGTTTCTGATTAATTCTAACATACTCGTTTCTTGCTAGCTCTTTGCAATACCAAGCCATCATATCGACAAGGTACATTTCCTCACAGATCGACATAATCTATACCCTCACTTCGTTTGTGCTAAATACTTCATTCTTTACGAACCATCCATCTCGCTAGTAAAACGCTTATCTAAAACAGCAGCCTTTCCCTATCTTAACACCCCTACAAAGTGGTCCTTCAACTTTCAACCTTCTGATTCAAGTCTTCTGCCTCATGCAGCTTACACAACTACCGACTTTAACGTCAATAGTTGACCTGTTGATACTTCCTTAGCCTATTATTCAACAAGGGTCCCTTACTGAACCTAATCCTTCCAACATACCATAATCAAATTCACATCCCGTCGTCCTCATTTCAAACTCACTCGCGTAACTACAACATTACAAGCTCACCTCGAAGCTCATATTCCCACGCCATAGACATTTCATTCTTCCTCCCACACTCTTCATAACGAGTTGCTAAAACCGTCACCTTGAAGGCTTCCAGTCCTTCCTCCAGACACATCTGTCTCTCAACAACCGTACTTCCCGTTACCGTAGAAGGGTGTAAACCCTCATACAACCCACACTATAATCCACTTCCGACTCTACCACTGTTCACCTTTCCTCTTGAGCATAAATACTAAGGCTACAACATTCCTTCCTGATTTGCCCGACACCTTTCCACTCTTGAAGTTCTTCCTTAGCTTAACATACTATATCCTATGACCTAGTGAGTTCATAGCCTTCATGCATGACAACGCAATAGATAAAATCATTTACACGTTTTATCATTTTAAATAAACAACATTTGAAACTATCTTGGGTGTACTCGACCCCATCACTCTTATAACTTCAATGCCCTGCACGACGATTCGAGAATCGCTTGCATGCATTTCGACCTTACTCTTACTCAATCAGAACGATGTTATTACGACAGTGTGTATTGAATGAAAATCTTTTCATATGACATAATTCTGCAAGAACTACTGACACAAGGTAAACCAGTATAAAACGTTTATAAAAGATTCATCGTAAATACTAACATAACCTCCAGCATGGTACTGCACTGTGCTTTGGATCACATAAGCATTCCGCGGTCGGGGCCCAAGCAGACTCCCCCCTCGCCTCTTTCGAAGCCTACGCAAACTCCCTTCTACTCGAAATAGGAGGAAACGAGTTCCAACCTACCAGTCCGTCATACATATCCAAGGGATCATCAGGTCCCGAGGATCACTCTTTGATCCCACAGTGCAGACCGACTCCACAAAGCACATCATTCATTTCGTAAAATATGCACTTTTAAATCCTTTAAATCATCATTCTCATTTCATCATACATAACATGCTTTCTTAAGTAAAACACGTAGTTCGTGGAAAACATGCATGATAGTTACAAACAGTTTATGCTCGGGAATGAAATCATAATTAATTTAAAACATTTAACACTCTGTGTTGTAAAAGGTGTTGGGAACTCATACTCAATTATATAACTTCATCATGTCAACTCTCATTTGGTTATAAAAGTTTTGCATTCAAACGTTTTCTTGACTTATCATGGAAAGAGTGGAATATTTTGCAAATCGCAAACCTCAAGACTTCATTGTACGATCTAAATGGATTTATATATATATATATATATATATATATATATATATATATATATATATATATTTAACATACGCTTGCACACGCCGACTCATATCCGATCAAATTTGATATTTACACATTTACTTTACTTATGAAAAATCTCATGTACCCATACACGAACTCAATGCATGAAACTCTACTTGCAATTGAAGGCTACTCACTCAAACAAGGTCGATCGCTTTACTCACACGACTTATCCTTGACACTCTACCTTCGACCAGTGGTCGCCCTCTCGGCTTTGCAACAACTTGCTATACATACATTCAGCGGTCCACTTACTCAACCATTTCATACTACCTCCGTCTCGATCAAATCATCTCATATTATACCTCTACACGTTTTCAGTCCTCTACAAAAATCTCTCTTCACAGATCCTGCCACTGAACGACTCGACTAAAGGGTCAGAGCTCTAATCCTCTGCTCGCTCTTGAATTGACACCTCCAAGATCTCGACACTGTCCTTCCTTATCCTTGCAACGGATCTACCCCACGATCTCTAGAACTGAGACTCTCCAGAAACAGGAGTCTTACTCAAAATCAGTCATTCATCCTCTTCGAATCCACGAAGATCTACCTCTAGACGACTCATAACATTCTATACATCATTTCTTCTCTATGACGTATACATACATCACCTCATAAATGATTTCTCACGATACTTCCCCTACAATGGGTCTCACCCTACCCCTCAGGGATCTTACTGATATTCTAAAGTACTGGAACACGGCATAAACACTAGCTTCTAACTACCACTTCGGAATAATAAGGCAGGTTAAGCATATACATGTACCTGTAAGTTCGCGATTACACTGGCCAGGTGGAATCTCAAACTTACCTTACATGACAATCCTCAGTACCCTATTAGTCATATCTCTATAATAGTGTCCTCCTAACGCATTTCCTGATTCTCAGTTGTGATTTCTACTCCCAAGTTTAAGTTTAGGCCCGTCCGGTCACCTAAATCCCTTAAACTATGGCTCTGATACCAATTGTAACGACCCAATCTAAATAAAGCATACTTAGCATTTATATTTAAATAATTACAAAACTGGGTCCATAAAAGTTTCAATTCATCTGTCTAAATAACTTAGGTTGGCGGAAACAACCTATACACAACTGAGAAAAACTACTAACTAGAGTGCCACTATGCTTCTTGACTCTTCTTGCTAAGCTCAGCCTATTTGCCCGAGCTCCTGGAAACCTGCTTACCTGAAAAGGTTTTAATTTGAAAATGCGAGGGTTAGACCATGAGGTCTAGTGAGTCCCTCCTAACAGTTATCAAAGCATTTAAACAGTTTATCTCTTCAGCTTTAAACATTCATACTCAACACGTCAAAATCATATACGGACTAAAGTCCGCCTCCTCGTAATCTGACACCCTGAAGCCACCCGAAGGTGACAACGAGTCAGCCTCATGCTGCCTTGCGGAGCCTCGCTCCTGGCATATAGGGACCTCCCTTCCCACACGAGAGCTGGCGGAACTACTCTCCCATCTTTGCCAGTTTACGTCTCCTCGATGTATGCATACATTCTACATAAAACTTTAAACAACTTTCATGCAATAAAAGCATAATAATAAAGCATGGCAATTCTCAACATTCATAACACATTTTGAAAACACTTTAAAAGCCACACATTTTAGTTTAGAAAACTCACCTGAGGCTCTTACTTCTCGTTCCTAAACCGTTCCAAACTTCCAAATCGACTTCCCTGAATAAACGGGCATAAAACAACAACTCAGCAAAAGTATCCGGACAACTCAGGTTTTCCGGACAACCCTACTTTTCTGGACGCTAAAGAGTCCAGACACCCACACTAATCCGGAAGACAACTAATCCGGACAACACTCTTTTTCCGGACATCACGCTCTCCGGACAACACATCCTATCCGGACGTCTCCTATCCGGACAAATCCTATCCGGACAACTCCTATCCGGACACACACACACATCCGGACAACTCTTATCCGGACAAATCCTATCCGGACAACTCCTATCCGGACATACACACATCCGGACAACTCCTATCCGGACACTTACCCGGAAACATTCATCTGATCGAAGTGTCCGGACGGCGCTGGACGAGTGTGGAGGCTGTAATCTCACAAAAATCCTCCAAATTAACACGATAGAGCGATAAAAGGTAACATGAACATTACATAACCAACTCTTATCAAATTCTTGCTATCCAAACACTATTAGATGATTTAATCTCTCTTTCAAGACCAAAAAGCACTTTCTTACAAAAACTCCCAATAAACAATCAAACACTATCAAATCAGCAGAGAGTTTGTAAGAAGGATTACCTGACCAAATTACTAGCAGAAACGAGTTCCAACACCACCTTCTCTTCTGAATCCACAGATTGGTGCCTCTCTTCTTCAAATGCCAAGAATATCAAAAACCATTTCTCTCCTCTTTTCTCTTCAATAGCTGCCAACCACAACAAAAATCAGGAGAAATATGACTCTCCTAGGGTTTTTGTGCCCATTTTATACCTTACCCCCTAATAACAAAATACTCCCCTCAACTTCCATTTTATTAACTTTCCACCACAAGACTTGGAACCCTTCCTTTTTGGACACGGTTACTACAGATATCAACGAAGCCAAGATTTGTCCACTCAACGTGAAGTTTCAAGTAGAAGACTTCAGCGAACGCTGAACTTTATCACTTGCTGATAAAGATCTATTCAGCGAACGCTGATCATCAAGTTTCCTCTACAAGTTACTTTTGTCTTTCCCCCTTGCACGCCTCCGTACGATAATGTCAGAATGGACATCCTGAAAGTCCAGGATTCACTCTTACAATCAATATATCAATGTATGTAATAGTAATTGAGAAGTAATATGATCAAACTGATTTGTATTCAATGAAGAACAGAATTACAGATCTTAGAGAGAGAGAGTATCTCAAAGATTACAAAAGATGAATACAAATATATGCGGGAAAATCAGTTAGCAATGTAGTGCTAACCACTATATATACTGCAACGGAAATATTAAGATACAGTACAAATATGAATGACTAATAGGAACAATACATGTGTCCTAATTAGTTAACTAAACACTAAGGAAAGTATCTAGTTATAAGTTCTGAACAGGTTGTTCAGAACTTCTGAATGTTCTTCTGACATGGCTTCTCAGAACTTCTGGCTCTCCTTCTGAGCCTTCTTAGTCAGAACTCTGACCGTTCATATCAGAACATCTGAGCCTTCTCATCAGATCTTTAACACTTAGTTTATTGACAAAACTCAGATCTAACAATCTCCCCCTTTTTGTCAAATAAACTGATACTTTGCATCATCCAAATCTTTCAAGGCAGGAACAATCTTCTGTAAGAGCACATTTCTTTGATTAAGCCTTTTGTCGATCTTGACAATAATTTCTTGAATAGTTTCAACCTGCTGAGTCATCACTTCCTGAGTTATGTTGGATTGCTTTGTTTTCAACATCTTTTTCTCCAAATTATGCTTGATGAATCTCAAAGTTCCAGAGCAGTATTTTGCAGTCTCCTTTGCTCTGAAGAAGATCTTTTCACTCTTGTTTTTCAAAAAGACTCCCAAATCTGGATGTTTGAGAACACTTCCAGTCTTTAACACCTTTTTCTGATCATGATCTGTGTTGGGTTTTGCCAGATAAACACATGTCCTTTGCAAATACAGAGCTATTTGAAAATCTGTATAACCATGCCATCTTAGGAAGTAAAACATAGCTTCAGTCACCACACTTCTTGCCTTCCTTTCAGTCTTATCTTTGCTTGATTCTTTGAAGCACAACATACAATGTAATCTGTAGAAATCCACTACTGATAGCTTTTCAAAATTTGCATCAGTGAAATAGTATACCTTGCCATCTTCTCTCAAAACTTCAAAAGACAAGTATTCCAACTTTCTGAATTGTTTAACTTTTAATTCTCTGATCCCTGTGATTAAGAAGTCTGAATATACAGCCTGTTTTGATTTCCCAAGACACCTTGATTTCTCTGCCAACCAGATCTGAGTCTCCTTTGGTCTATCATAATATACATTTAGAAATTGTATCTCTTTAGGCTTGAAAAACTCAGGTAGATCAAACTCAAGAAAGTATCCATTCAAATCAATTGACATCTCATCTTCTTTTGGTTCAGATTGTTCAGCTTGATCAACACTTGTTATTTGCACATTCTGAGGAGTTGTGTGCTGAATTTCTTCAACTTCATCTGAAAGGATTTCATTCACTTCATATCCAGCAGGAAACACAAAGTCATTATGCAGCATCTTTTTAGGATTAACCTCTGATAATAACCATTCACCACAGCTTCTGATTTTTCTTCTGAGATTTAATCTTCTTTCCACAAAATTTACACATTTTTTCTTTAGATTTTCTCTTTCAGTAGCAACATTAACTTTCATTTCAGTTAGTAACCAACTCAAAATTGCATCACTATACTTCACCAATTCCTTCAGTTTGAATATTTCAAGTCTTCCTTGAACTGGATATGCAAACCCTTCAATTTCCATTCCTTCATTTATAAATCCCTTCAAATATACACCAAACCCTGAAATCATTGCTGGACAATTCAAGTTGCATTTCTCTTTTCTTCCTTCAATTGCCAATTGAAAATCATACATGTACATATTTCTGACATAAATCCCCAGAATTCTTCCGCACTCAATCTCTATCAAGGTTTCTTCAGTACTGGCAAAGAACTTAACTAGAAAGATCTGATCATCAAGAGTTAATCTGTGAAAATCAAAACTAGACATGGAAACCTTTGTACTTCTTTCTTTCAGCACTTCCAATCTAACAAACATCAGACCATTGAATTCTTCTGGTTGAAACATCAACACTTTCTCAATCTTCTTCTGAATGTGTAGTCTTGAATCAGGAATTCTGAATCTGTTTGAGGCTTCTGTATAAATCATCTGAGATCTGTCAACCATGAATCCATCAATATTGCTCTCCAAAAGTTCATAATCTCCTTCTGTTTGATAGAGATTCTCATATATTTCCTCAGGAAAAATGTCATCATGAAATTGTCTAGCCAGTGGTACATCACTCAACTCCTGGATAAAATCACATACAGGCTCCTCCAAAATTTGCAAGTTAATCTTAGGAATCTCAATTGGTTTTCTGAATATATACTCGGAAGGCATAAAGTAATCTTCCACTCTCTTATATTCTTCTTCTGTATTCATCTCATCAGCATAGTTAAATCGAAACTCATGTTTAAATTTCTGAGAATAATCAACAGTTCTATCTTCTTCTCCCAATAGATCAATAGGCCTTATCAGTTTTACACCTTGTTGAATATTCTGGACATTAAGTGCTCTGACTAACTCACTTTGCATCCTTCTGATCAAATTCTCATTTAATCTTCTTTCTTCTGATTCAGAATCCATCACACTATCTCTGTCATAAAGAACAATATCTGTACAAGTGTTGTCAACAATTAAACTCTCCACTGTTTCCTCTGACCTCAACACAGGTTCCTCAATAACTTCAGTTTCATCAGAATTGATTTCCATCTCTGTGTCTAAATTCAATTCTTCTGTTTTATCTGAATCACCACCATCTATGCTTTCCACCTCCATTTCCTCTGTATCTGAACTATCAATCTGAACTATCTGAATTTCTGTATTCTTTGTACTGACTAAATGCATATCTGCTATTTCAAAATCCTCTATGCAAATGTCATCATCAGAACTCAACCTTTGCCTTTTCTCCCCCTTTTGATGATCATGAGGTTCATTATCATCAAACTTTCTTTTGGAGTTCTGACCAGAAACACCTTCAGGTTCAGCTTCTGCAAGTGGAACAAGATCAAGAGGTTTTGAGGTAGAAGCCATAGATACAGTGCTTTCAATACGGATTCCTACATACTCTGCGTTTGTTTCAACAGATCTTTTTGAAATTCAGACATTATATCCTTGATCTCCTTTTTATGAGATTCCAAGGATACCTTCACAGTATCTATTTTAGTTTCAAGATATTTCAATTTACCCTCCAACATATCTTTTAATCCTGTCACCTCATCATTCAAATCATCCACCTTTTTCTCCAATTTTTCAACCTTTTCCCCCATCACCTTGTTTTGATTCTGAATCTTTTCAAATTCAGAATATTCTAACTGTGAACCTGAACCAACAGATGGTCCAGTTTTCATGTGCCCAGAGGGCTCATGGCCTGTAGATAACACAAAGTCATCTTGTACAACAAATACACGTTTGAATGAGGCTTTTGTAATGTTCACATCACCAGGACTTCCATCCAATCCTCGACACCCAATATTAGGTATGTCTATGAATGTTGTGTCAGGAATACGAAATTCCTGATTTGTGCCAGTGTTAGAAGGAATTTAATGCTCAAATTGAATAGGACTGTGATATTCAGACTCAATGTGTTGAAAAATAGGTTGGGATTTATCACCTCCCTCCAAATGAGTTTGGGATGGTTCCCCTGCGTTATGTGAAAAGTAGCATGTTGAAATGCTTCTGAGTGGGTATGGATGGGTTGTTCAAGATCCACCACTAGGTCCATGGTGTTTGTTTCAATATTGGACACCAAGAAATGTGAACCAATAGCAGGTGTGGTTACCTGGTTAAGATTAGCTGGTTCAGAGCCATCTCTTTCTGTTTGAACCTCTGTTGACAATCTCTCATCCTCACCACCCTCATTCTGTTTTTCCTCACTTATTCTAACCAAGCTCTCAGAATTTTGCCCCTCATTTCTCTCAGAATGTTTACCCATTTTAACATCCTCCCCCTCTCTTACTGGACTAGACCCCTCACCTCTCTTCTCTGGTTGGTCCTCATGGGTAGGGATTTGAGGTATTTCAATTCCCATAGAGGTGCAATATGCTTTTAAAATCTCACTCTCCCTTGGTATGTAATTCCTAAGTGATTTTGGTAACAATTTATGATTAGGATAATTCTCAAGTTTAGTAACTGAAGACATCTTACCCAAATAGAAAGTAGGACCATGCTCTTCATTTGATCTTCTTGAAATGGTTCTGTTTTCTTGCATTGCATACCATATTACAATCTGCCAATACCTTATGTAAGGTATGTATGCCAGAGGAGTATCCTTTGTCTTCTTCTGATCCCTCTTCCTTATCAGACTCCTCCAGATTTGGTATCTCAGATAGATACACTGCCTTCTTGGGTGTTTTCACACTTTTGGACTTTGACAGAAAAGCTAATTGTTCTGCAACATTTTTCTTTTCTTCAACCACAATTTTAACAGAGTCCTCATGCTGATTAAGAACACAAAATAGATCCTTTAGATCTTCTTCACACATGTCCTTATTCATTTGTAGACTTATAGCAAATGATGACCATTCAGAGT
Source organism: Saussurea involucrata (assembly GCA_033807775.1). Classification (NCBI taxonomy): domain Eukaryota; kingdom Viridiplantae; phylum Streptophyta; class Magnoliopsida; order Asterales; family Asteraceae; genus Saussurea; species Saussurea involucrata. Next base: position 51,482,716 of record CM066321.1, read on the forward strand.
TTAGACTGTTCAGAAATTTGTAATTAATTTCTGACTTTGTCTTTTTCAGCCCATTCCTTCTCAAATCATTCAGTATAGTACAGAATTTACTATATGTCTGAGTCAAGCTTTCAGATTCTTTAGCCTTGAACCTTTCATAAGCATTTATGCTTTGATTTAACTTGGCTTGTATCGATCTGACAGTTCCTAACATTTGTCTTTCCAGTTCATCCCACATTTCCTTGGCTGATGAACCACTATCAATTCTGTTAAGAACTTCATTCGGAACTGCAAGTGTCATCAATGTGATCGCTCTTTTGCCTATTGCATGCCTATTTTTCTGTTCTGCTGTGTATTGAGAATAGTTCTTATTCACCCTCGTTGCCGGAATTTCTGGAGTTGTTTCTGTTTCAGGAGTTGCTTCCACATCGATGTAGACTTTGATAGGACCTTCTCGAATAGAGACCATCAGATTCTCATCTATGTTATCCAAGAATTGGATCATTCGTATTTTCCATTGCTGGTACTCTTCAGGAATTAGAACAGGTGGCTTTGTTTCAGATGCCATAGCGAGATAATCTTTAGAAGACATGATTGTAAGAATTTTCAACAGAGAGACAAATTTGAATTTCTTGATCGAAAGACAACAATTAATTCAAGAATTGCCAAGAATTCAAGAATTAGAACTAGCAGCGGAATCGATTTTTGAACGAATCAAGAAATCTTCAAGAAATTGATCAATAAACCTTCGCGATCATGATCTTGAACAAATTTGTTTGTTGAGAAGCTCTGATACCAATTGAAAGTCCAGGATTCACTCTTACAATCAATATATCAATGTATGTAATAGTAATTGAGAAGTAATATGATCAAACTGATTTGTATTCAATGAAGAACAGAATTACAGATCTTAGAGAGAGAGTATCTCAAAGATTACAAAAGATGAATACAAATATATGCGGGAAAATCAGTTAGCAATGTAGTGCTAACCACTATGTATACTGCAACGGAAATATTAAAGATACAGTACAAATATGAATGACTAATAGGAACAATACACGTGTCCTAATTAGTTAACTAAACACTAAGGAAAGTATCTAGTTATAAGTTCTGAACAGGTTGTTCAGAACTTCTGAACGTTCTTCTGACAAGGCTTCTCAGAACTTCTGGCTCTCCTTCTGAGCCTTCTTAGTCAGAACTCTGACCGTTCATATCAGAACATCTGAGCCTTCTCATCAGATCTTTAACACTTAGTTTATTGACAAAACTCAGATCTAACACATCCCTTTTGTCCAGAATCGTACAACCAACTCTGATTCTACACTGTTCATCATGCGGCTACTAGGTTGTCTACCAAGGTCAAAACATGCAACCAATCAGCTGCTTCCACGTGTAAAGTTGTACTGATATGCATTAAATGCATGCAATATATAAAGGAAACCCTACTTCAGAAATGAAGTGCTCGACCATCTCTTTCTTACTATTTATGTGTGTTAGAATATTAGTCTTTAATATTCTTACTTTCTCTCTATCTTATTTCTAGTGCAAGAAAATCTTAGTGATTCTCTTAACTTGTTTAGATTAGGTTTACTCCTTAATCTTGTTCCGCAACAAGTTGTAAATTGTTTGATACATATCAATAAACAATTTAGAAAAGTAAAATCTGTGTGTTTGTATTCAACCCCCCCCCCCCCCCTCTACCAACTTGTATAACCCTTACGGGACCAACAAGTGGTATCAGAGCAGATTGTTTAATCTCATAAACAAATCTTGCTTATACTAATATTTTCTCTTCCTTTCTATTTTCCATAATGGCTAACACCACAAACACAAACTACATTGACAATGGTTCTCTTGCAAAACCCCTAGATTTTCCAGAGATAACTTCAATCTGTGGAAAAATAGGATGATACTCTTCTTAGAAGGTGTAGACCCTACTATGCCCCATTACATCAAGAATGGTCCATATATCCCTGTTAGAATTGATCCTGAAGTTCCAGGCACTGCTACTAGAGCTACCGTTCCTGAAATAATCATTCCCAAGTAAATTCATAATTAGTCTGATGAAGACAAGAAAAAGGTGGCTATCGACACTAAGGCCAGATCCATTCTTTCCATGGCTCTTCCTGACGAAGTCTACCATTCCGTCATAAACCTAAAAACCTCCAAAGCCATGTGGGACACAATCTGTGTTCAATATGAAGGTACGTCTGAAGTCCAGAACTCAAGAAAGATCAACCTGGTAAGACAGTACGAAAGCTTCATTTGTGGTAAGAATGAATCTCTCTCTGAAGTACATCAGTGGTTTAACTGTTTAATTATTGATCTAAAAACCGTTGGTAAGGAATATTCTAACTTTGAGATCCTGACAAAGTTTCTAGAATGTTTACCTGAAAGCTGGGACAATTATTCAATGTATCTCAAGCTATCAAAGGATCTAAAATCTATGACTCTCTCTACCTCAATCATGAGCAGTGTGCCATCTTAAGAAGAATCTGGTAAAAGATTCCAAAAGCACCCATGTTGCTTTACTCTAAGAGTCACCTTTCACTCAACGATCATCTATCACTATCACTGAGTTGGAGACTAACTCTGAATGCTCATCAGATGATGAGTCTTCAGATCTTGATGAATCTCTGGCACTCCTGGCTAATAAGTTCAGGAGATTTGCTAGAAAGAGTAACTTCAAAAGGAACAAACCCCTTGCACTCACTGACAAGCAAAAAACATCAACCCCTGTTGATAAGGCTACTGCTACCTGCTTTAACTGTGAAAAAGTAGGACACTTTGCTAGTGAATGCAGGTCAAAGAAAGTCTTTAAACCCTCAACTTTCTCCAAGAAATCCTCTAACCCCAGGGCTAGAGATGAGAAGTATCAAAAGCTAAAAGAAAAGTATGCAAAGCTGAAAAGCTTTAAGAAGAAAGGCAAAGGCCTAATGGCTGACTTTGACTGGGCTGCCTCTGATTAAGAAGAATCATCTGACTCTGAAGATGATGATGAGGCCAATCTCTGCTTCATGGCAAAAATCGAAGTAGAGGAAGAAAATTCTGACATTCCCTCTACTTCAACCTCTACCACTAAGGTATCAACTTCTTTCTTTACTAATATTTCAGATATTGATGAAGCTGATAGTCTTCGAAAAATCGATCTTCTGACTATGAACTTATATGATGCCATGAATGGCAAGACCATACTTGAAAATCAAAATCTTAATCTAGCTGAACAACTTAAAAACTGTCACCTTCAAATAGAAAAGCTTTCTAAAATTGAAGAAGATTTAAAAGACCAGGTTCATATAAATCAACTAGTCAAAATCGAACGTGAAGAAGCTATTGCTGCATTAAAAGCTGAAAAGGCTACTGTTGAAGGATGGTGTAAATCCTCAACAACGATCACTGAGATAATAAAGTCTCAGATTCCCCTGAGTGATAAGAGTGGACTTGGTTATAAAGCTGATACTCTAGAACCAACCACTGATCGTTCCATGCTTAAGTTTGGAACGTTCGTATCCTTAGTCCCTGACACTTCTTCATCTCAGTGTTCCTCTTCAAAAACTCCCATCCCTGAGGAAAAACCTACCTTAATCTCTAAAGGCAAAGAAAAAGTTTTCAACCAAAAACCTCAGAAGGGTACCTTTGTACCTAAGCTGAACGCTTCTAAAGCTTCAGTGACTTATCCCTCTACTTCTAAGAACAAGATCCCTGGATTTATTCAGCGATCTACTCCTAGAATCAGAGTGGATGTAATTGGTAAGAAATCTGAAGAACTGATTGTTCCTCCTATTTCCAATGTCAAAGGTATACTTGGTGCTGGCCCTGCTCATTTAACATTATCAGCTAAGCATGCAAATGGTCCTAAAGCTACTTTTAGCTATAGGAAATGTTATCACTGTGGACTTACCGATCACATTGCTAGTAAGTGCCCCACAGCCACCAAAGCTGAAAAGTTAGCTAAGGTGAAGATCAATGCCCCCAAGGCAAAGAAGACCAATCCTGGTGCAAATCAGGTTAAGGTGAAACCTACCACTGAGGTTTAGAAATTAACCAAAGTGAAGACTAGTTCTGAAGCTGAATCTTCAAATGCTGCGAAGATTGCTGAACCTTCTACTTTCTCTACCACCACTGAAAAGTATGGGCCCATGGTGAAATGGGTGCCCAAGCAAACTAATCTTCCTTTGTTTGCAGGTTCAGAAGGGTATCTGGTATCTTGATAGCGGATGCTCTAGATACATGACTGGAAAGAAAAACCTGCTCACTGAATAAAAGGAAGAGAAGGGTCCCTCAATGACCTTCGGAGGAAACGGAAAAGGCTATACTCGAGGGTTTGGTGTACTCTCTAATGGTACAACAACCTTCAGAAGAGTCGCATATGTTGAAGGACTGAAGCATAATCTTCTAAGCATCAGTCAGTTGTGTGACAAGGATAACAAAGTGATTTTCACTAAGGAATCCTGCTTGGTCACTGACAAAAAGGAGAAGATAGCTCTCAGCGGATACCGTATGGAAAATGTTTACGTTATAAACATGGACTCTACAACCACTGGGAACTCCTGTTTCTTCTCAAAATCCTCATCTGATGTCAACTGGCTATGGCATAAGAGGCTCTCCTATCTCAACTTCAAGACACTGAATACTCTTTCTTCAAAACAGTTGGTCAATGGTCTACCTCAACACTCATACGCTAAGGAGTCTCTATGTTCAGCGTGTGAGAAAGGAAAACAAACCAAGGCAAGCTTCAAATCTAAGCAAGTTTCTTTAGTGTCATCTCCTCTACAACTTCTCCATATGGATTTGTTTGGCCCTGTTAACAAACAATCCATCGCTGGAAAGAAATATACATTGGTCATAGTTGATGAATTCTCTCGCTATACCTGGGTTATGTTTCTCCATTCAAAGAGTGACACCCCTGAAGAACTCATCACTTTTGTCAGGAAAATGGAAGTCCTAAACAACATGACCGTTCACTCAATAAGGAGTGATCATGGGACTGAATTCAAAAACAGTTCTCTTGATTCCTTCTTTGAGAGCAAGGGTATTTCTCACAACTATTCATCAGTGAGAACACCCCAACAAAATGGGGTCGCTAAAAGAAGAAATCGAACTATCATCGAAGCTGCACGTTCAATGCTCAGCGATTCTCATCTACCTACTCAGTTTTGGGCAGAAGCTGTCAACACTGCTTGTTTTACTCAAAACAGGCCGCTGATAGTCAAAAGATTCAAGAAGACAACCTATAAACTCTTACATGGGAGAAAGCCTTCAATTAGCTTTCTTCACATCTTTGGATGTCAATGTTTCATACTGAACAACAGAGATACCCTTGGAAAGTTTGATCCTAAGGCTGATGATGGAATCTTTCTTGGATATTCTTTAATCTCCAAAGCCTTCAGAGTCTTCAATCGAAGAAGACAAACTGTAGAAGAAACAATCCACGTCACTTTCGACGAATCCCGTTCAGCGAACTCTAGACCTTCTGCTGATACTGAAGAACTGAATCAATGGATGTTTTCTCATCTTGGCGATTCAGAAGATGCTCCTATCCCTCAAACTCATACTCATACCGCTGAAGATGATGATCCCACTATCATCCCAAGCATGCAGACAAGTGAAGATGAATCCTCATGGGTCTCAGCTGTTCCTCTTAAGCAAGTTTCTTTAGTGTCATCTCCTCTACAACTTCTCCATATGGATTTGTTTGGCCCTGTTAACAAACAATCCATCGCTGGAAAGAAATATACATTGGTCATAGTTGATGAATTCTCTCGCTATACCTGGGTTATGTTTCTCCATTCAAAGAGTGACACCCCTGAAGAACTCATCACTTTTGTCAGGAAAATGGAAGTCCTAAACAACATGACCGTTCACTCAATAAGAGTGACACCCCTGAAGAACTCATCACTTTTGTCAGGAAAATGGAAGTCCTAAACAACATGACCGTTCACTCAATATCATGGGACTGAATTCAAAAACAGTTCTCTTGATTCCTTCTTTGAGAGCAAGGGTATTTCTCACAACTTTTCATCAGTGAGAACACCCCAACAAAATGGAGTCGCTGAAAGAAGAAATCGAACTATCATCGAAGCTGCACGTTCAATGCTCAGCGATTCTCATCTACCTACTCAGTTTTGGGCAGAAGCTGTCAACACTGCTTGTTTTACTCAAAACAGGCCGCTGATAGTCAAAAGATTCAAGAAGACAACCTATAAACTCTTACATGGGAGAAAGCCTTCAATTAGCTTTCTTCACATCTTTGGATGTCAATGTTTCATACTGAACAACAGAGATACCCTTGGAAAGTTTGATCCTAAGGCTGATGATGGAATCTTTCTTGGATATTCTTTAATCTCCAAAGCCTTCAGAGTCTTCAATCGAAGAAGACAAACTGTAGAAGAAACAATCCACGTCACTTTCGACGAATCCCGTTCAGCGAACTCTAGACCTTCTGCTGATACTGAAGAACTGAATCAATGGATGTTTTCTCATCTTGGCGATTCAGAAGATGCTCCTATCCCTCAAACTCATACTCATACCGCTGAAGATGATGATCCCACTATCATCCCAAGCATGCAGACAAGTGAAGATGAATCCTCATGGGTCTCAGTTGTTCCTCTTAACACTATGCCTACTTCTGAACCTTCTATCTCAGAGATACCATCTACTAATCAGTGAGTGAACTGACATCTGAACCTCTTCCTCTCTTGGCTGATATACCAGAAGTTGCTGAAGCCTCATCTTCAGCTCCTCAAGTTCAGAATGAGTCAGTGACTTATGCTCCGGCTCAGAGATGGACTATTAATCACCCTATTGAACAAATTATTGGTGATCCAAACGCTGGTGTTCAGACTCGACGACGTGCAGGTAATATTTGTTTATTTGTTAACTTTATTTCTCTGATTGAACCAAAGAAAACAAATGATGCCCTCAGAGATCCAAACTGGGTCAGCGCTATGCAAGAAGAGCTGACAGAATTCGAAAGACACAAAGTTTGGAAGCTCGTTCCCAGACCATCTGACAAGTCAGTGATAGGCACTAAATGGGTCTATCGAAACAAGTTGGATGAACATGGAACTGTAACCCGCAACAAGGCTCGTCTTGTTGCTCAGGGATACAGACAAGAGGAAGGTATAGATTACGACGAAACTTTCACCCAAGTGGCAAGACTAGAAGCCATTCGTCTATTCTTAGCTTACGCTGTACACAAAGACTTAAAAGTATCTCAAATGGATGTTAAATCAGCGTTCCTCAATGTAAAGATGAATGAAGAAGTTTACGTGGAACAACCTCCAGGTTATGTTTATAAACTGGATAAGGCACTTTATGGCTTAAAGCAAGCTCCTAGTGCATGGTATGACACTCCTTCTTCTTATCTCCATATTGAAAAATTTGAGCGTGGTCAAATCGATAAAACTCTATTTTTCAGGAAAGTAAAAGGTCATATTATTCTTGTTCAAATATATGTCGATGATATTATATTTAGTTCCACTAACCGTGACTTATGTACTCGTTTCACTGAGAGAATGAAAGCTGAATATAAAATGAGTTTGATGGGTGAGCTGACATATTTCCTAGGTCTTCAAATCAAACAGAGTGAAAAAGGAACTTTCATTCACCAAGGAAAATATGTTAAAGATATGCTAAAAAAGTTTGATTTAACTCAGAGCTCAGCTATGAAAACCCCTATGGCACCGCCGCTGACACTAAAAGGATCCTTCTGGAAAACTTGTTAATGTCACAGCGTACCGTGGGATGATCGGCTCTCTTCTGTATCTTACAGCTAGCCATCTTGATATTATGTACGCAACCTGTCTGTGTGCACGATATCAACCTGAACCTAAGGAATCTCATTTGATCGCTGTAAAGAGAATCTTTCGTTACCTTAAGGCACTCCTAACCTAGGTCTTTGGTATCCCAAAGACTCAGGGTTTGATCTAATCGCCTATTCAGATAGTGATTTTGCAGGTTGCAAATTGTATAGGAAAAGCACCACAGGAGGCTGTCACCTCTTGGGTGGAAAGCTGGTGAGTTGGACAAGTAAAAAGCAAAACTCAGTGTCTACCTCAACCGGTGAAGCTGAATACGTAGCCCCTGGAAGCTGTTGTTCTCAGGTCTTGTGGATGAGTAATCAACTACTGGACTATGACCTTCAGCTCTCAAAAATTCCAATCTATTGCGACACTACTAGTGCCATCGCTATAGCCAACAATCCAGTTCTACATTCAAAGACCAAACACATCAAAATCAGGTATCATTTTATCAGAGATCATGTGATGAATGGTGATATAGAACTTCATTTTATCCCTACTGATTTTCAGTTAGCTGATTTGTTCACCAAACCTCTTGATGAGACAAGATTCAACTTTCTCATCAGCGAGCTTTGAATGCTAAACTTAGAAGAGTAAAATCTTCAGCGGTTCACATTTGATCAGCGATAATTAAATGAACTTATATAACCTCATCAATCATCTACTCTTTGAACAAAATTGATTCGCTGATATCAAGGTATGTTCTCTCTTACTCGCTGACGTTCGCCTATGAATGCAAGATTTCAAAACAAATTGTATCGCTGAATATCTCTTCCTTTCAGTGGTTCTTTTGAAATTTCTAAATAACAATGATACTTCTAATCAGTGCTTCATGTTTTTAAAAATGTCCCTGAGTTTTTCAAATCCTCAGAGACAACCTAAAATATGAAAGGACGTTTGTGACGTCATCACAACGGATAGACCATGGCACGCCTTTTCTCTGACACGTTCGCCCGTTTCGTTTTCCTTGACCAATCAAATTCAAGGGACGTGTCCGTGTCATCATGAAAAACTTTCTCGCTCATAGTTTTTCTCTCTCTACTCTCACTATATAAACCCATTTGAGTTTATATTTTTACCTTTTACGCGAACATCATCTCCTTCGAGCAAGAACAACTGTTGCATTTGAACTCATTTTCTCCAGAAACTGTTCATCTTCATCTTCTTCAACAATCAAAGGTTAATATTCTTATTATTTACCTTTACAAACTTGTTTTCGATCTTATTCTTTTTTCTAAAAGATCAAACAAAAGAACTTTCTTAAAATGAAATCATTTTCTCTTCATGATTTTATGAACACAATCTGGAAACAGATTGTTATTCGAGTTTATAATAAAAATCTTAAACTTGACTTTTCATATGTTTTTCCAAAATCCCTTCTTTAAAAGGAAACTGGAAAACAAGATTACTCACTATGTTTTGTATTCTTTTTCAAAACTAGAAAAACCCTAATCTCCATTAAGACATCTTATTCTGAATGGAAAGTGAAAAAACCCTAAAACATCTTAATTTGGAAAATCTTTCCACATTAAGACATTATTCTTCATCTTCTTCATGTTTATGTGTGATAAACAAAAATGGTATCTACTGAAGCAACTTCTCAGTCTCCTACTTCATCCTCTGAAAAGGTTGAACTTGTCAAAGCTGCAAATGTCAACTTCAAAATTGAGCAAGTTAACTTTCAGGGAAACAATCCCTATGCCCTCTTCAACTTTCCTCCAAGAAAGCATATCACACACCTAGACGATGCAGTGAACTTCCTCAAAACCTGTCCTCTATCGACAACACTGACCATAAATCCTCCTGCTCACAGGAATCTACTCGCTCAGTTCTGGTATACTGCCAGAAGAGCTCAGATCACCTCCACTAAAGACCCCAAGAAGAAAATCGATGTCATCCTCTTTGACACCGAACATGGTTCTTCCAAGATTACTCCTGGCTCTATCAGGTCTGCCCTAAACCTCCCTGGTAGTTCAAAGGAAAAACGTTTCGTTCCTCTACCTGACCCCAGGAACCCCGCTGATAGACAAGCCCTCATTGCATTCTTTGATGCAATGCAATATGTATGGGAAACAGGGAGAGACGGACTCCCTGAGAAGAAGCTGACCATCATCCTGAAATCCAAAATGCCCAGCGAGATGAACTTCATCTTCGCTCATCTGATAAGCTGCATGACAGCTAAGGTTGGTTCCACTAACCAAGCCTCCAAACCCTAGCAGGCTATGGGATACTCACTGCTGAAGGGCCTTCACATCGATTGGGCCAAAATCATTTTCGACGACATGATACTCAGAGTCGACGAAGCAAAGAGGCCGCTGAATGTTCCATATCCTTGCTTCATGAGTGCTCTCTTCCAACAAGGACTCGGGGACGAATACCCTAAAGTAGGAGACCTGAAACTCTCTCAGGTCGGCGCTAAGGTTCTCGACTACTCTCCCATGCCAAACAAGGTACGTCTCTCTACTCTCTTATCTCTTCTCAATCCCACTTCTTCTACTTCTGCAGCTACCCCCACGGTAATCCCAACCGCTGGCACCCAGGCTGCAACATCCACTCCTCGAAAGAGAAAACACTCATCAACCACTCTTGGCGCTCCTAAGCCCAAGAAAACCAAGGAGCAACCCCCTAAGTCTACCCAGGTTGAAGACTCCACGACTCTTTCTGCACAAGAGCCGCTGGAAAGTTCCGTGGTACGCTCTGCCATAGCTGCTGAAACCACCCCTTCTATACCCGCTTCAGTGTCTCTAAACGCTGAGGTTGTCTTGGAACAGAACATCCCTCCCTCAGTACCTCCAAGTACTGCAGAAGTAATTCTCAACGAATCCAACACTGAACCTCTTACCTAATCCCTCTTCTCAACCTTCATTCCTCCTACTATTTCTTTGGTCACTCAACCTCTATATCATCCATTATCTACGACGAATGTCATTCAACTGAATGACACATCTGCTGAAGCCTTACATCAGATGATGGATCAAAACATAGGACCTGCGGGCACTTCTCAGCGAAAAGGCTCTCTGGAAGACGACATGGAAACATTTACAGGTCATTGCGAATTTGATGATTTCGTCAACCACCCCGCAGGTATACACAACACCTTAAAAACTCCTCTCTCAAAATCCCCAACTTCTGAGTTTTCCTTTGTTCATAAGTTTTCAACTTTTACAGGTCCTAATTTGGGCGACATCGATACATCGCTCAAGGATTTATCCAACAAGGTGGAATCTCTCACCACCACACTCTCCTCAAACTCTTCAGTGGTTACAAACACTAGAGAGGCTCCCAAGAAACTCACCGATGAGGTGAAAGGCAAAGCATCCAGTGCTGATCTGGAAAAGGTGGAAGGTAGTCTCTCAAATCTTGCTACTACTCTCGCTGAGAACTCCACTTCTATCAACAATCTCAACTTCTCAAATAGCACCCTCTCCACAAACTTCACCACCCAGTCCAATGAAGTCACATCATTGACGACAGTGGTTGGAAATCTTCAAGGAGAGGTGTCCTCCTTAAGGACGGATGTGAGCACTACGACCAATCTACTGCAGCAGATTCTTGATCGGCTGAATGCACCAACTTGTACTCCCTCACACTTAACTCAGGCTGATCGAGAAACCCTTGAAAGAATCAACCCTGCTATATCTGGCCTGGAAGACAGATTAGCAAAGGTTGAAACTTGCGTTGGAGTTACTGGCCTGGAAGACAGTGATCCAAAGCATGCTGACGATACTGCTGCTGCTGATGTTGTTACCTCCCCCACCCATCATGTGGAAGAGGGGGAGAAGAATCAAGAAGATCTTCCCCATAATGTTGAGGGGGAGAACATTGCTGAAAAACCTCAGGGAGTTGAAAACCCTGAGGGAACCGAGAAACCTCCCTCTGAATTTGAGGGGGAGCAACTCGATGAGGAAGCTGAAGCTGATGTCCTAGAACCATATGCTGATGACGAAGAAGCTAAAGAAGAAGAAGAAGACGACGAAGACATCGATATCGCTGATGATGAACCATCATCATCCCATAAAGATGATGACGATGATAACGATGATTTAGATATCGACTGCTCCTTCCAGCCGATCAAAAGAACCCCTGCTCTCAAAGGGGTAGTCTTCAAAGACACTTCAGGGGAGGGGACCAAGAAAAAGCCTGCAGCGACCGAAGCCGATAAGGGCAAAAACAAAGGCGTCGCTACAGAAGGCAATCTGACTATCTTGCTTCGAAAGCCAGTTTGTCAGGTACAATATATTTTCTTCCCTTACACTGCATCCCTCCTCTATCCCTTCTCAACCTCAGTTCTCCTCTCCATAAAACCTCTATACACTTAAACCTCATTCTTTCTCTATCTCTTCTCCCAAATGATCTTACTTAAATGATCGCTACATTTCAGCTAGTCCTCTCCCCTGCTTGAGGATCCAACTGATGTTCCTCCAACGTCATCAACAATAAATCCAACTCCAAGCGCTGAAGAAATAATCCCAGTCTTAGACTTCACTGAGATTGATGATATTTTTGACGAAGAAGAAGAGCTGCTTACACACGATAAAAGACCTTCCTTGGTTCCTCAAATACCAAGTGAAGAAGAAACGAAAAAGAGAGCTGCTATGATTTAGAAACTTGAAGCTTAGCGCTTTATTTCGCCTCACCTAAGGCAATTCACAAACAAAGAAATCGCTGAAGCTCTCAAAGCAGAACAAATCTTCGCTGAACGAAAGAAGGCTGAAGAAAAAGACAGAGAATATGCCCTAGAGTTTGCTCAACGTTCTTTCGATGATCCAGACTTGAGAAGATTTCCTGTTGCTGTCTAAAAGAAACTGATGAAGGACGCACAAAAGACCCACCAGGAAAAGACCAAAGTCAGCGGCACCACACTCGAATGGTGTAAGAAGATGTGCCACTACAGACAACATCCCTCATGGATAAAAGCTGTAAACGTCAGAGGGAGATATGCTTTGAAAAATAACATAAAGGTACCGATCGTTCATGTCCAAGTAGTCAGAGAAAACGGCTACAACAGAACTTGCTACATGTCAGCTCTGAACAGATTTGGCCTCGCTGAATGGTTGGAGATGAGAATAGCAGGTCAAAGATCTCGCTCAACTTTCAAAATCTAAGTCGAACAAGAAATTAATAAACAAATCGACTTGGTTTCCTTAGCGGTTGATATTCCTCGTCCAGCATAAATTTAGAAGAAGCGAGCTGCTCCAAAGAAGAAGACCCCTTCCTCTCCAGTCCCGACAATACGAAACGAGACAGGAATTGAATTCTCTCGTGAAACATTTCTTGGCCCTGCCCCTGATATTTCTGGACTTGACGTATCCCTACCTCCTGCTAAAACTTTCTTCCCTGGCAGAGTAATCAGCAATCCTTATGGCATTTTCTTCTATGACTTCAATGGTCGTGAATGCTTTCAACGCATCTCTGAGTTATACAAAACTCCAATCGAACAACTCATAGATTTACTATACTGGTGTAAGTACAAACAAAGTCTCTTCGGACAACTCCTGAAACCCCACATCTATCGCGAAGAAAAGAAAAGAAGGGAACATGGAGTCACACCTGACTGGATGATTCTAGAGACTGACACTCTTGATGAACTAGTCAAGAGAGAACCTGGTTAGCTGATAGGATTTCCTGTAATTCTTCTATCCTTTATCAGCTTATATCTTTTGTACTTGTAAATTTATTTGCTGTACTTGTAATTTTTCTACTTCCCTCTGTAACTTATACGAAGTTTAAAGAAAAATTTCAGCGAATGTACTTTACTCCATCAGTACTTAAAAGATCCCAGAAAATAGTAAAAAGGACAAATATTTTATAAGTTCTTTTTATCCTTATGTTTTCATACTTAGCAATTTTCTTTTGTTGCAATGTCATAATCAAATAGGGGAGATTGTTGATCCAAACCCTCAGTGATTTGATAATGACTCTCTGAGAAACACTTAGTGAAAATTGTAAGTAGACAATATGTATTAATGTTATGTCATCAAAGAATATATACTAAGTCTATTTAGTATCGCTGATGAAAACATGTTCTTTAATTTACACATTCAGCGACACTGTTCATCAGCAAGCCCTGAGCTTGTTCAGTCTTACTGATGATCGCTGATAGTTTTAGTTGTTTACTTATGATCCCTGCGTCAATTATGTTCTACGCTGAAGTCGAAGATCAAGCCAAAGAACCAGCGACAAGTCTACTAATGAACTGATGCGGATATCAGCGAAGCCAAGATTTGTCCACTCAACGTGAAGTTTCAAGTAGAAGACTTCAGCGTACGCTAAACTTTATCCCTTGCTGATAAAGATCTATTCAGCGAACGCTGATCATGAAGTTTCCTCTACAAGTTACTTTTGTCTTTCCCCCTTGCACACCTTCGTACGATAATGTCAGAATAGACATCCCTTTTATCCAGAATCGTACAACCAACTCTAATTCTACACTATTCATCATACGGTTACTAGGTTGTCTACCAAGGTCAAAACATGCAACCAATCAGCTGCTGCCACGGGTAAAGTTGTACTGATATGCATTAAATGCATGCAGTATATAAAGGAAACCCTACTTCATAAATGAAGTGCTCGGCCATCTCCTTATTACTATTTCTGTGTGTTAGAATATTAGTCTTTAATATTCTTACTTTCTCTCTATCTTATTTCTAGTGCAAGAAAATCTTAGTGATTCTCTTAACTTGTTTAGATTAGATTTACTCCTTAATCTTGTTCCGCAACAAGTTGTAAATTGTTTGATACATATCAATAAACAATTTAGAAAAGTAAAATCTGTGTGTTTGTATTCAACCTCCCCTTCTACAAACTTGTATAATCCTTACGGGACCAACATGGGATTCCTGGACAGATAAATCGCACTGATGTTATCACAGTAAACAAGTGTCGCTTTAGTTACCGGACAATGAAGTTCGAGTAACAAGTTACGAAGCCAACATGTTTTAGAGACAACGTTTGCGACGCCCCGATATTCGGCTCAGCGCTAGATCGTGATAATGTAGGTTGTCTCTTTGAGGACCACGAGATCAGGTTGTCCCCTAGGAACACACAGTACCCGGAAGTGGATCGTCGAGTGTCCGGACACCCGCCCCAATCAGCATCCATATATGATACTAGACCGGTCGGCGATGATGGGTGCATGTGTAGACCAAGATTGAGAGTACCTCTGATATAGCGTAGGACACGTCGTAATGCATGCATGTGGGGCTCTCTCGGATCATGCATAAAGACACAAACTTGTTGAAGGCATAGGAAATGTCTAGACGGGTGAACGTAAAATATTGTAGGGCTCCGGATAAACTCCGATAAGTCGTTGGATCTTTAAGAGGAGGCCCGAAGCGGCACTCAATTTAAAACTTGTCTCGACCGGAGTTGCTGATGGATTGCCTGATGACATGTTGGCTCGTTCTAAGATTTCCATGGCATATTTACATTGCGATATAAATAACCCGTGAGAGTGTTGAGTGACCAAAATGCCCAGAAAATAACTGAGAGGGCCGAGGTCTTTCATGGAAAATTCGTTGCTCAACCGAGTCTCAATCTACTGTCGTAGGACATCGGATGAGGCGGTTAAGATGATGTCGTCATCATATAATAGAAGATATGCCATATCATTGCCCCAACGATATATACAAAGTGAATTGTCGCACATGCTATGGGAAAAGCCAAGAGTCGAGACGAACGAAGCAAACCGTGTATACCAAGCTCTCGTGGACTGCTTTAGACCATATAATGATTTCTTGAGATGGCACACGTGCTTGGGAAAACGCGTGTATTTAAAACCCGGTGGTTGATGCATATAAACCGTTTCCTAAAGATGGCCATGGAGAAACGCGTTTTTAACATCAAGTTGTCGAATTTCCCATTTCTTAGAGAGGGCCAAACTGAGGACCGTCCGGATAGTCGCGAGTTTGACTACGGGGCTGAAAGTTTAATGGCAATCGATGCCTTCTTGTTGGCACCTGCCATTGACAACCAATCGAGCCTTATGGTGCTCGAGAGACCCGTTAGAACGAAACTTATGTGTAAAAACCCACATACAACGGATTACCTTAGTATCAACGGGTTGAGGTACAAGTTCCCACATATCGTTTTTAATGAGAGCATTATATTCATCAAGCATGGCACTCGTCCAATTACGGTCACGTAAGGCATCGACATGAGAAAAAGGAAGGGGAGAGACGGAGACGTGAAAGTGAGAAAGAGCATATTTGGGATTAGGTTTAACGATGCTTGTGTTTTCCCCATAATCCCACCATTCATAAATTACAACCACGATCTACCCCTTGTGTGTTCCTCAGATTCCCACCGAACCATCAGGGATACAAATGTTTTGACCTATCATCTAACCGTATAATCATCTCCCGACATGTCACTTTTGATGAACACTCGTTCCCTTTCTCCAAACTTATCTA
This sequence comes from Saussurea involucrata, assembly GCA_033807775.1. NCBI lineage: Eukaryota > Viridiplantae > Streptophyta > Magnoliopsida > Asterales > Asteraceae > Saussurea > Saussurea involucrata. The sequence goes on from CM066321.1 coordinate 51,498,908, forward strand.
CTATTAAACGATGATATAGAAGGTTGGTGCGAGAGAAGTAGAAGATAGTTTTCTGAGGTAAAATATTATGGAGATATGATGCCATGGTTAACGCATGTGGCCAAAAAGATGGTGGGACGTGAGCATGAAGAAGAAGCATTCGAGCAATTTTATTTAGGGTTTGAAGTTTTCTTTCTACTTTGCCGTTTTGAGTGGAAGTATAGGGACACGAGAAACGAATTTGGATTACGTGTTGGGCACACAATGAGAGAAAAGGAGCGTTATCGTATTCACGACCGTTGTCGCATTGAAAAGACTTAATAGTTTTCTCAAATTGAGTTTGAACATACGCACAGAATTGTTTGAATATTTCAAAAGTTTGCGATTTTTTCGCTAGTGGAAAGATTCAAACAAATTGAGTATAATAATCTAAAAACAAAAGGTAATAACTGTAGGTTCCCAGATTCAAGTTGTCTCATATAAACAACATAAAGCAGATAGCGGAAGCATAATATAAAGCTATTAAATATGAGTGATTGTGTAGACGATTATGAAACAGTGAGAGTATCAATAATGAACAGTAAATGATAACAAGATCAATAAATAAGCTGCTCGTATATTGATATATTTGAATAACACCAAGAACACTTTCTTGTGTGTGTATTCTGAAATCTCTCTGGTGACAAATCGTACAGTGATAGTGGAATGGAATGTAGCAGTATTTGCTCTCACAAATGTAGTAATAATTCTCACTAAAAGCTTATAAATGTGTGTTCCACTACTATTCTATTTATATCCTGATAAAGTGAAAGACAGTGTACTATCTAACCCTGGGGTGACACGTGGAAAGTGTGTCTCCATCCTTTTAGGGCATACGTGGAAAGTACGGACACGTGTCTGACACTTAGAGATGTCTACGAGACTTAAGCTTCACAGAGGTCTTCATTCACCAGAGCTCTTACGCAAGAGCTCTGATGGTCTTCTGGTGTGAACAGTTTTTCTGGTGGAACTGAAGAAGTCTTCTGCCAGAGCTCTGTCGAGCTCTGATGGTCTTCTGGTTGATTTTCTTCTAAGTCTTCTGCTTGATCTCTGGTGGTCTTCTGACTTGTAACATTTTCAATACATTTACATCTTGTATACTTGGGGCTAACAATCTCCCCCTAAGTATTGAAAATACAAATAGCACTATCTACAGAGATGTAAACAAAAGACAAAGAGGAGAAAGTCATCCTCTGTGAAACTTGATACTATTCTTTAAAAGATTACAATACAGAACAAAGAACTAGTATACTAAGCATAGTATTCTCCTCTTAGAATTCTGTCGAATCTTCTAATAAGGTCTATGAAATCTAACATGAGATCTATTTGGTTGATGTACCTCCTCATTGCTTCTTCTGGACACTTTTCTCTTGGAAGGTTCAGGATGATATTTCTGAGGTACGGCAGCGATTCACTTGAGTACTTGTCGGTTTCAGCAGATCTGATGGCCTTCTTGATGCCCTTCTGTCGACAGATAAAGATTGGTGGATTTCCAACCACAGTTCCAGTTCTGTAATGATCGAAACCCTCAAGATTTTCATTTGGAGGTGCAATCGCCAGTCTCTCAACTTCGAACTCTATGCATAGCTGAAAGTCAACTTGCATTCTGTGGTTGATGTACATTTGTGTGGATCCCAGATACATAAGCAATCAACAATTAATCAACACAATCAGTAATAGCCAGCCATAAATCTCTCTTGTATTGATAGATCGAATGAATAAGATTCGGTGGCAGACTGTAGCCGTACAAAGGTTTTGCAAAACAATAATAATGATCATTAACCTAATACTAGGTAAAACACAAACTATTTATACCCAAAGGGTATTTACAAGAAAAGACAAAACAAGTCCCTGAACTTCTAATTCCACACATATTAAGACCTAACAATCTCCCCCTTGGAATAGAAGTTCGCGTTCACGCCAGTCTGGAACATAGCGCTTTCGGATAGCAAAGAGCACTTCAAAATATCTGATGCAGCTTCTGAATTCAAGCCGGTCTTCAATGGCTTTGAGAAGATCTTCGGCAAGGTACTCGCGAAGATTGACATACTGCTCTGGAGGAGCATTCTTGACTTCTTCTAAAATCTTCTTCAGATCAGACTGGATTTTCACCAATATTCCCTCACTAAATTTATGCACTTCACTTTTTCTGATGAACCGTTTCTCCCCTTTTCCGTTCAGATACACGAACCCTGTTTCTGGTTTAGGAAGTAAAGAGTGTACCTGTGCGTCTTCAGGGAGGTTCAGATTGGGCTTTAAGATGTTGATCTTTTTCTGATTACTTTCGAGTCCCAACTGAAAGTCTTCGATGTATGATAATGTGATCGTGCACTTCATAAATCTTTTGATAGCTTCGAGGGCTTTGGTGTAAGGTAGAGGCCGAATAGTACGAGTCTTCAAAAATCTGAGTAGTACTGGGAAATCTCTCAGGCAAAGATGTTTGAAATCGGATTCTGAGAAGGTCCAAATATTTCCGTCATTCCTTTTTACTGAGAAGGTCGAAAAGACAACTTTAACGATTATGTCAGATTCAATACTCACGATTTCGGTGATTCTGTGCTTGGAGTAGACCTGATGTCTCATTCTGCCTCTTTTCATAACTTCCACATACTGCGATCTGATCGGCTCATCAAGGAACGTGGCCCCATGACATTGTACAGGGTCAAGAGGCCTTATCCAGTGAGCGAAGATTTTCTTCTGAGATTCTTCCAGATACGGTACTAAGATTCGAAACCTTTCCCAACGAGATGGTTGAGGATGTTGGGGTGGAACCGCTTCTGGAATTGACACAATAATTTCAGATGAACCTGCAGTATCAGTAAGATCAGCCGAAGCGGTAGATACCTGTTCACCCAGAAGAAGAAGTTGGTCATAATCAAACTCTGTCATCAAATCGTCATCGCCCTGTATTTCCCGCAAGGCATCAGTTTCTGTCTGAATAGCAACAATCGCTCTTTGCCTCCAATCGGTTTCAAGTTCCGGATCGCCGGCCGAGTCCTCATCAATAAGCTCTAGGACGGGCCGCTCCGAAACTGTTGGCATTAACGTGTCTTCCGATGGACCTTCGGGCTTTTCAACCGTCGGGTCTGCTGACTCTTCTAAGTTGTCTCTGACCGGTGAAGAAATCTCCATGTCCTGAACCATTTCGAACTCTGACGGTTGTTGATGCTGTGGTTCAGTTGGAGTTACCGTTGAAGTTTCTGCCGCTGCGGATGACAGCTCGGTCAGTCTTATTCTCTTCTCCCCCTCATGTTGATCACGGTCATCCGGATCATCATGTCTTCGTTTGGTACTCTGGACCTGACCCTTACAGGTGTCTTCAAGGCTGGCGATCCTCTCGGTGAGCCTGTCGAGTGCCTGCCTAACATCGGATAGTTGGGCCGTAATTGAGTCGGTCAGAGCGATAGGGGGCGGTGGTTGGGTTTGCGAGCGGAGAATGCTCACTAAATCTGCATCAGCTGAGGCGGAAATGTTTGAGTCGGTCAGCAGCTTGTCCAGTAAGGCGTCTTTGAGATCATCAACGGACATGTGCTGGACAGCCGGAGCGGTTGACGGTTGGGATAGGTTGAGTTGGGGAGTCGGTTAAGGATCCGAAGATGCCGTGGCTTTACCCGTGATAGATCGACGAATGAACGCCAAATCCTCGGAAACCTGCTTCATAATGTCCGATTGGACAGCCTTTAAGGCACCGTCCACGTATTCCTTGGAGACGAACTCTGGGAAACTAACTCCGGCGGCACTTAGCCATTCCGTTGTAGTAGCTGCGGCGGATTGCACCGCAGTACCGCCTACGTTCACGGTTGGCGTGATGATAGCCGTGGTAGGACTTCCGCCCTGTCCTTGCGAACTACCAAAAGGTAGAGTCGCTCCGGGCGTTCCGGTCGAGGCACGAAGACTCTCGACGTTAGCCGAATCTATGACCCGTGTCGTAGCCAAAGAAATGTCAAAATCAAAGGGATCTAGACTCAATTGTGCATCCAAAGAAGGCGAGACCGGGGGAGGCTGGTCTCTAGTTTCAACACCAGAACTCTCCAAGTGAGAGACCGGTGGAAGTTGTGCTTGATTCCCGTGAGAAGTTGAAACCGGATCCTTTTGAGAGGAAACAGAGTGGCTAGAGGGGTTGTGCAAGTGCGTCGCTGGGCCCACGACGTCTTCTTCAATATCCCTATGCAACGAATGCAAAGGAATAGTAGATGTGGCTGCCCGGTCAGATGAAGGCTGGTTGGAGGTAACCTGTGAAGATTGCCCCATCACACGCTCACGGTCATTCTTTAACTTACTTCTCCTTTCACGCACAGGCTCACTTTCAATTTCTTTTTCAACTAAAACTCCCCCCGCTCTCCTTATCTCTCCAATATTGGCTTGGGGGTTAGTTGCATCATCATCATCATCATCAGATTCGGTTTCCTCACTGTCGGATTCCTCAGACCCTTCTTCGTGACCAGAGGCTGAGCCTGATTGAGACTCGGATCCGGATACCGATTCGGAGCTAGAGGCGGTGCCGACAGTTGTTCCGGAGGAAGAACCGGATTCGGAGCTGGAAGAGGAGGTTGCCTCTTCGGCTGTGTGTACTCGGGAAACTCCTTCCACCTCCACATCGTGTAGGGCGGAACCTTCGGCAGGTGGTGAATTAGGTCTAGGTCGAGACGTACTAGCATCGCGTGATGACCGCCCGACACTACCCACGCCTGAACCCCTCACTATATTTTCTCTCTGCGCGCCCCGTCCGACAGCCCCTGCTGGTCGGACCCCTCGTCCTCGCATACGTGGACCCTCACGTCGCTCGGCTCGCGCTCCTTGGGCAGGTCCAGCCGGATCTGGCTGGTCCATAGGAGCGACTATGTTGTTCTCTGACCTATATGCTATCACACTTAGTACCGATTGGTCCGCGATAGCTAGTAAGGCATCATGAGTAACCATAGGAACTATACCTTCTAAGACTCGAATATTTTGGATACGAGTTATACGAGTAGAGACAAGTACCTCGTGATCAGCTCAGCGAGGGATGGTGAGATCGGATTCCATGAAATGTGCGACAATCATTTGAAGAAAGCGTGGATACGGAAGAAATGAGAGTCGTCTATTGCCTTCGATCTTCTTTTGCACCTGAGCCACGAGTTCCGTCCAAAGCATCGCCGCGAAGTCAGCATTGCGACTGTAGATAACAGCATGAAATAAGCGAAGCATGTTGACTAACGTACGGTCAATGCCTTTCGTCACTGCGGAGAGACACCTGTTCAGGATGGTGAACAGAGTGTACCAGACAGGCTGGAGGTGAGTTCGAGTGAAGCTCGAAGGTTGATGAATGCCACCTCGATAACCGAGAGCCTGAATGTCTCGGCACAGTTCTACATCAGTGACTTTCCCGTCGAACGCTTCTGGAGCTGGAGCTGCATTCGCGGCCTGTAGACCAAGGATGGTGCGGAAGGTCTGGACCGTGATAGTGAACTCTGAGTCTCCGATACGAGCGCGAAGTGCAAAGTGTTGGCCGCACGCAAAGAGTTCGAGTGATCGCCATAGTTGATGTACGTAGACGGCTGGAACCGAAGGATGAGCCGTCAACGCTTAGTTAAGAGCATGACGCTTCAGAATCTCCACTATAACAGGGGATTGGCAGTTAAAGTTCGTCGGAACCAGATGGTAGTTGTTTGGAACCAGAGGAAGGTTCGGACCTTCTGGAAGTAACGGGGCATTGCCTGGCGGCGGATTCGGATTTGGTTGAGCCATATACCTGTAAAAACGAGTTTAAGAGTCAATAACCAGTGCTTTGTTTGGCTTATAATTAAGTCTCGAGGCCCGTATTCTCGGATTTGGAACACCGAGAGTCGGGACAGTGCAAGACCGTTCACGACTCGAGTCTTGTAGGATCCGAGTTTAATGAAAGCAAGAAAGAACAGTTAAGGTGCATATAGGCAAATCTTGAATCTTACGGAGCTCGCAAAGATCAGTACTTGAAAATTGGAAATACCAGAGCCTGAGCACCGGGAGTTAAACTACCGGGACTTCAAAAACTTAAGGTACCGGGACTTGGAACTACCTGTACATGGAAATACCGGGACTCAGGACTACCGGTACATGGGACTACCGGGACTTAGAACTACCGGTACATAGAACTACCGGGACTTAGAACTACCGGTACATGAGACTACCGGGACTTAGAACTACCGGGACAAGTCTACCGGGAGTCGGGACTACCGGGAGTCGGGACTACCGGGAGTCGGGACTACCGGGAGTCGGGACTACCGGGAGTCGAGACTACCGGGAGTCCTAAAACCCTAACAGTGTTTCGATGAAGATCGATGAAATCGATCGTGAGTAGTGTTCTACAACTCGATTTTGAGTGATAAACGCAATAATAATAGAGATTAGGATGCGTACCTGAAGATTGGAGAGGATTGGAGTCCGATTGAGGAAGAAATCGCAAGTCAGAGAATGGTACCGGGAGTTTGGGGTGCGGGAGTTTTTGGGTGCGGGAGTTATGAAAAATATGAAAAAAATCAAGGAAAACCTTGTTTATATACTCCGGTCCCGATACCGGGTGAGGTTGGTACCGGGTCCCGTAACTCTCTCGGTTCCATATATTCCAACTGCTAAAACTAAAAAAAACTTTGACACTCCAAAAAAAAATTGCTCTTCTCCCCCTCAGATTTTCAACCTGACATCGCTCCCCCTCAACTTTTCAAAAATAGCATTTTTTTTAATTTTATTAAGAGAAGCAAAACACACAATTGAGAGAAAAGAATAACTAAATAAAACTTTGACAAAATGACAAAACTCCCCCTAGACTTGTCAAACGGATATTTCTCCCCCTCAATTTCTCAAAAAAATTGGCTTTTCCTCACAGAGATATAATACGTACCTTTGGAACTAGGCATTCGAGGAATCATCTTGAAAACACACAGTTAGAAGCATGGGAATAACAAAGACTAGACGAATAACGTAAAGACACACGGAAAACTGGAAAAATGAAAGGAAACACTACCCGGGAATGTACCGAAAACAAGTCACCGATGTGCTTGAAACACCTAAGCCACGCGGCTTGATAGGTGTATCTGTAAGAGATACAGTTATCCCGTTGTGTGGGAAAGGTGATTCCAGTACAACTGAGACTCAAACTTTCAGATTAAGCATACCAAGCTTGGACAGTAGGGCAAAAAATCGCTTTTCGTCCAACGCCTTGGTAAACAAATCTGCCAGTTGATTTTCCGTACACACAAAGTAGAGTTCCACTGTACCGTTCTCCACATGGTCTTTGATGAAGTGGTAGCGCACGTCTATATGTTTCGTCTTTGTATGCTGCACCGGATTGCTTGTGATGGCGATAGCACTTTTGGAGTCACAGTAGATGGGGATGTTTGAGTAGTTGTACCCGTAATCCTTCAGTTGTGTCCGCATCCAAATCACTTGGGAACAGCAGCTGGCCGCGGCTACGTACTCCGCTTCCGCCGTGGAGGTGGAGACGCAAGTCTGCTTCTTTGAGGCCCAGCTAACCAGCTTGTCCCAAGATTGTTAAGGAAGATCTCAACAAGAGACTTCCTTTTATACTACTCTAGGGGACCATAAATCATGAGCTACTGTTGATCGGACGACATGAATAGTAGAATGGATGGCATGAACAATTGTACGTGCTGTATTGCATTTAATGCCGCAGACGTCTATGTTGTACTAAGCCCTATTGAGTCCATTCAGAGCTTGATGCGTGTTGAGGTTTGACAGGGCACGCTACCATGCAAGTTGATGAACGGATCCAGTAACAGTAGCAAGATATAAAATATCTTCCAAGTCTTTATCGTAAACCACAGAGGCTCTGTAAAGGGTTACAGAGGTTCTGAGGTCTGGTCTTCTGTAGAGCAGTCTTCACCGTGTTCAGAGTCTTGGTCTTCTTTGTGTGTAAGACAGAGGTTATGTAGGACACCTCTGTAGCTTCTTGACCTTGATCTTTCGGAAGTGGCAGAGCCTCTGTAAGAGGCTTACTTCACTTAGCCTATTTTTCACTACTTCTAAATACTTCTACGATTAGGAAGATTGACGCTAACAATCTCCCCCTAAGTAGTGAAAAATAAAAAATTGACATTGAAGTACTTTAGGCTAAGTTAGATAAGACAGAGGTTAAACAATACCTCGAAAGTTCTTTCATTCAGAAATATGGCAGAGGCATTTTACATTTGAGTATTATGAAAGATAAACTGAAAATGGTTTGCAGAGATTTTGTTTGAGAATCAGATGTTGGCGTCTTTGAAATCGTTGTAGCTCTTGTTGTCTCTTCCGACTTCTCTGATCTCGCTGTAGAAACTGACGCAGAGTTCTCTTAAGCGGATTGTAGCATCAATCTCTCTAATGAAAGCATCTGCAGCTTCTCTATCCATTTGCTCGGTGTCTCTGTATTTTACAAGGTTTGCTCTGAACATGTTCAGAGTACTGGTCGCGTACTTCTGACAGTCCATGGTCACAAAAAGCTTGACTTCGCCTTGTGGGTTTTGAAATACTAACCCGAACCTTGGTTCTGTAATGATTGAGTTGGGCACATCGTCAGGTGGGCAACGATCCTCTGGTGGTCGAAGGTTCAGATGTTTGAGACCAAGATCCTTTCCTAGCTGAAGGTCTATCAAACTGTAGATCAGAAGCCTTTCCCTCATTGCTTTTCTCAACACTTGATAGGCTCTGGTGTTTGGCTCTGGTGTTTGGCTCTGTGTTGTAGTTGTCCTTCGTCCATTGCAGAAGATCAGGTAGATCATAGGGATTCAGATTCCTCAGGTCAGCATCATCGAAGGTGGTTTCTGAATTGTTTACCCTTCTGACTCTGTAAAGACTGTACCTGACCCTTGGATAGGTTCTTGTAAAGGAGTACCTACAGAAGATTACCTTTTTATTTTGTGGATTGAGAAGACTTCTGCTCTTGTTCTTGGCTTTGTTCTGGTGAAGATGTTCTCAAATTCTTCTCTGATCTCTGGTTCTGTGACGTGATCTGTTGGATGATTGGTCTGAAAGGGTTGTTTGTAGAGGTATTTGTATACCACTTCTTCCATTTCTTCGTGTGTTGGACCAGGTGGTGGTACTTGTCTTCTGAGACTCTCCATCTGTCGAACAACTTCTGCAGCTCTACCTGTTAGTGGAATGTCTGACAAAGGCTTCAATCCATATGCCCAGTCCTCTTCTTCAGGCTTTGGAGTTTGGAAGGCATCAAAGGCGCTCTTCATCAATTTCTCTGTAGGCTTGGGCAATGATTTCTTTTTCTTGGGCTCTTCTGTCAGTTTTGCCTTTCCCTTGTCTTTGGCCTTTGGAGGTTCAGAACCTGTTGCCTCTGTAGGTTTGGGTGTTGGCGCTTCTGTTGGAATGATGGGTGTTGCCTCTATAGGTTTTGACACTTGTGTTTGAGAGGACTTTTGTGGCGTTGGTTCTGTTGGCTTGATTGGCTCTGTAACCTCTGTTGGAGGTTCTTTTGTGACTTCTTCTGTGAGCTCGGTTTCTGTGGATTGAGGAATGTCGAATCTTCTTGCCATTCAGAAAGATGTTGTAAACCTCTGTCTTTCTTCTGATCTTTGCGCCATTCGTTCAGTCATTGTGTTGTGCATATTTCTTAGAACAGAAGAAGCAGAGGTCTTTGCTCTTTTTGGTTTGTGGGCAATAGACTTTCTTCTTGGGATGAATTGGGGTTTTTCTGTTGGTTTTGTAGTTGGGGAGGGAAGATCTTCTTTTGAAGAGGATGACAGATGTTGAACATCTACTCCAGACATTGTAGGGAATTCCACAGAGGTGGGTGTTTCCTCTGTGGTCTTTTGAGCTTCTGTTCCTCCGGGTTGTTGATTTGTTGGACTTTCTTCCAAGATGATTACCACAGGGGTGGTTGTTGCCTCTGTGGTCTTTTAAGCAGTTTCTCGTACATGGGTTTCTTTAGCAGTTGATTCCACAGAGATGGGTGTTGTCTCTGTGGTCTATTGAGTTTGTTGTTGTTGGGTTTGTTTTGGAGGGGCTTGGTTGATGGGTTCTGCGGCTATTGGTGGAGCTGGATGTCCTCTGCTCGTAGCTTTCTCCCTTGTATTCTTCCCCTCAGGATGATCTGATGGACCAGGGTGGTCATTATCAGAGTCATCCTGACCCTTATCAGAAGTATCCTCTGCTCTGCAAGAAGCTTTGGGTTTCTTTGGTAGTTCTGCTTCTGCGGCCATCAACTTTGCACATACATCATCACAGAGGCCGAATAGAGTTGCAAGCTCTGCTTCTGTGTTGAAGCGCATTTTGCCGACACTTTCTCTGAACTCTTTAACGTAGTTGGCATTTGCAGTAGTGAAGGAGACGATGACTTCTGTGACCTGGTTTATCACATTTTGCCCGAGCTCTGTTAGCTGTGCTCTGGTCATGTAGTCTTTAGGTTGCATCAGCACAGTGTTGCACATTGCTTCTTCTTGTACGTGTTTCAAGGCGTTCTGTAGATCTGCAGGTGTAATGCCCTTTGCTTTGTTGGATTGGTTGTTCATTTGTTCAAGGAAATGTTTGACTGATTCCTTGAACGCAGAAGTTGCGGCTTTCCCGAATTCTTTGGCGGCAGAAGTGGCAGTTGTTTCAGCAGAAGACTTCATCTGGGTAATGGCGGATTCACCTCTGTGGACAAATTGTCCATTTTGGTGTTCAGATTTAGTAAGGCCGTCGATGTTGTCTCTGCAAAAGATTTGAAAGAGCTTTGCAACTCTTTCATGGTTTGGTTCACAGAGGTGACAAGGGTTTGGAACTCATCCCTTGATACTTGTGTTCCTGTGGTAACCTCTGGAGGAACACATTCGTCTCCAGAGTGAGTCCCTGCTCCTGGGACACCTTCGTTCACCCTTGTTTGTACGTTGGGGTGGAAGGATTTCCATCTGATCTTTGAGAAGAAACAAGAGTTTCAATCTCTACAGAAGTTCTGCGAAGAACAGTGTCCAAATCCACTCCAGAGGTGGGTATCAGAATGTTCTTCTGTTGACTCGGAGACTTGTCTAGAGTCTCTTCGTCTTTGTGCTCACTACTTCTCTCTGAAAGAAGTTTTGGCCCTAAATTATGCATGGCAGAGGAAACGAATTCCTCTGTAGGGTGTTCTGGTGTGATCTGGGGCGATGGATCACGAACTATAGGTGAGTCTCTCTGAAGAGACTCCCTAGGAATGGATTCCCTGGTTTCTGTGGTCGCAGAAGTCGAAAGAGTGACCTCTGGCTGTTTGGTTTGGGTAGGGATCGAGTTGTGCGACTCTTTTTCAATAACTCCTTCTGCAGCTAGACCTGCGGAGTTAGATGTGTGGGTTGCACTGGGAGGGGTTTGAGGATGTGTGCCTTCTACTTCTACGACATCTTTTTCTATCCCTTTTTCTTTTTCTCCCATTCTATCTAAAGCTTCTGTAAGCTCATCTGTATTTCACTCAGCTCTGCTTGTAGCCTAATCCTTTCCCTAGTGGCATCATCTGTCATATCTATTTCTTCTATACCTTCTTCTGAAGCTGGGCTTGGACTCCGTCTGTGGTCGTTCAATCCCTGTTGGATGAAGGGGTTCTGTAGAATGTTTGGAGTTTCAGCCGGTTGATCTCTGGGGGTTTGGTCATCATCTTGCAGATTTGTGTCAACGCCAGAGATAGAGAAGTCTTGTTCTTCTGTGGTGTGGTGGTCAAGTGGTGGTGCATTCCACCCAGCTGTATTTAGGGTGTTAGCAATGTCAGGGTGTTGAAGAAAATCGTTTAAGCTACCTTGATGAGCGAATCGATCTGGGGATTGATAAGGTGATTGATATCCCTCTTCTGCAACTTCTTGTTCTGCAGTCTCTTCCTCTGCAGTTTCTTCGACCTCTTCTTAAACAACTTCTGCAGCTGCCTCTTCTGCGATGGTAACCATTTGATCAAGTGGTTTCCCATGCTTCTTTTTGGTCTTCCTCCTCTTGGGTTTTGGTGCCCCTTCTTCTGTGGGTTTTGATTTCCTTTTCTTCTTTTGTTTTGGAGAAGAGGGAGGGGCAGAGGAGCCAACTTCTGTGGCATGAGGAGGTGAAGGTTGAGCTTCTGTAATGCTTGTAGAGGTGCCTTCTGCAGTTTTCCTCTTCTTTGTTTTTGGGGTAGAGGCAAAGGCTTTAGAAGAAGACTTCTTTCCCATGAGCTCGGCTCGTTTGGCTATAAAACTAAGTTGGATTGCCATGTGTTTTTCCAGGTTCTGCTCCTTCGCTTCTGTAGAGAGGGGTTCTGCAACTATTGTTCCTAGGGGGACACCTAAAGGCGGGGGTGTCACAGGGCTCGTTTTTGGAGTCCTATGATCGCGTATATACTCTAACTTAAGGGTTTTGTTCTTGGCATAGCTCAGAAGCTTCCTTGACAGAGGTCTGCAGTGGGTGTAGCCATCTACATGATCGGTGGGGATGTTTTTGTTCATTGGGAACTGTTTGGGAGTTGGTCCTTCCATTGGCCAGTTCTGCATCATCAGCAGACGTTCGAACAGGACTCCCAATACCCTTTGGAATTGCAGAGGCGGTAGATACTTAGGATCGTTCTCTCTTGCCTTTTTGGTGTTGTTCTTTCTGTCGATCGTATTGATGATGTCCTGCAACATGATGGTCGCGTAATCGAGTGGGAGATCGTAGTAGACCCCGTACATGATGGTTAATATCTGGTGCGAGCTCTGGTCAATGCTGCCTATCTTCCCTGTAAGGCATCTGTTGAGGATCGAAAACAAGGTGTTCCACATAGGTGGTAGCCTGCCTCTACGGAAGTCATTTCTCTTCCTTAGGTGGGTGTTGTACCCAAGCATTTCTACAAAACGACAGAGCTCGTCGTCTGTTGGTTGTTCTGCATATTTTTTCAGTCCAAGAAGACCCCTTGTTGGTAGATTGAACTCAAGAGAAAACATTGTTCTATTGAATTTGAGTTCCAAATGCTAAGATTTGTCTAGCTTTGAGATGTACCCTTTGATAAGAGAATCATCTTTATCAAATCGACAACTTTGCCAAAATTGGTTTAAATACCTAACAGGTATTTTATTTGGGGTTCTTGAGAGTAAAGGAAAGAGAATATGGTTTTCCATGATGTTTAGAAGAAGGGCATGGGCTTCGCCGAAAGCAGTGAGTGAGGGGACCAAATAGCAGTTATTGGATTTGATAGGTAGTACTTTTTCAAAGTGCTCCTTTGCGATAAAGTTTTGGAGATGGGTGGTCGGAGCAAAGTCTGCTGAGTCGCCGGAATCTTCTTGTTCGGCATTTTTGGTGAGGTGGGGGTTTTCTGAATGTTCAGAATGAGCAGGGGTGTGTTCCGGTGAGTTCGCCGGAGAGTGTTCAGGGGAGATAGCTTGAGAAGATGAAGCCATTAGTAATGAGAATAAGATACTTGCAGGTTTTTGCAGGGTTTCGCTGGAGAAGAATGAGGGTTCGTAAAGATTTTATGAGAGGGTAAGCTTGGGTTTTATAGGTGGGTAAAACGGTAGAATTCGAAAGGGTAAAAATATTTGGCAATGGATAAATATTTGGAATCCGTACTTGAGTTAGAACGGCGGGTTCAACTTTCCAAACAAAAAAACGTGCCATGTACGCCCAATGAAAATGAGACACGTAGGCCATGTCAGAGGATGACAGGACGTCGTGCGCGTCCCATTAATGCTAGGCGCGTGGGGTTGTTCTTAGCCACACAATTTTCACTCTCAGTAAAAGTAACCGTTACTGTTTATAGAAATGCCCAAATACCAAATTCACAGAAGCTCTGTGGTTTACAGAAGATCTGTGATTTTGAAAATCTTGGATTTTCACCCTTTTCTCATATATCTCATTGTTATCATGACTCTGTAGGTTCTATTTTGACCAAAACATTTGTAAAAGCATTGGAGAGGATTAATAGGATTTTAGTGAAGAAATTTCGTTCACAGAGGTTTTGAGGCTCTGTAGGAACTTGCAGAAGCTCTGTCAGGGCCAACAGAAGCTCTATGAGTGAAAATTTCTCATAACCAAAAATCTATTAACAATTTTGATCATCCAAGTTTTGATTTGCATTAATAAATGTTTTTCGGACATATTTGAAAGTTAGTGTCCGAGAAAACTGTTTTGGAAAAAGTTTTGTGCGAGAAGGTCATGGTGTGTGTATTTGTGCGTATTCGGTTTCCGAGTTAAATTTGCGATTACAGAGCAGTGTTCTGGCGGAACGTCTGTTGAGCTCAGCAGAAGCTCTATGACCTCAAATTTCTCATAACTCAAAAATTATTAAAAGTTTTAATAATTTTATTTTTGAAATGTTGTTCCCAGTATTTTTAGGACGTATTTGACAATTTTTGTCCCAGAAAACTGTTTTCAAAAACCTTTTGTACGAGACATACCTTTTGGTTCTTCTTTTCTCGGCAGTGATGTCTGACTTCTGACGATATAGATTCATCGACACTCTTCTTTGGCTTCCCCTTGAAAGATTAACCTCTGTAGATCATTTCAAGGTTTCTTTTGCTCCCCCTTGATCTAACCATTTCTGTCGATCAAGTAACTTTCTTTTGCTCCCCCTTGATCTAACCATCTCTGTAGATCAAGTAATTCCCTTCTGCTCCCCCTTGACCTATGCTTGGATCAAAATAGGATAAGTTTTGCATAGTACATAGGTCATGTTTACCAGAGGTTCTGTAGGGGTCATCAGAGGTTCTGAGCAGACCCACGGAAGCTCTGTGATTTCAAGAACTATTTAAGATTGAGAATTTACATACAGAAAGAAATCAATCAAAGCAATAAATAAAGCAATTTATTTATACATACTTACAGAAGATAAGCTATACTTACAGAGGATTTTCACGTCATATTGATCATTCCTAACTTACCCACCAAGAAATTGAATCTTTTCTCGTCTAAAGCTTTGGTGAATAAGTCCGCGAGTTGGTATTCTGTGGGCACGAAATGCATCTCGATTGTACCTTATTCAACATGATGTTTCAAGAAGTGGTACCTTATATCCATATGCTTGGTTTTTGAATGTTGCACAGGATTGGCAAAGATGGAAATGTCACTTTTGGAATCACAGAAGATGGGTATCTTGAGTAGGATGTGGCCGTAGTCTTTTAGCTGAGTCTTCATCCACAGAACCTGAGAACAGCAGCTAGCAGCAGCAACGTATTCAGCTTCTGCCGTTGATGTTGACACACAATTCTGCTTCTTGGAGGTCCAACTGACTAGCTTACCACCTAGGAATTGACAACTCCCAGAGGTACTATTTCTGTCGAGCATGCATCCTCCATAGTCTGAATCTGTATAAGCTTTAAGACAAAAGCCAGAGTTCTGTGGATACCAGAGACCAAGATTTTTGGTCCCCTTTAGGTATCTAAAGATTCTCTTAACAACATCATAATGTGATTTCTTAGGATTAGCTTGATAACGTGCACAAAGACATGTGGTATGCATAATGTCAGGTCTGCTAGCAGTTAAGTATGACAGAGATCCAATCATGCCTATGTAGAGAGTGCATTCTACAGAGATGCCATCTGGATCTAAGAATAACTTATTTCCAGTGGCCATTGGAGTTTTCATGGCAGAGGCATCAGAGAGGCTATACTTGGAAAGAATGTCAGAGACATATTTGGCCTGATTTATAAAAATTCCCTCGGATGATTGTTTGACTTGGTGTCCGAGGAAGAATGTTAATTCTCCCATCATACTCATTTCAAACTCACTTTGCATGAGTTTTTCAAAACTTTTGCACTCTTCTGTATTAGTAGACCCAAAAATTATGTCGTCCACATAGATTTGTACAAGCATTATTTCACTGTTTTTACGTTTATAGAATAAGGTAGTATCTGTTGTACCTCTGTCGTAGCCATTGACTAGAAGAAAGGTAGAAAGTCGTTCGTACCATGCTCTTGGAGCCTGTTTCAGTCCGTACAGAGCCTTTTCAAGGTAGTACACATGCCTTGGGAATTTGGAGCCTTCAAACCCTGGTGGCTGATTTACGTAAACCTCTTCTTGGATTTCACCGTTGAGAAAAGCTGATTTCACGTCCATCTGATAGACTTTGAAACCTCTGTGGGCTGCGAAGGCTAAGAATATTCTTATTGCTTCGAGCCGTGCGACAGGGGCAAAAGTCTCATCGTAGTCTATGCCTTCTTCTTGTCTATATCCCTTGGACACTAATCGTGCTTTGTTTCTAATGACCACTCCATCTTCATCCTTCTTATTTCTGTAGACCCACTTAGTCCCAATGGCCTGTTTCCCCCGTGGCAGAGGTACTAGAGTCCAGACTTTGTTATGCTCAAACTGCAGAAGCTCATCTTGCATGGCGTCTACCAAGTTTGGGTCGTCAAGGGCTTCAGAAATCTTCTTTGGCTCTATCATACTAATAAAGATCGTAAAGAAACAAAAATTAGCAGTGGCAGACCTTGTTTTTACCGTGTCAGAGGGTTCACCAATTATTTGGCTTGGAGGATGGCTTTTTGTCCACTGAGTTGTGCGTAGAAGATGGTCACCAATGTCATCGAATTGTTCTTCAGAGGTTTCTTGTTGTTGTACTTCTTCTTCTTCTTCTAGTGTAGCCTCTATCGTAGTGTGTGCCTTTGTAGTTGATCCTACAGTTTGTGGAATGATTGGTATGAGTGGTGGTGGAGTTTATTCCTCTGAAGGCGTATAGACTTGGTCCTCTATATCCTCTGTTATTGGTTCCTCTGTGGATTGTGGAGTTTGTTCTTCAGCAGCTTCTGTGGTCGTTTTCCTTTGTGTTTCATCTTCTGTAGACTCTTCCTCAGCATTTGCATCTGTAGCATTTACAGAAGAAGATGAAGCATTATTTGGACTAGTTAGAGTCATACCTGTAGGATTTTGACCGACAGAAGATTATTCTGCAGAAGCTCTGATTCTTCCTCTGTGTCAGTTATGACGAGACTTCGTGGGTGGCCTTATTAAATGCTAGGCGCGTGGGCCTCTTTACCTCCACATGATTCTCACTCGTAGAAAAGTTACCGTTACTGTTACAGAAATGCCCAAAGTAAAAACTGACAGAGGCTCTGTGATTTGAAAACTTTGTTTTTCTTGCCTCTGTAGATTGTACTTTCCCAAAAGAATGTTGAAAAGTCCATGGAGAGGATCGATAAATTATTAGCATAAAATTTCCTTTACAGAGGTTTTTGGACCTCTGTCAGAGCCAACAGAGGCTCTGAGACAAGAAATTTCTCATATTTAATAATTTAATAACATTTTTTATCATCCAAGTTTTTAGGACCTATTTGAAAGCTGATGTCCTAGAAAATTGTGTGTTTTTTAAAAAAGGTTTTGTGCAGCAAAAAGTCTTTTAAAACATGAGTTGGTCTACAGAACTCTGTAACCGGATACTTCTTTTGCTGTGTTTGTACGTGATGATTCTTTTTGATTTTGACATCTAAAAAGATTGACAGAGTTTCCAAGAATTATTGATTTAAGATTAGAGCTTTTGCCTGCAGAACCTCTGTTGGACTCAACAGAGGCTCTGTGACCTTAAATTTCTAATAATGGAAAACTCAACATTCTTTTTGATCAAATTTAATTTGGAATGTGTTTAATAATGTTTCTAGAACATATTTAGAAATTTGTGTCCTAGAAAATTATTTTCAAAAAGAATTTGTTCGAGATACTAACCTTTTTGTTCTTCTTTGTCTGGCAATGTTCTTTTCTTCTGTTGTTGTCATCTCTTCCTTTGCTCCCCCTTGACTTATAAATCTCTATAGATTAAGCAAGTTCTTCTTTTTGCTCCCCCTTGATCTAATCAACCTTTGTAGATTAAGATTGTTTCCTCTGCTCCCCCTTGACCTATGCTTGGTTCAAATAATCAGAAGTAAATGTATATAACATAGGTCGTGTAACAGATGTTCTGTATGAATCGTCAGAGGTTCTGAGGAGACTTACAGAATCTCTGTATTTTTCATAATTGAGATTTTAGAATTTACAACAAAAAAATAATTTACAAAAACAAACAAAACAGAAAATATACATACTGTATAATATAAAGATAAAGATACTTACAGAGGTTAATCCATATTTATCATTCCTAATTTACCCACCAAGTAAAGGAATCTTTTCTCATCAAGTGCCTTGGTGAATAGATCAGCAAGCTGAAATTCTGTTGGTACAAAATGCATTTCGATGGTTTGTTTTTCCACATGATACTTCAGAAAGTGATACTTGATATCTATGTGCTTTATCATTGAATGCTGTACTGGATTTGCAGAGATGGCAATCGCACTTTTGGAATCACAGAAGATGGGGATTTTGCAAAAGATGTGACCAAAGTCTTTTAGCTGAGTTTTCATCCACAGAACTTGAGAGAAACAGCTAGCAGCAGCAACGTATTCAGCTTCTGCCGTAGATGTTGAGACACAATTCTGTTTCTTTGAAGTCCAGCTTACTAATTTCCCACCTAGGAATTGACAACTCCCAGAGGTACTATTTCTGTCGAGTTTGCATCCTCCATAATCTGAATCTGTGTATGCCTTTAGTCCAAAACCAGAGTTCTGCGGATACCAGAGGCCAAGATTTTTGGTCCCTCTGAGGTATCTGAAGATTCTATTTACAACAATATAATGTGACTTTTTAGGATTAGCTTGATATCTTGCACAAAGACATGTGGCATGCATTATGTCAGGTCTACTGGCTGTTAAGTATAATACATACCCAATCATTCCTCTGTAAAGCGTGCACTCGACAGAGATGCCATTTGGATCTGAAAAACGTTTATTTCCAGTGGCCATTGGGGTTTTCATGACAGAGGCATCAGAGAGGCTATATTTTTCAAGTATGTTAGAGACATATTTTGATTGGTTTATGAAAATTCCTTCTGATGTTTGTTTCACTTGAAGTCTGAGGAAAAAGGTTAATTCTCCCATCATACTCATTTCAAACCCACTCTGCATGAGTTTTTCAAAATCTTTGCATTTTTGTGCATTAGTAGACCGAAAAATAATATCATCTACATATATTTGTACAAGAATAAGCTCATTTCCTTCACCTTTAGAGAGTAGAGTTGTATCAGTGGTACCTCTGTTGTAGTCGTTATTGAGAAGAAAAGTGGAAAGTCTTTCGTACCATGCTCTTGGAGCCTGTTTCAGTCCATATAGAGCCTTGTCTAGGTAATAGACATACCTTGGGTACTTTGAGCTCTCAAATACTGGTGGTTGTTGGACGTATACTTCTTCTTGAATTTCTCCATTGAGAAAGGCAGATTTCTCCATTGAGAAAGGCAGATTTTACATCCATTTGATATACTTTAAAACCTCTGTGGGCTGCGAAGTCTAAGAAAATTCTTATTGCTTCGAGTCGTGCAACAGGGGCAAAAGTTTCATCGTAATCGATGCCCTCTTCTTGGCGATATCCCTTGGCCACCAGTCTTGCTTTATTTCGAACGATCACTCCATCTTCATCCTTTTTGTTTCTGAAAACCCATTTAGTCCATATGGCCTGTTTTCCTCGTGGCAGAGGTACTAGAGTCTAAACTTTGTTTCGCTCAAACTGTAGAATCTCTTCTTGCATAGCATCCACCCAGTTTGGGTCGTCTAGGGCCTCAGAAATCTTTTTCGGTTCGATCACACTAATAAAATTGGTAAAGAAACAAAAATTTGCAGAAGCTGGTCTTGTTTTTACCTTATCCGTGGGATTACCGATGATTTATGTTTGAGGATGGCTTTTTGTCCATTGAGTTGTTCGTGGAAGATGATCATTTGAGTCATCAAGTTGAACTTCTGTAGTTGAAGTGGTTGATGGTTCAGCTTCTGTAGGAATGGGTATTAAAGTTGGGATTTCCTTCTCTGTAGGTATTGTGGTTTCATCTTCACTTCCCTCTGGTGTTTCTTCTGTTGTTGCTTCTTCTGTTGGATTTGTTAGAATTTGGATAACCTCTGTTGCAGAATCTTTTGTCGTCGTATCTTCTGTTAGATTTTCAGTACCTGTAGTATTTGTAGAAGAGGATGAGGGATTAAATGGATCAGACAAAGAGATACTTACTTCGTTTACAGGTGATTCTGCAGAGGTGCTTTTTGTTCCAGCAGAGGGATCAACGTCGTTGTTGAACATCTCTTAAAATAGAAGACCTAAATCTTCATTTGTTTTTGAGATGCCAGAGGTTTCCTTGTTTAGCC
Organism: Saussurea involucrata; assembly: GCA_033807775.1. Lineage (NCBI taxonomy): Eukaryota > Viridiplantae > Streptophyta > Magnoliopsida > Asterales > Asteraceae > Saussurea > Saussurea involucrata. Next base: position 51,518,977 of record CM066321.1, read on the forward strand.
CGAGTTCTGAACTGAGTTATTCAGAAGTCTTTTGGAAAGAGTCATCAAAGGACACATTGATGCTTTCTACTATCGTGCACGACTTCAGAAGGTAAACTCTGTAGGCTTTGGAAGCGGCAGAGTACCCGATGAACTTGCCTTGGTCAGCCTTTTCTTCAAACTTTCCTCTCGAGTCTCTGTCGTTTAAGACAAAGTATTTGCATCCAAACACATGGAGAAACTTGATGTTTGGTCGCCGTTTGTTGATCAGTTCATAAGGAGTTTTGATGTGTCTTTTCACGATTGTTGAACGATTTTGGATATAGCAAGCAGTTGAAATTGCTTCTGCCCAAAAGGTCATTGGTAATCCACATGCAGAAAGCATGGTTCTTGCAGCCTCCACTAGCGTGCGGTTCTTTCGTTCGACTACGCCATTCTGTTGTGGGGTGCGAGCGGCAGAGAAGTTCTGGGATATTCCTTCTTCTGTGAGATAGGCTTCAATGACAGAGTTTTTGAATTCTGTGCCATTGTCACTTCGTAACTTCAGAATTCTACACTCATAAAGAACTTGGATTCTTTTCATTAGATTAATCAAGATGCATGGTACATCTGATTTCTTTTTGATAAATTCAACCCATGTAAATCGTGAAAACTCATCAATTAAGACAAGTATATATTTCTTGCCACCTAGGCTCTGTATAGCGATTGGACCACAGAGGTCAACGTGAAGCATGTACAGAGGTCTAGGACAAGACACATCAGTTTTGCCTTTGTGGGAAGCTCTTTTGAGTTTTCCCATTTCACAGGCAGAGCATAAATGATCATTATAGAATTTAACATTTGGTAACCCTTTGACCAGATCAAGTTTTACCAGTTTATCTAGAGTATGAAAGTTTAAGTGACAGAACCTGTTGTGCCAAAGCCAGGATTCTTCACTTTTGCTTGCAACAAGACAAATGTTGTCCTTGTTTTTGGTATTGAAGTTCATTAGATACAGATCACCTTTTCTTTTAGCTCGCAGAAGTTCAATTCCTGTGTCTTCACTTAGTAGAGAGCAGAATGTTCTTTTGAACAATACATCGAATCCTGTGTCACAAAGTTGGCTTACACTGAGTAGGTTGTGTTTTAGGCCATCCACATATGCAACTTTATGTACTGTGATATTCTCTTTCTTTATGACTCCATAGCCTTTGATATGCCCCTTTTTGTTATCTCCAAAAGTCACTGATCCACCATCTTGTTTTTCTTGGAATGTGGATAGAAGACTTCTGTTGCCAGTCATGTGCCTTGAGCATCCGGAGTCTAGATACCATATTGGCACAAACTGCTTCTGCAAAACAATCACAGAGATTTAGGTACCCATATCCACATGGGTCCAGTTTCGTCAGAATTTTTCAAGTTTGCCTTGGCATTCTTGAAATACATTTTATTTTTTGTCGAAGAATCAGTTTGTTTCTCTTTTATATTTGATTTAACTGCGGAGAGAAAACAATTTGAACTACAGAAATGATTGTTTAACTTGAACATTAGATCAAAGCAATGACAGTATTGAACATCAGAAGTGATTTGCTTGAAATTTTCATTGAAAGCTTTAAACTGGGCCACAGAGGCATTACATTCTATTCTAGCATATGGCTACCTATTACAAGAAGATTTATGTAGATTAGATTGTTGGCAAAAATCTTTGTTTGTAGCAGCCTTCTGTGAGTCCCTTCTGTGGTGAACTTCTGTTGATTTTGTTGGTTCCCTCTTTTGTTTAAACAAGATTATCAGATCTATTAGTTCATGTTTGAGTTTGATGCGGAAGCGTATTTGAATAACTAACATATATGTTTGATAGATTTAGAACACAATATAAATAAACAGTGAATAGGAAATAATATCTCAAAGTTTACTGAATATATATATATATATTAAAACCAAATTCAAGAACAGTGAGTAAGCAAAGCTTTAAAACAGATATGACTCTCAAGGTGTTTAAGCTGTGTGTTCTTGTGATGTTTTTCTCTCAAAGTGTTCGATTGATCGATCGATGGATTGATTAATATATATTTGAAGAACTCAACATGAGTCTTCCTTATATACTACTCTAAGGGGACCATAAAGCATATGCTACAATTCACAAAGGACGGTATGAATAGTTGGACGGATGGCATGAACAGTTGGACGTGATGTATTGCATTTAATGCAGCAGACGTCTATTATGTACTAAGCCCTATTGAATCCAACCAGAGTTTGACACGTTGCAGTTAGACAGGGCATGCTACCATGCAAGTTGATGAACAGGTCCTGTAACAGTAGCAAGATATTATAAATATCTCAAGTCTTTGTTGAAGACCGCAGAGGCTCTGTGAAGTACCACAGAGGTTCTGCGGTTTGGTCCTTAGAAGAGCAGTCTTCACCCGATTCCGAGTCTTTGGTCTTCTTTGCACGTATGACAGAGCTTCTGTAGGGCGCCTCTTTAGCTTCTGTGGCTTCTTGACCTTGATCTCTCGGTAAGTTCGGCAGAGCCTCTGTAAGAGGCTTTCTTCACTTAGCCTATTTTTCACTACTTCTAAATACTTCTATGATTAGGAAGATTGAAGCTAACAATCTTCCCCTAAGTAGTGAAAAATAAAAAATTTAACTTGAGTTTAGTTAGGCTAAGTTAGATAAGACAGAGGTTAAACAATACCTCAAAAGTTCTTTCATTCAGAAATATGGCAGAGGCATTTTACATTTGAGTATAATGAAAGATAAACTTTTGACTTGGTTTGCAGAGATTTAAGGTTTGAGAATCAGATTTTGGCATCTTTGAAATCGTTGAAGCTTCTGTTGTCTCTTTCGATTCTTCTGATCTCTTTGTAGAAACTGATGCAGAGTTCTCTTAGGCGAATTGTGGCATCAATCTCTCGGATGAAAGTATCTGCAACATCTCTATCCATTTTCTCTGTACCTCTGTAATTTACAAGGCTTGCTCTGAACTTGTTCAGAGTACTAGTTGCGTACTTCTGACAATCCATGCACACAAATAGTTTGATTTCGCCTTGTGGGTTTTGAAATACTAACCCGAATCTTGGTTCTATAATGATAGAGTTGGGCACGGCGTCGGGTGGGCAGCGATCTTCTGGTGGTCGTAAATTTAGATGTTTGAGACCAAGATCCTTTCCCAGTTGAAAATCTATCATACTGAAGATCAGAAGCTTTTCCCTCATTGCTTTTCTTAACACTTGATAGGCTCTGGTGTTTGCCTCTGTGTTGTAGTTGTCCTTTGTCCATTGCAGAAGGTCAGGTAGATCATAAGGATTGATATTTCTTAGGTCAGCATCAGCGAAGGTGGTTTCTGAATTGTCTTCTCTTCTGACTTTGTAAAGATTGTACCTGACCCTTGGATAGGTTCTTGTAAAGGAGAACTTGCAGAAGATTACCTTTTTGATCTTGTGGATTGAGAAGACATCTGCTTTGGTTCTTGGCTTTGTCCTTGTGAAGATGTTCTCAAATTCTTCTCTGATCCTTGAATCTGTCACATGATCTGTTGGATGATTGGTCTGAAAGGTTTGTTTATAGAGGTATTTGTATACCACTTCTTCCATCTCTTCATGTGTTGGACCAGGTTGTGGTACTTGTCTTCTGAGACTCTCCATCTGTTGAACAACTTCTGCAGCTCTGCCAGTAAGTGGAATGTCTGATAGGGGCTTTAATCCATATGCCCAATCAACTTCTTCAGGCTTTGGAGTTTGGAAGGCATCAAAGGCGCTCTTCATCAATTTCTCTGTAGGCTTGGGCAATGATTTCTTTTTCTTTGGCTCTTCTATCAGTATTGCTTTGCCCTTGTCTTTGGCTTTTGGAGGTGCAGAACCTGTTTCTTCTGTAGGTTTGGAGGTTGGTGCTTCTGTTGGCTTGATGGTTGCCTCTGTAGGTTTTGACACTTGTGATTTAGAGGACTTTTGTGGCGATGGTTGTGTTGGCTTGAGTTGCTCTGTAACCTCTGTTAGAGGTTCTTTGGTGACTTCTTCTGTGAGCTCTATTTCTGTTGGTGAAGATTGGACATCGAATCTTCTTGCCATTTTGAAAGCTAATGTGAACCTGTGCCTTTCTTCTTCTCTCCGCGACATTCGATCAGTCATTGTATTGTGCAACTTTCTCAGAATATCAGAAGCAGAGGTCGCAGGGGTCGTTGCTCTTATTGGTTTGGTGGCAATCGACTTTCTTCTTGGTATTGTTTGGGGTTTTTCTGTTGATTTTGTTGAAGGACTCTTTTCCAAGTTGATTACCACAGGGGTGGTTGTTGCCTCTGTGGTATGCTGATCAGCTTCTGGAATATTGGTTTCTTCAGGACTTGATTCCACAGAGATGGGTGTTGTCTCAGTGGTCTGTTGATTTTGTTGTTGATCTTGGGTTTGTTCTGGAGGGGCTTGACTGATTGGTTCTGCTGCGATTGGCGGAGTTTGTATTCCTCTGGTCGTAGCTTTTTTCCTTATATTCTCCCCCTCAGGATTATCTGATGGACCAGGATGGTCATCATCAGAATCATCCTGACTTTTATCAGAAGTACCCTCTGCTCTGCAGGAAGCTTTGGGTTTCTTTGGTAGTTCTGCTCCTGCGGCCATCAACTTCGCACATACATCGTCACAGAGGCCGAAAAGAGTTGCAAGCTCTGCTTCTGTGTTGAAGCGCATTCTGCCGACACTTTTTCTGAACTCTTTGACGTAGTTGGCATTTGCAGTAGTGAAGGAGACAATGACTCCTGTGACCTGGTTTATGACATTTTGGCCGAGCTCTGTTAGCTATGCTCTGGTCATGTAGTCTTTAGGCTGCATCAGTATTGTGTTGCGCATTGCTTCTGCTTGAACGTTTTGCAGAGCCTTCTGTAGATCTGCGGGTGTGATGCTCTGTGATTTGTTGGATTGCTTGTTCATTTGTTCAAGGAAATGTTTTACTAATTCCTTGAATGCAGAAGTTGCGGTAATTCCAAAATCTTTAGCAGTAGAAGTGGTTGTAGTTGTTGCAGTTGTTTGCGCAGAATATTTCATCTCTGTGATGGCTGTTTTCACCTCTGTGGACAAATTGTCCATTTTGGTGTTCAGATTCAGGATGGCCGTTGATGTTTTCTCTGCAAAAGATGTGAAAGAGCTTTGCAACTCTTTCATGGTTTGGTTCACAGAGGTGACAAGGGTTTGGAACTCATCCTTTGATACTTGTGTCCCTGGTGTAACCTTTGGAGGAACACATTCGTCTCCAGAGTGAGTCCCTGCTCCTGGGACACCTTCGTTCACCCTTGTTTGTACGTTGGGGGTGGAAGGATTTCCATCTGATCTTCGAGCAGAAGCATCTAGTGCTTCAGACTCTACAGAAGTTCTGTGAACGACATTGTCTAGATCCACTCCAGAGGTGGGTACTACATTATCCTTTTGTTGACTCGGAGACTTGTCTAGAGTCTCTTCGTCGTTGTGCTCACTACTTCTCTCTGAAAGAAGGGTTGGCCCTATTTCGTGTGTGGCAGAGGAAACGAATTCCTCTGTAGGGTGTTCTAGTGTGATCTGGGGCGATTGATCACGAACTATAGGAGAGTCTCTTTGAGGAGACTCCCTAGGATTGGATTCCCCGGTTTTTGTGGGCGCAGAAGTCGAAAGAGTGACTTCTGGCTGGTTGGGTTGGGTTTGGATCGAGCTGTGCTGCTCTATTTCAATAACTCCCTCTGCAGCTAGATCTGCGGAGTTAGATGTGTGGGTTGCACTGGGAGTTGGTTTTGGTTGTGTGCCTCTATTAATCCAGGCATCTTTTCTTGTTTCCTCTGCTGTTAAGCATCCAAGCACTACATTATTGTCTATCTTTTCAGCTTCTATAGATATCCGATGGCTTGGAGCTTCTTCTCTATCTTCTGTTGAAGTTCCTTGCTCTGTGCCTAAGAACTCATACATTTGATGAGAGCCGTATAACCTCATGACGTGTGGATGATAGAGACCTTTCCGTATCCAGACAGTTTCTTCTTCGTCTGAATCTACCTCTGAGACCTCCATTCTTGTCTCTGTTAATTCATCTCTATTCCACTGAGCTTCTGTTTGTCCTATTTCTTCTGAAGCTGGGCTTGGACTCCTTCTGTGAACGTCCAATCCTTGCTGAATGAAGGTGTTCTGTAGAATAATAGGTGTCTCAGCTGATTGATCTCTGGGTGTTTGATCATCTTCTTGCAGATGTGTGTCAATGCCAGAAATAGAGAAGTATTGTTCTTCTGGGGAATGGTGGTCAAGAGGTTGTGCCGTCCACCCTGCTGTATTTAAAGTGTTGTCAATGTCGGGGTTCTGTAAGAAATCGTTAATGTTTCCTTGGTGAGCAAATCGATATGGGGATTGATGGGGCGATTGATATCCCTCTTCTGTCTTCTTCTGCATCTTCTTCTTCTGCAGTTCTTTCTTCTGTGATTGCTTCCTCTTCTATGCTAACCAATTTTTCAAGTGGTTTACCATGCTTCTTTTTGGATTTCCTCCTCTTTGGTTTTGGTGCCCCTTCCTCTGTAGTTTTTGATTTTCTTTTCTTCTTCTGCTTTGGAGAAGAGGGAGGAGCAGAGGAGCCAATTTCTGTGGCATGAGGAGGTGAAGGTTGATCTTCTGCAGCGCTTGTAGAGGTGCCTTCTGCAGTTTTCCTCCTTTTTGAATTTGAAGAGGACTTCTTTCCCATGAGCTCTGCACGTTTGGCTATGAAGCTGAGTTGAATAGCCATGTGTTTTGCTAATTTGTTATCTTTTTCTTCTTGAGTGGAAAGAGGTTCTGCAATCATTGTTCCTAGGGGGACACCTAAACGCGGGGGTGTCATAGGACTCGGTTTAGGAGTTCTATGATCGCGTATATACTCTTTCTTAAGGGTTTTATTCGAGGCATACTTCAGAAGTTTCCTTGACAAAGGTCTGCAGTGTGTGTAGCCATCCACATGATCTGTGGGAATATTTTTGCTCATTGGAAACTGTTTGGGAATTGGCCCTTCCATTGGCCATTTCTGTATTAGCAACAGAGGTTCGAACAAGACTCCCAGTATTCTTTGGAATTGCAGAGGTGGTAGAAACTTAGGATCGTTCTCTTTGACCCTTCTTGTGTTGTTCTTTCTGTCAATTGTGTTAATGATCTCTTGCATCATTATGGTCGCGTAATCCAGTGGGAGATCATAGTAAACCCCATACATGATGGTCAATATATGATGTGAGCTCTGGTCAATACTGCCTATCTTCCCTGTTAGGCATCTGTTAAGAATTGAGAACAAGGTGTTCCACAGAGGTGGTAATCTGCCTCTGTGGAAGTCATTTCTCTTCCTCAGTGGTGTGTTGTACCCAAGCATTTCTAGGAAACGACAGATCTCGTCGTCTGTTGGTTGCTCTGCGTACTTCTTTAATCCAAGAAGACCCCTTGTTGGTAGGTTGAATTCAAGTGAGAACATTGTTCTATTGAACTTAATTTCCAGATGCTCAGATTTGTCGGGTTTTGAAATGTATCCTTTGATAAGAGAATCATCTTTATCAAATCGGCAACTTTGCCAAAACTGGTTTAGATATCTTACTGGAATTTTCTTTGGGGTTCTTGAGAGTAAAGGGAAGAGGATATGATTTTCCATTATGTTTAGAAGAATGGCATGGGCTTCGCCGAAAGCAGTGGGTGAGGGGACTAAATAGCAATTGTTGGATTTGATTGGTAGTACTTTTTCAAAATGATCCTTTGCTATGAAGTTTTGAAGATGTGTGGTTGGAGCAAAGTCTGCTGAATCGCCGGAATCTTCTAGTTCAATGTTTTGGGCAGGGTTGGGGTTTTCTGAATGTTCAGAATGAGCAGGTGAATGTTCTGGTGAGGTCACCGGAGAGTGTGCAGGGGAGATAACTTGAGAAGATGAAGCCATTTGGTATTGAGAATAAGAAATTTGCAGGTTTCGCCGGAGAAGAATGAGAGTTTGTAAAAAGTTTATGAGAGGGTAAGCTTGGTTTTTATAGGAGGGTAAACCGGTAGAATTCGAAAGAGTAAAATATATGGCAATGGATTAAAATTTGGAATCCGAACTCAAGTTAGAACGACGGGTTCAACTTTCCACAGAAAACCTTCCATGTACGCCCAATGAAAATGGGACACGTAGGCCATGTTAGAGGATGACAGGACGTCGTGCGCGGCCCATTAATGCTGGGCGCGTGGGGTTATTCTTAGCCACATGTAGTTCACTCTCAGTAAAAGTAACCGTTATTACAACAGAAATGCCCAAGTAACAGATTGACAGAACTTCTGTAGTTTACAGAGGTTCTATGATTTTGAAAATCTTTGATGTGTATCCCTTTCTTATATATCTCATTGTTATCATGACTTCTTTGGGGTTTCCTTTTAACCAAAAACGTTTTGTAAAGGCATTTGAGAGGATCAAATAGGATTTTTAGTTAAGAGTTTTTACTTGCAGAGGTTTTGTGGCTCTGTTGGAACTTGCAGAAGCTCTGGGAGGGCCAGCAGAAGCTCTGTGAGGGAAAAAATCTCATAACGAAAATTCTATTAACTTTTCTGATCATCCAATTTTTGATCTGAGTTAAGAGATGTTTTTCGGACATATTTGAAAGTTGGTGTCCGAAAAAAATTGTTATGGAAAACGTTTTGTTCGTGAAGGTCATGGTGAGTCTGTTTGGTTTCCGAGATAACATTCCAAAAGATCGATAGAGGTTAAAGTTGCGATCTCAGAGCATATTTCTGGCAGAGCTTCTGTTGAGCTCAGCAGAAGCTCTATGACCTTAAATTTCTTATAACTCAATTTTTTATGAAACTTTTTGATCTTTTGATTTTTGAAATGTTATCCACAGTATATTTAGGACATATTTGACAATTTGTGTCCTAGAAAACTGTTTTCAAAAACCTTTTGTGCGAGAGACATACCTTTTGGTTCTTCTTTTCTCGGCAGTGATGTATGACTTCTGTCGATATAGATTTATTGACATTCTTCTTTGGCTTTCCCTTAAAAGTTTTACCTCTGTAGATCATTTCAGGATCCCTTTTTGCTCCCCCTTGATCTAATCACCTCTGTAGATCAGGAATTTTCCTTTTGCTCCCCCTTGACCTATGCTTGGATCAAAGAATGATAAGTTTTGCATAGAACATAGGTCATATTTTCCAGAGGTTCTGTAAGGGTTGTCAGAGGTTCTGAGTAGACTTACAGAAGCTCTGTGATTTTAAGAACTATTTAAGATTGAGAACTTACATACATAAATAAATTAATTTAAAGCAAAAATAATTAGAAATATATACATATTTACAGAAGATAAAGCTATACTTACAGAGGATTTTTACATCATATTGATCATTCCTAACTTACCCACCAAGAATTTGAATCTTTTCTCGTCTAAAGCTTTGGTGAATAAGTCCGCGAGTTGGTATTCTGTAGGCACGAAATGCATCTCGATTGTACCGTATTCAACATGATGTTTCAAGAAATGGTACCTTATATCGATATGCTTGGTTTTTGAGTGTTGCACATGTTAGAGCATTGTTGTATTCAAGATTTACTGTAAAAGTCAATGTACTGTATGAGTCTATACAGTATTGTGAATGTCTTTATACCTTGTATGTTATGGGTATAAATAGGCTTGTCTAGACCATTTGTTAGAAAACACTTTAGAAAGCTTTTGTAATCTTTTAGAAACCTTTTGTAATCCTTTGAGCTCAATACATGGATGACATATTTGCTCTCTAGATTCTCTCTCACTGCATTCATATCTTATTTCTAGAGATCTGGGATTTCACAATTGGTATCAGAGCTAAACAGAAGATTCAAGCAGATTAAAGAGCAAATTGAAGAATTTTTACACTGTTCATCAAGAATTCGGACCAAGAGAAGTTTACTGTTCATCTGAAGTCTTAACATTCAGACATGAAGATTTTCTAGATTTTGAGTTTTTGAATCATTTCTTTGCATCGTTCAACTCGGATTTGGATTCTGAACACATTTAATTCTTGCATAAACATCAAAATCTGCACAGAATTGACAGATCTGATCGATTCTTGAATATTTTTTCAAAAACTTCAAGTTCACTGTTTGGATCTTAATTCGATTAAATTGATCGAATTGTGAATTGTGATCAACAGGAAAAGTGTGCAGATTTCAATTACGAACAATTTGATATAAGATTCATCACAATTGATCAAGAATTGAAGAGGATTGGCAGAGATAGCAATGGCACTCTTGGAATCACAGAAGATAGGTATTTTGAATAGGATGTGGCCGTAGTCTTTTAGCTGAGTCTTCATCCATAGAACCTGAGAACAACAGCTAGCAGCAGCAACGTATTCAGCTTCTGCAGTGGATGTTGAGACACAATTTTGCTTTTTGGAGGTCCAACTGACTAGTTTACCACCTAAGAATTAACAACTCCCAGAGGTACTCTTTCTGTCGAGCATGCATCCTCCATAGTCTGAATCTGTATAAGCTTTAAGACTAAAACCAGAGTTCTGTGGATACCAGAGACCGAGATTTTTGGTCCCCTTTAGATATCTAAAGATTCTTTTCACAGCATCATAGTGTGATTTCTTTGGATTAGCTTGATAACGTGCACAAAGACATGTGGCATGCATAATGTCAGGTCTGCTTGCTGTTAAGTATAACAGTGATCCAATCATGCCTCTGTAGAGAGTGCATTCTACAGAGATGCCATCTGGATCTAAGGATAACTTATTTCCAGTGGCCATTGGAGTTTTCATTGCAGAGGTATCAGAGAGGCTATACTTGAAAAGAATGTCAGAGACATATTTGGCCTGATTTATAAAAAATCCCTCTAATGTTTGTTTGACTTGGAGTCCGAGGAAGAATGTTAGTTCTCCCATCATACTCATTTCAAACTCACTCTGCATGAGTTTTTCAAAACTTTTGCACTCTTCTGTGTTAGAAGACCCAAAAATTATGTCGTCCACATAAATTTGTACAAGCATTATTTCACTGTTTTTACGTTTATAGAATAAGGTAGTATCTGTTGTACCTCTGTTGTAGCCATTTACTAGAAGAAAGGTAGAAAGTCGTTCGTACCATGCTCTTGGAGCCTGTTTCAGTCCGTACAGAGCCTTTTCAAGGTAGTATACATGCCTTGGGAACTTTGAGCTTTCAAACCCTGGTGGCTGATTTACGTAAACCTCTTCTTGGATTTCACCGTTGAGAAAAGCTGATTTTACGTCCATCTGATAAACTTTAAATCCTCTGTGGGCTGCGAAGGCTAAGAATATTCTTATTGCTTCGAGCCGTGCGACAGGGGCAAAAGTCTCATCGTAGTCTATGCCTTCTTCTTGTCTATATCCCTTGGCCACCAATCGGACTTTGTTTCTGATGACCCCTCCATCTTTATCCTTCTTATTTCTGTAGACCCACTTAGTCCCAATGACCTGTTTCCCTCGTGGCAGAGGTACTAAAGTCCATACTCCGTTACGCTCAAACTGCAGAAGTTCTTCTTGCATGGCGTCTACCCAGTTTGGGTCGTCTAGTGCTTCAGAAATCTTCTTTGGTTCTATCACACTAATAAAATTTTTAAATAAACAAAAATTAGCAGTGGCAGACCTAGTTTTTACTGAGTCAGAAGGTTCTCCGATTATTTGGCTTGGAGGATGGCTTTTTGTCCACTGAGTGGTGCGAGGAAGATGGTCATCAATGTCATCGAACCTTTCTTCAGAAGCTTCTTGAGGATCTTCTTCTTGTATAGCTTTTGGCGTTCTTATTACCTTGGTAGAAGATTCTACCATTTGTGGAATGATTGGTATGAGTGGTGGTGGAGTTTGTTCCTCTGAGGACGTATAGTCTTGGTCCTCAATTACCTCTATAATTGGTTCTTCTGTGGATTGTGGAGTTTGTTTTTCAGCAGCTTCTGTGGTCGTTTTTCTTGATGTTTCATCTTCTGTATTTTCTTCTTCGGCATTTGCATCTGTAGTATTTATAGAAGAAGATGAAGCATTATTTGGACCAGTTAGAGTCATACCTGTAGGATTTTGTCCAACAGAAGATGGTTCTTCAGAAACTCTGATGGTTCCAACAGAAGGATCAATGTCATCGTGGAACATCTATAAAAATAGAAGATTCAAGTCTTCTTTTGTTTGCGAGATGCCAGAAGTCATTTGGAAAGAATCATCAAAAGAAACATTGATACTTTCTATGATTTTGCGAGATCTTGTAAGGTATACTCTGTAGGCTTTGGAAGTGGCAGAGTATCCAATGAATTTTCCTTCGTCAGCTTTTACTTCAAACTTTCCTCTTGAATCTCTGTCGTTTAAAACAAAGCATTTACATCCAAACACATGGAAAAACTTGATGTTTGGCCGCCTTTTGTTGATCAGTTCGTAAGGAGTCTTGATGTGTCTTTTCACAATGGTTGATCGATTCTGTGTGTAACAAGCGGTAGAAATTGCTTCTGCCCAAAAGTTCATCGGTAATCCGTATGCTGATAGCATAGTTCTTGCGGCCTCCACGAGCGTTCGATTCTTCCTCTCGACTACGCCATTCTACTGTGGAGTGCGTGCGGCAGAGAAGTTCTGTGATCTTCCTTCTGTAGAAAGATAGGCTTCAATGACAGAGTTTTTAAATTCTGTGCCATTGTCACTTCTTAACTTCTGTATTCTGCATTCATAAAAAACTTGGATTCTTTTCATTAGATTAATCAAGATGATTGGAACATCCGATTTCTTTCGAACAAATTCAACCCATGTGAAGCGCGAATACTCATCAATTAAGACAAGTATATATTTCTTGCCACCTAGGCTCTGTATGGCAATGGGACCGCAGAGGTCGACATGAAGCATGTACAGAGGCCTAGTGCAAGACACATCTGTTTTGCCTCTGTGGGAAGCTCTTTTGAGTTTTCCCATTTCACAGGCAGAACACAAGTGATCCTTATTAAATTTAACATTAGGCAAACCTTTAACTAGATCAAGTTTGACCAGTTTATCCAAGGTGTGAAAGTTCAAGTGACAGAACCTGTTATGCCATAACCAGGCTTCTTTACTTTCGCAAGCTACAAGGAAAACTTTGTCCTTGGTTGTTGAACAAAAGTTCATCAGATATAGATCACCTTTTCTTTCGGCTCGCAGAAGTTCCATTCCTGTGTCTTCACTTTGCAGAGAGCAGAAAGTCCTTTTGAACAAGACATCAAATCCTGTATCACAGAGTTGACTTACACTGAGTAGGTTGTGTTTAAGGCCATTCACATATGCAACTTTGTATACAGAGACGTTTTCCTTCTGTATGACTCCATAGCCTTTGATGTGTCCCTTCTTGTTGTCTCCAAAAGTTACAGATCCACCATCGTGTGTTTCTTTGTACGTGGATAGTAAACTTCTGTCGCCAGTCATGTGCCTTGAGCATCCGGAGTCAAGATACCAAATTGGCACATACCGCTTCTGTAAGACAATCACAGAGACTTAGGTACCCATATCCATATGGGTCCAATATTTTTAGAATTTTTTAAATTGCCTTAGCATTCTTGAAATACATTTTATTTTTTGTAGAATGATCAGATTGTATCTCTCTAGGTTTTGACTTTAGAGTTTGAGTTTTAGTGGAGAGTAAGCAATCTGGACTTGAGAAGTGATTTTTCAATCTGAACATAAGATCATAACAATGACAGTATTTAATATGAGACGTGATTTGTTTGAACTTTTCATTGAATTCATTGAACTGAGTCACAGATGCATTACATTCGTTCTTAACATTAGATTTCCTATTACAAGGAGATCTATGAATACTAGAATATTTTTTGCAAAAATCTTGTTTAGGTCCTGCCTTCTGTGAGTCTCTTCTGTGGTGAACGTCTGTCTTCACTGTCACAGAGGAAAGATATTTGTTAGCTTCAGGCCTTAAAGGTTTTGAAAATTTTGAGCTTTTAGGATTTTCAGAGGCCTTTTTCAAATTATCAAGCTCTGTAGAGGTTTTGACTTGTATACACATTTTTAGAAAATCTGGACAGATAGGTATCCCTGTGATTTTCTCTTTTGGAGAAATTGTTCTGTTAAGAACATCATAGGAGAATTTAACATCCTCTGTGTCACAGTGAATTATCCCTGATTTAGAATCAGTCTCTGAGTCGTCAGAGGATGAATCGTCCTCATATACAGAGGTTGAGTCATTTCTTTCGACAGAGGCTGGATTTTCTGAGCATGTATCGTACGAGTTTTCTTCCTCTGTAGAAAAACTTTCATAGATGGCAGATGTTTCAGATGAGATCTCTTCAGCGAGAATTTGATCTATAGAAGATGTACAGAGATTTTCTAAAGCATTTGATTTCAAAACTTCCAAAATTTCTTTTTCAATTGATCTTTTAAGATTTTCTTCTGAAAAGATGGGTTTAAACTCAGGAGCTTTTGCAGATAATTTCTTTTTGACATCTATCACACAGACAAAAGCGACCTGTGTTTAAGTCTCTGGTTTACCAAACTTAAAGATACCAATCTGATCTTGTGTTTTCAGATATTTCTTTGGTTTGATTCCTCTATTGACAGAGGTTGAAGATGATGAATCTGTGTTTTCAAACCACACATTGATCATCTTCGTATGTTTCCTCAAGTGAGGTTCTTCAGAGATTTTAACCCTTTTACTTACAGAGAGTAAGTTTGGAAAAATTGGTTTATTTGTTTTTCCTATCACGAACAGAGAAGATAGAGGTTTAAGTCTTTTGCCTTCAACACCTAGAGTAATATCATCGTACCCTATACCTCGTCTTCCTATTTGTGAGTTTACTTTTTCATACACCTTCTGTGCATCTTTATAGTTTTTAAGTAAAACCTCTCTTCTGAGTAGATCATGCCAAAGTACCTCTCTCTCCTTTTGAAAGTATTCTTTGAGAGCTCTTATGTCAGTTGTTTCACTCCTAGAAACTGAAAGCTCTTTAGTTTTGACTTTTAAAGCAGAGGTTAATTCAGAAATTTGCCTTTTTAAAGGATCTACATTTTTGCTCCAATATTTTTCTACTCTTTCCTTTTCTTCAAAAGTTTTGGCTTTTTCTTGAGTGAGAAGCCTTACTTCTCTCTCATTAAAGGTGAGTCTTTTCTGAATACTTTCATTTATCTCTTTGAGTTCAATTAGTTCAATGTTAAGTCTAACTGAATCATTTTCTACATATTTAATACAAGAGGTAGAGTTTGAAATGGATACCTCATTGTCAGTGCCCGAGTCGACTTCTGCCATGCCACAGAACAAGGCATTGGTGGTGAATTCATCATCAGAGGTAGAGTCTGACTCGAAGTCCTCCTTATTTGCTTCAGAATGCCCTTTGTTCGCCATTAGGGATTTTTGTGCATAATATTCAGCCTTCTTTTTGTAAAAAGCTGAGTCCTTCTGTGGGCGACTTTGTCTACTTCTGCAATCTTTTGCGAAATGGCCTGGCTTGCCGCAGTTGAAGCAACCTTGGGAGGTGTTTCCAGTTCGATCGTCGGACTTCTGTTGGTCTCCACCTTTCTCTGTTCGGCATTCGTTTGCATAATGACCAGGCTTATCACATTTGTAGCATTCTTGTGTGTGGCCTACCTTGTCATCTGACCTCTGTCGGTCATTTCCTCTGTAGATTCAGTCGCTCGACCTCTGTCGGTCACTTCTGTAGTCTGACCTCTGTCGGTCACTTGATTCTTCTCTTCTTTCATCATCTCTTCTATCTCTCTGGTTGTCTCTGCTATATTTGTCATTTCCAAAATTTCTTTGGTTACCTCTGAACTCTCTTGTCAATAGAGCCAATGATTTAGCTAATGACGCAAGAGTTATTTCTTCCTCTATCAGCTCGTCTTCTTCGCTATCAACCATCACTATCTTCTTCTTCTCCTTCTTTTTCTCCTCTGTTGCTCTCTCATTTCTCGGTCTCTCTATAGCCTCTGTTGATTTACTAACCAATGCGTATGGTGCAATGGCTATTGTTTTAGCCTGTGCTATTTGAGGCTCTTGTGCTGCTAGTGTTCCATAGAGATCAGAGAGTGTCCATGAGTCTAGATCTTGGTTTGTTTGTAATGACATAGATAGTTGAAGCCACTCATCATTCAGACTCTTTAGAAACATGACGTTATTTTCTTCCGAGGTTCTGTGAATGCCAGACTTTCTACATTTGTTTATGAGAGAGTTGAACTTATCGTACGTTGTTTGCAGAGATTCTGTTGCAGAGGCTCTGAATGCATGATACTCATTTATGTACTGTGCCCTTCGGTTCTTCTGTGTTTTAGCACCCCCTTCCAACTGTCTTTCTAATTCTTTCCAAAGATCGTGCGTAGTTTTGCATGCATCTAAGGATTGAAAAAGATCGTTGGGGATAGCCATTATCAGGATTCTTTTTGTTTCCTGTGCAACTTCATCTTCTGCCTTATCTTCATTTGACCATTCTTCTTTTGGCTTTGGTTTTTGATGTTCAGGGATTTCTGGAGATTCAGCAGTAGCTGGTACTCGTGGTACTGCTATCATGGGAACAGGAGGAAGGTTGTAAAGATATTGTACTAGATTTTTTTCAGTACTCTCAAAGAAATGAACCATTCTTATCTTCCATTGAGGATACTCATCTTGTAGGAGAGTAGGAGGCTTGGTGAGTGAACCAGCAGTAAAGAAGTTATTTGTATTTGTCATTGTTAAGGTTCTGAAAAGATAGTATGATTAAAAAGTATGAGTCTGAAGATCTGGAAAGTTTTCTGGGTTTGAACAGTTCTCAGAGTACACTTTAATGGAGTTTTAACCTTGAGATGAAGAAAAAAATGATTTCTATCACTAATCTTGTGAAAACGAGGATCACTTGATATTGAAAATCAAGCTTTGCTCTGATACCAATTGTTGGTTCCCTCTTTTGTTTAAACAAGATTATCAGATCTATTAGTTCAAGTTTGAGTTTGATGCGGAAGCGTATTTGAATAACTAACAGATATGTTTGATAGATTTAGAACACAATATAAATAAACAGTGAATAGGAAATAATATCTCAAAGTTTACTGAATATATATATATTAAAACCAAATTCAAGAACAGTGTGTAAGCAAAGCTTTAAAACAGATATGACTCTCAAGGTGTTTAAGTTGTGTGTTCTTGTGATGTTTTTCTCTCAAAGTGTTCGATTGATCGATCGATGGATTGATTAATATATATTTGAAGAACTCAACATGAGTCTTCCTTATATACTACTCTAAGGGGACCATAAAGCATATGCTACTATTCACAAAGGACGGTATGAATAGTTGGACGGATGGCATGAACAGTTGGACGTGCTGTATTGCATTTAATGCAGCAGACGTCTATTATGTACTAAGCCCTATTGAATCCAACCAGAGTTTGACACGTTGCAGTTGGACAGGGCATGCTACCATGCAAGTTGATGAACAGGTCCTGTAATAGTAGCAATATATTATAAATATCTCAAGTCTTTGTTGAAGACCACAGAGGCTCTGTGAAGTACCACAGAGGTTCTGCGGTTTGGTCCTTAGAAGAGCAGTCTTCACCCGATTCCGAGTCTTTGGTCTTCTTTGCGCGTATGACAGAGCTTCTGTAGGGCGCCTCTTTAGCTTTTGTAGCTTCTTGACCTTGATCTCTCGGTAAGTTCGGCAGAGCCTCTGTAAGAGGCTTTTTTCACTTAGCCTATTTTTCACTACTTCTAAATACTTCTATGATTAGGAAGATTGAAGCTAACAGATTTCACTGTCACAGATGAAAAAGATTTGTTAGGTTTTGTCCATTTACCCTTTTGTTTCCATGTTGGTTTCTCTTTTATTTTTAAGGGTTTTAAAATTTTTGAATCTTTTAGATTTTGAGAGAACATTAACTTCTTTTGATTCAACTTTTCAAGCTCAATAGAGGTTTTGGCTTGTATGCACATATCCATAAAGTCTGGACAGATAGGAATTCCAGTGATTTTCTCTTTTGGAGACATAGTTCTGTTAAGAACTTCAGAGGTTTGTTTAATAACCTTTGTGTCACAAGGAATCTTTTCTATTTTGTCAGTCTCTGAGTCGTCAGATGATGAATCGTCCTCATATACAGAGGTTGAGTCATCAATATTTCTTTCAATAGAGGTTGGATTTCCGAGCATGTGTCATACTTGCTTTCTTCATCTGAAAAATTATTTTCTAAGTCAACAGAGGTGTCTGATAAGATTTCTTCGGAGATTTTTTGATCTACAGAAGGTGTACATAGATTTTTCAAAATATCTATTTTCCCAATTTCCAGTATATCTTTTTCAATTATATTTCTTAGTTTTTCTTCTGAAAAGATTGGTTTGAACTCAAGTGCTTCTGCAGATAATTTCTTTTCAGAATCTATTGTGCAGACAAAAGCAACTTGAGTTTGAGTGTCTGGTTTACCAAACTTGAAGATTCCTATCTGATTTTGAGTTTTCAGATATCTCTTTGGTTTGGATCCTGTTTTGACAGAGGTTGAAGGTGATAAGTCTGTGTTTTCAAACCACACATTTATCATCTTCATGGGTTTCCTTAAGTGAGGTTCATCAGAGACTTTTACTCTTTTATTTACAGAGATTATGTTTGGAAAATTAGGTTTGTTGACTTTTCCTAAAGTAAATAGAAATGGCAGAGGTTTATTCTTTTTGTTTTCTGTACCTTGACTAATATCACTGTACCCAATACCTCGCCTTCCTATTTGAGTATTTATTTTCTCATACACCTTTTGAGCATCACGATAATTTTTAATTAAAACATCTCTTCTAAGTAGATCTTGCCAAAGGACTTCTCTTTCCTTTTGAAAATATTCCTTAAGAGCTAAAATGTTAAGTCTGTCGCTCTCAGAATCTGAAAGTTCTTTTGTTTTGGATTTTAAAGATGTATTTAATTCAGAAATTTTCTCTTTTAAAGGAAAAAGATTTTTGTTCCATTGTGCTTCTAATTCTTCCTTTTCTTTGAAATTTTTTGCTTTTTCTTCGGTGAGAAGTCTAGCTTCTCTTTCATAAAAAGTGAGTTTTTTTCTGAATATCATCACAAGTCTTTTTCAGTTCAACATTTTCAGTTTTAATTATAAGCAAATCAACTTCTGTAGTATTAGAGGTGGAGTTTGAAGTAGATACCTCAGTGTCAGTGTCAGAGCTGATGTCTGCCATGCCACAGAACAAGGCATTTTTGGTGAATTCTTCATCAGAGGTTGTATCTGACTCCCAATCTTCCTTGTTCACCACTTTGTTCGCCATGAGTGACCTTTGAGCATAATACTCAGCTTTCTTTTTGTAAAAAGCTGAGTCCTTCTGTAGGCGATTTGACCTGCTTCTGCATTCATTGGCAAAGTGGCCTGGCTTCCCACAGTTGTAGCAACCTTGGTTCTGGGAAGTATTACCAGCACGATTGTCGGACTTCTGTCGATCACCACCTTTTTCCGATCTGCATTCATTTGCATAATGACCAGGCTTACCACACTTGTAGCATTCCTGTGGTGTGTAGCTTGCCTTGTCATCTGACCTCTGTCGGTCATTTTCTCTGTTGTACCTTTCACTCGACCTTTGTTGGTCGTTACTTCTGTCGTCTGACCTCTGTCGGTCAGCTGATTCTTCTCTTCTTCCTTGATCCCTTCTATTCCAATCTTCTCTTCTCTCTCTATTATCTCTGCCATATCTATCATTACCAGAATTCTTTTGGTTTCCTCTGAATTCTCTTGTCAATAGAGCTAAGGATGTAGCTATTGATGCCAGAGTAATTTCTCCTTCTTCCACAATCTCTTCATCTTCGCTGTCAATTACCACCATCTTTTTCTTTTTCTCCTTCTTCTTTTCCTCTGTAGTTCTTTCTTTCCTCGGCCTCTCTATATCTTCTGTAGTTTTGCCAACCAAAGCAAGAGGTGCAGTGGTTAGTGTCTTTGCTTGTGCGATTTGAGGCTCTTGACCAACTAATGTTTCGTAGAGGTCTGAAAGAGTCCAGGAGTCTAAATCTTGATTGGTTTGTAAAGACATAGATAACTGAAGCCATTCTTCGTTCAGACTTTTGAGAAACATGACATTATTCTCTTCAGAAGTTCTGTGGATGCCAAACTTTTTACAGTTATTGATCAAAGAGTTGAACCTGTCGTATGTTGTCTGCAAAGATTAATTTGTCAGGGCTTTAAAAGCATAATATTCGTTTATGTATTGAGCCCTTCGGTTTTTCTGAGTTTTAGCTCCCCCTTCAAGTTGTTTTTCCAGTTCTTTCCAAAGATCATACGAAGATTCGCATGCATCTAAAGACTGGAAGAGTTCGTTGGGAATTGCCATAATCAGAATTCTTTTTGTTTTCTGCGCGAGTTCATCTTTTACCTTGTCTTGATCTGACCAACCATCCCTGGTTTTAGGTTTTTGATGCTCAGGGATTTCAGGAGTGTCAGCTGTCGCAGGTACACGAGGTACTATTAACATAGGAACATGAGGAGGATTATAAAGGTATTGTACGAGCTCTTTATCATACCCTCAAAGAAATGGATCATTCTTATTTTCCACCGAGGATACTCATTTCTTAGAAGAGAAGGTGGTTTGGTTAATGAACCAGCTGTGAAGAAGTTTTGTGTGCTTGTCATTTTAAGAGTAGGAAGATTCAGTATAAAGATATGACACGAAAGAGTACGAAAGAATAATCTGGAAAGATTTTCTGGGTTTGGAAGCTCTTATCTGTGCACTTTTATAGGGTTTTAACTGAAGAAACAGTTTCTCTTGATTTACCAGTTATCGAATAAATCGAAAATGGCTGAAAAGTAGAATCTGTTTGACGGAATGAATAACAGGTTTAAATCAGACCATGTTTCTACCAATAATCTTGTTAAACGAGGATCGCTTGATAATGAAAAACAAGCTTTGCTCTGATACCAATTGTTGGTTCCCGTATTTGATTAACAAAGATTATCTTATCTATTAGTTCAAATAAGATGTGTTGTGGAAGCGTATTTGAAGAACTAACATATATGTTTGTATAGAAACAATACAAAATATCAAATAAACAGTATATGAAGAACATATGAATATCTCAAAGTTTACTGTATTTGATGAAGAACATTAACAATAGATTTGACGTTAATTGTGTGTGTGTGTGTGTTTCTTGTATGAACTGGTAAGGAAGAACTCAACATGAGTCTTCCTTTTATACTACTACAAAAGAACTATTCTAGACAAAATGACTATTGCTACAGGAAAGAAGGGATGGCATGAACAGTTGGAAATCTTCATGCATTAAATGCGCTAATATCAACTTGCAAGGATTCCTATCAGAGTTTGACACGTGTTTGTTGTCGGACCATGCCTTGTACAAGTTGATGAACGGACCCTGGAACAGTAGCAAGATATTTCTGTAACAGTGGTAAGATATTTCTGCAACAGTGGCAAGATATTATCAATATCTTCCAAGTCTTCAGTCTGAACCGCAGAGGCTCTTTCAAGGGTGATAGAGGTTCTGCGGCTCGGTCCTTGGTGAGCATTCTTCTGTTGATCCTTCTTTGGTCCTTTGTGAGTAGTCTTCTATAGATTCTTCTTGGTGCTTGGTGTTCCTTGAATGATCGTTTGCTTCGGCAGAGCTTCTGTGGAACTCTTTCATACTTGGCCTATTTTTCAATACTTCTAATATTATGAACAATTGGAGCTAACATAGACCCTAAAGCCTATAGGCTATAGGCTTTAGAGGTTAAGGAGTAACCACTAAAGATTCCTTCGTCAGCCTTCTTGTCAAATTTAGCCAGCTGATCTCTGTCATTCAAGATGTAGCATTTGCAGCCAAAAACATGAAAGTATTTCACATTTGGCCTTCGGTTGTTGATGAGTTCATAAGGAGTCTTTTTGAATCTTTTCACAATGACAGCTCTGTTCTGGGTAGAACAGGCTGTTGAGAGTGCCTCTGTCTAGAAGTTGATAGGTAGAATAGAACCAGCCAACATAGTTCTGGCGGCTTCTACCAGAGTTCTGTTCTTTCTCTCCACAACACCATTCTGTTGGGGAGTGATGGCAGCTGAGAAGTTCTGGGAGATTCCTTCCTCTGATAGGTAGGCATCAATTCTGGCATTCTTGAACTCTGTCCCATTATCACTTCTCAACTTTTGGACTTTAAGAGCTAACAGAACCTGTATCCTTTTCAACAAACTTATCAGAATTTCTAGGACATCAGATTTTACTCTGATGAACTCAACCCAAGTATATCTAGAAAATTCATCTATGAGTACAAGAATATACTTTTTACCAGACAGACTTTGCACAGAAATTCGACCGCAAAGATCCACATGAAGCATATGCAAAGGTCTAGGGCAATTGTGATCACTTTTTGTTCTGTTTGAAGCTCTTTTTAGCTTACCCAATTCACAAGCAGAAGAAAGATGGTCTTTGTCAAATTTAAGAGAAGGCAGACCTTTCACTAAGTTCAATTTCACGAGCTTGTCAAGGTTTGAGAAATTTAGATGAGCAAATCTTTTATGCCAGAGCCAGGCATCTTCCTTTTTCAAAGAGACTAAACAAAGTTTTTCTGTTGTAGAACTTTGACCAGGATTAAAATTCATTTTGTACAGATTGCCTTTTCTGTTGGCTCTTAAAAGCTCTTGACCAGACTCGGAAAGTAACAAAGAACAATATTTCTTCTTAAAATTGACATCGAATCCATGATCACATAGTTGACTTATGCTAAGCAGATTATGATTTAATCCTTCAACAAAAGAAACTTTTGAAACTGAAACATCACCATTATTCAAAACACCATAACCTCTTGTTGGTTCCCGTTTTGTTTAAACAAGATTATCAGATCTATTAGTTCAAGTTTAAGTTTGATGCGGAAGCGTATTTGAAGAACTAACAGATATGTTTGATAGATTTAGAACACAATATAAATAAACAGTGAACAGGAAATAATATCTCAAAGTTTACTGAATATATATATATATATATATATATATATATATATATATATATATATCAAGAACAGATTTAAGAACAGTGAGTAAGCAAAGCTTTAAAACAGATATGACTCTCAAAGTGTATAAGCTATGTGTTCTTGTGATGTTTTTGTCTCTTGATTCTCGATTAGGAAGAACTCAACATGAGTCTTCCTTATATACTACTACAAGGGGACCATAAAGCATGATCTACTGTTGATCGGACGGCATGAATAGTTGAACGTGCTTTATTGCATTTAATGCCGCAGACGTCTATTATGTACTAAGCCCTATTGAGTCCACTCAGAGTTTGACACGTTGAAGTTGGACAGGGTACGTTGCCATGCAAGTTGATGAACAAGTCCAGGAACAGTAGCAAGATATTATAAATATCTTCCAAGTCTTTAGTGAGGACCGCAAAGGCTCTGTAAAGTGTTACAGAGGTTCTGCGGTATGGTCCTTTGTAGATCAGTCTTTACCGGATTCCGAGTCTTTGGTCTTCTTTACGCGTATGACAGAGCTTCTGTTGGACGTCTCGGTAGCTTCTGTAGCTTCTTGACCTTGATCTCTCGGTAAGTTCGGCAAAGCCTCTGTAAGAGGCTTTCTTCACTTGGCCTATTTTTCACTACTTCTAAATACTTCTACGATTACGAAGATTGAAGCTAACAATCTCCCCCTAAGTAGTGAAAAATAAAAATTTGAGCTTAAGTTAAGTTAGGCTAAGTTAGATAAGACAGAGGTTAAACAATACCTCGAAAGTTTTTTCATTCAGAGATATGCCAGAGGCATTTTACATTTGAGTATAATGAAAGATAAACTTTAACATGGTTTGCAGAGATTTGTTGTTTGAGAATCAGATTTTGGCGTCTTTGAAATCATTGTAGCTTCTGTTGTCTCTTCCGAATTCTCTGATCTCTTTGTAGAAACTGATGCAGAGTTCTCTTAAGCGTATTGTAGCATCAATCTCTCTGATGAAGGTATCTACAGTGTCTCTATCCATTTGCTCGGTATCTCTGTATTTTACAAGGTTTGCTCTGAGCTTGTTCAGAGTACTAGTTGCGTACTTCTGACAGTCCATGCTCACAAAAAGTTTGACTTCGCCTTGTGGGTTTTGAAATACTAACCCGAACCTTGGTTCTGTAATGATTGAGTTGGGCACGGCGTCAGGTGGGCAGCGATCCTCTGGTGGTCGTAGGTTCAGATGTTTGAGACCAAGATCCTTTCCCAGCTGAAAGTCTGTCAGACTGTAGATAAGAAGCCTTTCCCTCATTGCTTTTCTCAACACTTGATATTCTCTGGTGTTTGGTTCTGTGTTGTAGTTATCCTTCGTCCATTGCAGAAGGTCAGGTAGATCATAGGGATTCAGATTCCTTAGGTCAGCATCAACGAAGGTGGTTTCTGAATTGTTTACCCTTCTGACTCTGTAAATATTGTACCTGACCCTTGGATAGGTTCTGGTGAAGGAGTATCTACAGAAGATTACCTTTTTGATCTTGTGGATTGAGAAGACGTTTGCTTTGGTTCTTGGCTTTGTCCAGGTGAAGACGTTGTCAAATTCTTCTCTGATCTTTGGATCTGTTACATGATCTGTTGGATGATTGGTCTGAAAAGATTGTTTATATAGGTATTTGTATACCACTTCTTCCATTTCTTCTTGTGTTGGACCAGGTTGTGGTACTTGTCTTCTGAGGCTTTCCATCTTTTTAACAACTTCTGCAGCTCTTCCTGATAGAGGAATGTCTGACAGAGGCTTCAATCCATATGCCCAGTCCTTTTCTTCACGCATTGGAGTTTAAAAGGCATCAAAAGCGTTTTTCAACAATTTCTCTATAGGCTTAGGCAATGATCTCTTTTTCTTGGGCTCTTCTGTCAGTATTACTTTGCCCTTGTCTTTGGCTTTTGGAGGTGCAGAACCTGTTGCTTCTGTAGGTTTGGTTGTTGGTGCTTCTGTTGGAATGATGGGGGTTGCCTCTGTAGGTTTTGACACTTGTGTTTGAGAGGACTTTTGTGGCGTTGGTTCTGTTGGCTTGATTTGCTCTATAACCTCTGTTGGAGGTTCTTTGGTGACTTCTTCTATGAGCTCGGTTTCTGTTGGTGAAGGGTGGATATCAAATCTTCTTGCCATTTTGAAAGCTAATGTGAACCTGTGCCTTTCTTCTTCTCTCTGCGCCATTCATTCAGTCATTGTTTTGTGCATATTCTTTAGAACAGAAGAAGCAGAGGTCGTTCCTCTTTTTGGTTTGTAGGCAATAGACTTTCTTCTTGGGATGGATTGGGGTTTTTCTGTTGGTTTTGTAGTTTGGGAGGGAAGATCTTCTTCTGTGGAGGATGACAGATGTTGAACATCTACTCCAAACATTGTAGGGAATTCCACAGAGGTGGGTGTTGCCTCTGTGGTCTTTTGAGCTTCTGGTACATGGGTTTCTTCAGCGGTTGATTCCACAGTGATGGGTGTTGTCTCTGTGGTCTGTTGAGTTTGTTGATCTTTGGTTTGTTGTGGAGGGGCTTGGCTTATTGGTTCTGCTGCGATTGGTGGAGCTTGTAGTCCTCTGGTCGTAGCTTTCTCACTTATATTCTTCCCCTCAATATGATCTGATAGACCAGGATGGTCATCATCAGAGTCATCCTGACTCTTATCAGAAGTACCCTCTGCTCTGCAGGAAGCTTTGGGTTTCTTTGGTAGTTCTGCTCCTGTGGCCATCAACTTCGCACATACATCATCACAGAGGCCGATTAGAGTTGCAAGCTCTGCCTCTGTGTTGAAGCGCATTTGCAGTAGGGAAAGAGATGATGACTTCTGTGACCTGGTTTATGACATTCTGCCCGAGATCTGTTAGCTGGGCTCTGGTCATGTAGTCTTTTGGCTGCATCATTGTAGTGTTGCGCATTGCCTCTTCTTGTACGTGTTTGAGGGCTTTCTGTAGATCTGTAGGTGTAATGCCCTTTGATTTGTTGGATTGCTTGTTCATTTGTTCAAGGAAATGCTTGACTGATTCCTTGAATGCAGATGTTGCGGCTATTCCGAAATCTTTAGCAGCAGAAGTGGCTGTAGTTGTGGCAGTTGTTTGAGCAGAAGACTTCATCTCTGTGATGGCGGATTTCACCTCTGTGGACAGATTGTCCATTTTGGTGTTCAGATTTAGCAAGGCCGTTGATGTTGTCTCTGCAAAAGATGTGAAAGAGCTTTGCAACTCTTTCATGGTTTGGTTCACAGAGGTGACAAGGGTTTGGAACTCATCCCTTGATACTTGTGTCCCTGGTGTAACCTCTGGAGGAACAACCCCATCTCCAGAGTGAGTCACTGTTCCTGGGACACCTTCGTTCACCCTTATTTGTACATTGGGGGTGCAAGGATTTCCATCTGATCTTCGAGAAGAAAAATGAGTTTCGATCTCTACAGAAGTTCTGTGAAGAACAGTGTCCAAATCCACTCCAGAGGTGGGTATCGGAATGTTCTTCTGTTGACTTGGAGACTTGTGTAGAGTCTCTTCGTCTTTGTGCTCACTACTTCTCTCTGAAAGAAGTTTTGGCCCTAAATTGTGCGTGGCAGAGGAAACGAATTCCTCTGTAGGGTGTTCTAGTGTGATCTGGGGCGATTGATCACGAACTATAGGTGAGTCTCTCTGAGGAGACTCCCTAGGAATGGATTCCCCGGTTTCTGTAGGCGCAGAAGTCGAAAGAGTGACCTCTGGCTGGATAGGTTGGGTTTGGATCGAGTTGTGCTGCTCTTGTTCAATAACACCTTCTGCAGCTAGACCTGCGGTGTTAGAAGTGTGGGTTGCATTGGGAGGGGTTTGAGGATGTGTGCCTTCTACTTTTACGGCATCTTTTCTTGTTTCTTCCTCTGTTAGGCATCCAAGCACTACTTCATTATCTATCATTTCAGTCTCTGTCGCTATCCTATGGCTTGGTGCTTCTTCCCTAACTCCTGTTGTAGTTCCTGGCTCTGTGACTAAGAAGTCGTAGATTGGATGAGAGCCGTATAATTGCATGATATGTGGATGATATAGACCTTTTCGTATTTGGTCAGTTTCTTCTTCATCTGAATCTACCTCTGAGACCTCTACAACTTCGACACCTTTTTCCTTTTCTTTTTCTTTTACTCCCATTCTTTCTAAAACCTCTGTAACCTCATCTCTATTCCACTCAGCTTCTGAGGGCTGGTTTGGACTCCTTCTGTGGACGTCCAGTCCCTGTTGGATGAAGGGGTTCTGTAGAATGTTAGGGGTTTCAGATGGTTGATCTCTGGGGGTTTGATCATCTTCTTGCAGACTGGTGTCAATTCCAGAGATAGAGAAGTCTCGTTCTTCTGTGGTGTGGTGGTCAAGTGGTTGTGCCGTCCACCCAGCTGTATTTAGGGTGTTGGTAATTTCAGGGTTTTGAAGAAAATCATTTAAGCTGCCTTGATGAGTGAATCGATCTGGGGATTGATAAGGTGATTGATATCCCTCTTCTGCAACTTCTTCTTCTGCAGTTTCTTCGACCCAGGTCTCTGCGATCTCTTCTTCAACCACTTCTGCAGCTGCCTCTTCTGCAATGGTAACCATTTGATCAAGTGATTTCCCATGCTTCCTTTTGGTCTCCCTCCTCTTGGGTTTTGGTGCCCCTTCTTCTGTGGGTTTTGATTTTCTTTTCTTTTGTTTTGGAGAATAGGGAGGAGTAGTGGAGCCAATTTCTGTGGCATGAGGAGGTGAAGGTTGATCTTCTGCAGCGCTTGTGGAGGTGCCTTCGTAGTTTTCCTCCTTTTTGATTTTGGAGTAGAGGCAGAGGTTTTTGAAGAAGACTTCTTTGACATAAGCTCGTCACGTTTGGCCTTAAAACTAAGTTGGATTGCCAAGTGTTTTGCTAGTTTCTGCTTCTTCGCTTCTGTAGAGAGGGGTTCTACAACCATTGTTCCTAGGGGGGCACCTAAACGCGGGGTTGTCACAGGGCTCGGTTTTGGAGTCCTATGATCGCGTATATACTCTAACTTAAGGGTTTTGTTCGTGGCATATCTCAGAAGCTTCTTTGACAGAGGTCTGCAGTGGGTGTAGTCATCTATATGATCGGTGGGGATGTTTTTGTTCATTGGGAACTGTTTGGGAGTCGGCCCTTCCATTGGCCAGTTCTGTATCATCAACAGAGGTTCGAACAGGACTCCCAATATCCTTTGGAATTGCAGAGGTGGTAGAAACTTAGGATCGTTCTCTTTTACCCTTCTGGTGTTGTTCTTTCTGTCGATCGTATTGATTATCTCCTGCATCATGATGGTCGAGTAATCAAGTGGGAGATCGTAGTAGACCCCATACATGATGGTTAAGATCTGATGCGAGCTCTGGTCAGTGCTGCCTATTTTCCCTGTCAGGCATCTATTGAGGATCGAAAACAAGGTGTTCCACAGAGGTGGTAGTCTGCCTCTGCGGAAGTCATTTCTCTTTCTAAGTTGGGTATTGTACCCAAGCATTTCTACAAAACGACAGAGCTCGTCGTCTGTTGGTTGTTCTGCATATCTCTTCAGTCCAAGAAGACCCCTTGTTGGTAGGTTGAACTCAAGTGAGAACATCGTTATATTAAACTTGATTTCCAAATGCTCAGATTTGTCAGGCTTGGAGATGTACCCTTTGATATGAGAATCATCTTTATCATATCAGCAACTTTGCCAAAACTGGTTCAAATACCTAACAGGTATTTTGTTTGGGGTTCTTGAAAGTAAAGGGAAGAGGACATGATTTTCCATGATGTTTAGAAGAAGGGCATGGGCTTCGCCGAAAGCAGTGGGTGAGGGGACCAAGTAGCAATTGTTTGATTTGATTGGCAGTACCTTTTCGAAATGATCCTTTGCTATAAAGTTTTGAAGATGTGTGGTCGGAGCAAAGTCAGCTGTGTCGCCGGAATCTTCTTGTTCAATATTTTTGGCGAGATGGGGGTTTTCTGAATGTTCCGAATGAGCAGGTGAATATTCTTGTGAGTTCGCCGGAGAGTGTGCAGGGGAGATAACTTGAGAAGATGAAGCCATTTGGTAAGAAGAATAGGATTCTTGCAAGCTTTTGCAGGGTTTCGCCGGAGAAGAATGAGAGTTTGTAAATATTTTATGAGAGGGTAAGCTTGGGTTTTATATGAGTGTAAAATGGTAGAATTCGAAAGAGTAAAAATATATGGCAATGGATAAATATTTGGAATCCGTACTCGAGTTAGAACGGCGGGTTCAACTTTCCATAGAAAACGTTCCATGTACGCCCAATGAAAAAGAGACACGTAGGCCATGTCAGAGGATGACAGGACGTCGTGCGCGGCCCATTAATGCTAGGCGCGTGGGGTTGTTCTTAGCCACATGAATTTCACTCTCAGTAAAAGTAATCGTTATTTTTACAGAAATGCCCAAGTTGCAGATTGACAAAACCTCTGTGGTGTACAGAAGCTCTGTGATTTTGAAAAACTTGAAGTTCATGCCTCATATATCTCATTGTTATCATGACTCTGTAGGTTCTTCTTTAACCAAAACATTTGTAAAGGCATTGGAGAGGATCGATAGGATTTTAGTGAAGAATTTTTACTCTGAGGTTTTGTGGCTCTGTTGGAACTTGCAGAAGCTCTGTGAGGGAAAAAATCTCATAACTAAAATTATACTAAACTTTTTGATCATCCAATTTTTGATCTGTTTTAAGAGATGTTTTTCGGACATATTTGTCAGTTGGTGTCCGAGAAAACTGTTATGAAAAAAGTTTTGTTAGAGAAGGTCATGGTGTGTGTATTCGGTTTCCGAGATAACATTCCAAAAGATCGATAGATGCTAAATTTGCGATCACAGAGCGTATTTCTTCCAGAACCTCTGTTGAGCTCAACAGAAGCTCTATGACCTCAAATTTCTAATAACTCGAATTTTATGAAACTTTTTGATCTTTTGATTTTTGACATGTTATTCACAGTATTTTTAGGACATATTTGACAATTTGTGTCCTAGAAAACTATTTTCAAAAATCTTTTGTACGACAGACATACCTTTTGGTTCTCCTTTTCTCGGCAGTGATGTCTGACTTCTGTTGATATAGATTCATCGACACTCTTCTTTGGCTCCCCCTTGAAAGATTTACCTATGTAGATCATTTCAGGGTCCCTTTCTGCCCCCCCTTGATCTAATCACCTCTGTAGATCAAGTAATTTCCTTTTGCTCCCCCTTGACCTATGCTTGGATCAAAGAGTGATAAGTTTTGCATAGAACATAGGTCCTATGTAGGGGTCGTCAGAGGATCTGAGCAGACCCACAGAAGCTCTGTGATATCAAGAACTATTTTAAGATTGAGAATTTACATACATAAAGAAATCAATCAAAGTAATAAAATAAAGCAATATATTTATACACATATTTACAGAAGATAAGCTATACTTACAGAGGATTTTCAAGTCATATTGATCATTCCTAACTTACCCACCAAGAAATTGAATCTTTTCTCATCTAAAGCTTTGGTGAATAAGTCCGCGAGTTGATATTCTGTGGGCACGAAATGCATCTCGATTGTACCGTATTCAACATGATGTTTCAAGAAGTGGTACCTTATATCAATATGCTTGGTTTTTGAATGTTGCACAGGATTGGCAGAGATGGCAATGGCACTCTCGGAATCACAGAAGATGGGTATCTTGAGTAGGATGTGGCCGTAGTGTTTTAGCTGAGTCTTCATCCACAGAACCTGAGAACAACAGCTAGCAGCAACAACGTATTCAGCTTCTGCCGTAGATGTTGAGACACAATTCTGCTTCTTGGAGGTCCAACTGACTAGTTTACCACCTAGGAGTTGACAACTCCCAGAGGTACTCTTTCTGTCGAGCATGCATCCTCCATAGTCTGAATCTGTATAGGCTTTAAGACAAAAACCAGAGTTCTGTGGATACCAGAGACCAAGATTTTTGGTCCCCTTTAGGTATCTAAAGAGTCTCTTTACAACATCATAATGTGATTTCTTAGGATTAGCTTGATAACGTGCACAAAGACATGTGGCATGCATAATGTCAGGTCTGCTTGCAGTTAAATATAACAGAGATCCAATCATGCCTCTGTAAAGAGTGCATTCTATAGAGATGCCATCTGGATCTAAGAATAACTTATTTCCAGTGGCCATTGGAGTTTTCAGTGCAGAGGTATCAGAGAGGCTATACTTGGAAAGAATGTCAGAGACATATTTGGCCTGATTTATAAAAATTCCTTCTGATGATTGTTTGATTTGGAGTCCTAGGAAGAATGTTAATTCTCCCATCATACTCATTTCAAACTCACTCTGCATGAGTTTTTCAAAACTTTTGCACTCTTCTGTATTAGTAGACCCAAAAATTATGTCGTCCACGTAGATTTATACTAGCATTATTTCACTGTTTTTACGTTTATAGAATAAGGTTGTATCTGTTGTACCTCTGTTGTAGCCATTGACTAGAAGAAAGGTAGAAAGTCGTTCGTACCATGCTCTTGGAGCCTGTTTCAGTCCGTACAGAGCCTTTTCAAGGTAGTATACATGCCTTGGGAACTTTGAGCTTTCAAACCCTGGTGGCTGATTTACGTAAACCTCTTCTTGGATTTCACCGTTGAGAAAAGCTGATTTTACGTCCATATGATAAACTTTAAATCCTCTGTGGGCTGTGAAGGCTAAGAATATTCTTATTGCTTCGAGCCGTGCGACAGGGGCAAAAGTCTCATCGTAGTCTATGCCTTCTTCTTGTCTATATCCCTTGGCCACTAATCGTGCTTTGTTTCTGATGACCACTCCATCTTAATTCTGTAGACCCACTTAGTCCCAATAGCCTGTTTCCCTCGTGGTAGAGGTACTAAAGTCCATACCCTGTTATGCTCAAACTGCAGAAGTTCTTCTTGCATGGCGTTTACCCAGTTTGGGTCATCTAGGGCTTCAGAAATCTTTTTTGGTTCTATCATACTGATAAAATTTGTAAAGAAACAAAAATTAGCAGTGGCAGATCTGGTTTTTACTGTGTCAGAAGGTTCGCCGATTATTTGGCTTGGAGGATGGCTTTTTGTCCACTTAGTTGTGCGTGGAAGGTGGTCACCAATGTCATCGAATCTTTCTTCAGAGGATTCTTGTTGTTGTTGTTGTTGTTGTTCTTCTTGTATAGCCTCTGTAGTAGTGCGTGCCTTTGTAGTTGATCCTACAGCTTGTGGAATGATTGGTATGAGAGGTGGTGGAGTTTGTTCCTCTGAGGACGTATAGACTTGGTCCTCTATATCCTCTGTAATTGGTTCCTCTGTGGATTGTGAAGTTTGATTTTCAGCAGCTTCTGTGGTCGTTTTCCTCGTTGTTTCATCTTCTGCGGTCTCTACCTCGGCATTTGCATCTGTAGTATTTATAGAAGAAGATGAAGCATTATTTGGACCAGTTAGAGTCATACCTGTAGGATTTTGACCGATGGAAGATGGTTCTTCAGAAGCTCTGTTTGTTCTAACAGAGGGATCACTGTCGTCGTGGAACATCTCTAAAAATAGAAGATTTAAGTCTTCTTTCGTTTGCGAGATGCCAGAGGTTTCCCTTTTAAGTCCGAGTTCTAAACTGATTTGCTCAGAAGTTTTCTGGAATGAATCATCAAAAGAAACATTGATGCTTTCTACGATTTTGCGAGACCTTGTAAGGAATGCTCTGTAGGCTTTGGAAGTGGCAGAGTATCCAATGAATTTGCCTTCGTTAGCTTTTACCTCAAACTTTCCTCTAGAATCTCTGTCGTTTAAAACAAAGCATTTACATCCGAACACATGGAAAAATTTTATGTTTGGCCGCCTTTTGTTGATCAATTCGTAAGGAGTCTTGAGGTGTCTTTTCACAATGGTTGAACGGTTCTGTGTATAACCAGCGGTAGAAATCGCTTCTGCCCAAAAGTTCACCGGTAATCCGCATGCTGATAGCATAGCTCTTGCGGCCTCCACGAGCGTTCGATTCTTTCTTTCGACTACGCCATTCTGCTGTGGAGTGCATGCGGCAGAGAAGTTCTGTGAAATTCCTTCTGTAGAAAGATAGGTTTCAATGACAGAGTTTTTAAATTCTGTGCCATTGTCACTTCTTAACTTTTGTATTCTGCATTCATAAAGAACTTGGATTCTTTTCATTAGATTATTCAAGATGATTGGAACATCTGATTTCTTTCGGACAAATTCAACCCATGTGAATCGCGAATACTCATCAATTAAGACAAGTATGCATTTCTTGCCACCTAGGCTCTGTATGGCAATGGGACCGCAGAGGTAGACATGAAGCATGTACAGAGGCCTAGTGCAAGACACATCTGTTTTACCTCTGTGAGAAGCTCTTTTGAGTTTTCCCATTTCACAGGCAGAACACAAATGATCCTTATTAAATTTAACATTAGGCAAACCTTTAACTAGATCAAGTTTGACCAGTTTATCCAAGGTGTGAAAGTTCAAGTGACAAAACCTGTTATGCCATAACCAGGCTTCCTCACTTTTGCAGGCTACAAGGCAAACTTTGTCCTTGTTCTTGGAACAAAAATTCATCAGATACAGATCACCTCTTCTTTCGGCTCGCAGAAGTTCCATTCCTGTGTCTTCACTTTGCAGAGAGCAGAAAGTTCTTTTGAATAACACATCGAATCCTGTATCACATAGTTGACTTACACTGAGTAGGTTGTGTTTAAGGCCATTCACATATGCAACTTTGTATACAGAGACGTTTTCCTTCTGTATGACTCCATAGCCTTTGATGTGTCCCTTCTTGTCGTCTCCAAAAGTTACAGATCCACCATCGTGTGTTTCTTTGTACGTGGATAGTAAACTTCTGTCGCCAGTCATGTGCCTTGAGCATCCGGAGTCAAGATACCAAATTGGCACAAACCGCTTCATTAAGACAATCACAGAGACTTAGGTACCCATATCCATATGGGTCCAATATTGTTAGAATTTTTCAAGTTTGCCTTAGCATTCTTGAAATACATTTTATCTTTTGTAGAAAAATCAGATTGTTTCTCTCTAGGTTATGACTTTGGAGTTTGAATTTTAGTGGAGAGTAAGCAATCTGGACTTGAGAAGTGATTATTCAATTTGAACATAAGATCAAAGCAATGACAGTATTTAATATGAGACGTGATTTGTTTGAACTTTTCATTGAATTTATTGAACTGAACCATAGAGGCATTACTTTCTTTCTTAACATTAGATTTCCTATTACAAGAAGATCTATGAATACTAGAATGTTGTTTGCAAAAGTCTTGTTTAGGTCCTGCCTTCTGTGAGTCTCTTCTGTGGTGAACATCTTTCTTTACTGTCATAGAGGAAAAATATTTGTTAGCTTCAGGCCTTTTTCCCTTTTGTTACCAAGTGGGATTCTCTTAAATTTGCTTTAAAGGTTTTGAAAATTTTGAGCTTTTAGGATTTTCAGAGGCCTTTTTCAGATTATCAAGCTCTATAGAGGTTTTGACTTGTATACACATTTTGAGAAAATCTGGACAGATAGGTATCTCTGTGATTTTCTCTTTTGGAGAAATTGTTCTGTTAAGAACCTCAGAGGAGAATTTAACATCCTTTGTGTCACAGTGAACTATCCCTGATTTAGAATCAGTATCTGAGTCGTCAGAGGATGAATCGTCCTCATATACAGAGGTTTAGTCATCTCTTTCGACAGAGGCTGGATTTTTTGAGCATGTATCGTACGAGCTTTCTTCCTCTGTAGAATAACTTTCATAGATAGCAGAGGTTTCTGATGAGATCTCTTCAGCGAGAATTTGATCTATAGAAGATGTACAGAGATTTTCTAAAACATTTGATTTAAAAACTTCCAAAATTTCTTTTTCAATTGATTCTTTAAGTTTTTCTTCTGAAAAGATGGGTTTAAACTCAGGAGCTTTTGCAGATAATTTCTTTTCGACATTTATCATACAGACAAAAGCGACCTGTGTTTGAGTCTCTGGTTTACCAAACTTAAAGATACCAATCTGATCTTGTGTTTTCAGATATTTCTTTGGTTTGATTCCTCTATTGACAGAGGTTGAAGATGATGAATCTGTGTTTTCAAACCACACATTGATCATCTTCGTATGTTTCCTCAAGTGAGGTTCTGCATAGATTTTAACCCTTTTACTTACAGAGAGTAAGTTTGGAAAATTTGGTTTATTTGTTTTTCCCAAAACAAATAGAGAGGACAGAGGTTTTAGTCTTTTATTTTCAACACCTAAGGTAATATCACTGTACCCTATACCTCGTCTTGCTATTTGGGAGTTTACCTTTTCATACACCTTCTGTGCATCTTTATAGTTTTTAAGTAAAACTTCCCTTCTTAGAAGATCTTGCCAAAGTACCTCTCTCTCTCTTTGAAAGTATTCTTTGAGGGCTCTTATGTCAGTTGTTTCACTCCTAGAAACTGAAAGCTCTTTTGTTTTGATTTTTAAAGCAGAGGTTAATTCAGAAATTTGCCTTTTTAAAGGATCTATATTTTTGCTCCAATATTTTTCTACTCTTTCCTTTTCTTCAAAAATTTTGGCTTTTTCTTGAGTGAGAAGCGTTACTTCTCTCATTAAAGGTGAGTTTTTCTGAATGCTTTCATTTATCTCTTTTAGTTCAATCAGTTCAATGTTAAGTTTAATTGAATCATTATCTATAGATTTAGTACAAGAGGTAGAGTTTGAAATGGATACCTCAGTGTCAGTGCCGGAGTCGACTTCTGCCATGCCACAGAACAGGGCATTGGTGGTGAATTCATCATCAGAGGTAGAGTCTGACTCGAAGTCCTCCTTGTTTGCTTCAGAATGCCCTTTGTTCGCCATTAGGGATTTTTGCGCATAATATTCAGCCTTCTTTTTGTAAAAAGCTGAGTCCTTCTGTGGGCGATTTTGTCTACTTCTGCATTCTTTTGCGAAATGGCCTGGCTTGCCGCAGTTGAAACAACCTTGAGAGGTGTTTCCAGTTCGATCATCGGACTTCTGTTGATATCCACCTTTCTCTGTTCGGCATTCGTTTGCGTAATGACCAGGCTTACCACATTTGTAGCATTCTTGTGTGTGGCCTACCTTGTCATCTGACCTCTGTCGGTCATTTCCTCTGTAGTTTCTGTCGCTCGACCTCTGTTGGTCATCATTTCTGTAGTCTGACCTCTGTCGGTCACTCGATTCTTCTCTTCTTCCATCATCTCTTCTACCGCTCTGGTTGTCTCTGCTATATCCGTCATTTCCAGAATTCCTTTGGTTACCTCTGAACTCTCTTGTCAATAGAGCCAATGATTTAGCTAATGACGCAAGAGTTATCTCTTCCTCTATCAGCTCGTCTTCTTCGCTATCAACCATCACTATCTTCTTCTTCTCCTTCTGTTGCTCTCTCATTTCTCGGTCTTTCTGTAGCCTCTAATGATTTACTAACCAATGCGTATGGTGCAATGGTTAGTGTTTTAGCCTGTGCTATTTGAGGCTCTTGTGCAACTAGTGTTCCATAGAGATCAGAGAGTGTCCATGAGTCTAGATCTTGGTTTGTTTGTAAAGACATAGACAATTGAAGCCACTCATCATTCAGGCTCTTTAGAAACATGACGTTATTTTCTTCCGAGGTTCTGTGAATGCCAGACTCTCTGCATTTGTTTATGAGGGAGTTGAACCGGTCGTATGTTGTTTGCAGAGATTCTGTTGCTGAGGCTCTGAAGGCATGATATTCATTTATGTATTGTGCCTTTCGGTTCTTCTGTGTTTTAGCACCCCCTTCCAACTGTCTTTCTAATTCTTTCCAAAGATCGTGCGCTGTTTCGCATGCATCTAAGGATTGAAAAAGTTCGTTGGGGATAGCCATGATCAATATTCTTTTTGTTTTCTGTGCAACTTCATCTTCTGCCTTATCTTCATTTGACCATTCTCCTTTTGGCTTAGGTTTTTGATGTTCAGGGATTTCAGGAGATTCAGCAGTAGCTGGTACACGTGGCATAGTTATCATAGGGACCGGAGGAGGACTGTAAAGATATTGTTTGAGAGTTTTTTCAGTACCCTCAAAGAAATGAACCATTCTTATCTTCCATTGAGGATACCCATCTCGAAGGAGAGTAGGAGGTTTGGTTAATGAGCCAACAGTGAAAAAGTTATTGGTATTTGACATTGTAAGAGCTTTTCAGGGGTTCAGAAAGGATAATATGATGAAAGATTTATGAGTATGAAGATCTGGAAGGATTTCAGGGTAATAACTAATATCCAGAATTACTTTACTGGTGTTCTAACCTGGAAAAATGGTTTCTATCAGAATGAATCGAAGAGTGATAGGAAAACAGAAACCTTTTTAATTATGATGAAGAGTAGGTTAAAAACAGAATGAAATCTATCAATAATGTTGTCAAACGAGGATCACTTGATATTGAAAATCAAGCTAGGCTCTGATACCAATTGTTGGTTCCCGTTTTGTTTAAACAAGATTATCAGATCTATTAGTTCAAGTTTAAGTTTGACGCGGAAGCGTATTTGAAGAACTAACAGATATGTTTGATGGATTTAGAACACAATATAAATAAACAGTGAACAGGAAATAATATCTCAAAGTTTACTGAATATATATATATATATCAAGAACAGATTTAAGAACAGTGAGTAAGCAAAGCTTTAAAACAGATATGACTCTCAAAGTGTATAAGCTATGTGTTCTTGTGATGTTTTTGTCTCTTGATTCTCGATTAGGAAGAACTCAACATGAGTCTTCCTTATATACTACTACAAGGGGACCATAAAGCATGAGCTACTGTTGATCGGACGGCCTGAATAGTTGAACGTGCTTTATTGCATTTAATGCCGCAGACGTCTATTATGTACTAAGCCCTATTGAGTCCACTCAGAGTTTGACACGTTGAAGTTGGACAGGGTACGTTGCCATGTAAGTTGATGAACAGGTCCAGGAACAGTAGCAAGATATTATAAATATCTTCCAAGTCTTTGGTGAGGACCGCAGAGGCTCTGTAAAGTGTTACAGAGCTTCTGCGGTATGGTCCTTTGTAGATCAGTCTTTACCGGATTCCGAGTCTTTGGTCTTCTTTGCGCGTATGACAGAGCTTCTGTTGGACGTCTCGGTAGCTTCTGTAGCTTCTTGACCTTGATCTCTCGGTAAGTTCGGCAGAGCCTCTGTAAGAGGCTTTCTTCACTTGGCCTATTTTTCACTACTTCTAAATACTTCTACGATTAGGAAGATTGAAGCTAACACCTCTAATCTGTCCCTGTCCATCTCCTCCAAAGGTTACTGTACTTCCCATTTTGTCTTTGAATGAAGTCAGCAGCTCCTTATTGCCTGTCATGTGCCTGGAACATCCTGAATCTAAATACCAGATCTGTACATGAGGCTTCTGCAAGACAGATTAGTTCTTTTTGGGTACTCATTTCATAATGGGTCCTTTCTGGTTAGGCTTAGGGTGTTAATAGACTTATATGTTGGCTTTCCATTATGTGATGGCGTGCCAGAGGATTTTCTCTGCATGTTCTGAGCAGTCTTAGGATTTTTCCTTTAAGATGACTGATTCAGAACATAATGAGGACCATTCAGGTGATTCTACAACTTTAACAGAAGTTGAATGCAATTGCAGTTGATAGAACATGAAGATGATTGATGCATATTGCTGTTTCTTTTCAACATCTGTGGATTATATGCCATTTGTGATTGAGAGACTTTAGGACCAGATGTTTTAACTGAGATTGGCATAGTGCTCTGTTGAGATTGGCATTGTTCCTTGGAACAGATTCTTTTGACCAAAAGGTGTTTTTCCTTTGATTTACTGCAGAGTTAGGGACAGGTTGGTCATTGACTTTCCATTTACCCTTTTGTTCTGGAGTAAATCTGATTGGTTTATAAGCATAGGGAACAGAAGTAGGGTTCACATGAATACTTTTTGCTTTTTCTCTTCTCTTCTCTTCTATCTCATCGGAAGAAAGAATCCTGATACCCTTGTTTTTGAAATCAGGAACTGGTGGAACTCTGGATTGGTTCTTAGAAGGTATGACAATTTTCAAAATTCCAGATCCAACAAGTACCTGCTTGGGTTTGTGCAAGATGTTCTCTTGAGCACAGAAAATCTACTCATCCACCTCAGAATCAGAGTCAGAGTCAGAGTCTAGAAAGTCTCTTGTGGCTCTGACAGAGGTGTGAGACTCTTTGGGTAACTCAGAAATATTTGCTCTGGTGGACTTAAACTTTCTCAACTTTTGTTTCAAAGCATCAGATGCAGCATTTTCCTCAAGAACTCTTTTAAGATCCTCTTCAAAAGATGTTCTTATTGATTCAGAGGTAGGGGAGAAGACTATGGCTTCAGGGTTGATCTCACTCTGTGTTTTTTCACCAGAGGACTCAGCCACAGAAGTAACAGACTT
This sequence comes from Saussurea involucrata, assembly GCA_033807775.1. NCBI lineage: Eukaryota > Viridiplantae > Streptophyta > Magnoliopsida > Asterales > Asteraceae > Saussurea > Saussurea involucrata. Next base: position 51,558,034 of record CM066321.1, read on the forward strand.
CTGACCTTTAAAAGAGTTGAAGTGAAAATTTTCTTTTGGATCAAGACTTTTGACAGAATCAGGGAATTTGATCTCAGCTTTTCTTTTGAATCATGAACGAACTTTTCAGATGGTTTTGTAACCTTTTGATGATTCAAGGAGTCATAGCAGACATTCCTGAAATTCAATGTTCTTGTCTTTGAAACATCTGAGGTTTTTGCTCTTTTAAAAACTGCAGTACCAGAGATCACATTTTCTTGGATTTTCCCAACACAGAAGGCAGAGGACAGAGATGTCTTCTTCCTTCCAGTGTAGGGAGCAAGGTCACTAAAACCCAGACCTTGCGTATCCTTTTGAGAGTTGATTTTAATATGCACATCTTGTGCATCCTGGTACTTTGTAATCAAAATTTATTTCCCCTGTAAAGACTGGTGCAAAACCTATCTTTCTCTTTGAAAATAGTCCTTTAGAGCTACAGAGTTAAGCCTTTCGTATTCAGATTTCTTAACCTCTTCTGCCTTTAGCTTAAGAACTTCCTCATATTCCTTACATTTCTCAGAAAAAGAGGTTTCCTTCTGTTTTTGAAAAAGCTCTAGCTTAGATTTTTCTTTTGCAATTTCTTCCTTTTCCATTTGCAAGAGATTTTTCTCTCTCTTGTAAAAGGAAGGATCCTTCTGAGCCAGTTTTCTTAACTCTTTCTCTTCTGAATGTTTTTTTTAACAGTTGAAATTCCTCAGTAAGTAAAGACACATGCATCTCTAGTTCAGAGTCAGATTTTGATTCAGAAGTAGTACATACCTTGGCACTGGGTTTAGTGGTCTCCAGCGCTCTGTCGTTTGGCTCTGTCACAGAAAGAGCACATGCATTCTGAGACACATCTGCCTCTATTGATCTTTCTAGCATCTCTCCAGTTATCCAGTCAGCTATCTCTTCCAAACTCTCATCATCGACAGCAACCCCGCAAAAATTGGCTTGCTCTGGTTCTTCATCAGAGGACTAGTTAGAGATCCAATTTTCCATTTCAACAACATAACTTCTCTCTCTGAAGTTGTATTTATACTTGTTCTTATAGTAGTCCTGGCCCTTTACCAGTCTACCCTTGCAGTTTGTCGAGAAATGGCCAGGTTTGCCACATCAAAAACATCTTCCATCATTATGGTTGATGGGTTGGGCAGCATCAGCTTCCTTCTGGGGGGATGGATGATTATACTTCTGTTGTGGTCTCTGCTCTGGTGGAGTTCTGTTGTTATTCTGATGGTGAGGTGCAACATAACCTCTCTTCTCGTCTTTCTCTTCTCTCTCATACCTTCCTCTTCTATCAAATATTTTGTTACCAAATCTATTGTTAAACTTTTAAGTTATTAGGGCAAGAGATTGGGCAAAAGCATTAATATCATCATTCTCTGATGAACTCTCCTCTTCATCACTTTCAGCAATCAAACTTTTCTTTCCGTTTTATTTCACAGCTTTCTCCATCTTCTTTTCTCTGCTAGTGCTTTCTCTATTGGACTTTCCTTCAGTGGGAGTTTTTGAGTTAGAGATTAAAGCTATTGGGCCTGCAATGGTGGATTTGTCTTTTTGATTGACAACATCCTTCTCTTGTGCAGCAAGAGTGCCATACACATCAGTAAGAGAACATGCATCCAGATCTTGGTTAGCTTGTAGAGAGATGGATAGATTCAACCATTCATCATTTAAACTTTTTAAGAATAAGACATTGTTATCATCCTTCGACCGAACAACCCCACACTTCTTACATTTGTTTATTAAAACATTGAATCTGTTGTAGGTCTGTTGTAAGGTTTCCTCAGGAAGTGCTTTGAAATGATTGTATTCATTAATACATTGGGTCCTTCTATTCCTTTGGGTTTTTATACCACCTTCTAGTTGATTTAGAAGTTGATCCCAGATTTCTTTTGCAGTAACACATGAGTCTAGTTCTTGGAAAATATCATTGGGAATGGCCATAATCAGAAGTCTAACTGCTTTGAGGTCATTTTCCATTTTTAGCTTTTCTTCAACGGTAAACCCAGTGGTTTTAACTTCGAAGTGAGCTGGAACCTCAACATCAGTTTCTGTTGTGGGTACACGAGGAACCAAAACCATAGGTTGGAATGGTCCATCAGTGACAGATCGCATAAGGTCTCTATCCATCCCATCAAAGAAGTTAACCATCCTAATCTTCCATTGAGGATATTCATCTCTCAGAAAAGTAGGAGGTTTGGTTAGAGAACCAGCCTTATAGATAGCATTTATGTTGTTGTTAGCCATCTTTTCAGAAAACAGAGTACGAAGGTTTCAAAAGATTTTAAAAGCGTTTGAAACAGAAAGTAGATGAACAATAACCAATGGAACAATAAACAAAGTAGAGAAGATATTAAAGCTTAAATGCGTATTAAAAGAACAGACAGTAAAACAGAGTATACTATGAAGCTTTAAAGAACAGACACAATCAACAACAGTGAATCAACCTGGTTAGATTGGATCGATTTGATTTAAGCAAATCAGTCTGCTCTGATACCAATTGTAGGTTCCCACATTCAAGTTGTCTCATATAAATAGCATAAAACAGATAACGGAAGCATAATATAAAGCTATTAAATATGAGTGATTGTGTAGACGATTATGAAACAGTGAGAGTATCAATAATGAACAGTAAATGATAACAAGATCAATAAATAAGCTGCTCGTATATTGATATATTTGAATAACACCAAGAACACTTTCTTGTGTGTGTATTCTGAAATCTCTCTGGTGACAAATCGTACAGTGACAGTGGAATGGAATGTAGCAGCATTTGCTCTCACAAATGTAGTAATAATTCTCACAAAAAGCATACAAATGTGTGTTCCTCTATCACAGTCTCCATCAACATTTACCCTTTTATTTATAGCCTGATAAAGTGAAAAACAGTGTACTATCTAACCCTGGGGTGACACGTGGAAAGTGTGTCTCTGTCCTTTTAGGGCATACGTGGAAAGTACGGACACGTGTCTAACACTTAGAGATTTCTACGAGACTTAAGATTCACAGAGGTCTTCATTCACCAGAGCTCTTACGCCAGAGCTCTGATGGTCTTCTGGTGTGAACAGTTCTTCTGGTGGAACAGAAGAAGTCTTCTGCCAGAGCCAGAGCTCTGTCGAGCTGTGATGGTCTTCTGGTTAATTTTCTTCTAAGTCTTCTGCTTGATCTCTGGTGGTCTTCTGACTTGTAACATTTTCAATACTTTTACATCTTGTATTCTTGGGGCTAACAATAACGATGGCCACTTGAACTTACAATTGGTGAAGTTCATATATGACTATGGATTATATCAAATGGTGCGATAGAAAAGGAGTAGAAGAATAAAACGGTAATTTATTATGTTTTCCCAATTGACAAGAATTGCAAAAACATTTATTTGTATCAGAAATACTAGAAACTAAATGACTAGACAAAAGTTTCCTAAAGATTGGGTCGCCCGGATGACCGAGGCGATTGTGCCACAACGAGGAAGAGACGGCCGCAAAAGCTGATGGAGACTGTGATAGAGGAATGGAAAACGGGTAGAGGGCTCCTTGACTATTGCATCGTAGGATAGTGTTCCCCGTCTGGAGGCCCTTCACAGAAAAACCCAATGGGTCAAACTCAATGGAAACATTATTATCACGAGTAAACTGACGAACGTAGACAAGAATTTTAATAAGATGAGGTACGACTAAAACATTTGATAAGGTGAGAGGGAATCTAGAGGAAGGAATAAGATGTGCCATACCCGTAGCCGTAATGGGAAGAGTGTTACCATTACCAACGATGATATGATTAGATGAACTCGAATTAAAAACGTGAGAAAGTGTACTTGAGTTTGAAGCCATGTCCATATACCAGTTCCCGTCTGGTGGATTGAGTGACAATGCATGAAGAGCCGTCTCGATATCTGTTTGCACCGGAGTCATAGTATGATGAGCTTGAGGATGTCGAGGGCCAAGAATACCTGGACCGGGTGATGGAGTCAGCGACAACGAAGATTGGCGACGAGGTGACCAAGAAGAGTATTCTGTAGTTGGATACGGACAGAGTGACATGGTTCACTATGGAGTCGGCCATGACCATGGCGGTTGAGAGAAGGCCGAAGGAGGGCGCTGCCACGACTGGTCGGCTGAGTAACGGCTGCTGCGACCGCCGCCTCAAGAAGAAAACCGGTCTCGACAACGACCTCTACCACGACCACGATCTCGAGATTGGGATCGGTCAGATTGTCGTGTTGGAGGGCGATAGTCGTATCGAGGAGAAGGAGACCCGTCGACTTGGGTATTCGATTGTCTGGTGTTTTCAACAAAGGCGTTATGTGTACCGGAGGATATCGACGCTTGTTTGACTTTCCAATATTCCTCTAGTGTAAGCATGCTTATGACTTTGTAGAACGGCGGCAAGGGGTCAGACTGTTGGATGATGGTGGTCACACCGTCATAGCCTTCCGTTTGCATGTTGGTTGGATAACATCTCTAGAACGAGTCGCTGGTTCGAGACTGGAGACCCAACGTTTGCATGTTGGTTGGATAACATCTCTAGATGTTGGCTATAGGCTGATACATTCGGGAAATCGGTCTGTTGAGTTCTGGAAAACTAGTGCTCGAGATGGACGACACGAGAGTTATTGTTATCCTGGAAGATATTCTTGAGATAATCCCAAGCAATCTGGGCAGTTGAATCAGGATGAAGAGTGGTGTGTAGGAGATCTATAGAGATGGTGCCGTAAATCCATTGAAGGATGACGACATCCAAACGGTTCCACATTGCATCTTCGATGGTGGTGTCCCAAGGGGGGATGAGGTAATCAAGTACCTGATATGCTCGGGCATGGATCTTGAAGAGTTCGGCCCAAGATGCATACTGCACCTTTTCGATTTCTAGGGTGATTGGGATGAACGTGGGTATGTTAGACACGGTCAAAGCATATAACAAAACTAATGATAGTTATTGTTGGTCCCGAAGGGCTATACAAGTTTGTAGAAGGGGGGGGGGTTGAATACAAACACACGTTTTAACTTTTCTAAATTGTTTATTGATAAATCAAGACAATTTACAACTTGTTGCGGAACAAGATTAAGGGTAAACCTAATCTTAACAAGTCTTGAGAAACACTAAGTTTCTTGCACTAGAAAGAGTTAAAGAAATTACGAATAATAACTTAACAATAAGAGAGAAATAAAAAGATGGTCCGAGCACACCTTAAAACTGAAGTAAGGATCTTCTTATATACTGCATGCATTTAATGCATGGCAGTATGGCTTTACACGTGGCAGTAGCTGAGTGGTTGCATGTCATTGACCTTTGTAGACAACCTTAGTAGCCGCATGGTGCACAGTGTAGAATCAGAGTTGTTGTACGATTACAGACAAAAGGGATGTCCGTTCTGACAATTCGTACGGAGACGTGCAAGGGAGGTAAGACAATAGTAACATGCAGTGAGACTTCATGACCAGCTTTCGTTGAGTCAGATCTTTATCAGCGAATGATAAAGTTCAGCGATTGCTGAAGTATTCTACTTGATACTTCACGTTGAATGGACAGGTCTTGCTTCGCTGATATCCGCATTAGTTCATGAGTAGACTTGTCGCTGGTTCTTGAGCTTGATCTTCGACTTCAGCGTAGAACTTTGGTTGACATGAAACTTGTCTTCAGGGATCATAAGTAAACAACTAACTTATCAGCGATCATCTCATAGACTGAACAGGCTCAGAGCTATAAGATGATGAACAATGTTCGCTGAATATCTAATCTAAAGAGTGAGAGTTACTATCAGCGGTACTGTAAAGTCTTAGTACTTATCAGCGATAGTGAAACTCTGATACATTTTGTTTACTCACAATTTTCACTAAGTGTTTAAAAGAGGGTCATTATCAAATCACTGAGGGTTTGGATCAACAATCTCCCCCTATTTGATTATGACATAACAACAGAGAAAATTGCTATTTAATGAAAACATAAGGATAAAAAGAACTCATAAAATATTTGTCCCTTTTACTGTTTTCTGTGATCTTTTCAGTACTGATGGAGTAAAGTACATTCGCTAAAATTTTTCTTTAAACTTCGTAAAGATTACAGAGGGAAGTAGAAAAATTACAAGTACAACAAATAAAATTACAAGTACAGAAGATGTAGACAGATAAGGATAGAAAGAATTACAAGGCGATCCTATCCGTCAAAAGGTTCTTCCTTGATGAGAAGTTCATCGAGGGTCTTTGATGTGGGAATCATCCAGTCAGGGACATTTACTCCTTGATTCTTTTTGTTTAGAGCTTCTTCAAAAATCAAGGGCTTCAGGTGTCTAGCTTTAATGTCGCGTCTGACTTCACACCAGTAGATGAGATCTCTGAGTTGTTCGATGGGAGTGATTGGAAGCTCAGAGATGCGTTGAAAGTGATGATTTCCTTGGTAGTCTAGAAAGAATATACCATAGGGGTCACTTACAACTTTGCCAGGAATGAAAGTTTCTCCCGGTGGTAGGGAGGTGTCAAGCGCTGAGAGATCAGCATCAGGGCCAAGAACTTCAGCACGAGAGAAACCAATACCTGTTTCATTCCGTATAGGAGGACCTGAGTCTGAGACTTTCTTTTCCTTTGCAGAGACTCTTCTTTGTTGAGGAGGAAGAAGAGTGGAAGGAGGAATATCCACAGCAGAAGAAACCAAGTCGATCTGAGAATTTAAAATTTTCTCGACATGGCTCTTGAACTTTGAGCGCAATCCCTGAATGGCTAATTTTACTTCCAACCATTCAGAGAAACCAAACTTCTCTAAAGTTGCAGCATAGAAGGTTTGCTTGGTTTGGTCTTCTCTGAATACATCAACTTCAACAACAGGAACGTCTACGAACAGTCTTCCTATGATGTTTACTTTGATGATTTTGGATGGTCGAGATCGATAATTCAGCATTTCTTTACACCATTTCAAAGTCGTATCAGATACTTTCGTCTTTTCTTCAACGATCCTTTGGGAATTATCCCATAGCTGACGTTGGACATCAATGGGAGTTCTTTTCAGCGCGGGGTCTTTCACCGATTGTTGGACAAGCTGGATGGCGAGTTCTCTGTCTTTTTCTTCAGCTTCCCTTCTTTCAGCGATTAACCTTTCAGCTCTGAGGTGATCCTGGTATTCCTTTTGTGAAAGTCTGAACTTTGGAGGAATAGTGTTAGAGCATTGTTGTATTCAAGATTTACTGTAAAGTCAATGTACTGTATGAGTCTATACAGTATTGTGAATTCCTTTATACCTTGTATGTCATGGGTATAAATAGGCTTGTCTAGACCATTTGTTAGTAACACTTAAAAACACTTCAAAAGCTTTAGTAACATTTTAGAAACCTTTTGTAATCCTTTGAGCTCTATACATGGATGACATATTTGCTCTCTAGATTCTCTCTCACTACATTCATATCTTATTGCTAGAAATTTGGGATTTCACAATTGGTATCAGAGCTAAACAGAAGATTCAAGCAGATCGAAGACCAAATTGAAGATTTTTTACACTAAAGCTGAAGAATTCGGATTGGGTGTTCATCACTATTCATCACTGTTCATCAAGAATTCTGACCCTTCTTCATTTACTATTCATCCAGATTTCATCTTTTCTTTAATTTTTGATCTTTTGGATTGATTCTTGACATCATTGCACTCGGATTTGATTCCTGAACATCTTTAATTCTTGGATCAACACCAAAATCTGCACAGAATTTGCAGATCTGATCATTTTATATCATTTTTGTTCGAAAACTTTTTCTACTATTTTTGGATCAAAATTCGATTAAATTGATCGAATTAGGATTTGTGATTAACTAAGAAAGTGTGTGGAATCAAATTTCGAACAAATCTGTGCAAATTTCATAACAATTGATCAAGAATTGAAAAAGTTATGGCTGATTTAGTGATTTTCGTGTTCGAAGTGCAGAATTCGGATCATTCTTGGTGAATTCGGATCATTCTTGGTGAATTCGGATCATTCAAAGAAGAATTCGGAGTGTTCTTGGAAATACAAGTGTAGAATTCGACTCAAGAAGGATTCGAATTGATTGAATTCGAACCCAGCTAGATTCGAATTGAGGAGAATTCGAACCGTGTTAGATTCGAATTGAGGAGAATTCGAACTGTGTTAGATTCGAATTGAGTTGATTAAATTTTCCATGTGTTGAATTCGAACCCTTAAGCATCCGAATTCATAGAATTCGAACCCTTAAGCATCCGAATTCATAGAATTCGAACCCTTAAGCATCCGAATTCATAGAATTCGAACCCTTAAGCATCCGAATTCATAGAATTCGAACCCTTAAGCATCCGAATTCATTGAATTCGAACCCTTAAGCATCCGAATTCATTGAATTCTAACCCTTAAGAATCCGAATTCATTGAATTCGAACCAAGTTAAGTCCGAATTGAGTGAATTCGAACCCTTACTCATCCGAATTTTTGAGAAAATTTTTTATCTCGAAATTTTTTCTATAGTGTATTTCATACACTGTAAGAGCTTTTCAAGAAAAAATTTTATATATTTTTTTGTGTATTTTCATACACTGTCTGCTTGATATTCCGAACGATCAATTTCTAGCAATATTCAAAATGGTTTTACAACAAGTTATTGTTAAAAGCAGTGGTGAAGATTTGAAGCAAACTCTGAAAAAGGAGATTCCTCCAATTGCAAAAGTTTTTGTTAAACCAAATGTAAAGTTGCAACAAGTCATTATAACAGAAACATCTGTTAATTCACATGTATCTGTTAAACCAAATAATGAAGTGTTGCAACAAGTCATAATAACAAAAACACCTCCAAAGCCACAAGAAAAAGCTAAGGCAAATAATGGAATTTTGCAACAAGTTATTTTATCAGAAACATCTCCTAAATCAGAAACTCCTATTAAAGATAATGCTTCAAATTCTTCAACTCCTATTTTAAATAAAACATTGGAAGAAGAAAATGTTAATCTGAAAAGACAAATTTTAGACATTTCTTCTTCAAATGCTAAACTGACTAAAAGAATAACTGATCTTGAAGTTTATTTTGCAGATCTTGAAGCAAAGAAAGACAACTCAAGTCTGCACGATCAAATCGAGAATCTTCAAGAGAAAGTAACAACTCTTCAAAAAGAAAATGCCGATTTGAAGAGTAGAGAAGAAAAGAGAGTGAAGTGGAACTTAAAGTTACATGCTCAATTAAAAGAAGTTAAAGATATAGGGAAAATTTTGGACAGTGAAAATGCCGATCTAAAGAGAAAACTGTCTAATTTTTCTTTTGAAGAAAAGAAAGAGACTGAGCTGAAATGTATAAAACTTTCAAAACAAGTTTCAGACTTTGAGAAAGTTTTATTTTTAGAAAAAGACAAGCTCGAAAAAGAAAGAGCTAAATTTGAAACTGAACGCAAATCTTTTGAGATTAAAAGTTCTGAACTTTCCGTGAAAATCTCTGAATTAGAAAATATTTTGGAAAAGGAAAGAAAAGATTTCACGGAAAAGCAAAATCCTTTTGAAAAGGAAAGTAAAACCCTTAAAAAGAAAAATATGGAAATTTTCAAAGAGATTACTGATAAAAGAAGGTTTTTGGAAAAAGATTTTGAATCGGAACGTGTATATTTTGAAGATGTGATTCTTAATCTTACCAAAAGATTATCTGGTTTATCAGCTGATATTATGAAGGATCAGTTGATCAAATCTGATCTCCAAAAGAAATTTGATCTAATTTCTAAAGAGAAAAATGTTTTAATAAACAAAGTCAAAGAACTTGAAGACGTCATTTTTAAATTTGATGTCTCAAAGCAAACCAGTCATAATTCTATCTTTCAGACTCCATTTGTTGATTCAAATGATTCTGAATGCTCTTTTAAAACTGCTTCAAGTTCAAGTTTTAAAAACATTTCTTCTAAACAATTTAATAGATCAACAGATTTCTCAAAAGGTCGGATTCGTTCAACAAATCTCTTCTATAATCCTCTGTATGATAAATCAGATAACAAAACAAAAGTGCCTAAAGTTAATACTTCCAAACCTGAAGAAGTTCCAGTCTTCAAGAGGGTGAAGATGGAATGGAGAGTAAAAGGCACAACAGTTCCAAAGAAAGAAGTGCCAAAATCATCTGTATCCACATCAAATGCAAAGAAGAACAATACGCCAAAAGGTAAATCTTATGCTAAACCTAATCCTATTCATCATGTAAATCATCTGATTAGGTTGGCCCATAAGAAAATCTGTTGTTCTTACTGTGGTTCAAATGATTTTGTGCATAAAGATTATACTTCTTTTTGGTACGGTACTTATAGTATTCCTTGTAAGAAATCTACACCTAACCCACTAGGACCCAAATGCCATTGGGTACCAAAATCTGCTTAATCTGTTTTGCAGGTTCTTCATGTGTTGTACTGATTTGTAGATACATACCACACACATGACTGAAAACAGAAGAGAAGCGGCGTATTTCTTTGAAGAATATTTGTACCATTAAGGGGGAGACAAATCATGTATGGTTTCTGAATACATCAATTCAGGACCCGTGCTTAAATGTAATTGGCTTTTGGACATATTAGTTCAAAACCCGTTCTTCAAAGACTATGGCTTCTAAACATCTCAGTTTAAAACCCGTGCTTCAACGACAATGGTTTCTAAACATATCAGTTTAGGACCCGCACTTAAAGGAGAGTATGGCTTTTGAACATATCAGTTCAAAACCCGTTCTTCAAAGACTATGGCTTCTAAACAAATCAGTTTAGGACCCGTACTTCAACGACTAAGACTTCTAAACAAATCAGTTTAGAACTCACACTTCTCAGGTGATATCCTTAACTGTTACATCTTTCTGTTTCAAGGAACGTGGAAAAAGGTAACATTGGATTATATTTTGTTTCTACCACTTTGAAAACTTAAATCTTTACAAATTTAATTCAATGAGATAAAATTTTCAATTTTCATTCAATGAATTAAATGTGTGCTAAAAGATGATTTTACAAGTATTTTTGTATTATCTGAGTTAGATTTGTTTCAACTTTCACCTCTGAAATAAATCGAAAGGTCAGCAAAACATGAATGAAATTATGCTGAATGCTCAAAGTTATGTGAATCTGGATTTATATAGAATATAATGCTCAAAAAGCCTATATGTCAGAATGATGGATGGAAACGAAAATATGGGGGAAACACTATGATTAAGAACCAAGTGATTGAGATATCATTCATATTTTGTGATGGAAATTCGAACTTATATAGAATATCATTTAGTTTGAAAGTTTGTGCCTGTGGCCTTTCTGGTTTGGGAGAGTAAGTCCTAAGGGGTGCTCGACACCTAGTCCCTAAGATCAACTGGTCTGGGATCGGCTGACCCAAATCCTGCAATAGAACCAGATAGAAAGCCATGTTTTACTGGTACAAATGGGTTTAAGATATATCGATGTGGCCTTTCTGGTTTGGGAAATTAAGTTCTAAGGGGTGCTTGACACCTAGCACCTAAGGCCAACTGGTCTGGGATCTGCTGACCCAAATCCTGTTATAGAACCAGATAGAAAGTCATGTTTAACGGTGTATCTTATTCTTACTAAACTTTTTGATCAAAAGATGCCAATGAGCACAAAATCAAAAGATGCCAATGTGCACAAATCAAAAGATACCAATGAGCACAAAAGAAAAGATGCCAATGAGCACACATCTCTTGAAACTTGGGAAAATACAAAGTCGCGATAAACCCGTAAATTTGTGAAAATTCTGATTTTGGACAAATAGTGTGAGTAGAGCAAAATATTCTTATATGTTTTAGAATTGCATATGCTTGAAGCTAATCATATTTCCCATGCTAGCACACCAAATAGATTTAATAAAGGGGTTGAAACTGAACATTTTTTAACTTGATATACAATGATGTCTTGTTTTTGAATCCAAACACATGCATTTGATTTCATTTGATTGAAATATTGTTAAATTTCATTAAGTTGAATTTCTTTTGTAAAGCTTTCAAATGATCAAATGTTAGTAGTTATAAAATGAAGTTCAATGAATTTTATTTTCCTTGTGTAAATTTGTTTTAAAATTTGTGCTACAATTTCAAATACTGTACGTTATTGAAATATATGCATACTTTCAGGGGGAGAAAATAAATTGCTCCAGAATTCTTATTTTGAGGGGGAGCAAGGTTATTCTGTAAGGAGGAGATTGTTAGCAATACTCAAAGACACGACTGAAATTGAAAATGGTTTTCGATGCTCACCATCATCGAAAAAGGGGGAGAAAAGTTTAATTTCAATTTCATGTCAAAGAATTTTCAAATCAAAGATATTTCAACTCAAAGATTCGTGAACAAAGACTGAAGATTGGGGAGAAGGATCATGTGAAGTCTAAATATTGCTGAATTTGGTTATCTTAGTTCTGAGTGATTCTCGGAATGTGCTTACACCTAAAAGTTCAACAATGTGGATGGTTTCACATCTTTCTGATCCAAACTCTAATCGTTTCTGATTTATCTTGTTCCGAATTGATGGTTCTATATAAAGATATGAAATCCATGTTCAAGACTTGAAGACAATCTGTTGAAGATTGTATTGAAGAAGGTTGATTTTTCAAAGAAAAAGACAATGACTTTTCATGTTTGTCTGAAGATTCTTCAAAGCTGAGTTCTTAAAGAGTGTCAAAGCATATAGTTCGCCGTGAACTAGTGGAGATAAAGCTACTTGAAGATAGTTTGATAAAGTGTCTGTTGAAGAAGATTGACTTTACAAAGAGCTGAAGACTGCTGTCAAATTTTTTAAATCTTGAATCCAAAGGGGGAGATTGTTAGAGCATTGTTGTATTCAAGATTTACTGTAAAGTCAATGTACTGTATGAGTCTATACAGTATTGTGAATGCCTTTATACCTTGTATGTCATGGGTATAAATAGGCTTGTCTAGACCATTTGTTAGTAACACTTAAAAACACTTCAAAAGCTTTAGTAACATTTTAGAAACCTTTTGTAATCCTTTGAGCTCTATACATGGATGACATATTTGCTCTCTAGATTCTCTCTCACTACATTCATATCTTATTGCTAGAAATTTGGGATTTCACAAATAGAAGGAAGTTGATCACGCTTTAGGATGATTCGCTGATCTTCGAGCTGTTTGATCATTGCATCTCTCTTTTCTTGATCCTCTTCACTCAGCTTTTGAGGAGCCAAGGAAGGTCTGTTTTGGTGAGAGAGCAGTTGTTCTTCAGGTTCATTAGTCTCAGTGGTTAAATCCAAGACTGTGATTATTTCTTCAGCTCTTGTGGCTGGGATTATTCCTGGTGTAGTCGAAGGAGCTTCAGCGGGATCCTCAAACAGGGGAGAGGACTAGCTGAAACACATCGATCGTTTAAGTAAGAAGAGTTGGGGAAGAAAGAGATAGAAAAAGAATGGGGTTTAAGTGTATAGAGGTTTTATGGATAGAAGGATTGCGATTGAGAAGGGATATAGGAGGGATGCAGTGTAAGGGAATAGGAGGTAGTGTACCTGACAAACTGGCTTTTGAAGCAAGATCATCAGATTGTCTCCTAAAGCAAGGCCTTTATTTTTGCCTTTATCAGCTTCAGACGCTGCAGGTCTTGTCTTTTCCCATGATGGTTCGTTTATCGAAATCCCTTTGAGAGCTGTAGTCTTCTGAACAGGCTTGACGATAAAGGAGTCATCGTCATCATCATTCTTTGGAGAAGAAGATGGTTCATCATCAGAGATGTCGACAACTTCATCGTCTTCAGCTTCGTCTTCATCGTATTCAACATCTTCAGCGTAGGGTGAGGTTACATCAGCAGCAGCTTCAATGTTCTGCTCTTCAAGTTGCTCCCCCTCAGATTCAGAGGGAGGTTTCTCGGTTTTGTTAGAGCATTATTGTATTCAAGATTTACTGTAAAGTCAATGTACTGTATTAGTTCATAATGCCTTTATACCTTGTATGTATGGGGTATAAATAGGTGTGTCATGTAATAGTTAGATAGAACTCTTAGAACACTTCATGCATATTGTCATTTGTACTCTCATGTTCAATATATGAATGACAAGTTTGCTCTCTAGATTCTCTCTATATTCTTGATTGCTATATCTGGGTTTATCAATTGGTATCAGAGCTAAACAGAAAACTCAAGCAGATTAAGAAGCAAGTTGAAGATTTTTTACACTGGATTGAAGATTTCGGATCCTTCATCGAACACTGTTCATGATGATTTCTTATCCTTCGATGATCACTGTTCATCCAGAATTCTACTTTTTCTTCCATTTTTGATCTTTTTGATTGATTCTTGTCTTCATAGCATTCGATATTAGTCCCTGATCATCTTTAATTCTTGGATTTCTAACAAATTCCACAAGAATCATATCGATTTTGATGATTTTTACAAAGTTTGTTCGAAAACCCTATTCTACTGTTTTTGGATCTTAATTCGATTAAATCGATCGAATTAGGATTTGTGATCAAATAGAAAAGTGTGCGAAATTTGATTTCGAACAAATCGGTGTAAGTTTCATTTCAATTGATCAAGAATCGAAGAAATTATGGTTGAATCGGTGATTTTCGAGTTCGAAGTGAAGGTTTCAGATTGTTTTTGAGGATTTCGGATCATTCTTGAGGATTTCGGATCATTCAAGTTTGATTTTTGTTGTTTAAGCTTGGTTTCGGATCACAAAGAGAAGTGATATTTGTTTAAGTTTTGGTTTCGGATCTGAAAGTACAGGATCTAATCTTACAATCAATATAGAAAGCAGTAATTGAGAAGTTGTATGATCAAGCCCAATTGTATTCAATGATGAACAGAATTACAGATCTAAGAGAGAGAGAATCTCAAAGATTACAAAGAATGAATACAAAGATATACGGGAAAATCAGTTAGCAATGTAGTGCTAACCACTCTATTTATACTGTAATGGAAATATTAAAGCTACAATACAAATATGAATGACTATAGGAACAATACGCGTGTCCTAATTAGTTAACTGAATATAACAGAGAATATCCCAAGATATGAATTCTGAACATACTTCTGAATAAGCACTTCAGAACATTTGTCTTCATAGTCAGAAGTTCTGAGTCTCCTACTCAGAACTCTGAACCTTCTAGTCAGAATCCAACACTAATCTTTTCGACTTTCCTGATCAGAAATTCTGAGTCTTCTACTCAGAATTTCTGAGTCTTCTGACCAAATCCCAATACCTAGAATCTTTTCTAGACTTCTATATTCAGAAGTTCTGAGTCTTCTACTCAGAACTCTGAGTCTTCAATTCAGAAACCAACACTTGTGTTTTTGACAAAACTCTAGACCTAACAATCTCCCCTTTTTTGTCAAATACACTGAGCTTTCGCAGTCAGAACTCTGACTCTTCTATTCAGAACATCTGAGTCTTCTCATCAGATCTTTAACACTTGGTTTATTGACAAAACTCAGATCTAACAATCTCCCCCTTTTTGTCAAATAAACATGAACTTTGCATCATCCAGTTCTTTTAGAGCAGGAACAATCTTCAAAAGGATATCTTCTGAATGCTTTGACAACTTTTGCTCAGAACTCTGAATAATCTGAGTTAACAACTTCTGGTCAGTCTTTAATCAGCATCAACAACGATTTCCAAACTGATTTCTGTTACATATTTGCTTTTACTTTGCTCCCCCTTGAAATGACAATTATCATCTTCATTTCAGCTTTCATAAGATTTCTTTATAAGAAACAACCGATCAGTTTTCTTTTCCTCTTCTCCTTCTTAAAATAACATTTTTCTCTTTTGTTGTTTTTGAACAAATCATTTTCTATTTTCTTCTCCCCCTAAAGTTTTGGAAAGCAAAATCATCTTCAAAATCTTTAGCTTTTCTCCCCCTTGATTTTCAAAACTTTAGCGATGCTTTTTCTTCGAATGAAGTCTAACCTTTTTCTCCTCCTTAATGAATAACCTTGCTCCCCCTCAAAATAAGAATTCTGGAACAATTTGTTTTCTCCCCCTGAAAGTATGCATATATTTCATTAAAATTATTCATTTCAAATATAGTGCTTTAATGAAAACATTTATACAAGGAAAATAAGATTCACTGAACTACACTTGATAACTACTAACATTTGATCATTTGAAAATTTTACAAAAGAAATCCAACTTAATGAAATTTATCAGATTTTTCAATCAAATGAAATCAAATGCATGTGTTTGGATTCAAATACAAGTCATCATTGCATATCAAGTTAAAAATGTTCAGTTTCAATCCCTCTATTTGGTGTGCTTAGCATGCGAAATATGATTAGCTTCAAGAATATGCAATTCTAAAAACATATACGAATACTTTGCTCTACTCACACTATTTGTCCAAAATCAGGATTTTCACAAATTTACAGGTTTATTGCCACTTTGAATTTTCCCAAGGTTTCAAGAGATATGTGCTTATTGGCATCTTTTAATTTTGTGCACATTGGCATCTTTTAATTTTGTGCTCATTGACATCTTTTAATTTTGTGCACATTGGCATCTTGCAATCAATATAGAAAGCAGTAATTGAGAAGTTGTATGATCAAGCCCAATTGTATTCAATGATGAACAGAATTACAGATCTAAGAGAGAGAGAATCTCAAAGATTACAAAGAATGAATACAAAGATATGCGGGAAAATCAGTTAGCAATGTAGTGCTAACCACTCTATTTATACTGCAACGGAAATGTTAAAGCTACAGTACAAATATGAAAGACTAATAGGAACAATACACGTGTCCTAATTAGTTAACTAAATACTAAGGAAAATATCTAGTTATAAGTTCTGAACATGTTGTTCAGAACTTCTGAACATTCTTCTGATAAGCCTTCTCAGAACTCTGACTCTTCTTCTCAAACTTCTTATACTTAGACAATCTTTCAATGCAGTTCTTCTGAGCTTTCACAGTCAGAACTCTGACTCTTCTATTCAGAATATCTGAGTCTTCTCATCAGAACTTTACCACTTGCTTTATTGACAAAACTCAGATCTAACAATCTCCCCCTTTTTGTCAAATAAACTTGAACTTTGCATCATCTAGTTCTTTCAGAGCAGGAACAATTTTCTGTAATAGCACATTCCTCAGATTAAGTCTCTTGTCAATTTTGACAATGATTTCCTGGATATCTTCAACTTGCTTATTGATTACTTCTTGAATCATATATGCTTGTTTCACCTTCAGCATTTTCTTCTCCAAATTATGCTTAATAATCCTTAAAGTTCCAGAACAGTATTTTGCAGTTTCCTTTGCTCTGAAAAAGATCTTTCCACTCTTGTTTTTCTAAAATACTCCCAAATCTGGATTTTTGTGAACACTTCCAGTCTTGAATACCTTCATCTGATCATGATCTGTATTTGGATTTGCCAGATAAACACATGGCTTTTGTAAATACAGAGCTATTTGAAAATCTGTATAACAGTGCCACCTTAAGATATAGAACATGGCCTCAATCACCACACTTCTTGCCTTCCTTTCATTTCTGTCTTTGCTTGACTCTTTGAAGCATAGAAAGCTGTGTAATCTGTAGAAGTCAACCACTGATAATTTCTCAAAATCTGCATCAGTAAAGTAATACACTTTGCCATCTTCTCTCAGAACTTCAAAGGATAAGTACTCCATCTTTCTGAATTGTTTGACTTTCAGTTCTCTGATTCCTGTGATTAAGAAATCTGAATAAACAGCTTGCTTTGACTTGCCAAGACATCTTGATTTTTCAGCCAACCAGATCTGAGTCTCCTTTGGTCTATCAAAGTATACATCCAAAAATTGTATCTCTTTAGGTTTGAAAAACTCTGGTAAATCAAACTCAAGAAGGTATCCATTCAAATCAATTGACATTTCATCTTCTCTTGGCTCAGATTGTTCAACTTGCTCACTTCTAGTTATCTGCACATTCCGAGGAGTTGTATTCTTAACTTCTTCAACTTCATCTGAAAGAATTTCATTTACTTCATACTCAGCAGGAAACACAAAATCACTATGTAACATCTTCTTGGGATTAACCTCAGATAGCAACCATTCACCACAACTTCTGATCCTTCTTCTGAGATTCAACCTTCTTTTCATAGAGTTTACACATCTTTTCTTTAAATTCTCTCTTTCAGTATTAGCATTTACTTCCATTTCAATCAGTAACCAACTCAGAGTTGCATCACTATATTTTACCAGTTCTTTCAGTTTGAACATTTCAAGTCTCTCTTGAACTTTATATGCAAACCCTTCAGATTCCGTTCCTTCATTTACAAATCCCTTCAAATACACATCAAATCCTGCAATATTTGTTGGACACCTCAGATTACACTTCTCTTTTCTTCCTTCAATGGCTAGTTGAAAATCATATAAGTACATGTTTCTGACATAGATACCTTGAAGTCTTCTGCATTCAATTTCTATCAAGGCTTCTTCAGTAGTAGCAAAGAACTTAACTAGAAAGATCTGATCATCAAGGGTTAGTATGTGGAAATCAAAACTGGACATGGAAACATTTGTATTCCTTTCTTTCAGCACTTCCATTCTTACAAATATCAAACCACTGAATTCTTCTTGTTGAAACATCAGAACTTTCACTATTCTTCTCTGAATATGCAGTCTTGAGTCAGGAATTCTGAATCTGATTGAAGCTTCTGTATAAATCATCTGAGCTCTTTCATCCATGAAACCATCAACATTGCTCTCTAAAATCTCATATTTTCCTTCTGTGTGGTAGAGGTTTTCATACATTTCCTCAGGAAAAATGTCATCATGAAATTGTCTGGCCAAAGGTACATCACTTAACTCCAGGATAAAATCACATATAGGTTCTTCTAAAATCTGTAAGTCAATCTTGGGAATCTCAATTGGTTTTCTGAATACATACTCAGAAGGCATAAAGTAATCCTTCAATTTCTCATATTTTTCTTTTGTGTTCATCTCATCAGCATAGTTATATTGAAACTCATGCTTAAAATTCTGAGAATAATCAACAATTCTATCTTCTTCTCCCAACAGATCAATAGGCCTTATCAATTTTACACCTTGTTGAATTTTCTGAATATTCAGCACTCTGATTACCTCATTGTGCATCCTTCTGATCAATTCTTCACTCAACCTCCTTTCTTCTGATTCAGAATCCACCACATTTTCTTTATAAACCACAATATCTGTACACATGTTGACCACTTCACTTTCGACTGTCTCTTCTGATCTCAATACAGATTCCTCAATTGCTTCAGTTTCATTAGAGTTTCCTTCCATCTCTGTGTCCAGATTCAGTTCCTCTGTTTTATCTGAATCACTACCATCTTTACTCTCCAACTCCATTTCCTCTGTATCTGAGTTATCAATCTGAACTATCTGAATCATTGCCTTTGTATTTTCCTGATCTTCTGAGCTCTTGGTACTGGCTAAATGCATATCTGCTATCTCAAAGTCTTCTATACCAATGTCATCATCAGAACTTAATCTCTGTCTTTTCTCCCCCTTTTGATGATCATGAGGCTCATTATCATCAAACTTTCTCTTCAAGTTCTGATTAGAAGTACCTTCAGGTTCAGCTTCTGCAACAGGAACAGGATCAAGAGGTTTTGAAGTAGAAGCCATGGATACATTCAGTGCTTTCAGTACAGAATCCTGCATACTCTGCATTTGTTTTAACAGATCTTTTTGAAATTCAGACATAATATCCTTGATCTCCTTTTTGTGAGATTCCAAGGATACCTTCACAGTATCTATTTTAGTTTCAACAGAAAACAATTTATCCTCCAACACATCTTTTAAATCTATCACCTCATCAGTCAAATCATCCACATTTTTCTCCAAATTTTCAACTTTTTCCCCCAACTCCTTGTTTTATTTCTGAATCTTTTCAAATTCAGAAGAGCTAACTGTGAACCTGAACCAACAGATGGTCCAGTTTTCATGTGCCCAGAGGGCTCATGGCCTGTAGATAACACAAAGTCATCTTGTACAATAGATGCATGTTTGAATGAGGCTTTTGTAATGTTCACCTCACCAGGACTTCCATCCAATGCTCGACACCCAACATTAGGTATGTCTATGAATGTTTGTTCAGGAATACGAAATTCCTGATTTGTGCAAGTGTGAGAAGGAATTTCAGGCTCAATTTGAATAGGACTGTGATATTCAGACACAATGTGTTGAAAAATGGGTTGGGATTTATCACCTCCCTCCAAATGAGTTTGGGATGGTTCCCCTGATTTATGTGAAACAGTAGCATGTTGAAATGCTTCTGAGTGGGTATGGATGGGTTGTTCAAGATCCACCACTAGGTCCATGGTGTTTGTTTCAATATTGGACACCAAGAATTGTGAACCAATAGCATTTGTGGTTACCTGGACAAAATTAGCTGGTTCAGAGGCATCTCTTTCTGTTTGAACCTCTGTTGACAATCTCTCATCCTCACCACCCTCATTCTGTTTTTCCTCACCAATTCTAACTAAGCTCTCAGAATTTTCCCCCTCAATTCTCTCAGAATGTTCACCCATTTGAACATCCTCCCCCTCTCTAATTCGACTAGACCCCTCACCTCTCATCTCAGGTTGGTCCTCTTGGGCAGGGATTTGAGGTAATTCAATTCCCATAGAGGTGCAATAAGCTTTTAAAATCTCACTCTCCCTTGGTATATAATTCCTAAGTGATTTTGGCAACAGTTTATGATTTGGATAATTTTCAAGTCTAGTAACTGATGTCATCTTACCCAAGTAGAAAGTAGGACCATGCTCTTCATTTGATCTTCTAGATATGGTTCTATTTTCCTGCATTGCATACCAGATTACAATTTGCCAATACCTTATGTAAGGTATGTACGTCAGAGGAGTATCCTTTGTCTTCTTCTGGATTGCTTTCTGATTCTTCTCAAAAGTATTCTTCATGTCTTCCCACAGTATAGAAGTGTAGTCATAATGCCTATTCTTCACTAAACCCTGAAAGATTTGAAGAATCTGTTTTGAACCTTGATCAGCAGAACTATTCTTCCCTGACACACACTTATTTACCACATGAAAGAAACAAGCCCAAATAGGTGGCAATTTGTTCCTTCTGAACAAACTGAGTGTCCTCAATCCTTCATTGTATCCCAACTTCATAAACTCTGCTATTAATTCCACTGTTAAGGGTGAATCCTCAAAATCTGTCCTTCTTTGTACATCATCTTTCTCTGGTAGATTCATCATTTCTCTTAGTGCAGAGATAGATAAGGCAAATGTCACTCCTCCAATTTCAGACACAAACTTATTATCTTCTAACCTAAGATGTTTCCACCATTGTTGTATGTATTGAACAGGAACATTTTTACTTCTTGTAAACCATTTTCTATAAGGATGATGTTTGAATAACTCCATGATAATTCTGTGTTCAGGCTTGAATCGACTTTCCTCAAATAAGACAACACAATTATTTTCAGATAATTTCAACCACTCACTCTCAGGAACAACCCTTTCCACTAAAATTGGTCTATTCGACATAATAGAACCTGCAGCACTCTGTTCATGTTCAACATTTATGTTTACCTCATCTGCATTTCCTTCTGATTCAGCCATTTGTTCATCCTCTTCATTAATTTCATCATTCCGTATTGCCACTTCTTCTACATCTCTATTTTGTACTTCATCATCATCCGAATCAGATGAATCCATTATCGATTTTGTAGAATGTAGAGAAATTGGACCACTCCTTCGTATTCCAGACATGATTTTAAGAAGAAAACAAATTCAAAGAACTCTGGATTTGATTCGTATCTCACTTTTCGCTCTGGAATTTGAAAAGATTTGAAATAGAGATTTTAAGACCTATTTAAAATCCGCGAAGTTGAAAGGTTTGACGGAAAAGCGAAATCAATGTTATAACGGAGTCAACACTTTTGAAATGCCACAGAGGATTTAAATGAAATGCGTGGCATAATCAAACAAATATGAAGCTGACACGTGTTAGTGGATAGAATTTTGACTCAAGTCAAAGATCTGAATAACACGCTCAGATGTTTTGACTTTCCATGATTCAGAAGAATTTTGCCTTATAACCAAAATGTCATTTAAAATCAACTTCTGACAAATATAAAACCTTTTGATTATTCAGAAGAGGTTTGAGCAGATAGAAACACTTTTTATCATCAAAATTCTGTTCATATTATGATGATTAGAAAATATTTAAAATATTATATCTGAATATGAAAATGTTTGAAATTCAGATATAGTTTGAACAAGAAGAAAAAAAAAATTATCATTAAAAGCTTGTTCTTCTTAGAATGATCAGAGTTAAGAAATGAAAAACAAACCTTTTTAAGCACCTTAAAATGATTTCCAAATTTTTTTTTGATGCTCCCCCTTGACTTGAGCATGCATTTGACTATATATGATACATAGAGATGAGATAAAAAGATAATAGAAAAGACATAATCCACATATTTGAAGTATTTGTATTTCTCAGAAAAAAAAATTCTTGAAAGTTAAATTTCTGAAGTGTTGACTCAGAATCTCTGACCTTAAGAATCAAAAGTTCTGAACTCGAGAATCAGAAGTTCTGAACTCAAGACTCAGAAGTTCTGATTTGAAGACTCAGAAGTTCTGATTTCAAGGCTCAGAAGTTCTGAACTTAAGAGTCAGAAGTTCTGAACTTAAGACTCAGAGTTCTGATTACACTACTCAAACAATTTTACTTAGAAAAATTTATCATATTTAAGAAACACAAATATTTTCAATTAGTCAGATTAAGCATTCCTATTTTACATATGAGAAAAGAGAACCTTTTGTGATCAAGAGGCTTTGTGAACAAGTCAGCCAATTGATACTTTGTATGCACAAAGTGCATCTCTATAGTTCCTTTTTCCACATAGTCCTTTATAAAATGATACCTCACATCTATATGCTTAGTCTTTGAATGTTGAACGGGATTTTGAGTAATGGCAATTGCACCTACTGAGTCACAATATATAGGAATCTTGTTGAGCTGATATCCATAGTCTATGAGTTGTGTTCTCATCCACAATGTTTGAGAGCATGAAGCAGCAGCATCAACATATTCTGCTTCAGCAGTTGAAGTGGACACACAATTCTGCTTCTTTGATGCCCAACTCACTATTTTATCTCCCAAAAAGTGACAAGAACCAGATGTACTCTTTTTGTCCAACCTACTTCCTGCATGATCAGCATCAGTGAAAGCAGTCAATTTGAAATCAGTTTCTTTTGGATACCATAAACCTAGATCAGGTGATCCTTTTAGATATCTTAAAATCCTTTTGACAGCCAACATGTGTGATTCTTTTGGGTTAGATTGAAATCTAGCACAGAAACAAGTAGAAAACATGATATCTGGTCTACTAGCAGTCAGATAAAATAAATATCCAATCATGCCTCTATAGAGTTTGATATCTGCTGAAACACCTTTGAGATCAGCATCTAACTTTATGTTTGTTGCCATAGGTGTTCTCATAGAAGCACAATCAGACATTTTGAACTTTTTCAGAATGTCTCTGACATATTTTCCTTGATTTATAAAAATACTTTTTGGTAATTGTTTGACTTGAAGACCAAGGAAAAACTTCAGCTCACCCATCATGCTCATTTCAAATTCAGATGACAAGATTTTTGAAAAATTGTCACATAATTCTGGACTGGTAGAACCAAATATTATGTCATCAACATAAATCTGAATAAGAATTAAATCATCACCCTGTTTCTTTAAAAACAAAGTTGTGTCAATCTTACCTTTCTTGAACCCTGAACCCTGAACCTAACAAGTGTTTAGTAAGAGTGTCATACCAGGCTCGTGGTGCTTGTTTTAGACCATATAAAGCTTTGTCTAAAATATAAACATGATCAGGGAATTCTGGATCAACAAAACCTTCAGGTTGATGAACATACACCTCTTCATTAAGTTTGCCATTTAGAAAGGCTGATTTGACATCCATTTGATACACCTTAAAGTTCTTGTGTGCAGCATAGGCCAAAAATATTCTGATTGCCTCTATTCTTGCCACTGGTGCAAATGTCTCATCATAATCAATTCCCTCGTGTTGACAGTATCCCTTAGCAACCAATCTTGCCTTGTTTTTGATGACAACACCTGACTCATCCTTTTTTTTTCTGAACACCCATTTAGTTCCAATAATAGATTTACCTTCAGGCTTTGGAATGAGTCTCCAAACTTTATTTCTTTCAAATTGGAGCAATTCCTCTTGCATTGCTGAAATCCAGTCTGGATCCTCTAGGGCTTCATTAGCTTTCTTTGGTTCAATCACACTTAAGAAACCAGCAAACATTGCTTCATTTGCTGTAGCTGATCTGGTCTTTACTCCTGCTGATGGATCACCTATTACTTGATGGATAGGAAGATTTTTAGTCCATTTATTTGCACTAGGGAGTACATCAATCTCTGAATAATTGTTGTTTGCATCATTCTCATCAATGATTGCTTGTAATTCTGAACTGTCCCCTTGTTCTGATGTATGTGTAGGAGTTGCATCCAAGTTTGGACTTTGAGCAATGAAGTCAGAATTCTGAGTAACTTGTTCAGAGTTCTGAGTACAAGAATCAGAATTCTGATTACAAGGTTCAGAATTTTCACCACTTGTATTTATCAGATTTGGACATTCCTCTGATGGACCTTTGTCAGAAATTACAGTTGATTGAACTATTTCTGGATTCCTATCTTTCATCCCTTTTACCATCTTTGGGTTTTCATATTCTGCATAAGAATCAGAAATTAGTTCTAGAAAAGCATCCTTAAACAGTAAATTGAGTTCTGAACAAATAGGATTAGAATTTGTATCAGAAGTCATTTTTGTCTTGTTCTGCATGAGTTCTGAACTGTCTTGTTCAGAAGTCTTCATTCTGACTTCATCAAATGTTACATTGATGCTTTCCATCATCCTCTTGGTTCTTCTATTGTAGATTTTGAATGCTTTGGAAGTTAAAGAATAGCCAACAAAGTATCCTTCATCTGCCTTTTTATCAAACTTACCAAGATTTTCTCTGTCTTTAAGAACATAGCACCTGCAGCCAAAAACATGAAAGAATTTGATTAATGGTTTTCTTTTATTTATCAGTTCATAAGCAGTCTTATTTAATCTCTTATTGATTAAAGTTCTATTTTGTGTAAAACAAGCAGTTGCAATTGCTTCAGCCCATAGGAAGGTAGGAAGATTTGAATAAGCCAGCATTGTTTTCGCAGCTTCAACTAGAGTTCTGTTTTTCCTTTCAACAACACCATTTTGTTGAGGAGTTCTGACAGCAGAAAAATTGTGAGAAATTCCAGAACTTTCTAAAAAATTCTGAAGAGTCTCATTTCTGAACTCTGTTCCATTATCACTTCTGATTTTCTGAACTGGAAGTTGTAGGAGAACTTGAATCCTTTTGATAAAGTTGATCAATGTAGTAGCAGCTTCTGACTTAGCTCTTAGGAATTCAACCCATGTGTAACTGGAGTATTCATCAACAATCACAAGCATGTATTTCTTTCCTCCCATAGACTGAACTGAAATAGGACCACAAAGATCAGTATGAATCATTTCTAATGGTGCTTTGCAAGATGAGTCCATTTTTAATTTGTGAGAACTCTTTTTCATCTTGCCCATTTCACAAGCTGAGCATAATGATTCTTTTTCAAATTTAATCTTTGGTAAACCTTTAACCAGATGTTTTGCAACAAGATTATTAAGATCTTTGAAATTCAGATGAGAACATCTTTTGTGCCAAAGCCAGCATTCATTTGTAGTTGAGTTTGATAAAAGGCAAACTGTATTTAATGTTTTCAATTTTGAAAAATTAACCACAAATAAGTCCATATGTCTTTTGGCCCAGAAGACTTTAACATCATTTTCAGTTAAAATCATGCAACATGTTATTTGAAACTTGATTTGACAAAGACTGTCTAAAAACTGACTTATGCTGAAAAGATTATGTTGTAATCCTTCAACATAGAAAACCTTTTGGATACTCAGATCTCCTTTTGTTAAATCCCCATAACCTTCAACTTGACCTTTGCTATTATTTCCAAAGTTTACTGCTCCTCCAGCCTTTTCTGTGAAGTTTGATAGAAAAGACTTCTGACCTGTCATGTGTCTTGAAGCTCCTGAATCTAAAAACCACACATGACAGCCCTGCAAAAAGATCAGTTAGTTTTAGGTACCCATTTTGGAATGGGTCCATCTTTGTTAGCTTTGTCATTGGATTTAACATTAGTGCCTTTTACTTTCCACTCAAAATCTTTCTTCAAACACCACTTTCCTTTAACTTTTATGAAGTCAGAACATTTTCTGTTTACAAACTTGTTTAATTTCATTTTGAAAGTTGTAACTTTTGATTTTACAACAAAGTTTCTTTTGTGCAATTCTGACTAATTGATTTACAGAATAAATCACATCAGGTTTAACAAAATATTTTCTTTGAAATGTATTGTTCTTCTTGACATTTGAATTAGGAACTTTTGATTTTGGCACTTCTTTCTTAGAAGTTGTTCCTTTAACTCTCCATTCCATTTTTACCTTTTTGAAAGAACAATTATAAGATTTATCAATATGACAATCATAAAACAAATTAGAAGAACGAATCTGATCTTTTGAACTATGATTTGATTTGTCAACAACTTTCGTTTCAAATCTTTAAACTTTTTAACATACAAATCAAACCTTGACTGTAAATCAGATTTGGACTTCCTCTCTATCATGATTTTAGTTGATAAATCAGATAATTTCTTAATTAGTCTCCTTATCTCCAAATGAAAAACTTTCTTTTCCTTTTCAAACTCATCTTTTAAGCATTTTTCTTTTAAGCCATTTACCTTCTTTATTTCAGTCTCTTTCCTTCCATCTTCTAACTCTTTCTCCAACTCATTGATCTTTACAGAAAACTCATTTAACATTCCTGTTTTCTTTTTCTCAAAATCATTCTTTTCTTTTTGAAAAACATTTTTCTTGCATTCAAACTCTTTTCTTTCTTTTACAAGAATTTTCTCCAAATCAGAAATTTTCAGAGATAATTCAACAGACTTTATTTCAAAATATTTCCTCTCATTTTGAAAATCTCTTCTCTCTTTCTCAAATTTCACTCTTTCAAGTATAAGAACTTGTTCAAAATCATAGATCTGTTTCAAGAGTTGACAATTTTTCATTTCACATGATTTGATTCTATTTTCAGACTCTGTCAACATCTTTCTTCTAGAATTGCCTTTCTCTTTCAAATCAACATTCTCTTTTTCTAACAACTTTATGTTTTCTTGAACCTTTTCAAAATCCTTTAGAAAATCAGATTTCTCTTTTTGCAAAATCTTTATAACTTTTGTATTTTCATCTTGTTTTGCTTGAAGATTAGCAATCTTGCTTAAATGTGCAATCTCAGTTTTTGTTTCAGAAATTGTTTCTTTTGCTTTTACAGGACATAATTTTTTTAAATTGTCTGAGCTGGTTATAGAACTTGCAGGTCTCACAAAAACTTCAACAATCTCAGGCATGATGAAATGAAAAGTTCAAATATCAACTATGAATTATGATCAAAACTGAGAATCAACACAGATCTAGAATATGCAAGAACTAATCAAATCTGTCACATGCATTTTATCAAACAGTTAGAGTACATGAATTAATGAAATCTTCTTTTCAACAAAAAATTTGAATACTAATCAACATGCAGCAGATATAATCAATTTGATCAAGAAACCAATCTAGAATTTCGAAAACATACCTGTGATCTCTGTTTAACTTCGAGAATTAATCAGCATAGAGAGAAAATCTTTGGATGACTTGATTGTAAGATATCGATTCAACAGAAAGACAAATTCAAATTTCTTGAATCAATGATAGAAACAAATTCAAGAATTGTTAAGATTTCAAGAATTGTTAGCAGCAGCGGAATCAATTGTCGAATTGATCAAGAAACTTCAAGAACGCGATCAAACACACTCTTGGACGAATTTGTTTGTTGTTTTGCTCTGATACCAATTGAAAGTACAGGATCTAATCTTACAATCAATATAGAAAGCAGTAATTGAGAAGTTGTATGATCAAGCCAATTGTATTCAATGATGAACAGAATTACAGATCTAAGAGAGAGAGAATCTCAAAGATTACAAAGAATGAATACAAAGATAAGCGGGAAAATCAGTTAGCAATGTAGTGCTAACCACTCTATTTATACTGTAATGGAAATATTAAAGCTACAATACAAATATGAATGACTAATAGGAACAATACACGTGTCCTAATTAGTTAACTGAATATAACAGAGAATATCCCAAGATATGAATTCTGAACATACTTCTGAATAAGCGCTTCAGAACATTTGTCTTCATAGTCAGAAGTTCAGAGTCTCCTACTCAGAACTCTGAACCTTCTAGTCAGAATCCAACACTGTAATCTTTTCGACTTTCCTGATCAGAAATTCTGAGTCTTCTACTCAGAATTTCTGAGTCTTCTGACCAAATCCCAATACCTAGAATCTTTTCTAGACTTCTATATTCAGAAGTTCTGAGTCTTCTACTCAGAACTCTGAGTCTTCAATTCATAAACCAACACTTGTGTTTTTGACAAAACTCTAGACCTAACAGGATCCTTAAGAATACCAAATCTGTAGGTTTCGGATCCTTATACATTCGAAATCTGTTGGTTTCGCACCGAGTTAAGTTCGAATCCATTGGTTTCGCACCCTTCTTGGTCTGAATCCATTGGATTCGCACCCTTCTTGGTGCGAATCCATTGGTTTCGCACCCTTATAGATCCGTAATCTGTTGGTTTCTGATCCTTATACATCCGAATTCCTTGGTTTCGAATCCTTATACATCCGGATTCCGTGGTTTCGAATCCTTCTTGATCCGAATTCGTGTTGTTTAAAAAAAAATTTATTCCAAATTTTTTTCTATAGTGTATTTTATACACTTTAAGAGCTTTTCAAGAAATAAATTTATATAATTTTTTTCTATAGTGTATTTCATACAATTTCTGCTTGATTTTCTGAAAGATCAACATCTAGCAATTCCAAAGAGAGAAATCGGTTTGAAGCAAATTATTATAACAGAAATACCTCCAACTCCACAAGTTTCTATTAAATCAAATAATGAAATTTTGCAACAAGTTCTTATAACAGAAATACCTCCAACTCCACAAGTTTCTGTTAAATCAAATAATGAAATTTTGCAACAAGTTCTTATAACAGAAATACCTCCAACTCCACAAATTTTTGTTAAATCCGACAGTGAAGGTTTGAAGCAAACTTTTGTTAAACCTAATACTTCAACATGAAGATTCTGTAAAACAGAATGTTAAAGAAAAGAAGATGGTTTCAGATCAGTTGGCTTTGATGTCTGAAAGAAAATACAAGACTAGCAAGACAAATTAGAAGTTTGTTTTTCTTTCTGAAATTCCAAATGTAGAAGAGGAATCAGAACAGGAAGAAGGGTCTGATAAGGATGCTGATATTAAGATGATATCAGAGAATTGGCCTTGTTAACTAAAACTTTTAACAAGAGATTTGGAAAGAAAAAATATGAAGAAGGTAAGTTCAGAAGGGATGGACAGGGGAGTTCAGAAGAGAGATATAAAAAGAAGGATGATAGAGAAGATAAGAGGTATGAGAAAAGAGAAGAGAAGGAAGAGACGAAAGAAAAGGATTTGCGTTTCAAGTGTGGGAAACCTGGTCATTTTGCAAGAGAATGTAAAGTAAAGATAGTAAAAGACTATGAGTACTACGTCAAGAAAGCATAGTTAGCCAGAACAAAAGATAGTGGGATTGCTCTTTTTGCTAAAGAGGAAAATTGGCTATACTACTCATCAGATGAAGAATACTGCATTCATTTTTCACAAATGCAGAGCTACATGGCAAGAATGAATGATGAAGATGATTCAGACTATGATGGAGCAGGTTCTGTGTCTTCTGCTGAGGTACACTCTAGTCTTGAAATTGACTTAATGACTCAAATTGGAAACATGAAATCTGAATTTGCTAACCTCAGAAAACAGATTAAAGGTGAAAGAATTCTGGTTAATAAATTCAGACAAGAAAAATAAATGTTTAAGATAAGATTTGAGGAAACTGAGGTTGAGAAACAGGAAGTCAGAAAAGAGAATTCTGACCTTTTTAAAAAGATATCTGATTTACAAAATGAACGTTCAGAAGTAAAAGGAGGAAAAGGTGATTTATCCATTAAAGTGGAAATGTTGCTCAATGAAAGAAAGAATTTGTATACAAAAATTAATGAGTTGGAAGATCTTAATCTAAAAAGAGGTCAAACTCAACAGACTTTAAGTATTCTCACAAGCAATGTTAAAGATACAAGCTTTTACAATCCAAATATGGGATCGGGTTTAGAAGAAAATACAATTTTGAAAAAGGCTCCAATGAATCTATATGATTTTGAGGAATTAAAAGGTCCTAAACCAGAAATCCCAGATTTGGTTGAAGTTTTTGTGAGACCAGCAAACTCAATAACAAGTTCTGACAATTTGTAAAAATCAAATTTTGAGAAAGTAAAGGAAAATATTTCTGAACCAAAAGTTGAAACATCAGAATTTTCAGAAGAAAAAGGTTAAGAAAGAAACTTCAAAACTAACTGAAGAAAAACCAAGATACAATACTGCTAAATTCAAGTATGATTCTGTTGGTCCCGAAAGGCCTATACAAGTTTGTAGAAGGGGGGGGGGGGGGGGGGGGGGTTGAATACAAACACACTATTTTACTTTTCTAAATTGTTTATTGATAAATCATTAACAATTTACAGCTTGTTGCGGAAACAAGATTAAGGATAAACCTAAATCTAAACAAGTTGGAACACTAAGGTTTCTTGCACTAAGAAAGATATGGAGATTACTAATAAAATCCTATCTTGAGAGAGATTTGAACTTGTCCAGAGTTAGCAAGTTACTTCAAATGAAGTGAGTTCATCTCTTTATATACTGCATGCATTTAATGCAATTCAGTATACACTTTACACGTGTCATCAGAGGATTGGTTGCATGTCATTGACCTTTGTTGACAACCTTAGTAGCCGCATGAATGAACAGTGTAGTATCAGAGTGATAAAGTTCAGCGATAGCTGAAGTCTTGTACTTGATACTTCACGTTGAGTGGACAAATCTGAGTCTTCGCTGATCCGCATCAGTTCATTAGTAGACTTGTCGCTGGTTCTTGAGCTTGATCTTCGACTTCAGCGTAGAACCTTTGTTGACGTGAAACTTGTCTTCAGGGATCATAAGTAAACAACTAACTTTACAACGATCACCATAAGGACTTAACAGACTCAGAGCATTATGGTGAACAATGTTCGCTGAATGTTTAATTTAAAGAGCGAGAGTTCCTATCAGCGGTACTGTAAGATCTTAGTACTTATCAGCGATAGTGAAACTCTGATACATATTGTTTACTTACAATTTTCACTAAGTATTTAAGAGAGGGTCATTATCAAATCACTGAGGGTTTGGATCAACAATCTCCCCCTATTTGATTATGACATAGCAACAAAGAAAATTGCTATTAAATGAAAACATAAGGATAAAAAGAACTCATAAAATATTTGTCCCTTTTACTGTTTTCTGGGATCTTTTCAGTACTGATGGAGTAAAGTACATTCGCTGAAATCTTTCTTTAAATCTTTGAATCAGGTTACAATGAAGAACAGAAAGATTACAAGTACAAGCGAAATAAATTACAAGTACAGAAGGATAACTGACACAATAGAGAAAAAGGAGATTATATCAGTTTTCAAAAGGTTCTTCCTTAATGAGAAGTTCATCAAGGGTCGTCTTTTCAGTGGGAATCATCCAGTCAGGAACCGTTACACCTTGTTTTCTTTTCTTCAGCGCTTCTTGAAAGATCAAGGGTTTTAGGTGTCGTGCCTGAATGTCCTTTCTGAAGTCACACCAGTAGATAAGATCTCTGAGCTGTTCGATTGGAGTGATTGGAAGCTCAGCGATTCGTTGAAAGCATTTACGTCCGTCGTAGTCAAGAAAGAATATTCCATAAGGATTACTAATGACTTTACCAGGGACGAAAAGTTCACATGGTGGCAAAGAGATGTCAAGGGCAGATAGATCAGGATCAGGACCAAGCACTTCAGCGCGAGAGAAACCAATTCCAGTTTCATTTCGTATGACAGGTCCTGAGTTTGAATCTTGACGTTTCTTCCTTGGAGAGCCTCTTTTTCTTTTCGGCTTTAGATCAGGAACAGGAGGAATATCCACACAAGAAGATATCAAGTCGATCTGTCTATTTATCAGCTTTTCGAAATGATTCTTGTACTTAGATTGTGATGGTTGGATAGCTAACCTCATCTCCAGCCATTCAGAGAGACCATACCTTTTTACAGTGTCAGCGCGAAAGGTTTCAGATGTGCCATCTTCTCTGAACAGTTTGATGTCAACAATAGGTACTCCGATTGAGGTTCTTCCAGAGATGAATACCTTGTTGATCTTCGTTGGACGATATCTGAAGTGAATTTTCTCTTTACACCAGATCAAGGTGGTCTGAGAAACTTCAGTTTTCTTTTCCACGATCTTTTGGGCTTCTTCCCACAGCTTTCGTTGGATTTGAATGGGAACACGCTTCAGCTTGGGGTCTTTGACAGATTCTTGAGTGAGCTTGATGGTGTATTCTCTGTCTTTCTCTTCAGCTTCCTTCCTTTCAGCAATGAGGCGTTCAGCTCTAAGGTGGTCCTGGTATTCAGCTTTTGAAATTCTGAACTTGGGAGGAACTGAAGGCAGTTGATCAGGCCTTAGAATGATTCGCTGATCCTCGAATCGCTTTATTATTTCTTCTCTTCTCTTTTGATCCTCTTCACTCAGCTTTTGAAGAACTGAGGAAGGTCTCTTATTGTGCGAGAGAGGTTGTTCTTCTGGTTCATCAGTCTCAGAGATCAATTCCAAGACTGGGATTATTTCATCAGCAGCAGCTGGCTTTATTTGTGAAGTCGCAACAGTAGAACCTTCAGCGACATCCTCAAACAGGGGTGAGGACTAGCTGAAACGCAGCGATCTTACAAATAAGAACTGGGTAGAAGAACTTGGGTAGAAAAGATAGAAAAAGATTGTGGATGTGTAGAGAGGTTGTTGAGTAGAGAACTGATTGAGTATTGAGATGTTCAGGGAAGGAATATAAGTAAAGTTTAGTTTACCTGACAAACCGGCTTTTCAAATACGATCGCTAGATTTTCATCTTCAGCGAGGCCTTTGTCTTTGCTTTTCTCAGCGCCAGAGGCTGAGGGCTTTGTCTTTGTCTTCTCCCCTGATGGTTCTTTTATTGAGATTCCTTTAAGAGCTTTGATCCTTGGGGCAGGTTTGACGATAAATAAATCATCGTCATCTTCATCATCATCATCATCCTTTCTTGGAGAGAAGGATGGTTTGTCGTCAGGGATGTCGATGTCTTCATCTTCTTCTGCTTCGGATTCCTCAGCATCTTCTTCGAGTTGCCCCCCCTCAGATACAGAGGCGAGCTTCTCGGTTCCCTCAGGGTTTTCATCTCCCTGAGGTCCAGTTGTCAGATCTTCATTCCTCTCTCCCCTGATAGATTCATCATGGGAAAGGTCTTCAGCGCTTTTATTCAGATCTTCAGCGCTTTTCTCAAGATTCTCCCTGGAATGTTCAGCACTCTTCTCCCCCTCTTTCTCATGATGACTGGGGGAGGAATGGGCAGACTCAGCATTGGTGTTATCTCTGTCTTCTGGGCCAGAGATTTTCACACAACCTTCAAGCTTTGCTATTCTGTCTTCTAGGCCAAAAATAGCAGGCGTGATTTTCCTCAGCTCTGTGCGATCCTCCTCTGTGAAAGATTCCAAAATAGGGACAGGGGCAGGAGCAGGAGCTGGACTATTTGCCTTGTTTACCAGCGTCTCGATCATCGTCTTCATAGAACTAACGTCGGTCTTTACAGAGCCTAAGTCAGTCTTGACCTCTGACATATCACCCTCGAGTTTTTCAACCGATGTCTTCAGCGTTGTTACTTCGCTGGACATGGTCGAAACTGATGTTTTGAGGCTTGTGTAGTCAGTGTAGATGTCACAGAGCACCTTGGCAAAATCGCTGAGTGTCTTATCAAGACTCTTGATGTCTTCAGTGGAAGCTTTCTTCTCCACCACCGTTGTCAGCTTTGTCAAGTTCTCTCCAGCGTTTGTTACAGCTGTTGAGTTGTTGGAGAGTGTGGTGGTGAGACTGGACAGCTTTGTTTCCATGGACTTCAGCGAGGCGTTGATGTCTCCCAAATTAGGACCTGTAACATATAAGTACTTGTGAACAAAGGAAAGCTCAGAAGTTTCAGGTTTAGTTACAGTGTTTAAGGTGGGATTAGTACCTGCAGGAGGATTGATGAACTCGTCGAAGTTGCAAGTTCCTGAATAGTGTTCCATATCCTCTTCGAAAGTACGGTGAGGTATGGTGAACTCTGCAGGTCCTTTCTTCATCATTTGTTGAGAAGCATCAGAGGTGGCTTCTGGAATGATGGCATCTCCAGTGTTCGCTGGAGGAGTGTCCAAGTGAGTGGATGGAGAAGCGAAGGTTAAGATTGGGGTTTGGGTTCTGAGTTCAGCGTTGGAATCGCTGACAATCACTTCATCAGTCTTTTGAGAGACTGAGGGAGGTTGGGTAGGTTCCAAGTTTCTAACCTCAGCGTTTGGAGACGCTGAAGTCTGGATTGGAGGGATGGCTTGCACGGATGTGGCAGAGCGTACCACGGAACTTTCCTTTAGCTCTTCAGAATGAGCTGAGGAGTCTTCAGCATGGAATTGCTGGGGTTGCTCCTTGGTTTTCTTGATCCTTTTGGAATCAAGTTGGGTGTGTGAGGGTTTCCTTTTCTTATAAGGAGAGGATATTGTGGCCGGGGTATCAGCGATTGGTATTGTCGCTGAAGGAGCCACAGAAAGCGGAGAATTTAGAAGAGTGAGAAGAGTAGAGAGACGTACCTCATTGGCGACCGGTTTGAAGTCGAGAACCTTAGGGCCAATCTGAGAAAGTTTCAGATCACCCTCTTCAAGATAGCTGTCCTTCAGGCCATATTGAAAGATGTCGCTGATGAATCGTAGGTAAGGAACCCATGCTGGTCTGTCAGCGGCAGAATCGACACGTTGAATCAGGTCTTCATAAATAATGGAGGCCCAGTCAATATTTAGACCTTTCAGCAGTGCGTATCCCATGGACTGCTGAGGTTGGGCGGCTTGATCAGAAGATCCGGATTTTGCTGTCATGCAGCTGATCAGGTGAGCGAAGATGAAATTCATCTCGCTGGGCATCTTGGATTTCTTTATCAGCGTTAGTTTCTTCTCAGGCTTCTTGTCCCTTCCAATATCCCAGATATAACCCATTGCGTCAAGGAAAGCAATGATTGCTTCTCTGTCAGCATGCTTTTTATGGTCAGGGAATGGAATGAAGGGTTTTTCTTTGGAGGCATTTGGGAAGTTTAGGGCTTTGCGGATTATGGCTGGTGTGATCTTGATGGTGCCATACTCAGTATCGCTGAGTATGCAGTCTATGGTTTTGGATGGATCTTTGGCAGAGGGTAGCTCAGTGTGTCTGGCAGAGTACCAGAACTGGGATAAGAGCCGCTGACTGGCAGGAGGTGTTATGGTCAGGGCTGTGTAGATGGGGTTGTTCTTCAGAAAACTTACGGCGTCGTCCAGATGTGATACTTGCTTCCGAGGAGGAAACTCGAGAAGAGCTGAGAGGTTGTTGGCCTTAGTCCAATCGAGTTGATCTAGCTCGAACTTAACCTGGGGGGCTTTGAAGATTTCCATTTCCTCAGAGTCAGTGGAGATGGACTCAGCGGTAACATTCAGCTTTGAAGATGCCATATCACTGTATTATCAGTTCAACCAAAGATGTTAACAAATAAGAATTATCTTAATGTGGAAAGAAATTTCCGTTAAGATACAGTAGTGAGCCGATCATCCCACGGTACAACGTGACATTGACAGGAACACCCTTTGTGTCCTTATCAAGTATCAGCGGTGGTGCCATAGGGGTTTTCATAGCTGAACTTTCAGTTAAGTCGAATTTCTTCAGCATATCTTTAACATACTTTCCCTGATTTATAAAAGTTCCTTTTTCAGTTTGCTTAATCTGAAGACCAAGGAAATATGTTAGTTCACCCATCATGCTCATTTTATACTCATCTTTCATTCTATCAGCGAAACGAGTACAAAGCTCAGGGTTAGTAGAACCAAATATAATGTCATCAACATATATTTGAACTAAAATGATATGACCTTTCACTTTTCTAAAAAACAAAGTTTTGTCAATCTTACCTCGCTCAAATTTTTCAATATGGAGATAAGTAGAGAGAGTATCATACCATGCACGTGGAGCTTGCTTTAAGCCATAAAGTGCCTTGTCCAGTTTATAGACATAACCTGGACGCTTAGGATCTGAGAATCCTGGAGGTTGTTCCACATATACTTCTTCATTCAGCTTTCCATTTAGAAACGCTGACTTAACATCCATCTGATGTACAGTGAAGTTTTTGTGTACAACATATGCTAAGAAAAGACGAATAGATTCAAGTCTTGCTACTGGAGCAAAAGTTTCGTCATAATCTATGCCTTCCTCTTGTCTGTATCCCTGAGCAACAAGACGAGCTTTGTTGCGAGTTACAGTACCATGTTCGTCCAACTTGTTTCGATAGACCCATTTAGTGCCTATCACCGTTTTGTCAGTTGGTCTACGAACAAGTTTCCAAACTTTGTTTCTTTCGAATTCAGTCAGCTCTTCTTGCATAGCGCTGACCCAGTTTGGATCTCTGAGGGCATCATCTATTTTCTTTGGTTCAGTTAGAGAAATAAAGTTAACAAATAAACAAATATTACCTGCACTTCTACGAGTATGAATACCAGCGTTGGGATCACCAAGAATTTGATCGATTGGGTGATTTACAGTCCATCGCTGAGCCGGAGCATACGTCGCTGACTCAGTCTGAACTGGAGAAGCTGAAGATGAGGCTTCAGCTACTTCTGGATTATCAGCTAAGAGAGGAATGTTTGCATTTGCCGCTTCATTCACTGATTGCTGAGAAATAGATGGAATTTCTGAGACATTTGGATCAACTGCAGGTATAGTGTTTATAGGAACAACTGAGACCCAAGATGTTTCAGCTTCACTATTTTGCATATTTGGAATGATAGAAGGACCATCATTTTCTACGGTGTGAGCATGAGGAGTGGGAATATCTTCTGAATCACCAAGATGAGAAAACATCCATTGATTCAGTTCTTCTGTATCAGCGTTCGGTTTAGAGTTCGCTGAACGGGATTCGTCAAACGTGACGTGAATAGTTTCTTCTACAGTTTGTCTTCTTCGGTTGAAGACTCTGAAGGCTTTGGAAACTGAGGAGTATCCAAGAAAGATTCCATCATCAGCCTTAGGATCAAACTTTCCAAGGGCATCTCTGTTGTTCAGTATGAAACACTGACATCCAAAGATGTGAAGAAAGCTGATTTAAGGCTTTCTCCCATGAAAAAGTTCATAGGCTGTCTTTTTGAATCTTTTAACTATCAGCGACCTGTTTTGCGTAAAACAAGCAGTGTTGACAGCTTCTGCCAAAAACTGAGTAGGCAGGTGAGAATCGCTGAGCATTGAACGTGCAGCTTCAATAATTGTTCTATTTCTTCTTTCAGCGACTCCGTTTTGTTGGGGTGTTCTCACTGACGAAAAGTTGTGAGAAATACCCTTGCTCTCAAGGAAGGAATCAAGAGAACTGTTTTTGAATTCAGTTCCATGATCACTCCTTATTGAGCGAACAGTCATATTGTTCAGAGTTTCCATCTTCCGAACAAAGGTGATGAGTTCTTCAGGGGTGTCACTCTTAGAACGGAGAAACATTACCCATGTGTAACGAGAGAATTCATCAACTATGACCAGCGTATATTTCTTTCCAGCGATGGATTGTTTGTTAACGGGGCCAAACAAATCCATATGGAGTAGTTGTAGAGGAGATGACACTGAGGAAACTTGCTTTGACTTAAAGCTTGCCTTGGTATGCTTCCCTTTTTCACACGCTGAACATAAAGACTCTTTGGCGTATGAATGTTGAGGTAGACCAGTGACTAACTCTTTGGAGGAAAGAGTATTCAGTGTCTTGAAATTTAGATGTGAGAGCCTCTTGTGCCATAGCCAGTTGACATCAGAAGATGCCTTTGAGAAGAAACAAGAGTTCTCAGTGGTTGTTGAGTCCATGTTTATTACATAAACATTTTCTAAACGATAACCGCTGAGAGCTATCTTCTCCTTTTTGTCAGAGACAAAGCAGGATTCCTAAGTGAAAATCACTTTGTTATCCATGTCGCAAAGCTGACTGATGCTTAGAAGATTATGCTTCAACCCTTCAACATATGAGACTCTTCTGAAGGATGTTGTACCATTTGAAAGTACACCATACCCTCGGGTGTGTCCTTTTCCATTTCCACCGAAAGTCACAGAGGGACCCTTCTCTTCCTTGTATTCAGCGAGCAGGCTTTTCTTTCCAGTCATGTGTCTAGAGCATCCGCTATCGAGATACCAGATACCCTTCTTAACCTTCAATACAAAGGAAGATTAGTTTTGCTTGGGTACCCACTTCACCATGTATACGCGTTTGTTAGTGGAAGTAGTTGGAATGGGTTCAGCAGTCTTCGCAGCATTTGAAGATTCAGCTTTGTCTTTCTTCACTTTGGTCAATTTCTTGACCTCAGCGGTAGGAGTCACCTTGACCTGAATTGCAACTGGTTTGGTCTTCATGGGTGCTATCTTCACCTTAGCTATCTTATCAGCTTTGGTGGCTGTGGGACACTTACTTGCAATATGATCGGTAAGTCCACAGTGATAACATTTCCTATAACTAAAATTAGTTCTAGGACCACTTGAGTGCTGAGCTTTTAATTTGGAATTAGAAGTTCCAGCACCAAGTACACTATTGGTTTTTGAAATAGGACGAACATTCAGTTCTTCAGATTTCTTACCAAGGACATCTACTCTGAGTCTAGGAGTAGGTCGCTGAACTGATCCAGAGGTCTGATTTCTAGAACCAGATGAATGAATCACTAAGGCTTTGGAAGCATTCAGCTTAGGTACTAAGGTACCCTTCTGAGGATTTTGATAAATAACAATTCCTTTACCTTTGTCTTTAGAGACAGAGGTAGGTTTTGAATAAACCATTTTCTCCTTACCTTTTGAGGAGGTAGGAGTTTCCTCAGGGATTGGTGAGGAGCACTGAGATGATGAAGTGTCAGCGACTGAGGATACGAACGTTCCAAATTTAAGCATTGAACGTTCAGTGGTTGGTTTTGGAGTATCATTTTTATAACCCAGACCACGTTTATCACTCAGAGGAATCTGAGCCTTAATTATCTCAGTGATCTTTGTTGAAGAATTACACCATCCTTCAACAGTAGCTTGTTCAGCTTTTAATGCAGCGATAGCTTCTGCTCGTTCGATTTTGACTAGCTGATTTAAATAGACTTGATCTTTAAAATCATCTTCAATTTTAGAAAGCTTTTCTATTTGAAGGTGGCAGTTTTTAAGCTTTTCAGCGAGATCAAGATTTTGGTTTTCAACCACAGCTTTGTCGTTCATGGCTTCGTATAAACTTATAGTCAGTAGATCGATTTTACGGAGACTATCAGCTTCATCAATATTTGCAATATTGGTAAAGAAAGAAGGTGATACCTGAATGGCAGATGTTGAAGTGGAGGGAATGTCTGAACTTTCTTCCTCTTCTTCAATCTTGGCCATGAGACATTGATTTGCTTCATCATCTTCAGAATCAGATGATGAGGCTTCTTCATCAGAAGCAGCCCAATCATAGTCAGCCATCAGGCCTTTTCCTTTCTTCTTAAAGCTTTTCAGCTTTGCATACTTCTCCTTCAGCTTTGAGTATTTGTCATCTTTATTCCTTGGAATAAAGGATTTCTTTGTAAAAGTTGAAGGTCTCATGATTTTCTTTGACCTGCACTCGTTAGCGAAATGACCTGTCTTTTCGCAGTTGAAACAAGTAGCAATAGCCTTATCAACAAAAGCTGATGATTTAGGCTTGTCAGTTATTGAAAGAGGTTTGTTCTTTCTAAACATTTTCTTCTTGGCGAATCTCCTGAACCTTTTAGTTAGGAGAGCCAAGGATTCATCATCATCTGAAGAATCAGAATCTGATGACCTTTCAGAGTTGCTTCCTAACTCAGTGATAGTGACCGAGGGTCGCTGAGTAGAAGGTTCCTCTGAGATTAAAGCAACAGGGGTGCTTTTGGAATCTTTTACAAGATTCTTCTTAAGATGGCTGGATTGCTCATGATTCAGCAATGTGCCATATAAGGTAACAAGTGTCATTGATCTTAGATCTTTTGACAGCTTGAGACACATGGAATAATTGTCCCAGCTTTTAGGTAAACATTCTAAAACTTTGTCAGCACTTCAAAGTTTGAATATTCCTTACCAACCGTTTTTAGATCTATAATTAAGCAATTAAAACGTTGATGAACTTCAGAGAGAGTTTCATTCTTACCAGAAATGAAGCTTTCGTATTGTCTTACCAGGTTGATCTTTCTTGAATCCTGGACTTCAGACGTTCCTTCATACTGAACACATATTGTGTCCCACATGGCTTTTGATGATTTCAGGTTCATGACGGAATGGTAGACTTCGTCAGGAAGGGTCATGGATAGTATGGATCTGGCTTTTGTATCTATAGCCACTTTCTTCTTATCTTCATCGGTCCACATGTGTATTTCCTTTGGAATCAGCCTTTCAGGAATAGCAGCTCGAGTTGCAGTGGCTGGAACTAAAGGATCAATAGTTACAGGGATGTGTGGGCCGTTTTCAAGATAGTAGGTCATAGTGGGGTCTACACCTTCTAGGAAGAGCATCATCCTATTTTTCCATAAGTTGAACTTATCTCTGGAAAATCTAGGGGGTTTTGCAAGAGAACCATTGTCTATATAATTTGTGTTTGTGTGGGAGGCCATTTTCAGATAATAGCAAGGAAGAGAAATATCTTAGATTAGATCTTGTTTATGAGATTAAACAAATCTGCTCTGATACCACTTGTTGGTCCCGAAAGGCCTATACAAGTTTGTAGAAGGGGGGGGGGGGGGGGGTTGAATACAAACACACTATTTTACTTTTCTAAATTGTTTATTGATAAATCATTATCAATTTACAGCTTGTTGCGGAAACAAGATTAAGGATAAACCTAAATCTAAACAAGTTGGAACACTAAGGTTTCTTGCACTAAGAAAGATATGGAGATTACTAATAAAATCCTATCTTGAGAGAGATTTGAACTTGTCCAGAGTTAGCAAGTTACTTCAAATGAAGTGAGTTCATCTCTTTATATACTGCATGCATTTAATGCAATTCAGTATACACTTTACACGTGTCATCAGCGGATTGGTTGCATGTCATTGACCTTTGTTGACAACCTTAGTAGCCACATGAATGAACAGTGTAGTATCAGAGTGGTTGTACGATCTCAGATTTTCGGAGGTTCTTTTCTGACATTTCGTACGGTGGCGTGCAAGGGAGGTTAAGACAAAAGTAATTTGTACGGAGGACTTCATGATCAGCTTTCGTTGATTCAGCGATTATCATTTACTATTCAGCGAATGATAAAGTTCAGCGATAGCTGAAGTCTTGTACTTGATACTTCACGTTGAGTGGACAAATCTGAGTCTTCGCTGATCCGCATCAGTTCATTAGTAGACTTGTCGCTGGTTCTTGAGCTTGATCTTCGACTTCAGCGTAGAACCTTTGTTGACGTGAAACTTGTCTTCGGGGATCATAAGTAAACAACTAACTTATCAGCGATCACCATTAGGATTGAACAGACTCAGAGCATTATGGTGAACAGTGTTCGCTGAATGTTTAATTTAAAGAGCGAGAGTTCCTATCAGCGGTACTATAAGATCTTAGTACTTATCAGCGATAGTGAAACTCTGATACATATTGTTTACTTACAATTTTCACTAAGTATTTAAGAGAGGGTCATTATCAAATCACTGAGGGTTTGCATCAACAGATTCTCTGAATGTTAGTTATAAAGATAAACAATCAAGTTTTTCTTTTACTGACATTGAGAATCTATTCTTTAATGAAGCATGTAAGCTTTCTGAAAACAAAGAAAATTCTGAAACAGTCAGTCAGAATTCTGAGTCTGCTAGTCAGAATTCTGAGTCTGCTCAAAGTTCTGAATCAGTTCAGAGTTCTGAAGACGTTATTCAGAACTCAAAGTCATAAAGTTTTTCAGAATTTGAAAATAGGTTTCTGCTGGTTAATCAAGAGCTTGAAGAATTAAGAAAAAGTTTTGATGAAC
The DNA here is from genome assembly GCA_033807775.1 of Saussurea involucrata. Lineage (NCBI taxonomy): Eukaryota > Viridiplantae > Streptophyta > Magnoliopsida > Asterales > Asteraceae > Saussurea > Saussurea involucrata. The sequence continues at coordinate 51,600,205 of CM066321.1, forward strand.
ATGAAAATGACTTATGTGATGTTGACTTTAAACTTGGAGAAGCTTTAAAAGAAAACAAAACTTATATCTTGAAAATAAAAGAGCTTGAGAAGTTAAAATCTGAATATGATCTTTTTAAGATTACAGCTTTAGAGGAAAATAAAAAATTCTTTAATGAATCAAGTACTTTTGAATATGGTGAATTGTCTGGAACATCTACTGATTCTGCAAAGTTAAATGTTTCAGAAATAGAAGAGTGCAAAGGGAAAGATGACTTGAAAAAGAATTCTGAGAGGATTTCCTTGAATACTACTTCTGAGCCCAAAATAAGTAGTTCTTGTAATAGTTGCAATTGTAATATGAATACCATCAATCAAAGTGAAAAGTCTTTTCATTCAGATTTATTGTCTCTTGCTAGAAAGCATCTTAAATGTGTTCAATGAGGTAATCAATCATTTCAACTTACTCATAAGACTCAAAATTCAAAAACATCTTTCAAATCTAAAGTAAATCAGAATTCAGACAAGAAGACTATTAATGTTTCTCAATCACAACCTAAAGTTTTCAAAATGAAAAGAAATGATTTTTCAAAGAAAAGATATTATGATTTTATATGAATACAAGGAAAATGGTGCCTAAAAGAAAATTATGAGTGGAGAGTTAAAGGTACTTTTGTTAAAACTGTTATTGAAGCTAACAAAAAAGGACCCATTCTGATATGGGTACCTAAATCTAACTAACTGTTTTTGCAGGGCTGTCATGTGTGGTTTTTAGACTCAGGAGCATCAAGACACATGGCAGGTCACAAATCGTCATTGACAAATTTTACAGAAAAAGCTGAAGGAACAGTTAATTTTGGAAATAACAATAAAGGGCATGTTAGAGGATATGGTGATTTAACAAAAGGAGATTTAACCATTGAAAAGGTGTTCTATGTGGAAGGATTGCAGCATAATCTGTTTAGTATTAGTCAATTCTTGGATAGTTTGTGTGAGATCAAGTTCAGCATAAGAGGGTGTTTAATTCTAAGTGAGAATGGGATTAAGGTGTTTTGGGCTAAATAACACATGGATCTATTTGTGGTTAATTTTTCAAAAGTCGAAGCATTGACTCCTGTATGTTTACTGTCAAGAGCAACTACCAATGAATGTTGGTTATGGCACAAAAGATGTTCTCACTTGAACTTTAAGAAATTAAACAATTTAGTTTGCAAAAAGTTGGTTAAAGGACTGCCACAGATTAAGTTTGAAAAAGAGTCTTTGTGTTCAGCATGTGAGATGGGAAAAACAAAGAAAAGTTCTCATAAGTTGAAGATGGATTCTTCATGCAAATCACCATTAGAGATGATTCACATCGACTTATGTGGTCCTATAGTAGTTCAGTCAATGGGTGGGAAGAAGTACATGCTTGTCATTGTTGATGAGTATTCTAGATATACATGGGTTGAATTCTTAAGAGCAAAATCTGAGGCTGCAGAAGTATTGATTAACTTCATCAAAAGGATTCAAGTATTAATGCAACATCCAGTTCAGAAGATTAGGAGTGATAATGGAACAGAATTCAGAAATGAGACCCTTTAGAACTTTCTGCAATGCACTGGGATTTCTCATAATTTTTCTGCTGTCAAAAGTCCTCAACAAAATGGAGTTGTTGAAAGAAAGAACATGACATTAGTTGAAGCTGCCAGAACCATTTTGGCATATTCCAATCTTCCAACCTTCTTATTGGCTGAAGCAATTGCCACTGCATGTTTTACTTAGAACAAGCAAAGGATCAATAAAAGATTAAATAAAACTGCATATGAATTGATTAATACTAGAAAACCACTAATAATATTTTTTCATGTTTTTGGCTGCAGGTATTATGTTCTCAAAGATAGTGAAAATCTTGGTAAATTTGACAAGAAAGCAGATGAAGGATACTTTGTTGGTTATTCTTTAACTTCCAAAGCCATCAGAATCTACAACAAAAGAACCAAGAAAATTATGGAAAGCATAAGTGTTACATTTGATGAGTCAAAGGCAAAGATTTCTGATCAAGACAATTCAGATATCAATCAGAAGAAGACAAAAATAAAGACTTCTGAATCAGATTTTAATACAAACTGTCCAGAACTCAGTTTATTGTTTAAGGATGCTTTTTTGGAACTAACTTCTGAATTTTATGTAGATTATGTAAATCCTAAAATGATTCAAGAGATGAAAGGGAAAAGCTCAGAGGTCTAAGCAACAACTGTGATATCTGATTCTGGTCCATCTGAAGAATGTCCAACTTTAATAAATACAAGTGGTGAATTATTTGAGTCTGGTACTCAGAATTCTGAACAAGGTACTCAGAATTTTGAAGAAACGTACCAGAATTCTGAACAAGTTACTCAGAATTTGGACTTTGATGATACACCTCAACAATTTTCAGAGCAAAGAGGGAGTTCAGAATTACAAGCTGTAATGGATGAAAATGATGCAAACAATAATCTTTCAGATATTGATGTGCTTTCAAGTTCACATAAATGGACAAGAAACCATCCTATACATCAAGTGATAGGAAATCCACCAGTTGGAGTGCAAATTAGGTCCGCAATAGCAAATGAGACTATGTTTCCAGGGTTTTTAAGCATGATTGAACTTAATAAAGCCACTGAAGCCCTAGAGGATCCAGAATGGATTATAGCAATGCAAGATGAGTTGCTACAGTTTACAAGAAATAAAGTTTGGAGACTGATTCCAAGACCTGAAGGTAAATCAATCATTAGAACAAAATGGGTTTTCAAAAATAAGAAAGATGAGGCAGGTATTGTGGTTAGAAATAAGGCTAGGTTGGTTGCAAAGGGATACTCACAAAAAGAAGGCATAAATTATGATAAGACATTTGCACCAGTTGCAAGGATTGAGGCAATCAGAATATTCTTGGCATATGCTGCACACAAGAATTTCAAAGTGTACAAAATGGATGTCAAATCAGCATTTTTGAATGGTATACTTAATGAGGAAGTCTATGTCTATCAACCAGAATGATTTGTTGACCCTGCGTATCCAAACCATGTGTATGTATTAGATAAAGCTTTATATGGTCTGAAATAAGCACCAAGAGCCTGGTATGACACTCTAACTCAGTATTTGTTAGAATCTGGCTTCAAGAAAGGTAAAATTGATACAACTTTATTTTTGAATAAGGAAGGTGAGGATTTGATCTTAATTCAGATATATGTAGATGATATCATATTTGGCTCTACAAATGCAGATTTATGCAAAGAATTTTCAGACATCATGAAATCCAAATTTGAAATGAGTATGATGGGGGAATTAAATTTTTTCATTGGTCTTCAAGTTAAACAATTACCAAATGGGATTTCCATCAATCAAGGAAATTGTGTAAAAGATATGTTAAAGAAGTTTAAGATGTCTGATTGTGCTGCTATGAGAACCCCAATGGCTACTAATATTAAATTAGATGATGATCTCTCTGGAGTATCAGTAGATAACAAGGTATATAGGGGCATGATAGGTTCTCTGCTTTATCTGACTGCAAGTAGGCCAGATATAATGTTCACTGCATGCTTTCGTGCTTGATTTCAATCTAATCCTAAGGAATCTCATCTATTAGCTTTTAAAAGAATCTTAAGATACCTTAAAGGATTACCTAAATTGGGCCTTCGGTATCCAAAAGAAACTGATTTTAAACTAACTTCTTTTACTGATGCAGATCATGCTGGAAAAGCACTTCAGGTGCATGTCACTTTTTGGGAGACAAGATAGTGAGTTGGGCTTCAAAGAAGCAAAATTTTGTGTCCACATCCACTGCTGAGGCAGAATATGTAGTTGTTGCTGCTTGCTGTTCTCAAACCTTATGGATGAAAACACAACTCATGAATTATGGCTATCAGATAAACAAGATTCCTATTTAATATGATTCAGAAAGTGTTGTTGCTATAACTCAGAATCCTGTTCAGCACTCAAAGACGAAGCATATTGATGTAAGATATCATTTCATTAAGGATCATGTGGAAAAAGGAACCATAGAGATGCACTTTGTACATACAAAATATCAATTGGCAGACTTGTTCACAAAGCCTCTTGATTACAAAAGGTTCAACTTTCTCGTTTGCAAGATTGGTATGCTTAATCTAACTAATTGATTATGTTTGTTATTCTTCAGAAATGAATTTTTTTAAGTAAGTTTTTCTGAGTTGTGTTCTCAGAATTCTAACTCTCTTACTCAGATGTTCTGAGTCTTGAGTTCAAAATTTCTTAGACAATACATCAGAACTCTGACTAAATAGTTTTCAATTCTGGTAAGGCTAGTCAGATCTTCTGAATATTCTTTTCAGAATATATTCATTTATAAAAATTACAAGTGTTTCAATTGGTTGATTTTTTTGATGTCTTTTTCATATGATTCATTTTCTTCTAATATGTGTTTGAGTGTATGCTTTATTCAAGGGGGAGCATTGATATTTTTTAAATAATCATTCTGAGTTCTTTACATGGTTTGTATTCTGATTCTCATCTCAAATCATTTTAAGTGGGACAAGCTTTTAATGATAATTTTTTTTCCTTACTAGTTCAAACAACTTCTGAATCCTTAAAAACGTTTACAAGGTCAGAAGTTAGATTTTAAATTTTTTTCTTCAGAAATCTCAAATCATCTAAAGAGGGACATACTTTTGATGACAAACAATTTTAATATTTGTTCAAACTACTTATGTGTGTTTAAAATATTTATATCATCAGAAGTTGGAATTTTAAATGAGTTTTGTTACAAGAGTATTTTTTCTGAATTGTATACTCAGAATTTCTGACTATGCAATCTCAAAATTCTGAACGTGGTATTCAGAACTTTGACTTGTGTTGAATTTTATCTCATACCACGTGTCAGCTTCTTATACATTGACAATGCCACGTCTGAAATGAAATTGTTGGGTGGCATTACACGGCGTTTGTTATTGTTTCAATTTTGTCAAAAAGCACTGTTAGTCGTTTAAACCCTTCAGCTTCACGGATTTTAAATAGGACTTAAAATCCCTCTTTCAAATTTGTTTGAACTCTAAGATCGTAAATTGTTATCGCAAAACTCTCGAGTTCATTGATTCTGTATTCTTTCAAATTATTGTACTTCAATCACGTCTACCTCACGAAGAACTGTCACTCAATCCCTACACACTGCTAGAACACTAATGGAGTCTTCGTCGGATTCAGAGAATGAGTTTTCGATGCCTAAGAGAATGGTTGATGTTGAGGAGGTTATTGGGGGAAATTTGGTAGAAAATCAGAATGTTGAAGAGAATGTGAATGAAAATCAAATGGCTGAATCTGAGGGTGATGCTGAATAGGGAAATGCTGAAATTGAACATCAACAGAGTGCAATAAGGTCTGTGATTTCTACTAGGCCTACTTCATTGGAGAAATTAGTACCAGAGGAGGAGTATTTGGATATTGCTGAGAATAACTGTGTTTTGGTGCTTGATGGAACAAAGTTTAAGGAAGAGCATAGGATCATCATTGAATTATTGAAACATCATCCCTTTAGTAAGTGGTTTACTTTGAAGAAGACTGTACCTGTGCAATACATTCAACAGTGGTGGAAACATTTAGAATTGGAGGGCAATGTATTTATAGCAAATGTAGGGGGAGTTCAATTAACTTTGAACATTGGAATTCTAAGGACTATGCTGAGATTGCCAGAGAGTGATGAATTAGAGGGAAGATCTGGTTTTGATGATGAGCCTACTTTAGAAGAAATGGTTGCAGATTTTAAGAAACTTGGATATTGTGATGAGTTGAAGAACTTAACTCTTTCAGAAGGAACAAATTACCTCCAAAGTAGGCTTGTTTCTTTTCAATTGTCAATAAATGCTTATCTGGAAAGCATAGCTCACCAGATCAGGGGTCTAGGCAAGTGATGTAGATATTTCATGGCTTGGTGAAGAATAAGCACTACAATTATGCTTCTATCTTGTGGGAGGATATGAATAATACTTTTGAAAGAAATCAGAAAGCACTGAAGAGATTAACAAAGGACAAGCCTCTGTCCTACATTCCATTTCAGAGATATTGGCAAATATTTTTGTGGTATGCACTAAGGGAGAATCCTCAAATTCCAAGGAGAGCAGATGAGGAGCAAGGGCCAATCATCTATATGGGTACAATGACATCATCTCTGAAACTTGTTAATTTTCCAGAACATAAACTGTTGACAAAAGCACTTAGGTCTTATATTCCAAGGGACAGTGAGATTTTAAAAGCATATTGCACCTCAATGGGACTTGAAGCACCTCAGGTCCCTACCCATGAGGAAAACCAAGAGATGAGAGGTGAGGGGTCTAATATAGAAATGGAGGGGGAGTTTGTTCAAAGGGGTGAACATACTCTGAGTGTTGAGAGGGGAAATTATGAGAATGTGGGTAGTGGTGAGGATGAAAAAATCCAGAGGGAGTCACCGGAGCAAGAAAAAAGAGTGGACTCTGATCCAACCATTTTAGAAGGGGCTAACACATTAAATTCTTTCATAAGTAGTGAGCCCATTCTAAATCTTGAAATACCCATCCCCACCCACTCAGTAGTATCTCCACAAGGTACTGTTTGAATTCTTTTAGGGGAACCATTGCTTTCTCATTTGGAGTTTGGCAATAAATCCCAACCTTCATTTCATCACATTGAGTCTGGATTTCACTGTAATATCCTATTTGAGCCCTAATTGATCTTTCACACAAGCACAGGGAATTCGTTTTCCTGTAACAACAACCATAGACATACCTAATATTGGGTGTCAAGGATTGGATGGAAGCCCTAGGGAAGTGAACATCACAAAATCTTCTTTTCAAAGTGTATCCATTGCATTAGGTGACTCAGTGACACCTACAGGCCATATGTTATTTGAACATATGAAAACAGGATCATTTATTGATACAGGGTTACCTAAGATCTCCTCTAAATTTGAAAAGATTCAGAAAAATGATCAGGAATTGACAGATGGTTCTCATGTAAGTACTTTGGAAAATAAGGTTCAGAACTTGGAGAATGAAGTGACTTCTTTAAAAAACGAAGTCAAAGATCTCAGAACTATGTTGGATAGTAAAGCAAAGTATGATGAAGAAAATGTAGATGCTGTTAAAGTCTGTTTGGAATCTAATCAAAAGGAGATCAAAGAGGATTTCTCAAAATTTCAATAGGATGTTCTAAAAAGCATGGATGATATGAAGTCTTCCCTATTTCAAGTTTTTGCTTCTCATTTGGCTGCTGTATCAAAGCCATTGGAGGTTATACCTGTGGCTGCTGTTGTTCCAGACTCAAGTTCCACTCAGTTCTTGAAGAGGAAATTTGATGATGATGATTCTCATGATCATCAAAAGCGGGAGAAAAGGCAAAAGGCAAGTTCAAGTACTGAGTATATGGATGTTTCAATCAATAGTTCTGAAGATCAAAGTTCTGAAAATGTGAAAGAATCAGAAGGAGTGGTAATTGAAAAGACTTGTTCTGATATTGTACTCTACACTGGAGACAATTTGGTTTCTGAATTGGAGCAAATGAGGATGTACAGTATGTTGGCAAGGAGGATGCACAGTATGTTGGTGAGTTTTCTGAAGTGTCAAAATGTTCCTAGATGTCTGAGAAGTTTAACTCCAATTGAAATGATGGGTAATAAGGATTGTACAATTGAGTACTCCAAAAAATATGAAGATGATGTTGAAAAATACTACTTGGATGATTTGTCAGAAGTAGAGTTTAAAAGAGTTGCTAATTACTTTATGCCTCCATAGTATGTGTATAGAAGCCCAATCATCATTCCAAGACTTGAAGTACCTATCTTGGAAGAACCAATTTGTGACTTCATTGTGAAACAAAAGGATGTCCCACTGGCTAGGAATTATGATTATGACATTTTTCTTGAAGACAATTATTGGTCACTGTACTGCAAGAAGGATGAGTTTGTTGAAGTTGAACATTTTGTTGATGGGTACATGGATCAAAAGCTGTAAATGGTTTACTGTGAAGCTTATAACAGATTCAGAAAACCAGAAGAAAGATTGTTGTTAAGGAAAAAGATTGTTAAAGTTCTGGAGTTCCAAATTGAAGAATTTGCTGACCTCAAGTATGTTAGCATTGAAGTTCTGAAAGAAGACAACCTTAAAGTCAACTTTACAAGTTTTGACTTTCACATACTATTTTTGGATGATCAGATGTTCTTAGTGAAGTTCTTTGCAAGCACTGAAGAAACATGGGTTGAACTTGAATTCATAAGGCTCTTGGGAATTTATGTCCGGAACTTGTATTTGTATCATTTTCAATTGGCTATTGAGGCAAGAAAAGTTAAGTGCAATTTAACCTATCCAACCAGAAGTCCAAAGCATAATATAAACATTGTTGGGTTTGTTGATGATGGAATTGATAATGAAGGCTTCATCTATGCAATTTCCAGAAAACTTGTTCTGTTCAGATTGAATGATCTTGTGAAGTATAGTGATGCTACTTTGGAATGGATATTGGTGAATATGGAAGCAAATGTTGAAGATGTGAGAACTTTTGTGAAAGAGAAATGTATAAGGCATGTAAAGGAAAGATTGGAGCTCAGAAATAAAGTCAGAAACTGCTATCATCTATTTTTGTCATAAGAGAATTCCAAGAAAATTCTTCATATCGACTTTGTGTTTCCTTCAGAATATGAAGCCAATGGTGTTTATGATGATGCAGTTAAAGAACCTATTCCATAATCCTTACCTGTTCAAGAAGATGTTCATATGCAAGATGTTGAACAAGTACCTGAAAATTCTGAAGTTGGTTCAGAGCAAGTGCCACTTGATCTGAATGCCTTATTCTTGGAGTTTGGGTTACCTAACTTCTTTGAAAACAAGGTTGTTCAATTCACAGATGTATTTCATGACAAATCTGAAGAATCTCAGAGGTTTTGTGCAGAGCTGATTAGATGCAGAGGAAAGAACAAAATGTATGTGTATTCTGATTTCATGATCACTGGCATCAGAGAAATTTGTGTAAGGAAATTCATGAAGAATGAATATTATGGCTTTGAAGTTATGAGAGAAGATGGAAAGGTCTACTACTTTTCTGAAGCTGATTTTGGGAAGATTTTAGTATTTGATTTCTATGGTCTATATAAGCTTTTGGGAAACAAAGAAGACAATAAACACAAGAAGGAAAGAGGGGCATTGGCTACTGTCAAGCAAGGAATGTTTTATATTTTAAGATGGTCTGCCTATAATGATTTTCAGATTGCTATGTCAGCAAAAAGACAATCTGTTTATCTTTCAAGTCCAAATACTGATCATAGTCAGCTGGAAGTGTAAAAAGGAGGATATGTGTGTACATGGCCAGAATTGGGAATCATCATGTCTAACAATCACAGTGAAAAGATGTTCTTCAGAGCCAGTGAAGTTGCCAAGTATAGTTCTGGTACACTTAGACTCATAAAAAGTAATTTGGAAAGAAAGCTAAAAATAGAGTTAGTTTCAAAGAGATAAAGGAGATCATTGAAAAGATTGACAGAAGACAAGCTCTGAGAAACATGATTCTTCTAAAGTTTGTTTCAATCTTGAAAGAAGAGTATTGGGACAAGTACAAGGTTGTTTGACAAAAGGGGGAGATTGTTAGATCTAAAGTTTGTCAAAAACCTAAGTGTTAAAGTCTGAAGAGAAGACTCAGACTCTTGAGAAGGAGAACTCAGAAGTTCTGGATGAAAAGTATTTGTCAAGTGCTAAGTGTTCATGTCTGATGAGAAGACTCAGACTTCTGATAAGAATAACTCAGAAGTTCTGAATAAGAAGAAAATGTTCCAGTGCTCAAGTGTTAGTTCTGAGTATGCTTAGTCAGAATAGTGTTCAGAAGTTCAGAACTTATGACTTAGACATTTTCTATCCTTGTAATTCAGTTGATAGCTAGAATATTAGAACATGTGTTAGTGTTCTAATGGTCTATTTTGTATATGTACTGTAGTTATAGTATTTCCTTACAGTATATATAGTTGTTAGCAATTTGTAAGCTAACTAACTTTTGGCATTCTGTCTTGTAATCTTTGAGAGATTTCTCTCTCTAGATCTGTACTTCGTTCTTCATCGAATACAAAGCATTTGGCATCAATTCTCTCTATGCCTATGCTTTGATTGTGTTCATGTTTGTTAATTAGTTTGTAAGATCAATCCTGGTTCCTACAGCAACCGTTGGTTAGGCATAGTAACTGTTGGAATTGCGTGTATGGAGTGGTCAATGTTGGACGGACAATGCTCCATACTAGTATGAGGAGGTGGGGATGGTATGTTGAAATAAATGAGTAAACTGGAAGTAGAAAGTTTGGCAAGCGACTGAAAATGTGAATCAATGGGTACAGAGTGACATCGTCGGGTATATGAACTCTTAGTGGGAGTATGAGAGAAAGGATTTGTGTGTATGTGATGGTTTAAGGGTCGAGGAAAGTTAGCTTGTGTGGTTGGTCGAAAGTGTGCATCTTCTAGTGAGCCGTTCTTTGGAACCATGTTTTATGTTTTGAGAAAAAAGTGGAAGAAGTAAGTTGAATGTAGTGCTCAGAACGAAGGACCATTGGGTTAGACTTGTTGGTTGTATGGGAAATATTCCAAGTGTGCTTGTCGTTCGGTGTTAAGCTAACAAGAATAGATTTGTGTGAGCATGGACACTCCTTCCTGTTATGTGGGTGAAACTTGAATTTATTTCATATGAGGATGGATGATTGTTGGATGCAAGAAAAAATTGTATGTGTGTATTCAGGATTGGTTATGTTTGGATTTGTGGGAGCATATGAATTGTTTAACATTGATGAGTTGTAGTCAATGTGATTTGGGAAAGAAAGAATTATTTGTGTTAGACATATGTCGTGTTGGGGGGAAGTGATTTTCGAATTGCGTTTTATCTGACCAAGAAGCTTATAATTGCGAGATATGGTGACATTCAAGGTTGACCTTGTGTTAAGATTGGCAACTGAGTGCTCGTTGTTTTATTAAGGGATTCATGTTGTTGTGACGTTAACATCGGTAACATTTGTTCTTTTAGGAACGTGAAGTTGTGTGTGAAACCCTTAATTTGACGCGTTGTAAAACCGTGAGTCCAGGTGTGTAGATGATATTGTGTACAGAGTGCCTGAGGCATTATTTTTATGTTACGCGGATTTTCTAGGGTAAGAGTTGTAGTTAACCGAAAGTGTGATAATTCGTTGGTATACGCCCTATTGTTGAAGGGTTGTGCATAGTGGGAACAATAGAATCCTTACAGAAGCAAAGAAGTTTTCATGTGCAGTTATCTGTGAATCTTCCATGAATAAAGATGTATTGTGGGAAAGAGGCATTTGGTGAGACCGGAGGTCGCGCGGTTGACCATTGATAAGTCAACCAGATTCGCGAGATGTTGAGGGTGGCTCATGACCGCCACAGGGTATATGTGAACAAAAGGAGGAGATCAATTGGATTTCTTGGGGGTGAAAAGTGATGCTTAATGTTTCATCGTGGAAAGGCGTTGTGCGTTTAAGAAAGGAAGGGGAGCTAAGGCCTAGGTATGTCGGGCCGTTTGTCATCACCGAGCGTGTGGCTAAAGTGGCGTATAAGTTGGAGTTGCCCAATAAACTTTGGGGATTTCATTCGACATTTCAAGTGTCGAATCTGAGGAAGTGCCTGGTCGAGGCAAGTATGGTCGTACCATTAGAATACATTCGCGTGGATGAGAAGTTGAATTATGTTGAGGAACCGTTGGCGATCATGGATCGCAAAATCAAGAAGTTGAGAACTAAAGAGATACCTCTTGTGAAGGTTCAGTGGTGCTACCATAAGGGTCAGGAAGCAACTGGGAAGTGGAGTCGGACATGAGGGTCTGTTTCCCTTGCTTGTTCGAAGATGGAATTCCGGGGACGTAATTCTTTTGAGGGGAGGATGATGTAATAACCAGACTCTTTTTGAAATAATTAAAGAAGTGGTGTGATTAGTGGGAAGAATAAAGTAAAGATGGTGGCTAGGGTGTGAAAGAATGAAACTTTGATGGCCTTTGTGAGAATAAAAGAAATAGGGTTAAAACCACTAAAAACCTTCATTTCTTTCATCAATAATGTGCGGCTGGTGTAAGGAAACCTGGTGGGGAGAAAACATTGCTTTTTTGTAGAAAAGCTTGGATTTGGAGCTGAGATTTTGGAATCATCATCCTCATCAAGGTAATCTTCTCCTCATTCATCTCTTCATCTAACTAGGAACGTTGGGAGTTGTGGGGATTTTGGCAGCTATGATATTCTAGGTGTGGTTTTGCGCTATTTCACTCAAAAGAGAGAAATTACGGTCTGTGTGTTTTACCTAGCTAAATCAATGTGGGAAATCGAATGTAATAGCTTGATAAATCGTTTAGAAATGATATCTCTTTGCTTGTTATGGCTTAACACCAAGTCTTGGGTTGTCTTGCGTAATTGATTGAAGCCTTCGGAATGGTATCGCTCGATAAACCCTTATTCCGGGAGTCGCACGGTCCGGAGAGTCTTATCCGGACAAAGTAAGAGTCCGGAGGACTTGCGTACGAAAACCGATTGATGTCTGGATGGAACCGGGTATCATGTATCGAAAACCATCGGAATCTGGATGAATCTGAATTACGCGTGTCCGAAATCGGAGTAGTCCGGATGTGTTTTCTGAATGATATGTGTCCAGAGTCGGGAGTAGCCCGGAAGTGTTTTCCTGGAAAACTCGTGCATGTCAGAACTATCCGGTATTTATCGGAAATTTGAGAGAACCAGATAACTATCCGGATAAATCCCAGTGCTGTGCTAATAGCGGATCTTTTGAGGACTTTCTATATGGGTTGAGTGTAGAGTGTTGTATAGAAACCTGAGAGTGATCAAGGCGTGATACTCAAGTGGCTTTTCACTATCGTGTGCCTTGATTCGATATGTAGGTGTACAGTTTGAGAGTAACGTTTTCAAATGAGAAAGGAATTTCGTGGACGCCAGGCGAGTCTTTCTAAAGCGAGGTTCTGACGATACTTGCTTTTATTGCTCGTACATTTTATATTGTATTGAATGTTTTCATGTGGCTTGAATTATTAAAGTTTAAGGTGTGTTATTTATATTGTGGTATGCATTGGGTCGGGACTAGGGGTGGTTTATTAAGATGCCATATGGGGAGTGTGTCCCATACGAAATATATGACCATGTTTCATATAACTACTAAGGGCGGGTGTGTGCCCTAACAAGTTGTCATAAGTGTGTTCGTGACCAAAGTGTGGATCATCAGCATGTGGGTGTTTGTTTTTAAATGACAAGGGCGTAACTGTTCACAAAATCCTATAAACTATTTTATTAGACATATGTTGTGTGATATTGATATCTTGAGGGATCTCACTAGACCTTGTGGTAGGGTCATGGGCAAGATGTGAGCAGGAGCTTGCGTCTAGTGGAACTATAAGACTTTACTTTTTAACATTTTAGATACATCTCTCAGCTGTAATTAGGGTTATTTCCACGAACCTTAGTTTTGTAATCTCAAATGTGTGACTTATGATTGGGCCGTTCTGGCGTTTATATTTAATTTAGTAGCTTTGGCGTGCTTGTTTTGTGTGGGTCGTTACAGTTGGTATCAGAGCGCTAGTTTAACAAATTTAGGGGACCGGATGGGTCATAAGTTAAACTGTGGAGTAGGGGGGAACACAACTGAGATATAGGAAGCCTTTAAGGGAGTCCTTGGTCATCGAAATTTCAGGACGATGGTAGTGACGACCAATGTCATTATGAACTTACAGGTGCATGGGTATGCTTGATTACTGTTGTTCAGAGGATCGATGGATGTGGTAGGGTGTAACGAGTTCTAACCTTGCAATGATAGCTGTTAGCTCCAACTTCTGTTATAAGAAGTATTGAAAAATAGGCTAAGAGAAGACACTGGCAGAATCCTCTGCCAGACACCAAGAGCATTAGAGCCTTCACTTGTCATCAACCAGAAGACCATCAACCAAGAGCATTAGAGCCTTCACTTGACAGAGCCTTTGTGGTATGAAGAGTCAGAAGTTGAGATACTTGAACACCAAGACAAGGGCAAGTGTGCCACTCACGTGCCCATGCTGTAAGAAGATCCTGAAGATCAATAGTACAAGGTGTGCCCTTCTGTTTTCCACGTGTCATCCTCTGAAGGGTCACAACCGTTTGCAGAATGCGGCGCACTACATCAACGTGTAGTAGGATCTGTCCCATGACCTTGTCTCTTGTACCCTTGTACTTGTTGTCTACTATTTGTCCCCTGTCTTCTAGTATAAATAGAAGGCTTCTACCAGACCTTTCAAAGCAACAATTGCACATTACACACACACACCAATTAGAGTTTATTTTCTACAAAACACATACTTTACGGTGTTCTTGGTGTAACCTTGAAGAATCAATCATAGATGAATTTTTGACCTACAATCTTGTTATTTACAGCTTTATTCATCCATTCTCTGTGTAATCTACCATCTCTATCACCACAAACTGTATACTCTGTTTTTAAGTGTTTATTGTTGATATATCATTGTTGAGTCTTAAAGTAGGATCAACAATTGGTATCAGAGCAAACTTTGATTTTCAATATCAAAGGATCCACTCTACAATGATCTCGACTCATTTTGGAAGATTTATGGATTGATTTTGACCTCTTACTCATCTGTTACAAAACAGCCCCTGTTTTTTCTGTTATTTTCGACTTGTTCGATTCTAACAAACTAATAGGCAGTGTTTCCTAGGTAAAATCATTCCATTAAGTGCTTTGTTCAAGTATTTGAAGATCAAAACTCATACATGAATTCAATCCCATCGATTGAAGACTTTTTCGTCACACTCTGTTTTCGGTTTCTCGAAAAATCACTCAAAAATGGCGAACGCAGCTACATTCTTTACTGCTGGTTCCTTGACCAAGCCCCCAACTCTGCTCAGAGATGAGTATCCTCTGTGGAAAATCCATATGATTCACTTTTTCGAAGGTATTGACAAGGAACTGATTACTTATCTTTACAATCCACCATATGTTCCCATGGTTACAGTACCTAGAGTACCTGCTACAGAAACCACACCAGAGGTTGGTGAATATGATAAACCAAAAGACATCGAAAAGTGGTCCCCACAAGACTAGGTTAAAGACGAATGGGTAAAGAAGGCCAAACGACTTCTGATAATGGCCATACCCAAGGACCTCTTTCAGTCCTTAGATGCCTGTGAAATTGCTTGTGATATGTGGAGAGAGCTGGAAAAACAGCTCGAAGGTGGAGCCAAAACTCGGAAGAATAGAAGGGCTCGGTGTATAAACGAATACTATTCCTTCAAAGCTCTGCCGTCAGAAACTCTGCAGAACACTTATGACAAGTTCAACTCCTTGATAAATAAATGCAAGAAGTTCGGAATCCACAGAACCTCGAAGGAGAATAATGTCATGTTCCTCAAGAGCCTAAACGACGAGTGGCTCCAGCTGTCCATGTCCTTGCAAACAAATCAGGATTTGGACACTTGGACTCTTTCGGACCCCTATGGCACCTTGGCTGCGCAAGAAACCCAGATTGCCCAGACGAAAACCCAGATGGGTGGACCTCTGGCACTTGTAGGCAAGGCTACAGAGGTGAAAGAAAAGTCAAAGAAGGAGAAGGCTCTGGAAGAGAAGAAAGAGAAGGTTCTGGTGGTGGATAGTGAGGAAGAAGAGCTGGTGGATGAGGAAGAGGAAACAATGGCCTCGATAGCTAAATCATTAGCTTTACTCACGAAAGAGTTTGGAAACAGAGGTTACAGGAAGAAGACTGGGTATGAGAGAGATGGAAGAGATTATCGTGGTGGCAAGTATCAGAACCACGGGTATGAGCAGAGGAACCAGGGAAGAAAGGATTCAAATGACCAACAGAGGTCACATGACAGAGCTTACGAACAGAAGGGAAGTGGTGATCACCAACAGAGATAGGGTGACAGAGCTGGCAATGCACTACAGAACTCAGGGTGCTTCAACTGTGGCAAGCCAGGCCATTATGCAGCTGACTGCAGAAGCAAACGAAACAGACCCCAGAGAGACTCTGCTTTCTACAAAAAGAAGGCTGAGTACTATGCTAAAAAATTATTGATGGTTGAGTAGGAAAATTGGACGTCATATGAATCCTCTGACGAGGAAGAGAAAAAGAATGCTCTGTTATGTGGGATGGCAGAAGTCAGCACTTCCGATTCTGATAGTAAGGTATCCACTTCTAACTCATCTTCTAATGAAACTGAAGATAATCTGCTTAAACTAACAGAAGATTACCTTGAACTTGAAAAGACTTGTGCTGATGTTCAGAAAAAGCTTGCCTTCTATGAGAGAGAAGCCAGACTTCTCACTCAAAAAAAGGCAAAAATATCTTTAGAAATGGAAGATCTTGAAACTAATTGGCATAAAGAGCTAAAACCTTTAAAAGATAAAATTTCAGATCTTGACTCTGCCTTGAAAGCCAAAACAAAAGACCTTATGAATAATGAGAGTGACAGACTTAATATACTTACTCTTAAAAACGTTTTTTCAAAAAGAAAGAGAAGTTCTTCCCCAAGTTCTACTCGACAGAGATCTTTTAATTAAAAGGTATCAAGACGCACAGAAGGTATACGAAAAGATAAATACACAAATAGGGAGAAGGGGAATTGGCTTCTTTGATGTGGATCTTTATACTCGAACCAAAAGAGATAAATCCCTGTCTTCCCTATTTTGTGTTGGAGATACTCAAAAACCAGGATTTCCAAATCTACTCTCTATAAGCAAAAGGCAAAAAACCTCTGGGGAACCTCACAAGAGGAAACCTCTGAAGATGATCAATGTGTGGTATCAAAACACAGATTTATCACCATTAGACTCTGTCAAACGAGACTCCAAACCAAAGAAATATCTTAAAACTCGGGATCAGATAGGAATCTTCAAGTTTGGTGACCCATAAACTCAGACTCAGGTTTCTTTTGTATGCACTATAGATTCTGAAAAGGAGCTATCTGCAGAGGCACCTGAATTTGTGCCTGCTTCTACAGAATAAAAATTGCAACATATTTCTGAAAAAAAGTTAAGGGAAATCGGGAAAAACAACTTCCATGAAAATCTTGATACTCTCTCTATCAAACAAGACCTCTGTGATGAAATCTCGGTGAACACTTCCAAAGTTTTAGAAGATATTCCCAAAAGCAAGGAAGAAAGTGTGTATGACACATGCACAGAAAGTCCAACCACTAACGACTGAGATTCTTATGGTCCAACCTCTGTATACGAGGTGTTTGGGCAAAAATTCACGTTGTACGACCACGACCAGAAAAGGTAAGACGCGCGTCATGAAAGACGTCTTGGATTAATATAAGGTCCCGACCAAGACCCGCAGAACGTCCGTCGTTCGTCGTAAAAGGTAAGTTGAGAGTTTCCTAGGACGTACGACCTTAGCGACGCCCGTCCTGCATAATTGTCGCATCGAGCCATACGTCTTCGACCAAAACTAACGTTAACCATGACTGTTACGTTTTGTTAAGTGTTTAATGCAGGAGTCAAAGCTATTAAAGGAGCAACGGCTATATCCGACGCAATCCGTTATCCGACGCAAGCTGTTACTCGTAACGGACGAAGACCATTATGGATGATCACGCCGGCAGCCGTTACAGACCGTTGCGACAATTAAAGCTGTTAATGAAGCAATCAATGAGCTAATCAAAACTCCCAAATACTATAAAGCTAGAGTCGAATCCTTATTTCAGAGGGACCCGAACATCGAATATCCGGCGATTAACATCCGAAGGAATATCCAAGAATACCTGAAGTGAAGAACCATTATTCTAAGTATCGCTCTCGACGCACGACGACAGCCCTCGACCAACAGTTCACGCTTTGTTTCGTACATGACAAACACCTATTTTTACATTCAAACACTTGTACTTTACATTTCGAAGCATTTTCTTCATTTGTATTGCAATCACTGTACGATCGACACCAGTATCCAAGGACATCGCCCCTGATTGGCGACCATAGTGCAGCGATGACATCCCCTGTCGTCCGCATGTTTTTTCCTCGATTGAGGTTTTTCCCGCGTCATCAAATCCCTTGTTTCTTTATTTTATTCCTCGTCGCACGTCTCGTCGAAAGATTCTATCTTTAGTTGTTTAAGTCCACATCGACCTTAAGGTGTCCCTTTGGTGCGATTTTTTGCATTAACAGTTTGGCGCCATCCGTGGGACCTCATCTAGAGAAAATCCTCGATGAACGTGCATTCTACTAACGGTTTCTTGGAGTTTTCTTCTGTTTTCTATTGCAGGAAAATGGCAACCCCTGGAAATCCACAGCAAGCCGTTGCTCAGATGTATCAGGAGCTCGAAATCGCCAGGAATCAGCTCAATGCAATGGCGGAGCAGAATCGCAGAGCATCTGAGGAGATTGCACAATTGAGAAATCCTTTCGTGCAGAATCCTGTTCCGGGATCATTCAATCAGAATGATCCTAGACCATTTGTTCAAAATCTAGATACATGACCAGATCCTTCCGCGCAGAATCAGCATCCAGGTCCGTTTACGCAGAATCAGCAACCAGGGCCGTTCAACCCAAATCCCCAGTTCAGACCAATTCCCCCTCAGCATCTCAGGCCACCACCCATGAATAATGGGTCGCAGCCGTTACAAGGATCGCAGCCTTTCCAGTAGGGGTCGCAACCATTTCAACAGCCATTTCAGAATGGACCTCAAGATGGATCTCAGCCATTCCACGGTGGTTCGCAACCTTTCCAGCAAGGATCGCAATCTTTCCAGCAGAGATCGCAGCCATTTCAGCAGGGACCACAATCGTTTCATAATGGACCGCAACAATTCCACTATGGGTCGCAGCCATATTTTATCCCGTTCAACGGGGACACCAGTGGTTCGTCGCATGGTAATGGCACTAGTCCAGGGACCAATCCCTCGACAGGGGCAAATCCTGATCTTAACGTTCCCGTCGCCCAGCGTTTGAAGATGTTAGAAGACCAAGATGAGCGCGTCCTGTCCTTGCTCACCAAGTTGCCTGGGGCATCCGTGCCTGTCGACATCGAGCCTTGCTCGGGGTATCAGGCATCGCCCTTCATCGACGAGATCGCCACCGTCGAGGTCCCAAAGAAGTATAACATTCCTGCCTACACTCCCAAGTATTCGGGTGTGACCGATCCAACCGAGCATGTCGCGCAGTATAAGCAGCTCATGTGGACAATCTCGATTCCACACATGTACCAGGAAGTATGAATGTGCAAGAGTTTCGGGGTGACAATCACTGGTCCAGCTCTCCAGTGGTTGATCAATCTCAAACCCAAATCTATCGGGTCATTCGCCGAATTGGTTAACCAATTCTCCCGACAATTCGACAGCAGTCGTAAGATGGAAAAGAAGACTAATGATTTGTACTATGTCGTGCAGAAGACCAATGAGTCTATTCGAAGTTATTTCAATAGATTCAATGCCGAAATGACCAGTATCCGCAATTGTGACATCCAAACTGCGATCAAAGCTTATAAGCGTGGTCTAGACGATAGTTCAGGTCTATATATCGAGATGACCAAGTATCCCCCAGAGACTTTCGAAGACGTCCGAGCTCGAACCTTAGCATATATGAGGGTCGAAGACAACGCAACATTTCGTCGCAAGCACACTGACGACAAGAAGTCGTTAGGCGTCCGAAAACCGGAATTCAAGGCCAAAGGTGTTTCCAGAATCGAGTCCGCGCGCCAAATTTCAAATGTTCGTTTCAAGACGAAAGCAGAGGCCAAGACCGCGACTAAATTTCCTCGATACCCCAAGATATCCTCTTACGGATTCAAAGGGTCCGCAAAAGACTTAGTCGAAGCTCTTAAGTCCGTCCAAGCGACCTTTCGATGGCCAAAGAAGTCCGACCTGGATGGTGCTAAGAAAGATAAATCAAAGTGGTGCGACTTCCACGTCGATCATGGTCACGCGACAGACGATTGCATCGCGCTGAAGAAGGAGCTAGCATATCACTTCCCAAAAGGAAATCTCAAAGATATCATCGACGATGACGCTATTCCAGCTAGTAACCATCGACCGTCGACCCCCGAGCATACAAAAGTCGTCAATTGCATCACCGGTGGTTCAGACTTGTATGGTCTGACATACTCCACAGTCAGGCGCCTTTGACAGGTTCGTTCTTCTAAAATTATATCTTTTCCACAGGGATAAGTCTACTATGGTGCCCTGTCGCACGACAATATCTCATCAGATCGCAGTGTCATCCTGTCATTTAAAACCTATCTTTCCTCCGAAAAGAATAAGATAATAAATGACAGGGGGGCAATATCCCACTAAAAAGAGAATCTAACGGTATGTTCCTAAATCTTTTTTCATACGATTTTTTCTCACAACTGACTTAAGCATCGGAGGGTCGTTGGTTAGCCAACAACCAACCCTTAACATCGTTTTACCGCAGAATCGCACGACAGCTTATCGCAGGATCGCACGATAGTAGTCATTAAGTCTACAATATGACTTTAAATTCATAAGGTCGCACGATATAAACGACCAAAACTATGATTTGATCATCCTTTACAGGGACATACAATTCAAATTAATCACACGACTTAGTCGTACGATTGTGAGGTCTAACTATCTCATGATCTAAGCCTCTTAACTTGGAAAAATTTCATACTCCGAATGTATGCTTTAGTCGCATGTGCTTATGTTTATACACACGATTTAAATGTCTTATGGCTTACGTACCAGTTATTATGTTACAATGAATGCCTTAGTCGCATGATTCCCAGATTCAATTTCATAATTGATATGGTATTTGTTTAACAAATATATAAAACGCAAGTTCAAACAAAAGTTCAAAGTTTCATTTACAAAACTGTCGGTTATATTCAAAAGAACTCGACTACCGACGGTCGAGTATACAAAGTTAAAATGGTTCGACCACCAACGGTCGAGACATGAAAAGACATAGCATTTCCTAAACCTTGAGAAAAGCGTCGATGGCAAGCTCTGCCCAAAAGTCTCGACCTTCGAAGCCCTGCCAATCCCGAAGAACTGATGCAAGGATCAAACGAGTATATTAGGAGTGGTCTTCCAACTCCTTACGCCTCGACATTCTGAGAATATGGCTCTAAAGATTAATGTTAAGGTTGGAGGAAGGAGTATATCCTTTTCAACGATCGACCTCCACTCCAGCATTTCCTCTACCTTCACATATTCAATGAGAGGAAACAGAAGCATCTGCAAATTACAAAAGAAACAAACTAAATGCTCAGCGAAAGAACTTCGATAACACAAGTTTTGAAAGAAAAACTTACAAATAACGCCAGTTCGGCTAAACACAGTCCGATCTCTTCAACAGAGATTCTT
The DNA here is from genome assembly GCA_033807775.1 of Saussurea involucrata. Classification (NCBI taxonomy): domain Eukaryota; kingdom Viridiplantae; phylum Streptophyta; class Magnoliopsida; order Asterales; family Asteraceae; genus Saussurea; species Saussurea involucrata. The sequence continues at coordinate 51,621,487 of CM066321.1, forward strand.
CGAAAACGCTACTTGAAAGATAAGAGCTGATATTTCCCCAGATACGGAAGTGACTCTGCCCTGACGAGGACATAGTCAATCAGGAGGGTTGACGACAACGCAAAGTTGTTTGTCGCCATAAACTCTCCCTCATTCTCTCCCGTCTTTACACCCTTGCCCCTGGCGGCTGACGAAAGGGTCAACGAGGATGTAGAGAACATCGTCGCCAGTTGCGTAGTATGAAACACCGTCGTCAGTTGCGCAGTATGAGACCTGGTCGCCGGTTGCGCAATATGAGACATCGTCGCCAGTTGTGCAGTATCAACAGATCCAATCCAATCACCGTCCGTATCCAGCACATAACTCGTCTTCCATTTGCGATCATCGACAGCAGTGTTCAAAACTAAGGTACGATCACCCTTAAGTCCTGAAAGTAAACTATAACGACGATATTGATCAGTCGTGACTTTATACGCCACTCACAGTGCGAGGTAAGTCGCTCGATGATCAGGATAACTCGCCAGAACTGGGGCATCGGTTGCCTCGGTGAAAGATCGAATTCACGCATGAACACTTCGACCAAAGGCGAATACGGCCAGTGGAAGCCCATCTTAAACATGTACTCATGTATCACGACATATCCATCAGGACACATCTCCAGTCGAACCTCGCCAACCTTGCTTATGGTAATACACATAGACTTCCAAAGTCGTCAAAATCTTTTTCATTTCTAATAGCACCTCTGGGCTCCGTCGACATTCAGCTGGTAAGCATGATCGTATGTCAGCATGACGTCACAACCTCGTTCCCCTTTTTAACTTCTCGTTCAGTTAGAGGCAAACCAGCCCAGTTATAAGGCAGTCAAGGTAATTTTTTCTGACCCTTGCTCTATTTTTTACGCGTCTGATTGACAAAATTTAAACTCGAATTTGCCATCCTTCTTTCAAATTTTGGGGGCAAACTGTTTGGGCAAAAATTCACGGCGTACGACCACGACCAGAAAAGGTAAGACGCGCGTCATGAAAGACATCTTGGATTAATATAAGGTCCCGACCAAGTCCCACAGAACTTCCGTCGTTCGTCGTAAAAGGTAAGTTAAGAGTTTCCTAGGACGTACGACCTTAGCGATGCCCGTCCTGCATAATTGTCGCATCGAGCCATACGTCTTCGACCAAAACTAACGTTAACCATGACTGTTACGTTTTGTTAAGTGTTTAATGCAGGAGTCAAAGCTATTAAAGGAGCAACGGCTATATCCGACGCAATCCGTTATCCGACGCAAGCTGTTACTCGTAACGGACGAAGACCATTATGGATGATCACGCCGGCAGCCGTTACAGACCATTGCGACAATTAAAGCTGTTAATGAAGCAATCAATGAGCTAATCAAAACTCCCAAAGACTATAAAGCTAGAGCCGAATCCTCATTTCAGAGGGACCCGAACATCGAATATCCGGCGATTAACAACCGAAGCAATATCCAATAACACCTGAAGTGAAGAACCATTATTTTAAGTATCGCTCTCGACGCACGACGACAACCCTCGACCAACAGTTCACGCTTTGTTTCGTACACGATAAATACCTATTTTTACATTCAAACACTTGTACTTTACATTTCGAAGCATTTTCTTCATTTGTATTGTAATCACTGTACGATCGATACTAGTATCCAAGGACATCGCCCTTGATTGGCGACCATAGTACATCGATGACATCCCCTGTCGTCCGCAGGTTTTTTCCTCGATTGAGGTTTTTCCTGCGTCATCAAATCCCTTGTTTCTTTATTTTATTCCTCATCGCACGTCTTGTCGAAAGATTCTATATTTAGTTGTTTAAGTCCACATCGACCTGAAGTTGTCCCTTTGGTGCGATTTTTGGCATTAACACGAGGATGACTCATCCTTTGACGAATCTGATACTGACTCTGATGAGTTAGAGATAGTTCCTTATGAATAAGAATGATTTAAGATTCCCACTGGCATTCTTAACAGAACTAATCCTCCAAAGGAGAAATTCACAGGTCTTCCTATCTGCCCAGACTTTCTGGATATGTGTATACTAGCAAAAACTTCTCTTGAACTTGAGAAACTTAGAGAACAAAAAGAAAAGTCCTCTCAAAGTTCAAAAGTTTCAAAACCTTTTAGGCCATTTCAAGAAAAACTAACTTGGCAACAAAAGGGAAAATGGGTTGAAAATAACAAGTCTTTTTCTTCCGTGACAGTGAAATCGGCAGAGGTAAACGACAGAGGATGGGTACAACAGAAGGCTACTCCAAAGTAAGATTTTTCAAAAACTCAATCTAGCCTAGATAGGTCTTTTTGTAATAGAAAGTCTAATGCTAGGAAAGATTGTAAACATAAAGCCTCTGTACCCATGTTCAGCGTTTTTAATGAACAGTTATAGCAAATTTCTTCTCATATCGATTACTGTCATTGCTTTGATCTCATGTATCAACTGAATCAACACTTCTCCGGTCCTCACTGTTTCCTCTCTAAACCCAAAGAAACGGATGAAAATTTCAAGGGTAAGAAGAAACAAGATGGTTCTTCGAAAGAAGTTAAAACCAAACCTAAGGGTGCAAAGGCAACCTTAAAGCCCCCTAACAAAACTGGACCCATTTGGAAATGGGTACCTAAATCTCTCTGATTATGTTGCAGAAGAAGTATGTGCCGATCTGGTACCTAGACTCCGGGTGTTCGAGGCACATGACTGGCAACGGAGGTCTACTATCCTCATCTAAAGACAAACTTGGAGGAGGATCAGTAACCTTTGGAGATAACAATAAGGGGTACATCAGAGGCTATGGAGTCATAAAGAAAGAAGACATAACTGTGTGCAAAGTTGCATATGTGGATGGCCTTAAGCACAATCTTTTAAGTGTTAGCCAACTCTGTGACACAGGATTTGATGTTAAGTTCAAAAGAACCTATTGCTCTCTGGTAGTGGAAGACACATAAGTAGAACTTATGCGAGCCGAAAGAAGAGGTGATATGTACCTCATGAACTTCAAGGCCAAGAACAAAGATGACAAACTCTGTCTTGTCTCATGCAAGAACGAATAAGCATGGTTGTGGCACAATAGGTTCTGCCATCTAAACATCCACACTCTGGATAAACTTCTTAAGCTTGATCTGGTGAATGGTTTACCTAATATAAAATTTAATAAGGATCATTTGTGTTCTGCCTGTGAAATGGGAAAACTCAAAAGAGCTTCCCATAAAGGCAAGACTGATTTGTCTTGCACTAGGCCTCTGTACATGCTTCATGTCGACCTCTGTGGTCCCATTGCTACATAGAGCCTAGGTGGCAAGAAATATATGCTAGTGTTGGTCGATGAATATTCAAGATATACATGGGTGAAATTTGTCCGAAAGAAGTCAGATGTGCCAAACATCTTGATTAATCTAATGAAAAGAATCCAGGTTCTTTATGAGTGCAGGCTACAAAAGCTAAGAAGCGACAATGGAACAGAATTTAAAAACTCTGTCATTGAATCTTACCTTATAGAAGAAGGCATCTATAGATCCAAACCCTCAGTGATTTGATAATGACTTTTTAAGAAACACTTAGTGAAAATTGTAAGTAGACAATATGTATTAGAGTTTCACTATCGCTGATAAGTACCATGTCTCTACAGTACCGCTGATAGAAAACTCATGCTCTTTAAAATTGACATTAAACGAAACTGTTCATCAATAAAGCTCTGAGCCTGTTCAGTCTTGTTGATGATCGCTGACAGTTTTGTTGTTTACTTATGATCCTTGAAGACAAGTTTCACGTCAACAAATATTCTACGCTGAAGTAGAAGATTAAGCCAAAGAACCAGCGACAAGTCTACTAATGAACTGATGTGTATATCAGCGAAGCCAAGACCTGTCCACTCAACGTGAAGTTTCAAGTAGAAGACTTCAGCGATCGCTGAGCTTTGTCACTCGCTGATAAAGTACTGTTCAGTAATTTCTGATCATGAAGTCTTCCTCTACAAGTTACTTTTGTCTTACCCCCTTGCACGTCTCCATACGATCTGTCAGAACGGACATCCCTTTTGTCTAGAATCGTACAACCAACTCTGATTCTACACTGTTCATCATGCGGCTACTAGGTTGTCTACAAAGGTCAAACCATGCAACCAATCAGCTGCTGCCACGTGTAAAGTTGTACTGTTGTGCATTAAATGCATGCAGTATATAAGAAGAATCCTACTTCAGAAATGAAGTGCTCGACCATCTTCTTCTCTCTACTACTTTGTGTTAGAATATTATACTTAATATTCTTATCTCCTTTCTGTCTTTATTCTAGTGCAAGAAACTTAGTGTTCTCATAACTTGTTTAGATTAGGCTTAATCCTTAATCTTATTCCGCAACAAGTTGTAAATTGTTTGATAAATATCAATAAACAATTTAGAAAAGTAAAATATGTGTGTTTGTATTCAACCCCCCCCCCCCCCCTTCTACAAACTTGTATAACCCTTTCCGGGACCAACAAGTGGTATCAGAGCGGATTTGTTTAATCTGATAAACAAGATCTTGCTTATACTAATCTTTTCTCTTCCTTGCTATTTCTCATAATGGCTACCAACACAAACATAAACTATATTGACAATGGTTCTCTTGCAAAACCCCCTAGATTTTCCAGAGATAACTTTAGTCTGTGGAAATATAGGATGATACTCTTCTTAGAAGGTGTAGACCCTACTATGCCTTACTATCTCGAAAATGGCCCATTTATTCCTGTTAGAATTGACCCAGAAGTTCCAGGCACTGCTACAAGAGCCACCATTCCTGAAAGAGTTGTGCCTAAGGAACCTCACAATTGGTCTGAAGAAGATAAGAAGAAAGTGGCTATCGACACCAAAGTCAGATCCATTCTTTCTATGGCTCTTCCTGACGAAGTCTACCATTCCGTCATGAAACTGAAAACCTCCAAAGCCATGTGGGAGACAATCTGTGTTCAATATGAAGGTACGTCTGAAGTCCAGGACTCAAGAAAGATCAACCTGGTAAGACAGTATGAAAGCTTCATTTGTGGTAAGAATGAAACTCTCTCTAAAGTACATCAGCGGTTTAACTGTTTAATTATATATCTGAAAACCGTTGGTAAGGAATATTCTAACTTTGAAGTTCTGACAAAGTTCTTAGAATGTTTACCTGAAAGCTGGGACAGTTATTCAATGTGTCTCAAGCTATCAAAGGATCTAAAATCTATGACTCTTTCTACCTTATATGGCACTATGCTCAATCATGAGCAGTCGTGTCATCTTAAGAAGAATCTTGTAAAAGATTCCAAAAGCACACCTGTTGTTTACTCTAAGAGTCACCTTCCACTCAGCGATCTACTATCACTGTCATTGAGTTGGAAACTAACTCTGAATGCTCATCAGATGTTGAGTCTTCAGATCTTGATGAATCTATGGCTCTCCTATCTAATAAGTTCAGGAGATTCGCCAAAAAGAAAAAATTCAGAAAGAATAAGTGAAAGTGCAGGATCTAATCTTACAATCAATATAGAAAGCAGTAATTGAGAAGTTGTATGATTAAGCTCAATTGTATTCAATGATGAACAGGATTACAAATCTAAGAGAGAGAGAATCTCAAAGATTACAAAGAATGAATACAAAGATATATGGGAATATCAATCAATTAGCAATGTAATGCTAACAGGTAGTTCAGAACTTCTGAACATTCTTCTGATAACGCTTCTCAGAGCTTCTGACTCTTTCTCTCAGAACTCTGACTCTTCTACTCAGAACATCTGAGTCTTCTTATCAGAACTTCAACACTTGGTTTATTGACAAAACTTCAGATCTAACAATCTCCCCCTTTTTGTCAAATAAACTTGAATTTAGCATCATCCAGGTCTTTCAGAGCAGGAACAATTTTCTGAAGTAGCACATTTCTCAGATTAAGCCTCTTATCAATTTTGACAATGATTTCTTGAATAATTTCAACTTGTTGATTGATTACTTCTTGAATTATATTTGCTTCCTTCACTTTCAGCATCCTTTTCTCCAAATTATGCTTTATGATTCTTAAAGTTCCAGAACAGTATTTTGCAGTTTCCTTTGCTCTGAAGAAGATCTTTCCACTTTTGTTCTTCAAAAACACACCCAAATCTGGATATTTGTGAACACTTCCAGTTTTTAACACCTTTTTCTGTTCATGATCTGTGTTGGGATTTGCCAGATAAACACATGGCTTTTGTAAGTACAAAGCTATTTGAAAATCTGTATAACAGTGCCACCTTAAGATGTAGAACATGGCCTCAATCACCACACTTCTTGCCTTCCTTTCATTTCTGTCTTTGCTTGACTCTTTGAAGCATAGAAAGCTGTGTAATCTGTAGAAGTCAACCACTGATAGTTTCTCAAAATCTGCATCAGTAAAGTAATAAACCTTGCCATCTTCTCTCAGAACTTCAAAGGATAAGTACTCCATCTTTCTGAATTTCTTAACCTTCAATTCTCTGATTCCAGTGATTAAAAAATCTGAGTAAACAGCTTGCTTTGTTTTGCCAAGACATCTTAATTTTTCAGCCAACCAGATCTGAGTCTCCTTAGGTCTATCATAATACACGTCCAAGAATTGTACTTCTTTTGGTTTGAAGAACTCAGGTAAATCAAATTCAAGAAAGTATCCATTTAGATCAATGGATATTTCATCTTCTTTAGGTTCAGACTGTTCAGCTTGATCAAAACTAATTATCTGCACATTCTGAGGTGTTGTGTTCTGGACTTCTTCAACTTCATCTGACAGAATTTCATTCACTTCATACTCAGCAGGAAACACAAAATCATTATGTAGAATCTTTTTGGGATTCTCCTCAGATAGCAACCATTCACTACAGTTTCTGATTTTTCTTCTAAGATCCAACCTCCTCTTCACACAGTTTATACATCTCTTCTTTAAACTCTCTCTTTCAGTTTCCACACTTACTTCCATTTTAATCAATAACCAATTCAGAGTTGCATCACTGTACTTCACCAACTCTTTTAATCTGAACAATTCAAGCCTTTCGTGAACTATATATGTGAACCCTTCTGTCTCCATTCCTTCATTCACAAATCCCTTCAAATGTAAACCAATTTCTGTTTTCTTTGTGGGAGAACTCAGATTACACTTCTCTTTTCTTTGTTCAATAGCAAATTGGAAGTCATACAAGTATATATTTCTGACATAGATACCCAGGATTCTTCTGCATTCAATTTCCATCAAGGCTTCTTCAGTGCTGGCAAAGAACTTGACTAGAAAGATCTGATCATCAAGAGTCAATCTGTGAAAATCAAAAGTAGACATGGAAACCTTTGTATTTCTTTCTTTCAGTACTTCCATTCTAACAAACATTAAACCATTGAATTCATCTTGTTGAAACATCAGAACTTTCTCAATTCTTTTCTGAATATGCAGTTTTGAGTCAGGAACTCTGAATCTGTTAGAAGCTTCTGAGTAGATCATCTGAGCTCTGTTATCCATAAAACCATCAATATTACTTTCCAAAAGCTCATACTCTCCTTCTGTGTAGTAAAGATTATCATATATTTCCTCAGGAAAAATATCATCATGAAATTGTCTGGCTAATGGCACATCACTTAACTCTAGGATGAAATCACATACAGGTTCTTCTAGTCTTTGCAAGTTAATCTTTGGGATCTCAATTGGTTTTCTGAATACATACTCAGAAGGCATAAAGTAGTCTTTCACTTTCACATACTCTTCTTCTGTATTTAACTCATCACAAAAGTTAAATCTAAAATCATCTTCAAAATCCTGAGTATAATTCACAGTTCTGTCTTCTTCTCCCATTAAATCAATAGGTCTTACCATTTTTATTCCTTGCTGAACTTTTTGAACATTCAAAGCTCTGACTAAATTATTATGCATCCTTCTGATCAACTCTTCACTTAACCTCCTTTCTTCTAATTCAGAATCCGTCAAATTTTCTTTGTTATACACCACAATATCTGTACACATGTTGACCACTTTACTTTCCACTGTCTTTTCTGATCTCAATACAGATTCCTCAATAGCTTCAGTTTCTTCTGAGTTTCCTTCCATCTCTATGTCTAAGTTCAATTCCTCTGTTTTATCTGAATCACCACCATCTGTACTTTCCAACTCCATTTCCTCTGTATCTGAGCTATCAATCTGAACTATCTGAGTTATTGCCTTTAAATTTTCCTGTGTCTGATCTTCTGAACTTTTTGTACTAGCTAATTGCATATCTGCCATCTCAAAATCTTCTATGCCAATATCATCATCAGAACTTAACCTTTGTCTTTTCTCCCCCTTTTGATGATCATGAGGTTCATTATCATCAAACTTTCTCTTCAAGTTCTGATTAGAAGTACCTTCAGGTTCAGTTTCTGCAATAGGAACAAGATCAAGAGGCGTTGAAGTAGAAGCCAATGATACACTCAGTGCTTTCAGTATAGATTCCTGCATCCCTTGCATTTGTTTTAACATATCTTTTTGAAAACCAGACATTATATCCATGATCTCCTTTTTGTGAGAATCCAAGGATTTCTTTACATCATCTACTTTGGTTTCAACAGAAATCAACTTTTTCTCCAACACAACTTTCAAATCTGACATCTCATCATTCAAATCCTCCACCTTCTTCTCCAAATTCTCTACTTTTTCCCCCATCTCCTTGTTTTGTTTCTGAATCTTTTCAAATTCAGAAGTTTCTAACAGTGAACCTGAACCAACAGATGGTCCAGTTTTCATGTGCCCAGAGGGCTCATGGCCTGTAGATAACACACAGTCATCTTGTACAACAGATGCACGTTTGAATGAGGCTTTTGTAATGTTCACCTCACCAGGACTTCCATCCAATCCTCGACACCCAACATTAGGTATGTCTATGATTGTTGTTTCAGGAATACGAAATTCCTGATTTGTGCAAGTGTCAGAAGGAATTTCAGGCTCAATATGAATAGGACTGTGATATTCAGACTCAATGTGTTGAAAAATAAATTGGGATTTATCACCTCCCTCCAAATGAGTTTGGGATGGTTCCCCCGGATTTGTGTGAAACAGTAGCATGTTGAAATGCTTCTGAGTGGATATGGATGGGTTGTTCAAGATCCACCACTAGGTCCATGGTGTTTGTTTCAATATTGGACACCAAGAGATGTGGACCAATAGCATTTGTGGTTACCTGGTCAAGATTAGCTGGTTCAGAGGCATCTCTTTCTGTTTGAACCTCTGTTGACAATCTCTCATCCTCACCACTCTCATTCTGTTTTTCCTCATCAAATCTAACCAAGCTCTCAGAATTTTCCCCCTCAAGTCTCTCAGAATGTTCACCCATCTGAACATCCTCCCCCTCTCTAATTCAACTAGACCCTTCACCTCTCTTCTCAGGTTGGTCCTCTTGGGTAGGGATTTGAGGTAATTCAATTCCCATAGAGGTGCAATAAGCTTTTAAAATCTCACTCTCCCTTGGAATATAGTTCCTAAGTGATTTTGGCAATAGTTTATGATTGGGATAGTTTTCAAGTCTTGTTACTGAGGTCATCTTACCCAAATAAAATGTAGGACCATGCTCTTCATTAGTTCTTCTTGAGATTGTTCTGTTTTCCTGCATGGCATACCAAATAACAATTTGCCAGTACCTTATATAAGGAATGTATGTCAGTGGAGCATCCTTTGTTTTCTTCTGAATTGCTTTCTGATTCTTCTCAAATGTATTCTTCATGTCTTCCCAAAGTATTAAAGTATAGTCATAATGCCTATTCTTCACTAAACCCTGAAAGATCTGAAGAATTTGTTTAGAACCTTGATCAGCAGAACTATTCTTCCCTGACACACATTTATTTACCACATGAAAGAAGCAAGCCCAAATAGGTGGTAATTTGTTTCTTCTGAACAAACTAAGTGTCCTCAATCCTTCATTGTATCCTAACTTCATAAACTCTGCTATTAATTCCTCTGTTAAGGGTGAGTCCTCAAAATCTGTCCTTCTTTGTACATCATCTTTCTCTGGTAAATTCAGCATTTCTCTTAGTGCAGAGATAGATAAGGCAAATGTCACTCCTCCAATTTCAGACACAAACTTATTATCTTCTAACCTAAGATGTTTCCACCATTGTTGTATGTACTGAACAGGCACATTTTTACTTCGTGTAAACCATTTTCTGTACGGATGATGTTTGAATAACTCCATGATAATTCTGTGTTCAGGCTTAAAACGGCTTTCCTCAAATAATATAACACAATTATTTCAGATAATTTCAGCCATTCACTCTCAGGAACAATTCTTTCCACTAAAATAGGTCTATCTGACATAATAGAACCTGCAGCACTCTGTTCATGTCCAATATTAACGTTTACCTCATCCGCATTTCCTTCAGATTAATCCATTTGTTCATCTTCTCCATCATTTCTTATTGCTTCTTCCTCTACAGCTCTATTCTGTACTTCATCATTATCCGAATCAGATGAATCCATTATCGATTTTGTAGAGTGTAGCGAAATTTGGCCACTCCTTCGTATTCCAGACATGATTTAAGAAGAAAACAAACTCAAAGAACTCTGGATTTGATTCGTATCTCACTTTTCGCTCTGGAATTTGAAAAGATTTGAAATAGGGATTTTAAGACCTATTTAAAATCCGCGAAGTTGAAAGGTTTAACGGAAAAGCGAAATCAATGTTATAACGGAGTCAACACATTTGAAATGCCACAGAGGATTTAAATGAAATGCGTGGCATAATCAAACAAATATGAAGCTGACACGTGTTAGTGGATAGAATTTTGACTCAAGTCAAAGATCTGAATAACACGCTCAGATGTTTTGACTTTTCTTTATCAGATATCTGATTGTTCTTCTCAGAAGAATTTTACCTTGTGACCAAAATGTCATTTAAAATCAACTTCTGACAAATATAAAACATTTTGATTATTCAGAAGAGGTTTGAACAGATAGAAACACTTTTTATCATCAAAATTCTGTTCATATTATGATGAATTAAAAAATCATTTAAAATCTTATATCTGAATATGAAAAAAAAAATTAATTCAGATATAGTTTGAATAACAACAAAATTTATCATGAAAAGCTTGTTCTTCTTAGAATAATCAGAGATAGAAAATGAAAGCAAATCTTTTAAGCATCACAAAATGATTTCCAAAGGAATTTTGATGCTCCCCCTTGACTTGAGCATGCATTTGACTATTAATGATACATAAAGATGAGATGAAAAGATAATAGAAGAAGCATAATCCACACAGTTGAAGTATTTGTATTTCTCAAAAATAAATTTTTGAAAGCTAGATTGCTGATGTATTGACTCAGAATCTCTGACCGTAAGATTCAGAAGTTCTGAACTCAAGACTCAGAAGTTCTGAACTCAAGACTCAGAAGTTCTGATCTTAGTACACTACTCAGACAATTTTACTTAGAAAAATTTAGCATTTTTAAGAAAAAAACATTTTCAACTAGGCAGATTAAGCATTCCTATTTTACATATGAGAAAAGAAAACCTTTTGTGATCAAGAGGCTTTGTGAACAAGTCAGCCAATTGATACTTTGTATGCACAAAGTGCATCTCTATAGTCCCTTTTTCAACATAGTCCTTTATAAAATGATACCTCACATCTATATGCTTAGTCTTTGAATGTTGAACAGGGTTCTGAGTAATGGCAATTGCACTTTCTGAGTCACAATAGATGGGAATCTTGTTAAGCTGATATCCATAGTCCATGAGTTGTGTTCTCATCCACAATGTTTGAGAGCATGAAGCAGCAGCAGCAACATACTCTGCTTCAGCAGTTGAAGTGGACACACAATTCTGCTTCTTTGATGCCCAACTCACTATTTTATCTCCCAAAAAGTGACAAGCACCAGATGTACTCTTTCTGTCCAACCTACTTCCTGCATGATCAGCATCAGTGAAAGCAGTCAATTTGAAGTCAGTTTCTTTTGGATACCATAAACCTAGATCAGGTGTTCCTTTGAGATATCTTAAAATCCTTTTGACAGCCAACATATGTGATTCTTTCGGGTTAGATTGAAATCTAGCACAGAAACATGTAGAAAACATGATATCTGGTCTACTTGCAGTCAAATAAAGTAATGACCCAATCATGCCTCTATAGAGTTTGATATCTGCTGAAGCACCTTTGAGATCAGTATCTAACTTTATGTTAGTTGCCATAGGTGTTATCATAGAAGCACAATCAGACATTTTGAACTTTTTCAGAATATCTCTGACATATTTTCCTTGATTTATAAAAATACCTTTTGGTAATTGTTTGACTTGAAGACCAAGGAAAAAATTCAGCTCACCCATCATGCTCATTTCAAATTCAGATGACATGATTTTTGAAAAATTATCACATAATTCTGGACTGGTAGAACCAAATATTATGTCATCAACATAAATCTGAATCAGAATCAAATCATCACCCTGTTTCTTTAAAAACAAAGTTGTGTCAATCTTACCTTTCTTGAACCCTGAACCTAACAAGTGTTTAGTAAGAGTGTCATACCAGGCTCGTGGTGCTTGTTTTAGACCATATAAAGCTTTGTCTAAAATATAAACATGATCAGGGAATTCTGGATCAACAAAACCTTCAGGTTGATGAACATACACCTCTTCATTAAGTTTGCCAGTTAGAAAGGCTGATTTGACATCCATTTGATACACCTTGAAGTTTTTATGTGCAGCATAGGCCAAAAATATTCTGATTGCCTCTATTCTTGCCACTGGTGCAAATGTCTCATCATAATCAATTCCCTCTTGTTGACAGTATCCCTTAGCAACCAATCTTGCCTTGTTTCTGATAACAACACCTGATTCATCCTTTTTGTTTCTGAACACCCATTTAGTTCCAATAATAGATTTACCTTCTAGATTTGGAATGAGTCTCCAAACTTTATTTCTTTCAAATTGAAGCAATTCCTCTTGCATTGCTGAAATCCAGTCTGGATCCTCTAGGGCTTCATTAGCTTTCTTTGGTTCAATCACACTCAAGAAACCAGCAAACATTGCTTCATTTGCTGTAGCTGATCTGGTCTTTACTCCTGCTGATGGATCACCTATTACTTGATGAATAGGATGATTTTTAGTCCATTTATTAGCACTAGGGAGTACATCAATCTCTGAATAATTGTTGTTTGCATCATTCTCATCAATGATTGCTAGTAATTCTGAACTGTCCTCTTGTTCTGATGTATGAGTAGGAGTTGCATCCAAGTTTGAATTCTGATCAATGAAGTCAGAATTCTGAGTGACTTGTTCAGAGTTCTGAGTACAAGAATCAGAATTCTGATTACAAGGTTCAGAATTTTCACCACTTGTATTTATTAGATTTGGACATTCCTCTGATGGACCTTTGTCAGAAATTACAGTTGATGGAACTATTTCTGGAGTCTTATTTTTCATCTCTTTGACCATCTTTGGATTTTCATACTCTGCATAAGAATCAGAAATTAGTTCACTAAAAACATCCTTAAACAGTAAATTGAGTTCTGAACAAATAGGATTAGAATTTGTATCAGAAGTCATTTTTGTCTTGTTCTGCATGAGTTCTAAACTGTCTTGTTCAGAAGTCCTGTTTCTGGCTTCATCAAAAGTTACATTTATGCTCTCCATCATCCTCTTGGTTTTTCTATTGTAGATTCTGAATGCTTTGGAAGTTAAAGAATAACCCACAAAATATCCTTCATCTGCCTTTTTATCGAATTTGGTAAGATTTTCTCTGTCTCTAAGAACATAGCACCTGCAACCAAAAATATGAAAGAATTTGATTAATGGTTTTCTTTTATTTATCAGTTCATAAGCAGTCTTATTTAATCTTGTAACACCCCGCTTACCACGACACAATATTGTCCGCTTTGCCCCACTGGCTCACGGCTTTGTTCTTGGCGACCTGGCAAGGACTTCGCAAGGACTTCCCAGGAGGTCACCCATCCTGGTACTACTCCCACCCAAGCACGCTTAACCACAGAGTTCCCAAGGAACCCGCATGCTTGTGGCCCTAAAACGCGTTGTGTCTGGTAAGGCCAAGGTTTACTAATATACCCAGCATCTCTCCTGTCCACGGCCGATGTGGGATATGCCTAAGGTGTTACACACACCCCCCCTTAGGGACTCATCGTCCTCGATGAGGTTTGCCCCACCATCCCGAACGGCACAGGAGTGGCTCTGATACCATTTGTAACACCCCGCTTACCACGACACAATATTGTCCGCTTTGCCCCACTGGCTCACGGCTTTGTTCTTGGCGACCTGTCAAGGACTTCGCAAGGACTTCCCAGGAGGTCACCCATCCTGGTACTACTCCCACCCAAGCACGCTTAACCACAGAGTTCCCAAGGAACCCGCATGCTTGTGGCCCCAAAACGCTTTGTGTCTGGTAAGGCCAAGGTTTACTAATATACCCAGCATCTCTCCTATCCACGACCGATGTGGGATATGCCTAAGGTGTTACACACGGACCGAGGTGTTGGATACATAATTACTTGTAGATGTTTACTTGTTTTATGTAACTGTGATGTTGTTGCTTATGTGCGGATAGGGGTGATGTGTATATAATTCCTATCTGCGCATGTGTTGGAATTCACTAAGCTTCGTGCTTACCCTTTCCCAATAAACTGTGGTTTCAGGTCCGAGCGGCTCCAAGGCGTGACAAGTACACACTGGCGCGTGAGGAGAGCTGGTTGTTTTATGGTTTTATTAATTAAACGTTTATTCCGCTGGTTTTTATTATAAAGATATTAATTATGAGTTTGCAAACGAAACGTTGGGATTCATTTAATGAGTTGTTATAAATGAATTGTTTATTTAAAAATTTAAATTTGCTTGTAATTTTTGGGACATTACAACTTGGTATCAGAGCACAGCTTGAGTGAATCACACACCTCGGTGTGTTTGATCTCAAGTTTGCGGCTATAAGATTCCTTTAAAATCGTTTTTAGAAAATAAAAGGAAGGAAAATTCCGTTGAGAACGGTGATTGGAGGCGTAGTGTGTACAGTCAGCCGGAGCCAAAGGGGAAAGGTACAGTACTTAGTGTTTTATTGCTTTCTAGATCATAGAGTATGCATGCTAGATTGCCTGTTGTGGACACTATGATGTATGTTGAACTACTTGCTATTAGGAATTTATGCGAATTATGATAGGTTACTAAGTGGTTGCCCTCTAGGTTGTATGCAGTAAGAGATTTATAGCCTTAGAATATTCGATTTAGTTCTATTGCGCAGCTCTTGTTTGATTCTAACCGTTCTAGGATAGAGTCTTGTATTCGACTGTCTATTTATTTCGCACTGCATATAATCGGGTATTCGCGAGGTCACTCGTCATAATTAGTAGGAATTCGGTAGTAGCAAGGGTAGTGGGATAAGAGGAAATTCCTAGGGAGCTAGGAAGGGTGGATGTATATATATGCTGGTGCGGGCATATGGTTAATTATATATTTAATTGTTGTTGTATGATCGGGGTGGCCGATGTGAGTTATTGTAATCGGTGGGACCGATGTTCGACGGGTGGCCGATGTTTGTTATTGTAATCGGTTGGACCGATGTTCGGCGGGTGGCCGATGTTTGTTATTGTAATCGGTTGGACCGATGTTCGGCGGGTGGTCGATGTTTGTTATTGTAATCGGTTGGACCGATGTTCGGCGGGTGGCCGATGTTTGTTATTGTAATCGGTTGGACCGATGTTCGGCAGGGGGTCGATGTTTTGTTAATATAAGTTATTGAAAATCTTTGGAGT
Organism: Saussurea involucrata; assembly: GCA_033807775.1. Classification (NCBI taxonomy): domain Eukaryota; kingdom Viridiplantae; phylum Streptophyta; class Magnoliopsida; order Asterales; family Asteraceae; genus Saussurea; species Saussurea involucrata. Next base: position 51,637,186 of record CM066321.1, read on the forward strand.
CTATTAGAATTCGTAGAAGTTAATCGTCAATTAATGATAGGAGGGATCGTAACCGAGTATCCTGTAGGGTATACTGGTGAGCAGCTTTAGAGTGGTTAGAGCTTGAGTTTTGACTCGGGAGGTATGGAATGTCTAAGGTTGGGGGACAACCGTAGTCGCTTGGCTAGGAATGATTTCAATTGTCGGGGTGTTCTGCCGATAATAATCCCAGTGTCTTAGAAAGAGTACGTTAGTAAGAATAGTATTCGAGAAGTTTAGTAGGGGTTTCAAGTGGACTTAGGAACCTGAGGTTGAGATGAGGGAGAGCTATCCAGAGCTATTCACGGGCATAGACTTCGAGGACGAAGTCTAATTCAAGCGGGGGAGAGTTGTAAAGCCCGTGTCCCGGTACGTTTATTAATTAATTTTTAATAATTTAAAATGTTTACCTTTAATTGTTTTGGTTAGTGGTTTGGTGTCAAAAAGGACCAAAATGTTAGCTTACGTGTCTTTTGTTATAGATTGTGAGATGAGGTGTAGTTGAGGGGCTATTTGTGCATTTTTTTGGAACTTGTGTATGGGTCTCGGCCTTCTCGTTTTTCTTCTTTTCTTGTGTTTCAAGCCAACCAAACATTCCAAAGAAAAAAAAACCTACGAGACACTCTTCTTCCCTTCTTGGTTGTGTTCGGCCGTAGAGAGAGAGAGAGAGAGAGAGAGAGAGAAAACGAGAAGTGGGAGAGGAGGAGAGAAACCGAGAGAGATAGAGCGGCGAGAAGAGAGAGAGAGGGAGTTCGCCGGAAAGTGTGGAGGTCGCCGCTGTCGTTGTCGTGTCCGCCGGAGAAGAAGAGTGAAGGTGTCGGGTTCGTCGTTGTGTCGTCATCGAGGTAAGGTTTCACTCGACGTTCTTTTCTTTTCGTTTTCGTCATCGGAGGACCACCGCCGGCCGCCGCTGCCGCTGCCGCGCCGCTACTGTGGTGGCTGGGTGTCGGGTGGCGGTGGTGGTGTGAGTCGTTGGTGCACGCGGTAGGGTGATCGAGAGGGTAGTGGTCTCGCGGTGGTTTGCGGGTTGTTTTATTTCCTCGTCGATGAACCGCCGTCGGCCGCCGTCGACGACCACCACTGCCGGAGGGCAGAGGGTAGTGCGTGGCCATGTCTTATTAATAATCACCGTAGAATCCGTTAAGCCTTGACTTAATCGTTTGAGCCGTTTCGTTAAAACCGTCGTTTTTATAATCTTCGATTCATGTGGGAAATGGTGCAGCCACTGTTTTTACGACGGCTATAACTTTTCCGTCGTAACTCCGTTTGAGCCGAAACTGGCGCCCATGGTTCAATTTCAGGGTCGGACACGTTTTCCGTGTTTTAGCGGAAAACCGGTTCGGTCTCTAGCTGGGCGAAAAAGTGGTCGCAAGTTCGGTGTTTCGTCATTTTATGTGCAAAATTCTAGAATCTGCCACTGTTTTGCGTAGACCATAACTTTTTGCTCGTAACTCGGTTTGGGGTGAAATCGGTGTCAAAAGTTCCCTTTTTGAGTCTAGAAACTTTTCTGTGTTTTGTGCAAAACCCAGTTCGGGACGTAGCATGGGTCGAATTGTCGTTTTATACTGAAAGGTGCTGAATCTCGCTGTGCTGGAAACTGTTTTTGTAAAATCCGTATTAAATTGTAGAAAAATCGTTAGGAGGCGTATAATATGTCCTTGGAACCCTAACTCAGAGGAATTTCTGGTCACGAAATAATATTGGGAATTTTCTGGGTTTAAAGGGGTCGAAACAGGTCCCGAACAGACCTGTTTTGGGTGAACGGAATTTAGTTTTAGTGACGGTTTAAGCGTGTGTCGTGTCATAGGGTCCGGGTCTCGTATTGACATGTTTTAACATGCATTTAGGTGCTGGGAAGTGACCGTAATTGTGAAGCTTGAATTGTGTTATTAAGCTGGGCGCGCATTCGAGGTGAGTTCTCTCACTGTGTAGTTTGGGGTTGTATGCATGTCATAGTAGTTTGTATGTACTACTGTCTTTGTGGTGTGAACTAGTTGTTTGTGGTGTGTAATATTTGATCGGTTTAAATGCTTAGTATAAATGTTTTACATTACACCTCGGTGGGACCGAGGAAGTGGAAAGAAACGTTGTGGGAACTCGGTGTGACGAGTGTGTTACATTACAATTCGGTGGGACCGAGGTGTTGGATACATAATTACTTGTAGATGTTTACTTGTTTTATGTAACTGTGATGTTGTTGCTTATGTGCGGATAGGGGTGTTGTGTATATAATTCCTATCTGCGCATGTGTTGGAATTCACTAAGCTTCGTGCTTACCCTTTCCCAATAAACCGTGGTTTCAGGTCCGAGCGGCTCCAAGGCGTGACAAGTACACACTGGCGCACGAGGAGAGCTGGTTGTTTTATGGTTTTATTAATTAAACGTTTATTCCGCTGGTTTTTATTATAAAGATATTAATTATGAGTTTGCAAACGAAACGTTGGGATTCATTTAATGAGTTGTTATAAATGAATTGTTTATTTAAAAATTTAAATTTGCTTGTAATTTTTGGGACGTTACAAATCTCTTATTGATTAAAGTTCTATTCTGTGTAAAACAAGCAGTTGCAATTGCTTCAGCCCATAGGAAAGTAGGAAGATTTGCATAAGCCAGCATTGTTCTCGCAGCTTCAACTAGAGTTCTATTCTTCCTTTCAACAACACCATTTTGTTGAGGAGTTCTGACAGCAGAAAAATTGTGAGAAATCCCAGAACTTTCTAAAAAATTCTGAAGAGTCTCATTTCTGAACTCTGTTCCATTATCACTTCTGATTTTCTGAACTGGAGGTTGTAAGAGAACTTGAATCCTTTTGATAAAATTTATCAATGTAGTAGCAGCTTCTGACTTAGCTCTTAGGAACTCAACCCATGTGTATCTGGAGAATTCATCAACAATCACAAGCATATATTTCTTTCCTCCCATAGATTGAACTGAAATTGGACCACAAAGATCAGTATGAATCATTTCTAATGGTGCTTTGCAAGATGAGTCCATTTTTAATTTGTGAGAACTCTTTTTCATCTTGCCCATTTCACAAGCTGAGCATAATGATTCTTTTTCAAATTTAAGCTTTGGTAAGCCTTTAACCAGATGTTTTGCAACGAGATTATTAAGATCTTTGAAATTCAGATGAGAACATCTTCTGTGCCAAATCCAGCATTCATTTGCAGTTGATTTTGATAAAAGACAAACTGTATTTAATGTTTTCAATTTTGAAAAATTAACTACAAATAAGTCCATATGTCTTTTGGCCCAGAAGACTTTAACATCATTTTCAGTTAAAATCATGCAACCTGTTATTTGAAACTTAATTTGACAAAGACTGTCTAAAAACTGACTTATGCTGAAAAGATTATGCTGTAATCCTTCAACATAGAAAACCTTTTGGATAGTCAGATCCCCTTTAGTTAAATCCCCATAACCTTTGACTTGTCCTTTGCTGTTATTTCCAAAGTTTACTGCTCCTCCAGCCTTTTCTGTGAAGTTTGATAGAAAAGGCTTCTGACCTGTCATGTGTCTTGAAGCTCCTGAATCTAAAAACCACACATGACAGCCCTGCAAAAGGATCAGTTAGGTTTAGGTACCCATTTTGGAATGGGCCCATCTTTGTTAGCTTTGTCATTGGATTTAACATTAGTACCTTTTACTCTACACTCAAAATCTTTCTTCAAACACCACTTTCCTTGAACTTTTATGAAGTCAGAACATTTTCTGCTTACAAGCTTGTTCAAATTCTTTTTGAGAGTTGTAACTTTTGGTTTTGCTATATTTTCAACTTTCTTTTCTTTTATCTTTTCTTTCTTCTGAGTCTGAGAAACATAAATTTTCTTCTTTTCTGTATTTTGAGGAACATAAATTTTCTGAATATCTTTTCTTATGTATGAAACAGAAGTTATTTTGACTTTACATTTATGAGAATATTGGAATGAATCATTTTTACATCTAACACAAACAAGATTTTTCTTTGCAAGTGACAATAAATCTGAAACATAGGTCATTTCATTTTTATTGATACTGTTCAGAGTACAATTGCCCTTATTACAAGAATTTCTAGCTTTGAGTTCAGAAGTAGATTTCATTCTAAGCTTCTCAAGATCCCTTTTCAGATCATTCAACTTTGCAAGATCATCTTTCCTATTGCTTTCTTCTTTTTCTGAAAAATTCAAGTTCTTTTTGTTAGAAGAATTAGATGATTCACCTTTTTCATATGTACTTGATTCATTAAAGAATTTATCATTTTCTCTTGAAGCATTATTTTTAAAAAGATCATACTCAGTCTTCAGTTTTTCAGAGTTCTGACTACAAAGTTCAGAATCCTGACTAGAAGTTTCAGACTTCTGATTGACTGTTTCAGAATTTTTACTTGTGTCAAATATGCTCTCAATGTCATGATATGAAAAACTTGGTTGTTTATTTTTGTAGCTGACATTTAAAGAATCATACTTGAATTTAGTATCATTGTATCTTGGCTTCTCATCTGTTGGTTTAGAAACTTCTTTCTTAACCTTTTCTTCTGAACCAACTGACTTTTCTGTTTTAGACTCAAAAATTTTCTCATCTGACTTTTTAGAGTTTGGTCTTTGCAAATTGTCAGAACTTGTTATAGAACTAGCAGGTCTTATGAAAACTTCAACAATTTCTGGGATTTTTGGCTTAGAAACTTGAAGTTTTTCATACAAGTTGATTGGAGCTCTTTTTGAAGTGACATTTTCTTCCAATCCCAATCCCTTCTTTGGGTTGTAAAATCTTGTATCTTTAACATTGCTTAATAAAAGATTTAGTGTTTGCTAAGTCTGACCCCTTTTCAAATTCAGATCTTCTAATTCTTTAATTTTGGTGTATAAATTCTTTCTTTCTTCAAATAACATATCAAATTTTATTTGTAAATCACCTTTTTCATCCTTTATTTTTGAAAACTCAACTTTTAGTTCAGAAAGCCTTTTCATCAATTCAGAATTTTCATCTTTAACTTTCTGTTTCTCAGCCTCAGATTCTTCATATTGTTCTTTTATTACTTCTTTTTCAATTCTGAATTTGTTAACCAAATTTCTTTCTCCTTTTATCTGTTTTCTTAGATTAGCAAATTCAGTTTTCATTTCACCAATCTGTGTCATTAACTCTAATTCAAGTGAAGAATGTACCTCAGCAGATGACTCAGAATCAGCATCTTCAAAATCAGAATCATCCTCATTCCTCATTTTTGCCATATAGCTCTGCATCTGGGGAAAGTTGATATGATCATCTTCATCAGAAGTGTAGTACAACCAATTCTCCTGTTCAGCCAACAAAGTAATTTTATCATCTCTCTTCTTTGCAAGTTGAGCCTTCTTGGTGTAGTACTCATAGTCTTTCACAATTTTAACTCTGCAATCCTTAGCATAGTGGCCAGATTTTCCACATTTGAAACACAGATTCTTTTCTTTTCTCTCATCCTTCTCTTCTTTGTTTTCTTCACTTCTCTCTACTCTCTTTTCAAACTTATTTTCTTCTCTGTCTTCTTTCTTCTTATAATCTGAACTCCCAACTCTCTTATAATTTCCTTGAAATCTACCCTTCCCATACCTTTTGTTGAAAGTATTTGTCAACAAAGCTAGTTTCTCAGCCATTATCTTGATATCTTCATCATCTTCTGATCCTTCTTCCTTGTCAGATTCTTCCAGATTAGGTATCTCTGATAGATATGCAGTCTTTTTGGGTGCTTTGATTGCTTTGGACTTTGATAAGAATGCTAACTGATCAACAACATTTTTCTTCTCTTCCACAACTAACTTGACAGAATCTTCATGTTGATTAAGAACACAGAACAGATCATTTAAGTCTTCTTCACACATATCCTTGTTCATTTGCAGACTTATGGCAAATGATGACCATTCTGAATTTAGACTGTTCAGAAATTTGTAATTTATTTCTGACTTCGTTTTCTTCAGTCCATTTCTTCTCAAGTCATTTAGAATAGTGCAAAATTTATTGTATGTCTGTGTCAAACTTTCTGACTCTTTTGCTTTGAACCTTTCATAAGCATTTATGCTTTGATTTAACTTTGCCTGAATAGATCTCACAGTTCCTAACATCTGCCTTTCCAATTCGTCCCACATTTCTATAGCTGATGATCCACTATCAATTCTGTTAAGAACCTCATTTGGGACAGCCAAAGTCATCAAAGTAATTGCTCTTTTGTCAATAGCATGCCTATTCTTCTGTTCAGCTGTGTATTGGGAATAACTCTTCTTCACCCTGGTCGTTGGAATTTCTGGAGTTGTCTCTGTAGCAGGGGTTGCGGCAACATCGATATACACTTCAATTGGACCTTCTCGAATGGAGATCATAAGATTTTCATCAATGTTGTCTAGGAATTGAATCATACGAATTTTCCATTGCTGATACTCTTCAGGTATAAGAACAGGCGGTTTAGTTTCAGATCCCATGGCTAGATATTCTTTAGAAGACATGATTGTAAGAAAATTCAACAGAAAGACAAATTCGAATTTCTTGATCGAAATGTAACAGGTATTTCAAGAATTGCCAAGAATTCAAGAACTAGCCCTAGCAGCGGAATCGATTTTTGAATGAATCAATAAATCTTCAAGAAATTGATCAATCGATCTTCGCGATAACAATCTTGAACGAATTTGTTTGTTGATTGGCTCTGATACCAATTGAAAGTGCAGGATCTAATCTTACAATCCATATAGAAAGCAGTAATTGAGAAGTTGTATGATTAAGCTCAATTGTATTCAATGATGAACATGATTACAAATCTAAGAGAGAGAGAATCTCAAAGATAACAAAGAATGAATACAAAGATATATGGGAATATCAATTAATTAGCAATGTAATGCTAACCAATCTATTTATACTGCAACGGAAATATTAAAGCTACAGTACAAATAAGAAAGACTAATAAGAACATAACACGTGTCCTAATTACTTTACAAATTACTAAGTAAAGTATCTCGTCATAAGTTCTGAACAGGTAGTTCAGAACTTCTGAACATTCTTCTGATAACGCTTCTCAGAGCTTCTGACTCTTTCTCTCAGAACTCTGACTCTTCTACTCAGAACATCTGAGTCTTCTTATCAGAACTTCAACACTTGGTTTATTGACAAAATTTCAGATCTAACAATAAGCCCCTCGCACTTACTGACAAGCCAAGATCATCAACCCCTGTTGATAAGGCTACTGCTACTTGCTATAACTGTGAAAAGATAGGACATTTTGCTAGCGAGTGCAGGTCAAAGAAAGTTTCTAGACCCTCAGCTTTCTCCAACAAATCCTCTAACCCCAGGGCTAGAGATGACAAGTATCAAAAGCTGAAAGATAAATATGCAAAGCTGAAACGCTTTAAGAAGAAAGGCAAAGGCCTGATGGCTGACTTTGATTGGTGTTCCTCTGACGAAGAAGAATCATCTGAATCTGAAGATGATGATGAGGCCAATCTCTGTCTCATGGCAAAAATCGAAGAAGAGGAAGAAAATTCTGACATTCCCTCTACTCCAGCCTCTGCTACCAAGGTATCACCTTCTTTCTTTACACATATTTCAGATATTGATGAAGCTGATAGTCTTCGAAAGATCGATCTCCTGACTATGAGTTTATATGATGCCATGAATGGCAAAACTGTTGTTGAAAATCAAAACCTTGATCTCGCTGAACAGCTTAAACACTGTCACCTAAAATTGAAGAAGATTTAAATGATCAGGTTCATATAAATCAACTAGTCAAAATCGAGCGCGAAGAAGTTATCGCTGCATTAAAAGCTGAAAAATCCAATGTTGAAGGATGGTGTAAATCCTCAACAACGATCACTGAGATAATTAAGTCTCAGATTTCCCTCAGTGACAAACGTGGTCTTGGTTACAAAGCTGACGCTGAAGAACCAACCACTTTTCATTCCATGCTCAAGTTTGGAATGTTCGTTTCCTCTATCTCTGACACTTCCTCATCTCAGTGTTCCTCTTCAATAGCTCCCATCCCTGAGGAAAACCTACCTTAATCATCAAAGGTAAGGGTAAAGAAAAAGTTTTAAATCAAAAACCTCAGAAGGGTACCTTTGTACCCAAGCTGGTTGCTTCTAAAGCTTCAGTGACTTATCCCTCTACTTCTAAGAATAAGATCCCTGGATTTATTCAGCGATCTACTCCTAGAATCAAAGTGGATATTATTGGTAAGAAATCCGAAGAACTGTTTGTTCCTCCCATTTCCAATGCCAAAGGTATACTTGGTGCTGGCCCTGCTCATTTAAAATTAACGGCTAAGCATTCAAATGGTCCTAAAGCTACTTTTAGTTATAGGAAATGTTATCACTGTGGACTTACCGATCACATTGCTAGTTGTCACACCCCGCTAAAGCGGAAACACGAGGTATGACAGTGTAGGGTTTCATTTCAAAGGTAACAGACAACACCAACCACACGTTTAATACAATAGTATGAAATATTACAATACAACGTCTTCAACCAAAAAGTTCCAAAAGAAAACGACGGATACAAAAATTAATAATAGAAATTTTTAAGGTTCTTGATGTTGATGTCATCAACCAAAATACACCCTACGTGCCTTCACTTACTTCTTATTCCCTGAAAATCATGTTTAAAACGAAAAGGTCAACTACAAAGAGTTGGTGAGTTCACAGGTTTTTCATATCCAAACAGTTTTCAACCAAAGGTTATTTTCGTGAGTCTTTTGTCACGACAAGCTTTAAATTTAAATCTTATGAGTACACATTACAATAAATGACTTTCGCAAGATATATGATTGTTGAGCCACTACTAAGCCTCCGACAACTTACGCCCCGCGGACTACCTCAGAGGTGGTATGGTGGCCACATGAGTAGAACATTATTACCAGATAAAGTGCACCCCTACTCGTCAGTTTAAGGTGGGTTTGTCAAACCAAATAGCGCTATCCACAAATATCACCGGCTCGTTATGAGTTAATAAGTAGTGTACCTATTGGGGACTTAACATTTTTATTATCACTCAACATATCTTTGTCACTTATGTAAAGTTGTACATTCATTTGTACTCATTTCTTAAATCACAAATATCCATAATTTTACAATCATGAATCATTTAGCATTTTAAAATCATAACATGCTTTTCACCCCAAACATTTAAACAAGTAAAACGGGGCTGTGAAAACTCACCTTTTAGCGTAGATGCGCAAGTAGTGAAAGCTTGCTCACTTAATCCTCTTTACGGGCTCCCTATAATGTCAAACGATCTCTATGAGTCCTTCATAGCTAACCCAAAGTTAAACTTAAGTAACTTAATCCACGTCTTGTGATATGCCTTAGCTTTAGTAATTTAGTTGAAATGCATAAACTAGCATTGTTCAAGTGTTTTTTTTTTCTCATCAATATAAATGGTTATAAGAAAACTCAGCAGTTTCCAAAATGGTCAAGCTGACAGAAACTTCTTACCACAAAAGTGACTGTTTTACAACACTTTCCAGAATGACAAATTTATCCATTTTTTTATATATGGTAATATACGGAGTTAAGGATATTGTGACCAAATTTCATGAATTTTGGAAGTGTTTAAGGGGTCCAAATAAATTTTATGAAACAGTGCAACACAGAGTCTAAAACAGGTTACACCCTTCTGCCATAACAGGCTTTTGGAGGGTCAAAACTCAATATTTTGCAGATATTTTACACACTCTGGAAACCTAACACATAGAAGCATCTCATGGAAAAAGATTCATAAATTTTAGATAAGTTTTGAGAGAGTTATGGCCAAATGAAGTTGTATGTACCAATCTGCCAATCTGGGACAGATTGACACACTTAACTTGTAAAAATTATTTGAGTGACCAAAACACCATATATTTTTATGAAACCAAATGAATGTGAAACCTAACTCATATAAGGATCTTCCAGAGGAAAAATGAAGAAATTTTATGCATTCTACAGAAAGTTACATGCAAAATAAGATGACACAACAACCTGACAGATCATCTGCTGCACACCAAATTTGTTCTAAGGAGTTGAAGGTCTAAATCTCAATGTTTTCTTATGAGACCAGTTGGGTTTGAACCCTAACCCATTAAACCTTACTCCAGAAGAAAAATGAGAAATTTTGGACATGATTTGACCAAGATATGGTCGTCCTAAGTACATGCAACAAATCTGCCAGATTCTGGAACTTGAATATTCCCAATAAAACCCATTTTTAAGCATTTTAACATTCATAGATGTGGATTCCTTTGCTAAGGATTCAATCCTAACATCATATGACATGTTTTTGAAAGAAAATACTTTAAACTTACAAGGAAAATGTGCATGCAAGGTCAAAAATCCAGATTCTTATACAAGAACAAAACCCACGTTTTTGATGATTTTGCTCATTTTTCTCAAGTTCATGATGGAAGTTCATAGATTTTCACCACATTATGGACATTTCTCATGTCGTTGGTGTTTTATCTCCCTTCTAGAACAAGAAACAGAGTTCATCCATTTGGATGAAATAAAAATGTAGAACAAAGTAGGAAAAATGGCATAAAAGGTGCCAAAAAGTATGAAATAACACAAATTTGGAGTTCTTACCTAAGGAAGATGTTGCAAGTACTTCAAGTTCTTTAGGATTTCGTTTTTGGATGCTTGTATGGACTGAATGTTTCTGGAGTTTGAAGCTTGAAATGATGAAGATGATGGAGAGAAATGGTAGGATTCCAAGAGAGAGAGAGAGAGAGAGGAAGATGGATGGTTTTTTTGAGAGTTTGAAATGAACTAAAATTAAACAAAGATGGAATATAAGGGAGGGGGGTGGCCGGCCACACATGGGCCCCCAACCCTTTGCAAAATATTTTTTTTTATAAAAGAATAAGCCCAAAATCATTTCCTTGTAAAAATCATTTTATGTTTTTATGAATAGGTTTCAAGGCACACTCTTAAAATACCTTCTTGCTTTTTATTTAATCTTATAAAAAAGAAAGATTTATGTATAAAGTAAAACCCTATATTTTATATAGGTTATATGTTATTTAAGGTGTTTTGGCATTTCACAAGGTGTTCCGGTTAGTCATGGGTCAAAACCGGGTCTTTTAGGCACTACCGGGAATTCTAGCGAATCTTCGCCTTAATGTCTTCTGAAAAGGCCCTATCAAAGTATATTCTCTATTTTAACATTAGTGAGGGTTTAACATATGCTAACCTGGAAGTTTTGATTTTTGCCGGATGTTACACTAGTAAGTGCCACACATCCACCAAAGCTAAAAAGTTAGCTAAGGTGAAGATTAATTCCCCGAAGGCAAAGAAGGCCATTGAGGTTAGGAAATTAACCAAAGTGAAGACAAGTTTTGAAGATGAATCTTCAAATGCTGCGAAGATTGATGAACCTTCCACTTCCTCTACCACCACTGACAAATGTGGACCCATAGTTAAATAGGTGCCCAAGTCAAAATAATCTTCCTTTGTTTGCAGGTTCGGAAGGGTATCTGGTATCTCGATATCGGATGCTCTAGACACATGACTGGAAAGAAAAACCTGCTCACTGAGTACAAGGAAGAGAAGGGTACCTCAGTGACCTTCGGTAGAAATGGTACAACAACCTTTGGAAGAGTTGCATATGTTGAAGGACTGAAGCACAATCTTCTAAGCATAAGTTAGCTGTGTGACAAGGATAACAAAGTGATCTTCACTAAGGAATCCTGCTTTGTCACTGACAAAAATGAGAAGATAGCTCTCAGCGGTTATCGTATGGAAAATGTTTACGTAATAAACATGGACTCTATGGCCCACTGAGAACTCCTGTTTCTTCTCAAAAGTCTCATCTGATGCCAACTGGCTATGGCATAAGAGGCTCTCTCATCTCAACTTCAAGACACTGAATACTCTTTCTTCTAAAGAGTTAGTCACTGGTCTACCTCAACACTCATACGCTAAGGAGTCCTTTTGTTCAGCGTGTGAGAAAGGGAAACAAACTAAAGCAAGCTTCAAATCTAAGCAAGTTTCCTCAGTGTCATCTCATCTGCAACTTCTCCATATGGATTTGTTTGGCCCTGTTAAGAAACAATCCATCGCTGGAAAGAAATATTCCTTGGTCATAGTTGATGAATTCTCTCGATGTACCTGGGTAATGTTTCTCCATTCTAAGAGTAACACCCCTGAAGAACTCATCACCTTTGTTAGAAAAATGGAAGTCCTGAACAACATGACCGTTCGCTCAATAAGGAGTGATCACGGGACTGAATTCAAAAACAGTTCTCTTGATTCTTTCTTTGAGAGTAAGGGTATTTCTCACAACTTTTCATCACTGAGAACACCACAACAAAATGGAGTCGCTGAAAGAAGAAATCGAACTATCATCGAAGCTGCACGTTCAATGCTCAACGATTATCACCTGCCTACTTAGTTTTAGGCGGAAGTTGTCAACACTACTTGTTTTACTCAAAATAGGTCGCTGATTGTCAAAAGATTCAAGAAGACAGTCTATGAACCTTTCCATGGGAGAAATCCTTCAATTAGCTATCTTCACATCTTTGGATGTCAGTGTTTCGTACTGAACAACAAAGATCCCCTTGGAAAGTTTGATCCTAAGGCTGATGATGGAATCTTTCTTGGATACTCTTCAGTCTCCAAATCCTTCAGAGTCTTCAATCGAAGAAGACAGACCGCATAAGAAACTATCCACGCCACTTTTGATGAATCCCGTTTAGCGAACTCTAGACCTTCTGCTGATACTGAAGAACTGAATCAATGGATGTTTTCTCATCTTGGTGATTCAGAAGACATTCCCACTCCTCCATCTCATAATTATCCCGCTGAGGATGATGATCCTACCATCATCCCAAGCATGCAGACTAGTAAAACTGAAACATCATGGGTCTCAGCTATTCCTATTAACACTATGCCTGCTTCTGAACCTTCTATCTCAGACATGCCATCTACTTCTCAGCAATCAGTGAATGAAATAACATCTGAACCTTTTCCTCTCTTGGCTGATATACGAGAAGTTGTTGAAGCCTCATCTTCAGCTAATCCAGAAGTTCAGGTTGAGTCAGCGACTTACGCTCCGGCTCAACGATGGACTATAAATCACCCTATTGAACAAATTCTTGGTGATCCAAACGCTGGTGTTCAGACTCAACGAAGTGCAGGTAATATTTGTTTATTTGTTAACTTTATTTCTCTGATTGAACCAAAGAAAATAGATGATGCCCTCCAAGATCCAAACTGGGTCAACGCTATGCAAGAAGAGCTGACTGAATTCGAAAGAAACAAAGTTTGGAAGCTTGTTCCTAGACCATCCGACAAGTCAGTGATAGACACTAAATGGGTCTATCGAAACAAGTTGGATGAACATGGAACTGTAATCCGCAACCAGGCTCGACTTGTTCCTCAGGGATACAGACAAGAGGAAGGTATAGATTACGACGAAACATTTGCTCCAGTGGCAAGACTAGAAGTTATTCGTCTATTCTTAGCTTACGCTGTACACAAAGAATTTAAAGTGTATCAAATGGATGTTAAGTCAGCATTCCTCAATGGAAAGGTGAATGAAGAAGTCTACGTGGAACAACCTCCAGGATTCTCAGATCGTAAGCATCCAGGTTATGTTTATAAACTGGATAAGGCACTTTATGGCTTAAAGCAAGCTCCTCGTGCATGGTATGACACTCTATCCTCTTATCTCCAAATCGAAAAATTTGAGCGAGGGAAAATCGATAAAACTCTATTTTTTAGGAAAGTAAAAGGTCATATTATTCTTGTTCAAATATATGTTGATGATATAACATTTAGTTCCACTAACCCTGACCTTTGTACTCGTTTTACTGATAGAATGAAAGCTGAATATAGAATAAGTATGATGGGTGAGCTGACATATTCCCTTGGTCTTCAAATCAAACAGAATGAAAAAGGAACTTTCATTCATCAGGGAAACTATGTTAAGGATATGCTGAAGAAATTTGATTTAACTCAGAGTTCACCTATGAAAACCCCTATGGCACCACCGCTGACACTAAACAAGGATCCTTCTGGAAAACATATTAATGTCACGATGTACCGTGGGATGATCGGCTCTCTTCCGTATCTTACAGCTAGCCGACCTGATATTATGTATGCAACCTGTTTGTGTGCACGATATCAAGCTGAACCTAAGGAATCTTATTTGATTGTTGTAAAGCGAATCTTTCGTTACCTTAAGGGTACTCCTAACCAAGGTCTTTGGTATCCCAAAGACTCAGGGTTTGATCTAATCGCCTATTCAGATAGTGATTTTGCAGGTTGCAAATTGGATAGGAAAAGCACCACAGGATAGCTGGTGAGTTGGACAAGTAAACAACAAAACTCAGTGTCCACCTCAACCGCTGAAGCTGAGTATGTAGCCGCTGGAAGCTATTGTTCTCAGGTCTTGTGGATGAGAAATCAACTACTGGACTATGACCTTCAGCTCTCGAAAATTCCAATCTATTGCGACAGCACAAGTGCCATCGCTATAGCCAATAATCCAGTGCTACACTCAAAGACCAAATACATCGAAATCAGGTATCATTTTATCAGAGATCATGTGATGAATGGTGATATAAAACTTCATTTTATCCCAACTGACCTTCAGTTAGCTGTTCTTTTCACCAAACTTCTTGATGAGACAAGATTTAACTTTCTCATCAGCGAGCTTGGAATGCTGAACTTAGAAGAGTAAAATCTTCAGCGATTCACATTTGATCAGTGATAAAATACAATGAACTTCTATAACCCTATTAATCATCTTCTCACTGAACAAAATTGATTCGCTGATATCAAGGTATGTTCTCTCTTACTCGCTAACGTTCGCCTAGAACTGAAAGATTTCAAAACAAATTGCATCACTGAATATCTCTTCCTTTCAGTGATACTTTGAAATTTCTAAATCTAACACTAATATTTCTAATTCAGTGCTTGTTGTTTTCAAAAATGTCCCTGAGCTTTCAAAAACCTCAGAGACATCCTAAAATATGAAAGGACGTTTGTGATGTCATCTTAACGGATAAGTCATGGCACGTTTCCTCTGACACGTTCGCCTGTTTCGACTTCCTTGTCCAATCAAATTCAAGGAACGTGTCCGTGTCATCATGAAAAACTTTCCCGCTCATAGTTTTTCTCTCTCTACTCTCACTATATAAACCCTTTGCATTTATATTTTTACCTTTTACGCGAACATCATCTCCTTCAAGCAAGAACACTGTTGCATTTTGAACTCTTCATTTCTAGAAATTGTTCATCTTCGTCTTCAACAACTAAGGTTAATATTCTTGCTATTTACCTTTTATTAACTTGTTTCTGATCTTATTATTGTTTTTAAAAGATCAAACAAAATAACTTTCTTAAAATGAAATCATTTTCTCTTCATGATTTTATGAACACAATCTTCATGATTGTTCTTCAAGTTTAAAACAATAAATATTAAACTTGTTCTTCATATGTTTTTCCAGAATCCTTCATTTAAAAGGAAACTGGAAAATAAGACATTCACTAGTTTTTGAATCTTTGCCAAAACTAGAAAAACCCTAGTTTCTATAAAACCCTTATTTTGGATATCTTATCCATTTTAAGATATTCTGTTCATATTCTTCATTTTTATATTATAAACATAAATGGCATCCTCCACTGACGCTCCTACTACCAAGTCCCCTACTGCTGCTGAGGTTACTGTGATCACGAAAGCTCCTCAGGTTACTTTTAAACTTGAGCAAGTTACTTTTCAAAGCAACAACCCCTATGCTCTCTTCGATTTCCCTCAAAAGAAGCGGGTCACACATCTTGATGACGCTGTGAACTTTCTCAAGACATGCCCTATCTCTACAGCTCTAACCATCACTCCTCCAGCCAATAAACATCTACTAGCTCAGTTCTGGTATTCTGCCAGAAGAGCTCAGATCACCTCTACCAAGGATCCAGCGAAGAAAATTGATGTCATCCTCTTTGACACCGACCATGGTACTTCCAAGATTACACTTGGTAATATCAGGTGTGCCCTAAACCTCCCCGCATCCACAAAAGAAAAACGATTTATCCCTCTACCAAATCCCAAAAACCTAACTGACAGGGAAGCACTCATTGCATTCTTTGATGCAATGAAGTATGTGTGGGACTCAGGGAGAGATGAACTCCCTGAGAAGAAGCTGAATGCTATCAAGAAGTCCAAAATGCCAAGCGAGATGAACTTCATCTTTGCTCATCTGATCAGCTGCTTGACAGCGAAAACTGGGTCAACTGACCAAGCAACACAACTCCAACAGGCCATGGGGTACTCACTACTGAAAGGTCTCCACATTGATTGGGCAAAAATCATTTACAATGATCTAATGCTCAGGGTGGATGCGGCTACAGACCAACATGTGTTCTTTATCCCCGGTTTGTCAGTACCCTCTTCGAACAAGGCCTGAAAGACATGTACCCGAAGGTGGGCGACCTGAGACTCTCAAAGGTCGGCCCTAAAGTTCTTGACTTCAAGCCCCTGCCAAACGAGGTACATCTTTCTAAACACTTAACTCTTCTTAGACCTCCAATTTCTTCTACTTCTACGGCTACCTCAGCGGTAATCCCAACTGCTGATACCCAGGCTGCAACCTCCACTCCTTCTAAGAAAAGGAAACACTCTACTACCCCTCTTGATTCTTAAAGGATCAAGAAAACCAAGGAGCAACCCCCAAGCCCTCACAGTCTGAAGACTCCACGACTCTTTCTGTACAGGAGCCGCTGGATAGTTCCGTGGTACGCTCTGCCACAGCTGATCAAGCCACCCCTTCCATACCGACTTCAGCGTCTCTAAACGCTGAGGTTATAAACTTGGATCTGAACTCCCCTCCTTCAGACTCTTTAAGGTCTGAAGAAGTACTTCTCAGCGGATCCAACGCTTAACCCGTCACCCAAACTCTCTTCTCAATCGTTATTCCTCCCACCATTCCTTTGGACACTCCACCTGTTTTTCCCCCGTTCACTGCAACAAATATTGTTAAGTCTAAATATGTCTTCAAGATTTAATATTCTTGATAAAGTCAAAGTCAATGTATTTAGTCAAGTGTAGAAAGTCAAAGCTAGCTTATTTCTTTAATAAGTCTTAGGGTATATAAGACTTTGTTTAGACTTTTATTTGTAAGGCTTTTGGACATAACTCTCATATTGTAATACAGAGCCGACATGAATACGATATAAGCTTTCTCTCTCAACTCTCTCTCTCTCTCTCTAGATCTTGTATGCATTTCATGGTTGTTTGATCATTTTGGGATTAACAATTGGTATCAGAACAAGTTAATGAAGATCTGCTGAAGAATCTACACGATTTGAGATCAAAATTGTTGGATTTTTGAGGAAAATTGATTGATTTTCTTGATTTTTTTCAAGAAAATCTCCTTTTCTCAAATTCTTGAAGAAATAGTGCTTCTCCCATATTTTCGTTTCCATCCATCATTCTAACATTTAGGCTTTTTGAGCATTATATTTTATATAAGTCCCGATTCACATAACTTTGAGCATTCAGCATAATTTCATTCATGTTTTGCTGACCTTTCGATTTATTTCAGAAGTGAAAGATGAACCAAATATAACTCAGATAAAACAAAAATACTTGAAAAATCATCCTTGACACACATTTTATTCATTGAATGAAAATTGAAAAATTTAATTTCATTGAATTAAATTTGTGAAGGTTCAAACATTCAAAGCAGTAGAAATAAAACATAATGCAATGTTACCTTTCACCACTTGTTCCATGAAACAGAAAGATGTAACAGTTAAGGATATCACCTGAGAAGTATGAGTTCTAAACTGATTTGTTTAGAAGTCTTAGTCTTTGAAGTACGGGTCCTGAACTGAGTTGTTCAGAAGCCATAGTCGTTGAAGCACGGGTTTTGAACTGATATGTTCAAAAACCAAAAACGTTGAAGCACGGGTCCTGAACTGATGTATTCAGAAACCAATAATTTTTCTCTCCCTTAATGGCACATTTATTCTTCAAAAAAAATTCACCGCTTCTCTTCTGTTTTCAGTCATGTGTGTGGTATATATATTTCCAAATCAGCACAACACATGATGAACCTACAAAACAGATTAAGCAGATTTTGGTACCCAACGGCACTTGGGTCCTAGTGTGTTAGGTGTAGATTTCTTACAAGGAATACTGTAAGTACCGTACCAATAAGAAGTATAATTTTTATGCACAAAATCATTTGATCCATAGTAAGAACAACAGATTTTCTTATGTGCCAACCTAATCAGATGATTTGTAGAATAAACAAGATTAGGTGGAACAGAAGATTTACCTTTTGGAGCATTGTTCCTCTTTGCTTTTGATGTGGATGAAGATGATTTTGGAACTTCTTTCTTCGAAATTGTTGTGCCTTTGACTCTCCATTCCAGCTTCACCTTCTTGAAGACTGGAACTTCTTCAGTTTTGGAAGAATTAACTTTAGGCACATTTGGTTTGTTATCTGATTTATCAAGTAGAGGATTATAGAAGAGATTTGTTGAACGAATCTGACCTTCTGAGAAATCAGTTGATCTATTAAATTGTTTAGAAGAAATGTTTTTAAAACTTGAACTTGAAGCAGTTTTAAAAGAGTATTCAGAATCATTTGATTTAACAAATGGAGTCTGAAAGATAGTATCATGACTGGGCTGCTTTGAGACATCAAATTTAAAAATGACGTCTTCAAATTCTTTGACTTTGTTTATCAAAACATTTTTCTCTTTAGAAATTAGATCAAATTTCTTTTGGAGATCAGATTTGATCAATTGATCCTTCATAATATCAGCCGATAAACCAGATAATCTTTTGTAACTTGATATGCAATGATGTCTTGTTTTTGAATCCAAACGCATGCATTTGATTTCACTTGATGGAAATATCTGTTACATTTCATTAAGTTGAATTTCTTTTGTTTGGTGTTCAAATGATTAATTGTTAGTAGTTATAAAATGTTGTTCAATGAATTCTATTCTCTTTATATAAGTTTGTTAAAATGTGCGCTTATATGATTTTTATGCAAATTTTCAGGGGGAGAAAATCAACTTGCTCTACAATTCTTATTTTTAGGGGGAGCAAGATCTTTCGCTTATGGGGAGATTGTTCGTGTTTTTCAAGGGGAAGAAATGTTTTTGAAGAGGGAGATTGTCCGTGACTGAAATTGAAAAGATTTTCGATGCTCGTGATGCTCACTTTCATCGAAAAAGGGGGAGAATGTCTACATCAATTTCATGTCAAAGAAAGTTTAAAATCAAAGATTCATTTTAATGTCAACGGGGAGATTTGTAGAAAGAAGACGTCGTTTCAAGAAATGATAGGGGGAGTTTTATTATTCAAGAGTTTTTAAGAAATCGATTGATCATTTCAGTGATCTCTTTCTTTTGAACTCGCGTGTTTATGAAGATCGACACTGAAGAATGAAATTCTCAAGTCAATAGAAAAATGGGAGAATTCTTCAAGAGTTTGAGGAAAATCGATTGATCCTTTCAGTGATCTCTTTTTCTTGAACTTGTGCTTATTTGTATTCAAAAGCTTTGTGTGAAGATTCATATTCTCCTGTTCGAAGAAAGAAGTTCGTTATTTGCCGTTTGAAGATTGGATGACGTTTTGACTTTGACAAGCTTTGATGAAGACAGAAGATTCAAGAAAGCTAAAGCTTGCTGATCGCATTTGTTTAAACCTTGAATCCAAGGGGGAGATTGTTAGTGCAATATGTCTTCAAGGTTTAAATATAGAAAGGTCAAAGTCAAAGTCAATGTATTGAGTTGTATTGTGTTGTTTACACCTTGTAATGTGTTTAGTATAAATAGGTTTAGTTGTGTGTTAGTTTGTAAGACTCTAGACATACTTAACTCACATTCTTATATTCTAGGGAGAAAAACACTTGTACAGATCTCCGAATCTTGTAATGTGTTCTTGAGTGAAATGGATGACAAATTCACATCTTCTCTATCTTGATTGATCCTTAGGGTTTAACAATTGGTATCAGAGCAGGATTCGAGATTTAGAGGAGTTATTCAGTGATCAATCACGAATATTTTGATAAATTATGCAAGAAAGTTCGATTGATTTTCTGGATTTATCAAGAAAATCTCATTTTCTTGAAATTTGATCAAAATTTTCTGATTTTTGATCGAATTGTTCTGTATTTTGGTTCTTTGGATTCGGTTTCAGTAGTAGATCATTTCTTCTTCAAAGATCGAGAACTAATTCGAAGGATTTCAAGATCAATTTTGTAATTTTCTGAGTTTTTTGTTCGGTTCGTGAAAGTTCACTGTTCGATCTTCAATTTTTGTGATTCAGAGGTTTGTATATGAAGAAGAGGTGTTCGATTCCATATTTCGAACTATTCTGCATAATTTGATTTCAGTGTTTTTGAGGATTTAAGTGATTTCAGTCATTTTTAGTCGAATCTCGCTAGATCCAAACTTCTCCCAGGATTCATACTACTTTTCGTAAGCTTCATCGAACTGTGTGTTGTTCTTCGTTCAAGTCTACATCTCGCAACCAACTGACCCGATTTTTAGAGCTTTTCGCAACCCACTGACCCGAATTCTAAAACTTTTCGCAACCGTTGCTTGCGAGTTTCTCCACTTTGCGCAACTGTTGCTTGCGAGTTTCTCTACTTTTCTCAACCTTGGCTTGCGAGTTTCTTACTTCTCGCTTCTTTGAGTTGCGAGTTTCTGACTTGAGAAAATTTTTTATACTGAAATTTTTTCTATAGTGTATTTCATACACTTTAAGAGTTTTTCAAGAAAATGTTTTATATATTTTTTTTAATTCCTCAAACATGAAGCGGCTTCCAGTGTTGTTCAAAGAATCTGATTTTGAACTATGGAGAGTCTCGTTCATCGATTTTATTGAAAGTAGAGAAAATGGTGAAAACATGATAAAATCTTTCACTGAAGGCCCAATGATCAGAACTGGGAAAGATTACACAGAAGAAGAGATTAACAGAATGAAAGCCGACAAGGAAGCTTCATCCAACTTGATCTTCGCACTTTACAAACTTCCACAACACATCTTTGTTGATCCAAACCCTCAGTGATTTGATAATGACCCTCTCTTATATACTTAGTGAAAATTGTAAGTAAACAATATGTATCAGTGTTTCACTATCGCTGATAAGTACTAAGATCTTACAGTACCGCTGATAGGAACTCTCGCTCTTTAAAATAAACATTCAGCGAACACTGTTCACCATTAATGCTCTGAGTCTGTTCAGTCATTATGATGATCGCTGATAAGTTAGTTGTTTACTTATGATCCCTGAAGACAAGTTTCACGTCAACAAAGGTTCTACGCTGAAGTCAAAGATCAAGCTCAAGAACCAGCGACAAGTCTCCTAATGAACTGATGCGGATCAGCGAAGACTCAGATTTGTCCACTCAACGTGAAGTATCAAGTACAAGACTTCAGCTATCGCTGAACTTTATCATTCGCTGAATAGAAAATGATAATCGCTGAATCAACGAAAAGCTGATCATGAAGTCCTCCGTACAAAGTACTTTTGTCTTAACCCCCCTTGCACGACTCCGTACGAAATGTCAGAAAAGTACCTCCGACTGTCTGAAATCGTACAACCACTCTGATACTACACTGTTCATCCATGCGGCTACTAAGGTTGTCAACCAAGGTCAATGACATGCAACCAACCAGCTGATGACACGTGTAAAGTGTATACCGACTTGCATTAAATGCATGCAGTATATAAAGAGATGAACCCACTTCATTTGAAGTAACTTGCTAACTCTGGACAAGTTCAATCTCTTATCTCAAGATAGGTTATTATTAGTAATTTCCTTATCTCTCTTAGTGCAAGAAACCTTAGTGTTCCAACTTGTTTAGATTTAGGTTTATCCTTAATCTTGTTTCCGACACAGGCTGTAAATTGTTAATGATTTATCAATAAACAATTTAGAAAAGTAAAATCTGTGTATTTGTATTCAACCCCCCCCCCCCCCCCCTTTCTACAAACTTGTATAGGCCTTCGGGACCAACAAGTGGTATCAGAGCGGATTTGTTTAATCTCATAAACAAGATCTAATCTAAGATATTTCTCTTCCTTGCTATTATCTGAAAATGGCCACCAACACAAACCCAAATTATATAGACAATGGTTCTCTTGCTAAACCCCCCAGATTTTCCAAAGATAACTTCAACTTATGGAAAAATAGGATGACATTCTTCTTAGAAGGTGTAGACCCTACTATGCCTTACTATCTCGAGAATGGTCCATTCATCCCTGTAAGAATTGATGCTGCTGTTCCAGCCGCTGAGAATAGACCTGCTATTCCAGAAAGGCTGGTACCTAAGGAAATCTTTCAATGGACTGACGAAGATAAGAAGAAAGTGGCTATAGATACAAAAGCCAGATCCATACTATCCATGGCTCTTTCTGACGAAGTCTACCATTCCGTCATGAATCTGAAAACATCAAAAGCCATGTGGGACACAATATGTGTTCAGTATGAAGGAACGTCTGAAGTCCAGGACTCAAGAAAGATCAACCTGGTAAGACAATACGAAAGCTTCATTTCTGGTAAGAATGAATCTCTCTCTGAAGTTCACCAACGTTTTAATTGTTTAATTATAGATCTTAAAACTGTTGGTAAGGAATATTCTAACTTTGAAGTACTGACAAAGTTTCTAGAATGTTTACCTGAAAGCTGGGACAATTATGCTATGTGTCTCAAGCTGTCAAAGGATCTAAAATCAATGACCCTTTCAACCTTATATGGCACGTTGCTGAATCATGAGCAATCGAGCCATCTTAAGAAGAATCTTGTAAAAGATTCCAAAAGCACCCCTGTTGCTTTAATCTCAGAGGAACCTTCTACTCAGCGACCCTCGGTCACTATCACTGAGTTAGAGAGTAACTCTGAAAGGTCATCAGATTCTGATTATTCAGATAATGATGAATCTTTGGCTCTCCTAACTAAGAAGTTCAGGAGATTTTCCAAAAAGAAAATGTTTAAAAAGAACAAACCTCTTTCCATAACTGACAAGCCTAGATCATTAGCTTTTGTTGATAAGGCTACTGCTACTTGTTTTAACTGCGAAAAGACAGGACATTTCGCTATCGAGTGCAGGTCTAAGAAAGTTTCTAGACCCTCAGCTTTTGCAAAGAAACCCTTTGTTCCAAGGAATAAAGATGACAAATATTCAAAGCTGAAAGAAAAATATGCTAAGCTGAAAAGCTTTAAGAAGAAGAATAAAGGCCTGATGGCTGACTATGATTGGGCTGCTTCTGATGAAGAAGCATCATCATCTGACTCTGAAGATGATGAAGCAAATCTATGTCTCATGGCCAAGATTGAAGAAGAGGAAGAAAGCTCAGACATTCCCTCCACTTCAACCTCTGCTATTCAGGTATCACCTTCTTTCTTTACCAATATTGCAAATATTGATGAAGCTGGTAGTCTCCGTAAGATCGATCTCTTGACTAGAAGTTTATACGAAGCCATGAACGGCAAAACTGTATTTGAAAACCAAAACCTTGATCTCGCTGAAAAGCTTAAAAACTGCCACCTTCAAATAGAAAAGCTTTCTAAAATTGAAGAAGATTTTAAAGATCAAGTATATTTAAATCAGCTAGTCAAAATCGAACGAGCAGAAGCTGTCGCTTCATTAAAAGCTGAAAAAGCTACTGTTGAAGGATGATGTAATTCTTCAACAAAGATCACTGAGATAATAAGGTCTCAAATTCCCCTGAGTGATAAACGTGGTTTGGGTTACAAATATGATACTCCAAAACCAACCATTGAGCGTTCAATGCTTAAATTTGGAACGTTCGTATCCTCAGTCGCTGATACTTCATCTTCTCAGTGCTCCTCGTCCATTACACCAATCCCTGAGGAAACTCCTACCTCCTCAAAAGGCAAGGAGAAAATGGTTTATTCAAAACCTACCTCTGTCTCTAAAGACAAAGGTAAAGGAATTGTTATTTACCAGAATCCTCAGAAGGGTACCTTAGTACCAAAGCTGAATGCTTCTAAAGCTTCAGTGGCTCATCCCTCTGGATCAAGGAAGCAGATCTCTGGATCTATTCAGCGATCTACTCCTAGACTCAGATTGGATGTCCTTGGTAAGAAATCTGAAAAACTGAATGTTCGTCCCATTTCTAAAGCCAATAGTTTACTTGGTGCTGGCACTTCTAATTCGAAATTAAAATCTCAGCATTCAAATGGTCCTAGAACTACTTTTAGTTATAGGAAATGTTATCACTGTGGACTTACCGATCATATTGCTAGTAAGTGTCCCACAGGCACCAAAGCTGAAAAGTTAGCTAAGGTGAAGATTGCCCCCAAGGCAAAGAAGACCAACCCTGGTGCAAATCAGGTCAAGGTGAATCCTACCACTGAGGTTAAGAAATTAACCAAAGTGAAGAAAGACAAAGCTGAATCTTCAAATGCTGCGAAGACTGCTGAATCTTCCATTCCAACTACTTCCACTGACAAATGTGTATACATGGTAAAGTGGGTACCCAAGAAAAACTAATCTTCTTTTGTATTGCAGGTTAAGAAGGGTATCTGGTATCTTGATAGCGGATGCTCTAGACACATGACTGGAAAGAAAAGCATGCTCGTTGAATACAAGGAAAAGAAGGGTCCCTCTGTGACTTTCGGTGGAAATGGAAAAGGACATACCCGAGGGTATGGTGTACTTTCAAATGGTACAACCTCCTTAAGAAGAGTCGCATATGTTGAAGGGCTGAAGCATAATCTTCTAAGCATCAGTCAACTTTGCGACATGGATAACAAAATAATCTTTACTAAGGAATCCTGCTTTGTCGCTGACAAAAAGGAGAAGATAGCTCTCAGCGGTTATCGTTTGGAAAATGTTTATGTAATAAACATGGACTAAACAACCACTGAGAACTCATGTTTCTTCTCAAAGGCATCATCTGATGTCAACTGGCTATGGCATAAGAGGCTATCTCATCTAAATTTCAAGACACTGAACACTCTTTCTTCAAAAGAGTTAGTCACTGGTCTACCTCAGCATTCATACGCCAAAGAGTCTTTATGTTCAGCGTGTGAAAAAGGAAAGCAGACCAAAGCAAGCTTTAAATCAAAGCAAGTTTCTTCAGTGTCATCTCCTCTACAACTACTCCATATGGATTTGTTTGGCCCTGTTAACAAACAATCCATCGCTGGAAAGAAATATACGCTGGTCATAGTTGATGAATTCTCTCGCTTCACTTGGGTAATGTTTCTCCGTTCTAAGAGTGACACCCCTGAAGAACTCATCACCTTTGTTCGAAAGATGGAAACCCTGAACAATCTGACCGTTCGCTCAATAAGGAGTGAGCATGGGACTGAATTCAAAAATAGTTCTCTTGATTCCTTCCTTGAGAGTAAGGGTATTTCTCACAACTTCTCTTCAGTAAGAACACCGCAACAAAATGGAGTCGCTGAAAGAAGAAATAGAACAATTATTGAAGCTGCACGTTCAATGCTCAGCGATTCTCACCTGCCTACTCAGTTTTGGGCAGAAGCTGTCAACACTGCTTGTTTTACGCAAAACAGGTCGCTGATAGTTAAAAGATTCAAAAAGACACTGAACACTCT
Source organism: Saussurea involucrata (assembly GCA_033807775.1). NCBI lineage: Eukaryota > Viridiplantae > Streptophyta > Magnoliopsida > Asterales > Asteraceae > Saussurea > Saussurea involucrata. The sequence continues at coordinate 51,662,724 of CM066321.1, forward strand.
TTCTTCAAAAGAGTTAGTCACTGGTCTACCTCAACACTCATATGTAAAAGAGTCTTTATGTTCAGCGTGTGAAAAAGGGAAGGAGACCAAAGCAAGCTTTAAGTCAAAGCAAGTTTCCTCAGTGTCATCTCCTCTACAAATACTCCATATGGATTTGTTTGGCCCTATTAACAAACAATCTATCGCTGGAAAGAAATATACACTGGACATAGTTGATGAATTCTCTCGTTATACATGGGTTATGTTTCTCCGTTCCAAGAGTGACACCCCTGAAGAACTCATCACCTTTGTTCGGAAGATGGAAACCCTGAACAATTTGACCTTTCGCTCAATAAGGAGTGATCATGGGACTGAATTCAAAAACAGTTCTCTTGGTTCCTTCTTTGAGAGTAAGGGTATTTCTCACAACTTTACTTCAGTGAGAACACCGCAACAAAATGGAGTCGCTGAAAGAAGAAATAGAACAATTATTGAAGCTGCACGTTCAATGCTCAGCGATTCTCACCTGCCTACTCAGTTTTGGGCAGAAGCTGTCAACACCGCTTGTTTTACGCAAAACAGGTCGCTGATAATCAAAAGTTTCAATAAAATAGCCTATGAACGTTTTCATGGGAGAAAGCCTTCAATCAGCTTTCTTCACATCTTTGGATGTCAGTGTTTCATACTGAACAACAGAGATGCCCTTGGAAAGTTTGATCCTAAGGCTGATGATGGAATCTTTCTTGGATACTCCTCAGTTTCCAAAGCCTTCAGAGTCTTCAATCGAAGAAGACAAACTGTTGAAGAAACAATTCACGTCACGTTTGACGAATCCCGTTCAGCGAACTCTAAACCGAACGCTGACACTTAAGAATTGAATCAATGGATGTTTTCTCATCTTGGTGATTCAGAAGATACTCCCACTCCTCGTGCTCACACAGTTGAAGATGATGGTCCTACTATCATTCCAAATATGCAGAATAGTGAAACTGAAACATCATGGGTCTCAGCTGTTCCCATAAACACTATACCTGTTTCTGAACCCAATGTCTCAGACATTCCATCTACTTCTGTAAAGCCCGTATCCCAGTATGTATTTTATTTTTTATTAATTCTTTTCTCTTAAGTTTTATTTAACGTGGTTTCCGTTAACGGGGTTAGAAGGATTGGACCTAATAGTTAATTATGTCAAATCGTTGGTTAGAGTGCGAGATGGAATTAGTTGAGGGATCAAATTGTTAAAGGGCCAAAACAATGTACATTTCGACCCATGCACAACCCAAAACCGATTTCATGTTTCATTTTGAGGGTGTTGGTTTCGTGGCTTGGCAAGGAAGAAAGGATGAAAGAAAGGGAGAAGGAAAAACCCTACGGCCCCTCCCTCCCCTTCCCTTGTGAGTTCGGCCGAGAGAGAGTAGCAACAATAGAGGGAGTAGAGAGAAACAAGAAAAAGTGAGAGAGCTCCATTTTTCGTATTTGTAAACCTAGCTGCAGAAAACTTCTGTTTCCCGGAGATTGAACGGTCGGATCGTCGTGCTTTTTGGTGAGCAGCTTCACGGCATCTTAATCAACATTCTGAACTGTCGGATCGTGGTTTGGAGGTCCGTAGGTCATGGTTTCGTTCGGTTCTGCACAGCAGTAACTTTGTGGTGATTTTTCTCCATTCTTGCTCTATTTTGGTTCCATACATCTTGATGTGCTTATTTCCAAGTGTATTATGGTTTTGTATGCCTCTAGTATAATCTAGAGAAGACTTTGTATTGCTCTAATATTGGTGGTAGTGGATTTGAAGCGGCTCTAGTAGTCGCGTGGTTTTTACTCTCGATTTTGAGGGGTTTTCCCCGCTAAAATTTTGGGTTCTCATTGTGGTTGTTGATTGTATGTTTTGGGGTTGTTTTTACTTGCACTTAGAATACCCTATTTGTTTGCATCCTCAAAGGTTCATTCGGGTCATTTTGGGTTAAGCTATGGCTTAATGGGTTACTAAGCATTATTTGTCATTTCATGTGAATTACACAGTTTCTGCCACTGTTTTGGTGAAAACCATAACGTTTTATAGGAACATCGTATTGGGGTGAAATCAGTGCCAAAATCTCCCATTCCGAGTCTAGTAAGTTTAATATGTTTTACGGAAAAACCAGTTCGGACCATAGCTAGTGTCAAATTGCTGTTTTGTACTAAAAGGTCCTGTTTTTCACTGTGCTGCAAGTCGGTTTTGTAAAATCCATAGTAAATTGTAGAAAAATCGTTAGAGCGCCTGCGATATGTCCCTGGAACCCTAAGACATGGGACTTTGTGATTATGGAAAAATATTTCTGGATTTATCAGTTTATAAGGGGTTTAACAGGTCCCGAACAGACCTGTGTGTTGAGAGTAAAAATGGAAAATGTTTTTTATAATTTAGTAGTCGTGGCTTTTGGTTGGGGCGTCACTTTGACATTTGTTAACACTTATTTAGGTGGAAAAAGGTGAGCTGGTGTTAGCCGGTTCGTGTTGCTGTTGAGGACATAAGCTTTGCTTTTGAGGTGAGTTCTCTCACTATATAGGATGGGAATTATATTTGTGTTACTATAGCTCGAGTGTGATAGTTATGATTGTTTGTTGATATTATTGTGTTATGGGGTATATATAGTTGTGTATATATATTGAACTGTGATTGATGTACTTCTTGATGGTTGTTCCAATAAGTATATGTGTTTGTATAATAAGTTGCGATTATACCTTCTTGATGGTCGTTCCAAGGAGTATAAGGTTTATTGTTAATGGTGATATATTTTCTTGATGGTTGTTCCAAGAAGTATATGTGTTTGTATAATGAGTTGTGATTATATCTTCTTGATGGTCGTTCCAAGAAGTATAGGGCTTATTATTATTCGTGATATATTTTCTTGATGGATGTTTCAAGAAATATATGTGCTGGTGTATTTGGTATATATAAATTTGGGTGCAGGACGTGATTGCATGGTATGAGTTGGTTGCGATAACTAGTTGTTTAAGGGTGATGCTGATATAATTGCGATCCTATTTATGGTTTGAATTCACTAAGCTTCGTGCTTACCCCTTCCCAATATCTTATGATTTCAGGTGCGAGTAGCAGTCGGGCATGACGGTACACACGGGCGCGAGGCGAAGACTGTTTAAGTTAAATTTTAATTAAATGGGGATTTAATTATATAACTTTTCCGCTGCTTGAACTTTGTTTGACGGTTTAAACCAACGACGTTTATTTTTATTGTAATGGGATTTGTTAACTTGTGGTTTGATTATAGTGAAATGCATTATTTTTTAAAATTTAAATTCCTTGTAATTTTTGGGACGTTACAACTTGGTATCAGAGCACAGCTTGAGTGAATCAAACACATCTCGGTGTGTTTGGTCTCAAGTTGCGGCTATGAAATTTTAAATCCTTTTACTAAAATCTTTTCGAATGAAAGAAAAAGGAAAACCCGTTTGGGAAACGGTGATTGAGGGCGCAGTGTGTACAGTCAGTCGACGCTAAGTGGGAAGGTAGAGTAGTTAGTGTATTTATCGCTTTTCTAGATCATAAGGTATGCATGCTAGATTGCCTATGTTGTTTACACTGTACTGTATGATGATTGCTTGCTAGTAGGAATCAATACTAGTTATAGTAGGTTGTTAAGTGAAGGCCCTATAGGTTGTATGCAGTAAGGATCATATAGCCTTAGAATATTTGATTTAGTTCTATTGCGCAGCTCTTGTTTGAGTCCAACCGTTCTAGGATAGAATCTTGTATTCGAAGGTCTATTTGATTCACGCTGCATGCGACTGGGTATTCGCCAGGCAACTCGTCATGGCTAATAGGGATTCCGTTGTAGCAAGGGTAGTGGGATGAGATGAAATTCCTAGTGAGCTGGGAAGAGTGTTTACATATGAGTAGGTATGCTAGATTGCTTTCTAGAACATAGGAGTATGTATGCTAGATTGCTTGGTGCTTATTACACTGTACCGCATATTTGTTTCTTGCTAATAGGAGTTTATGCTAGCCTTGATGGGTTGTTAAGTGAATGCACTATAGGTTGTATGCGGTAGGAACCAAATAGCCCTAGAATGTCGGATTTAGTTCTATTGCGCAGCTCTTGTTTGAGTCCAACCGTTGTAGGATAGAATCTTATATTCGAATGTCTATCTGGTTTTACACTGTGTGCGACTGTGCATTCGCGAGGCGACTCGTCATGACTAGTGGGGATTTCATCATAGCAAGGGTAGTGGAGTTGGGTGGAATTCCTAGAGAGCTAGGAAGAGTGTGTACATATGCCGGTGCGGGCATATGTATGTAGTTATCCGCGAGAAACTACTTGGACCCATCGGATGGAACTCGGAACGAGTGATGATAGGTGTGGAAGGTAGTAGTAGAGCTCCTACTATCGGAAACACAGGATCAATGCTCGAGTCGGGGAAAGTCACGAGGAATCCAAGGAGTGAGCGTGAGCGTTGTTAGTGTGAGTTATTATGTGCTAATAACTCGTTGTAATATCTACCCTGAATAGCCATCACAAGGGGGAACGACTATTGTAAACCTACTAGTACAGGTGTGTACTTGATTTGTTTTGATGGGATGATCGTTGGGGTAGTGTCGAAGGTTATAAATTAGTAGTCGTTGGAATAAAAGGACGATTCTAGTATTAGTCACTTGGAGTGACGATGAGGATGATGTTTGTTTCGGGCCAAGATGGATGATTGTGCTAGAATCATAGGCTTATAGAGCCGACTTTGATTTGAGAAAAAATCGTAGGGATTATTTGACGTAATTTCCCAACTTGCCTATGAGGTTTAAATGTCCGGATGACGTTAGTGGATCGGAGAGATTTGGAGGAGTAGGAGTCGAGGCTTAGAATGCCGACTGAGTCATGCACAAAGTTTGATTTTTAAATAGATTGCATTAACAAATTCTTGTGTTTCAAATCATTTTATGGATGGTGTTTTGGAATTTTGGGAAATGTTCAGCACACACACAAGATTTTGAAATATGGTTTTGAAAGTGTATGAAATCGTTTTATCACGGGAGTGCAAACTTTGTTAGAATTTGTCTCATTTCTTTATTTTTCCAACGGTTCTTTCGTGTAAGATGATATCCGTGTTTTGTGGTGTTTAAAATGTCAGGCAAGTGACTACGGCTTGTGACTTTAACATTGGAACTCCTCCACATATGTTAGAGTTAAGACGGAAAGTTACATTCCACGATGTCTGTATAAAGCTATTTGAGTGATTTCATTAAATAAGTTTTGTTTTACGGCATGTTGAGTCGTGTGGGTTTAATTTCACGAGGTGCATATCTTATTGTTTATGTGACCATTTGGAGAAATCTTGGAAATCAATTTAAAGAACCCCACCTTTTGAGATTTTATGAGGTTTTAGTCGATATTTTCAAATGATGGAAACGGATTGGTTTTATCTTTAAGTTTGAAACTTACACAAGACAGTTGTGTTTTAACAAAAATATATTTGTAATCCGTTTCATCGTTTTGTATGACTAGCCGACGCGCGTAAGATTTGTTAGTGAACCATGTGCCACGACATTTTATGTTGGAAAAAGAGGAATTTTGGGGTCAAATGTCGTGGAACTGATTTTGAAATTATGTGCACACTTTTGTCGCACCCGGTGTAAGGTCGAGCGGTTACTTTAAATACATGTCATGATTCAATTCATACTAGAACCGTGACGGTTCATTTTCAAAGAAATTATTTATTTCGCTTTACGTTTTGTGAGTAAACTAAGCTGCAATGAAATGATTTTCAACATGATTTTCATATGTGGGACGAGCGTGTCCATTTTTGCGTAACTACCGACCTGGTAATAGTAGTTTTATTGCTTACGGTCTTTTTAAAATGAATAATCTTGACGTTGAAAATATTTTGTAAATGATTTTTTAAACCATTTGGGAAGTGCGCTTATAAGTGTTATGTGTCATTTTGAGAATTTTAAGGGTGTGAGTCCTTTTGGAAAACTCTTTGGTTTAATCCGTGTCGAGGTTGGGACTAATGTGATTTTAGAGTATTGCTTGCTTAAACTTTATTTAAACGCGTTTTTGACCGACTTGTGGGTCTAGCAAGCGTGGAGCGTTTTGCTCGGTTTTGACTTTGAGATAGTCATGGGTCAATTGCACGGTTTTTAATGGCTCGATGTGGAGTTTTGTTGATGGGTTGTTTTGTTGCACAGTTTTGCACTTATTGCACGTTGAGTATTTACATGTTGGGTGAGTGAGTCATTCCGGGATAGGCATGTTGTTGGTAGACTGTTTTGCATTGGATCCTTTGTCACGTCAGTCAGTCGTTGGTATTGGTCGGTTGGGTATCTCGGGGTGGGACTCCGGTATTCATGTTTTATGACCTTGACTTTCCAGTAGGCACTGGGAGGATATAGTCTTGGGCACTTACCTGAGAGGTAGTCCTGATATGCCGGGCCTTGAGACGTACCTGGGAGGTAGACGTTAAGGTGTATCTTGATACGGTGTAACTAGGCTTCGTAGAGCGAGTGTGGATGATAAGTAGACGGTGGAAGATTAGGTATTCCACACGTGTTGTTAGTGTAGACCGAATAGTGTCGGTTAAGGGAGTGATGCCTTTGTAATTAAGAGAAAAATGCGCAGTAATCTTTTTGAAGTAAGTAGTATATTTAGGCGTCGACTTTTGGGTTTAAGGCCAAACACCCTTAGTGTAATCGGAGATTTGTAGCCGATTTTGAAATAATAATGGCGATGGTAGTAGTAACCCTGAAATGCTTAATTGTGATGAATGGTTATGGTGAAATGACCTTTGTGGGTGATTATAAGTTTACTGGTTTGATATTCCGCGTGAAAAAAAAATTGGGAGCCTATAGAACTCGTGGAAGTAATCTGCAGTAATGGTAGGAATGATCGGATTCGAGTATCATGTAGGGTATATTGGTGAGTAACTTTAGAATGGTTAGAGATTGAAAGTTGGATCGGGATGTATGGAACATCTAAGGTTGGGAGACAACCGAAGTCGTTTGGCTAGGAATGAATCCAGTTGTTGGAGTTTTGGTAGTAAGAAAAGTATTCGAGAAATTCTAGACGGGGTGCGAAATTTAGATTCTAGTTGAGGAAAGTCCAGTGGCAGCACCAAAGGGGTTCGAGTGGACGTGGGAACCCGAAGCGGAGATGCGCAAGAACTATTCCGAGTTATTCGCTAGCCTAGACTTCGAGGACGAAGTCTAATCCAAGTGGGGGAGAGTTGTAAAGCTCGTATCCCAGTATGTATTTTATTTTTTATTAATTCTTTTCTCTTAAGTTTTATTTAACGTGGTTTCCGTTAACGGGGTTAGACGAATTGGACCTAATAGTTAATTATGTCAAATCGTTGGTTAGAGTGCGAGATGGAATTAGTTGAGGGATCAAATTGTTAAAGGGCCAAAACAATGTACATTTCGAACCATGCACAACCCAAAACCGATTTCATGTTTCATTTTGAGGGTGTTGGTTTCGTGGCTTGGCAAGGAAGAAAAGAGGAAAGAAAGGGAGAAGGAAAAACCCTACGGCCCCTCCCTCCCCTTCCCTTGTGAGTTCGGCCGAGAGAGAGTAGCAACAATAGAGAGAGTATAGAGAAACAAGAAAAAGTGAGAGAGCTCCATTTTTCGTATTTGTAAACGTAGCTGCAGAAAACTTCTGTTTCCCGGAGATTGAACGGTCGGATCGTCGTGATTTTTGGTGAACAGCTTCACGACATCTTCATCAACATTCTGAACGGTGGGATCGTGGTTTTGAGATCCAGAGGTCATGGTTTTGTGGGGTTCGGCACAGTAGTAACTTTGTTGTGATTTTTCTCCATTCTTGCTCTATTTTGGTTCCATACATCTTGATGTGCTTATTTCCAAGTGTATGATGGTTTTGTATGCCTCTAGTATAATCTAGACAAGACTTTGTATTGCTCTAATATTGGTGGTAGTGGATTTGAAGCGGCTCTAGTAGTCCTGTGGTTTTTACTCTCGATTTTGAGGGGTTTTCCACGCTAAAATTTTGGGGTCTCATTGTGGTTGTTGATTGTATGTTTTGGGGTTGTTTTTACTTGCACTTAGAATAACCTATTTGTTTGCATCCTCAAAGGTTCATTCGGGTCATTTTGGGTTAAGCTATGGCTTAATGGGTTACTAAGCATTATTTGTCATTTCATGTGAATTACACAGTTTCTGCCACTGTTTTGGTGAAAGCCATAACTTTTTATACGAACATCATATTGGGGTCAAATCAGTGCCAAAATCTCCCATTCTGAGTCTAGTAAGTTTCATATGTTTTACGGAAAAACCAGTTCGGACCATAGCTAGTGTCAAATTGCTATTTTGTACTAAAAGGTCCTGTTTTTCACTGTGCTGCAAGTCGGTTTTGTAAAATCCATAGTAAATTGTAGAAAAATCGTTAGAGTGCGTGCGATATGTCCCTGGAACCCTAAGACATGGGACTTTGTGATTATGGAAAACTATTCCTGGATTTATCAGTTTATAAGGGGTTTAACAGGTCCCGAACAGACCTGTGTGTTGAGAGTAAAAACTGGAAAATGTTTTTTATAATTTAGTAGTCGTGGCTTTGGGTTGGGGCGTCACTTTGACATTTGTTAACACTTATTTAGGTGGAAAAAGGTGAGCTGATGTTGGCCGGTTCGTGTTGCTGTTGAGGACATAAGCTTTGCTTTTGAGGTGAGTTCTCTCACTATATAGGATGGGAATTATATTTGTGTTACTATAGCTCGAGTGTGATAGTTATGATTGTTTGTTGATATTATTGTGTTATGGGGTATATATAGTTGTGTATATATATTGAACTGTGATTGATGTACTTCTTGATGGTTGTTCCAATAAGTATATGTGTTTGTATAATAAGTTGCGATTATACCTTCTTGATGGTCGTTCCAAGGAGTATAAGGTTTATTGTTAATGGTGATATATTTTCTTGATGGTTGTTCCAAGAAGTATATGTGTTTGTATAATGAGTTGTGATTATACCTTCTTGATGGTCGTTCCAAGAAGTATAGGGCTTATTATTAATCGTGATATATTTTCTTGATGGATGTTTCAAGAAATATATGTGCTGGTGTATTTGGTATATATAAATTTGGGTGCAGGACGTGATTGCATGGTATGAGTTGGTTGCGATAACTAGATGTTTAAGGGTGATGCTGATATAATTGCGATCCTATTTATGGTTTGAATTCACTAAGCTTCGTGCTTACCCCCTCCCAATATCTTATGATTTCAGGTGCGAGTAGCAGTCGGGCATGACGGTACACACGGGCGTGAGGCGAAGACTGTTTAAGTTAAATTTTAATTAAATGGGGATTTAATTATATAACTTTTCCGCTGCTTGAACTTTGTTTGACGGTTTAAACCAACGACGTTTATTTTTATTGTAATGGGATTTGTTAACTTGTGGTTTGATTATAGTGAAATGCATTATTTTTGAAAATTTAAATTCCTTGTAATTTTTGGGACATTACAACTTCTCAGCAATCAGTGAATATAATGACAACTACATCCATTCCTCTCTTGGCTGATACTCCAGACGTCGCTGAAGCCTCATCTTCAGCTCCTCCAGTTCAGGTTGAGTCCGCGTCTAATGCTCCGGCTCAGCGAAGGACTATAAATCACCCAATTGATCAAATTCTTGGTGATCCAAACGTTGGTATTCAGACTCGACGAAGTGCAGGTAATATTTGTTTATCTGTTAATTTTATTTCACTAACTGAACCAAAGAAAGTAGATGATGCCCTCACATATCCAAACTGGGTCAGCGCCATGCAAGAAGAGCTGACTGAATTCGAAAGAAACAAAGTTTGGAAACTTGTTGGAAGACCAATTGACAAAACAGTGATAGGCACTAAATGGGTCTATCGAAACAAGTTGGACGATCATGGAACTGTAACCCGCAACAAGGCTCGTCTTGTTGCTCAGGGATACAGACAAGAGGAAGGCATAGATTATGACGAAACATTTGCTCCAGTAGCAAGATTAGAATCTATTCGTCTATTCTTAGCATACGCTGTACACAAAGACTTCAAAGTATATCAGATGGATGTTAAATCAGCGTTTCTAAATGGAAAGCTGAATGAAGAAGTCTATGTGGAACAACCTCCATGATTCTCAGATCCTAAGCGTCCAGGTTATGTTTATAAACTGGATAAGGCACTTTATGGCTTAAAGCAAGCTCCACGTGCATGGTATGACACTCTTTCTACTTATCTCCATATTGAAAATTTTGAGCGATGTAAAATCGACAAAACTCTATTTTTCAGGAAAGTAAAAGGTCATATCATTCTTGTTCAAATATATGTTGATGATATTATATTTGGCTCTACTAACCCTGATCTTTGTACTCGCTTCGCTGATAGAATGAAAGATGAGTATAAGATGAGCATGATGGGTGAACTAACATATTTCCTTGGTCTTCAGATAAAGCAAAATGAAAAAGAAACTTTCATTAATCAGGGAAAGTATGTTAAAGATATGCTGAAGAAATTCGACTTAACTGAAAGTTCAGCTATGAAAACCCCTATGGCACCACCGCTGACACTTGATAAGGATACTAAGGGTATTCCTGTTAATGTCACTTTGTACCATGGGATGATCGGCTCTCTTTTGTATCTTACAGCTAGCTGACCCGATATTATGTTTGCAACATGCTTGTGTGCACGATATCAAGCTGAACCTAAGATATCTCATATGAAAGCTGTAAAGCGAATTTTTCGATATCTTAAGGGTACAGCGAATGGATAGGAAAAGCACCACAGGAGGATGTCAGCTCCTGGGTGGAAAGTTGGTAAGTTGGACAAGTAAAAAGCAAAACTCAGTGTCCACATCTACATCTACAGCTGAAGCTGAGTATGTAGCCGCTGGAAGCTGCTGTTCTCAGGTCTTGTGGATGAGAAATCAACTACTGGACTATGACCTTCAACTCTCAAATATTCCAATCTATTGCGACAGCACAAGTGCCATCGCAATAGCCAATAATCCAGTGCTACACTTAAAGACAAAACACATCGAAATCAGGTATCATTTTATCAGAGATCATGTGATGAATGGTGATATAGAACTTCACTTTATCCCAACTGCTTATCAGTTAGCTGATCTGTTCACCAAACCTCTTGATGAGACAAGATTCAACTTTCTCATCAGCAAGCTTGGAATGCTGAACTTTGAAGATTAAAATCTTCAGCGGTTCACATTTGATCAGCGATACGATTATACAAACTTGTATAGCCCTCGGGATAAAATCAATTTTTATAACCTATTCTATCATCTTCTCTTTGATTAGACTTGATTCGCTGATATCAAGGTATGTTTTTTTTTCTCTCTGACAATCGCATGTAAATGCAAGATTTCAAAATAAATTACATCGCTGAATATCTCTTCTTTATTAGCGATACTTTGAAATTTATAAAAACCTTCACTGATATTTCTAAATTCAGTGCTTCATGTTTCAAAAGTGTCCCTGAGTTTTCAAAACCTCAGAGACAACCAAGAATATGAAAGGACAGTTGTGACGTCATTGCAACGGATAAGCCATGACACGTTCTTCTTTCTGACACACGTTTGCACGTTTCGTTTACTCGCCAATCAAATGCAAACATGTGTCCGTGTCATGATGAAAATCTTTTCCCGCTCAAAATTTTCTCTTTCTAAAATCTCTCTATATAAACAAATTCTTCGTTTATATTCTCCTTTTACGCGAACTTCTCCTCCAAGCATAAAAAGGATTCACTGTTGCATTTTGCTTCTCGATTTTTCAAGAAAAACTGTTCATCTTCTTCAAACATCAAAGGTTAATAGTTGTTCTTCAAGTTTAAATGCAAATAAATTGTTTCTGATCTTCTCATTTACCAAATGCAAATAACTTGTTTCTGATCTTCTCATTGTTTTAACAAGATCAAACAAAAGAACTTCTCAAAAATGAAATCATTTTCTTTCATGGTTTTATGAACACAACCATTTCATAGTTGTTCTTCAAGTTTAAATGCAAAAATCTTAAACTTGTTCTTCATCCGTTTTTCCAGAATCCCAATCTTCAAAGGAAACTGGAAAACAAGATTTTTATTGGGTTTGCAGTTCGTTTTTTTTAAACAAGAAAAATCCTAATCTTCATTAAGACAATTTTTGCCTGAATGAAATGGACAAAATTCGAACCATCTTATTGGAAAACCCTTTCCTCATTAAGATTATTCTTATTTGTTAATCTTTGGTTGAACTGATAATACAGAAAATGGCATCTTCTGACATTCCCAAGAACACCCACGCTGAAAACACTACTGCTGATGATACTGCTGAGGAAATGGAAATCCTCAAGGCTCCTCAGGTCAAGTTCTTTCTTGACAAGCTGGATTGGACTAAGGTAAACAACCTTTATGCGCTTCTCGAGTTTCGTCCTCGAAAGCAAGTCACACATCTAGATGATGCTGTGAAATTCCTCAAGAATTGTTGCATCTCCACAGCCCTAACCATAACCCCTTCCGCACATCAGCTTTTGTTATCACAATTCTGGTACTCTGCCAGACACTCTCAGTTACCATCAGCCAAAGACCCCTCCAAAACAATTGACTGCATCCTCTGCGATATCGAATATGGCACCATGAAGATCACCCATGCCATCATTCGCAAAGCCCTCAGCCTTCCCATCGCAACCAAAGAAAAACCCTTCGTTCCCCTCCCTGACCCCAAGAAAAACTTAGACAGGGAAGCCATCATTGCATTCTTTGATGCAATGGGCTATGTATGGGAAACTGGAAGGGATATGAAGCCCGAGAAGAAGCTGACCATTATCAAGAAATCAAAAATGCCCAGCGAGATGAATTTCATCTTCGCCCATGTGATCAGCTGCATGACTGCCAAGAGCGGCTCCTCTAACCAAGCCGCTAAACCTCAGCAAGCAATGGGATATGCATTGCTGAAAGGTCTACATATAGACTGGGCATCGATCATCTATGATGACCTGGTACTCAGAGTGGACACCGTCGCTGACAGACCTCCATGGGTTCCGTATCCTCGGTTCATCAGCGCCATATTCCAAAAAGGTCTGAAGGACAGCTATCCTCAAGAGGGTGACCTGAAGCTTTCTCTGGTTGGCCCTAAGATACTCGACTTCAAACCAGTGGCGAATGAGGTACGTCTTTCTACGCTCTTAACTCTTCTAAATCCCTCTACTTCTTCTACTTCTGCAGCTCCTTCAGCGGACAAACTCACCGATGATACCCCAGCTGCAACCCCCATTCCTCTTAAAAGGAAACATTCTGACACCCAACTTGGTTCCAAAAGAACTAAGAAACCCAAGGAGCAATCCAAGCAATCTCCTGCTAAAGTCTCCTCAGCTCCTCCTGTTGAGCTGAAGGAAAGTTCAGTGGTACGTTCTGCCACACCTGAACAAGCCACCCACTCTATCCCGACTTCAGCGTCTCCAAACGCTGAGGTTACAAACTTGGAAACTACCCAACCTCCCTCAGTCTCTCAAAAGACTGATGAAGTGATTCTCAGCGATTCCAACACTGAACTCAGTAACCAACCTCCATTCTTATCCTTCGCTTCTCCCTCTACTCATTTGGACACCACTCCAGTTATCACTGAAGCACCTGTCATTCCTCCAGAAGCTAAAGAAAATACTCTTCAAGGAGTGATGGGCATAGGGCCTGCAGAGCTAACCATACGTCCACGTACTCTCGCTGACGATATGGAACTTTACTCAGGAACCTGTGATTTTGATGAATTCACCAATCCTCCTGCAGGTACTCACCAACCCCTATACACTATTACTAAACCCCAAACTTCTGAGCTTTCCTCTGTTCACAAGTTTTTATATGTTACAGGTCCTAATTTGGGAGACATCAACGCGTCTCTGAAGACTGTAGAGACAAAGCTGACAGGTCTCACCTCTACTCTTTCCGGCAACTCTTCAGCGGTAAAAATCGTTGGAGAAAATCTTACAAAGCTTACAACCGTTGTCGAAAAGAATGCCTCCAAAGCTGATGTGGAGAAGGTTGATAAATCACTCGATGATTTTGCCAAAGTTCTAGCTGACATCTACACAGACTACCTCGACATCAAGAAATCAGTTGACACCATGTCCAGCGAAGTCACAACGCTGAAGACATCGGTTGGCACACTAGAAGGTGATATGTCTGCTGTAAAGGCTGATGTCAGTTCAGTAAAAACTGATATGAGTTCTGTGAAGACTGATGTCAACACGATGAAGAATGACATCTCTTCTATTCAGAACTTGTTGCAGCAGATCCTGACCAACACAATCGCCCCTGCACCTGCCCCTACTCCTGCACCTGAGCATTTTACTCCGGCAGATCGTGCTGAACTTGTCAAAATCAATCCTGGTATTTCTGTTCTTCAAAACAGATTATCAACGATTGAGACTTATGTGGGGGTCCCTGGCCAAGAAGACAAGGAGAAAACCACGGCTGCTGAATCATCTCATTCCTCCCCCAGTCATCATGAAAAAGAGGGGGAGAAGAGCGCTGAAGACCCTTCCAAGAGCGCTGAAGACCTTTCCCATGATGAATCTATCAGGGGAGAAAAGAATGAAGACCTCACCTTCAATGAAGAGGGTGAGAAGACTATTGAAGCGGAAGCAGTCGCTGGACCTCAGGGAGATGAACACCCTGAGGGAACCAAGAAACTCGCCTCTGTATCTGAGGGGGAGCAACTCGAAGAAGAAGCTGAAGAAACTGAGTCTGAAGCTGAAGATGAAGAAGCCATCGACTTGTCTGATGCAGAACCATCCTCTTCTCCAAAGAATGATGATGACGAAGATGACGATGATGATGATTCTTTTATCGTCAAGCCTGCTCAGAGAACTAAAGCTCTTAAAGGGATTCTGATAAATGAACCTTCAGGGGAGCGGACAAAGACAAAGCCATCAGCATCTGAAGCTGACAAAGGCAAAGGAAAAGGTGTCGCTGAAGATGAAAATCTGATGATCTTGCTTAACAAGCCGGTTTGTCAGGTACATTAATCTTACACAACATCCCTCCTCTATACACTTTATCAGTTCTCTACCTCCGCAAACCTCTATACATAATCCCATTCTTTCCATCTCTGTTCTACCCATGTTCTTACTTGTAAGATCGTTGTGTTTCAGCTAGTCCTCTCCCCTGTTTGAGGATATCGCTGAAGTTCCTACAATTGCGACTTCATCAACAATAATCCCAGCTCCCAACGCTGAAGAAATAATCCCAGTCTTAGATTTAATCTCTGAGACTGATGAACCTGAAGAACAGATGCTCTCTCACAAAAACAGACCTTCCTTGGCTCCTCAAAAGCTAAGTGAAGAGGATCAAGAAAAGAGAGATGCAATGATCAAGAGACTCGAAGATCAGCGAATCATTCTGAAGCGTGATCAACTTCCTTCTGTTCCTCCAAAGTTCAGAGTTTCCCAAAAGGAATACAAGGAACACCTCAGAGCTGAACGCTTAATCGCTGAAAGAAAGGAAGCTGAAGAAAAAGATAGAGAATACGCCATCAAGCTTACTCAACGATCAATAAAAGACCTCAAGCTGAAAAGAGTTCCCATTGATGTTCAACGTCAGCTATGGGATGATGCTCAAAAGATCGTTAGAGAAAAGACTAAGGTCTCTGACACGACTTTGGAATGGGCTAAACAAATGCTGACCTATCGATCTAGACCATCCAAAATCATCAAAGTAAATATCAGAGGAATACTATACGCCGACGTTCCTGTTGTTGAAGTGGATGTCTATAGAGAAGACAAGACCAAGCAAACTTTCTATGCTGCTACCTTAGAAAAGTTTGGTCTCTCTGAATGGTTAGAAACGAAATTAGCCATTCAGGGATTGCGCTCAAAGTTCAAAAGCCATGTCGAGAAGAACTTAAACAAACAGATCGACCTGCTTTCCTCTGCTGTGGATATTCCTCCACTTCCTCCTCAACAAAGAAAAGTCTATGCTAAGAAAAAGAAAGTCTCTGATTCAGGTCCTCCTATACGGAATGAAACAGGTATTGGTTTCTCTCGTGCTGAAGTTCTTGGCCCTGATGCTGATCTCTCAGCGCTTGACACCTCCCTACCACCTGGAGAAACTTTCATTCTTCGCACAGTTGTAAGTGATCCATATGGTATATTCTTTCTAGACTACGATGGAAACCATCACTTTCAACGTATCTCTGAGCTCCACATCGCTCCCATCGAACAACTCAGAGATCTATTATACTGGTGTGATGTCAGACGCGACATCAAAGCTAGACACCTGAAGCCCTTGATTTTTGAAGAAGCTCTGAAGAAAAAAGAATCAAGGAGTAGATGTCCCTGATTGGATGATTGCCACATCAATGACCCTTGATGAACAACTCATTAAGGAAGAACCTTTTGACGGATAGGATCGCCTTGTAATTCTTTCTATCCTTATCTGTCTACATCTTTTGTACTTGTAATTTTATTCGCTGTACTTGTAATTTTTCTACTTCCCTCTGTAATCTTTACAAAGTTTAAAGAAAAATTTCAGCGAACGTACTTTACTCCATCAGTACAGAAAATATCCCAGAAAACAGTAAAAGGGACAAATATTTTATGAGTTCTTTTTATCCTCATGTTTCATTAAATAGCAATTTTCTCTGTTGCTATGTCATAATCAAATAGGGGGAGATTGTTGATCCAAACCCTCAGTGATTTGATAATGACCCTCTCTTATATACTTAGTGAAAATTGTAAGTAAACAATATGTATCAGAGTTTCACTATCGCTGATAAGTACTAAGATCTTCCAGTACCGCTGATAGGAACTCTCGTTCTTTAGATTAAACATTCAGCGAAACTGTTCACCATAATACTCTGAGTTTGTTCAGTACTTATGGTGATCGCTGATAAGTTAGTTGTTTTACTTATGATCCCTGAAGACAAGTTTCACGTCAACATAGGTTCTACGCTAAAGTCGAAGATCAATCTCAAGAACCAGCGACAAGTCTCCTAATGAACTGATGCGGATCAGCGAAGACTCAGATTTGTCCACTCAACGTGAAGTATCAAGTACAGGACTTCAGCTATCGCTGAATTCTATCATTCGCTGATAAAGAATGATAGATCGCTGAATCAACGAAAAGTTGATCATGAAGTCCTCCGTACAAAGTACTTTTGTCTTAACCACCCTTGCACGACTCCGTACGATATGTCAGAAAAGAACCTCCTATTGTCTGAAATTGTACAACCACTCTGATACTACACTGTTCAAACATGCGGCTACTAAGGTTGTCAACAAAGGTCAATGACATGCAACCATTCAGTTGCCGCCACGTGTAAAGTGTAAACTGCAATGCACTAAATGCGTGCAGTATATAAGAAGAAGAACCCACTTCATTTTGAAGTAACTTGCTAACTCTGGACAAGTTCATCCTTCTTATCTTGAGATAGGTTATTATTAGTAATTTCTTTCTCATTCTTAGTGCAAGAAACTTAGTGTTCCAACTTGTTTAGATTTAGGATTTATCCTTAATCTTGTTTCCGCAACAAGCTGTAAATTGTTAATGATTTATCAATAAACAATTTAGAAAAGTAAAATCTGGGTGTTTGTATTCAACCCCCCCCCCCCCCCCACCTTCTACAAACTTGTATAGCCCTTTGGGACCAACAAGGAGGATTGAGAAGAGGTAAGAGAGTAGAAAGACGTACCTCGTTTGGCAGAGACTTGAAGTCGAGCACCTTAGGGCCACCCTGAGAGAGTCTCAGATCACCCTCTTTTGGGTATTTGTCCCCAAGTCCTTGTAGAAATATGGCGCTGATGAATCTGTGATATGGAACCAATGTTGGTCTATCAGCCATATCTACTCTGAACGCAAGATCGCCATAGATGATCGAGGCCTAGTCAACATGGAGACATTTCAGCAATGCATAGCCCATTGCTTGCTGAGGTTGAGCGGCTTAATCAGAGGAGCCGGACTTCGCTGTCATGCAACTTATCAAGTGAGCGAAAATGAAGTTCATCTCGCTGGGCATCTTTGACTTCTTGATCAGGGTCAGCTTCTTCTCAGGGAGTCCATCTCTCCCTGTGTCCCATGTGTAACCTATTTCATCAAAGAAGGCAGTGATTGCTTCCCTATCAGCATAATTTTTGTGGTTTGGCAGAGGGACAAAGCGTTTTTCTTTGGTAGCTGTGGGTAGGCTGAGTGCACGCCTGATAATGGCGGGGTTGATTTTGGTGGTGCCAAATTTGGTGTCACAGAGAATGACATCAAGTAGTTTCTTAGGGTCTTTGGATGAAGGAACCTGAGCTCGTCTGACAGTATACCAGAACTGAGATAGAAGGAATTTATGGGCAGGGGGTACGGTAGTAAGGGCTGTAGATAAGCAACAGGTTTTTAGAAAGTTTACAGCATCATCCAGATGGCTGACTTGCTTTTTCGAAGGAAAATCGAAAAGCGCATAGAGATTGATGTTGTTGAAAGTAACTTTCTCAAGCGTGAACTTGACCTGAGGAGCTTTGATGAGAGTCAGTTTCTCAGCAGCAGGAGATTTCTCAGCAGTAGGAGCAGCAGTAGAAGATGCCATTGCTGTTTATCATGTCAACCAAAGAACAGAGATAAAGAATACACTCTTAATGTGGAAAGATTTTCCAAAAATATGTTTTAGGGTCTTGCACATTCCATCCAGACAAGAGATTTCTTAATGGAGAATTAGGGTTTTTCTAGTTTTGACAAAAAGAGACAAAAACCAGTGAAGTCTTATTTTCCAGTTTCCTATTTCTTAAAAGATAAGGATTCTGGAAAAACATATGAGGTTTCAAGTTTAAAGATTTTGAGATGTAAACTTGAATAACAACCATGAAGGTTGTGTTCATAAAACCATGAAAGAAATGATTTCATTTTTAAAAGTTCTTTTGTTTGATGTTGTAGAAACAATGAGAAGATCAGAAACAAGTTAAAACAGGTAAATAATTAGAATATTAACCTTGTTGTTGAAAAAGAAGATGAACAGTTTCTGGAAACAAGAGTTCAAGATGCAACAGTAATTCTTTTCTTTTAAGAGAAGTTGTTCGCGTAAAGGAAAAATATAAACTCGAAATAGTTTATATAGAGAGTAGAGAGAGAGAAAAACTATAGCGGGAAAGTTTTTCATCATGACACGAACTCGTGTTTGCATTTGATTGGATGAGAAAACGAAACGTGCAAACATGTGTCAGAAAAAGAACGTGCCAGGGTTTATCCATTTGATTACGTCACAAACGTCTTTTCATATTTTAGGATGTCTCTGAGGTTTTTGAAAGCTCAGGGACACTTTAAAAAAAATGAAGCACTGAATAGAAATATCAGTGTTAGGTTTTAGAAATTTCAAAGTATTGCTGATAAGGAAGAGTTATTCAGCGATACAATTTGTTTTGAAATCTTGCATTCATTTGCGAACGTCAGCGAGTAAAGAGAACATATCATGATTATCAGCGAATCAAGTTTGTTCAGAGAGAAGATGATAGAATGGGTTATAGAAGTTTGTTTTATCCTGTCGCAGATTAAATGTGAACCACTGAAGATTTTATTCTTCAAAGTTCAGCATTCCAAGCTCGCTGATGAGAAAGTTGAATCTTGTCTCATCAAGAGGTTTGGTGAAAAGATCAGCTAACTGAAAATCAGTTGGGATAAATTGAAGTTCTGTATCACCATTCATCACATGATCTCTGATAAAATGATACCTGATTTCGATATGTTTGGTCTTTGAGTGTAGCACTGGATTGTTGGCTATAGCGATGGCACTTATGCTGTCGCAATAGATTGGAATTTTTGAGAGCTGAAGGTCATAGTCCAGTAGTTGATTTCTCATCTACAAGACCTGAGAACAACAGCTTCCAGCAGCTACGTACTCAGCTTCAGCGGCGGAGGTGGACACTGAGTTTTGCTTTTTACTTGCCCAACTCACCAGCTTTCCACCTAGGAGCTGGCATCTTGCTGTGGTGCTTTTCCTATGCATCTTGCAACCTGCAAAATCCCTATCTGAATAGGCGATTAGATCAAACCCTGAGTCTTTGGGATACCAAAGACCTAGGTTAGGAGTACCCTTAAGGTAACGAAAGATTCGATTTACAGCGATCATATGAGATTCCTTAGGTTCATCTTGATATCGTGCACACAAACATGTTGCGTACAAAATATCAGGTCGACTAGCTGTAAGATACAGAAGAAACCCGATCATCCCACGGTACGTCGTGACATTAACAGGTATTCCAGAGGGATCCTTGTTTAGTGCCATAGGGGTTTTCATAGCTGAACTCTGAGTTAAATCAAATTTCTTTAGCATATCTTTAACATACTTTCCCTGATTAATGAAAGTTCCTTTTTCATTTTGCTTTATCAGAAGACCAAGGAAATATGTTAGCTCACCCATCATACTCAATTTATACTCTGCTTTCATCCTTTCAGAGAAACGAGTACAAAGGTCAGGGTTAGTAGAACCAAATATAATATCATCGACATATATTTGTACAAGAATGATATGACCTTTTACTTTCCTGAAAAATATAGTTTTATCGATTTTACCACGCTCAAATTGTTCAATATGGAGATAAGTAGAGAGATTGTCATACCATGCACGTGGAGCTTGCTTTAAGCCATAAAGTGCATTATCCAGTTTATAAACATAACCTGGATGCTTAGGATCTGAGAATCCCGGAGGTTGTTCCATGAAGACTTCTTCATTCAGCTTTCCATTAAGGAACGCTGATTTGACGTCCATTTGATACACTTTGAAGTCTTTGTGTACATCGTAAGCTAAGAGTAGACGAATAGCTTCTAGTCTTGCCACTGGAGCAAAGGTTTCGTCGTAATCTATACCTTCCTCTTGTCTGTATCCCTGAGCAACAAGACGAGCCTTATTGCGGGTTACAGTTCCATGTTCATCCAACTTGTTTCGATAGACCCATTTAGTGCCTATCACTGACTTGTCAGATGGACGAGGAACAAGCTTCCAAACTTTGTTTCTTTCAAATTCAGCCAACTCTTCTTGCATAGCGCTGACCCAGTTTGGATCTTGGAGGGCATCATCTGTTTTCGTTGGTTCAATCAGAGAAATAAAGTTAACAAATAAACAAATATTACTTGCACTTCGTCGAGTATGAACACCAGCATTTGGATCACCAAGTGTTTGATCAATTGGGTGATTAATAGTCCATCGCTGAGCCGGAGCATGAGTCGCTGACTCAACCTGAACTTGAGGGGCTGAAGATGAGGCTTCAACAACTTCTGGTATATCAGTTAAGAAAGTAGTAGGTGCAGATGTCATTACATTCACTGATTGCTGAGAAGTGGATGGAATGTTTGAGACATTTGGTTCGGAAGCAGGCATAGTGTTTAGAGGAACAGCTGAGACCCATGAAGTTTCAGCTTCACTATTCTGCATGTTTGGGATGATAGTAGGACCATCATCTTCAACGGGATGAGTATGAGGAGTGGGAATGTCTTCTGAATCACCAAGATGAGAAAACATCCATTGATTCAGTTCTTCAGTATCAGCGGAAGGTCTAGAATTCGCTGAATGGGATTCGTCAAAGGTGACGTGAATCGTTTCTTCTACAGTCTGTCTTCTACGAATGAAGACTCTGAAGGCTTTGGAGATTGAAGAATATCCAAGAAAGATTCCATCATCAGCCTTAGGATCAAACTTTCCAAGGGCATCTCTGTTGTTCAGTATGAAACACTTGCATCCAAAGATGTGAAGAAAGCTGATTGAAGGCTTTCTCCCATGAAAAAGTTCATAGGCTGTCTTTTTGAATCTTTTGACTATCGGCGACCTGTTTTGCATAAAACAAGCAGTGTTGACAACTTCTGCCCAAAACTGAGTAGGCAGGTGAGAATTGCTGAGCATTGAACGTGCAGCTTCATTGATAGTTCTATTTCTTCTTTCAGCGACTACATTTTGTTGCGGGGTTCTCACTGAAGAGAAGCTGTGAGAAATACCCTTACTCTTAAAGAGGGAATCAAGAGTACTGTTTTTGAGTTCAGTCCCATGATCACTCCTTATTGAGCGAACGGTCATATTGTACAGGACTTCCATTTTCCTGACAAAGGTGATGAGTTCTTCAGGGGTGTCACTCTTAGAACTGAGAAACATTACCCAGGTATAGCGAGAGAATTCATCAGCTATGACCAATGTATATTTTTTTCCAGCGATGGTTGTTTGTTAACAGGGCCAAACAAATCCATATGGAGAAGTTGTAGAGGAGATGACACTGAGGAGACTTGCTTTGACTTGAAGTTTAGATTAGAAAGCCTCTTATGCCATAGCCAGTTGACATCAGATGAGGCTTTTGAGAAGAAACAGGAGTTCTCAGTGGTTGTTGAGTCCATGTTTATTAGATAAACATTTTCCAAACGATAACCGTTGAGAGCTATCTTCTCCTTTTTGTCAGCGACAAAGCAGGATTCCTTAGTAAAGATTACTTTGTTATCCATGTTGCAAAGCTGACTGATGCGTAGAAGATTATGCTTCAGCCCTTCAACATATGCGACTCTTCTGAAGGTTGTTGTACCATTAGAGAGTACATCAAACCCTCGGGTGTGTCCTTTTCCATTTCTACCGAAAGTCACAGAGGGACCCTTCTCTTCCTTATACTCAGTGAGCAGGTTATTCTTACCAGTCATGTATCTAGAGCATCCGCTATCGAGATACCAGATACCCTTCTTAACCTGCAAACAAAGGAAGATTAGTTTAACTTGGGCACCCATTTCATCATGTGTACACACTTGTCAGTGGAGGTAGATGGAATGGAAGGTTCAGCAGTCTTCGCAGCATTTGAAGATTCAGCTTTGTTTTCAGTCTTCACTTTGGTTAATTTCTTAACCTCAGTGGTCTTCTTTGCCTTGGGGGCAATAATCTTCACCTTAGCTATCTTTTCAGCTTTAGTTGTTGTAGGGCTCTTACTAGCAATATGATTTATAAGTCTACGGTGATAACATTTCCTATAACTAAAATTAGTTTTAGGACCATTTGCATGCTTAGCCGTTAGTTTTAAATGAGCAGGGTTAGCACAAAGTATACCTTTGGTATTGGAAATGAGAGGAACTACCAGTTCTTCAGATTTTTTACCAATTATATCCACTTTAAGTCTAGGAGTAGATCACTGAATAAATCCAGGGATCTTGTTCTTAGAAGTAGAGGGATAAGTCACTGAAGCTTTAGAAGCATTCAGCTTAGGTACAAAGGTACCCTTCTGAGGTTTTTGGTTAAAAGCAATTCCTTTACCTTTGTCTTTAGAGACTGAGGTAGGTTTTGGATAAAAAAAATTTCTCTTTACCTTTAGAAGTTAAGGTAGAGATTTCCTCAGGGATAGGATGTTTTGAAGAGGAACACTGAGAAGAGAAAGTGTCAGGGATAGATGATACGAACATTCCAAACTTAAGCATGGAACGGTCAGTGGTTGGTTCTTCAGTTTCATCTTTGTAACCAAGGCCGCGTTTATCACTCAGGGGAATCTGAGACTTAATTATCTTAGTGATCGTTGTTGAGGATTTATACCATCCATCAACAGTAGCTTTTTCAGCTTTTAATGCAGCGATAGCTTCTTCGCGCTCGATTTTGACTAGCTGATTTATATGAACTTGATCTTTAAAATCTTCTTCAATTTTAGAAAGCTTTTCTATTTTAAGGTGAGAGTTTTTAAGCTGTTCAGCGAGATCAAGGTTTTGATTTTCAATAACAGTTTTGCCATTCATGGCTTCATATAAACTTCTGGTCAGCAGATCGATTTTTCGAAGACTATCAGCTTCATCAATATTTAAAATATTGGTAAAGAAGGAAGGTGATACCTTAGTAGCAGAGGTTGAAGTTGAGGGAATATCAGACTTTTCTTCCTCATCTTCAAGTTTGGCCATGAGACAGAGATTGGCTTCATCATCATCTTCAGAATCTGTAACACCCCCCTTACCACGACACAATATTGTCCGCTTTGCCCCACTGGCTCACGGCTTTTTTCTTGGCGACCTGGCAAGGACTTCGCAAGGAATTCCCAGGAGGTCCCCCATCCTGGTACTACTTCCACCCAAGCACGCTTAACCACAGAGTTCCCAAGGAACTCGCATGCTTGTGGCCCCAAAACGCGTTGTGTCTGGTAAGGCCAAGGTTTACTAATATACCCAGCATCTCTCCTGTCCACGACCGATGTGGGATATGCCTAAGGTGTTACACACCCCCCCCCCTCAGGGACTCATCGTCCTCGATGAGGTTTGCCCCACATCTCGAACGGCACAGGAGTGGTTCTGATACCATTTGTAACACCCCCTTACCATGACACATTATTGTCCGCTTTGCCCCACTGGCTCACGGCTTTGTTCTTGGCGACCTGGCAAGGACTTCGCAAGGACTACCCAGGAGGTCACCCATCCTGGTACTACTCCCATCCAAGCACGCTTAACCACAGAGTTCCCAAGGAACCCGCATGCTTGTGGCCCCAAAACGCGTTGTGTCTGGTAAGGCCAAGGTTTACTAATATACCCAGCATCTCTCCTGTCCACGACCGATGTGGGATATGCCTAAGGTGTTACAGAATCAGATGATTCTTTTTCGTCAAAGGCAGCCCAATCATAGTCAGCCATCAGGTCTTTGCCTTTCTTCTTAAAGGTTTTCAGCTTTGAATACCTTTCTTTCAGCTTTTTGTATTTTTCATCTCTAGTCCTGGGAGCAAAGTTTTTCTTGGGAAAAGCTGAGGATCTAGAGACTTTCTTTGACCTGCACTCGCTAGCAAAATGTCCTATCTTTTCACGGTTATATCATGTAGCGGTAGCCTTATCAATAGGATTCGATGATCTTGGCTTGTCAGTAATAGCAAGAGGTTTGTTCTTTCTGAAATTTGTCTTATTGGCGAATCTACTGAATTTATTAGAAAGGAGAGCCATAGATTCATCAAGATCTGAAGAGTCAGGATCTGATGAACATTCAGAGTTAGACTCCAACTCAGTGATAGTGATAGTAGATCGCTGAGTGGTAGGTGACTCTGAGATTAAAGCAACAGGGGTGCTTTTGGTATCTTTTACAAGATTCTTCTTAAGATGACTCGATTGCTCATGATTAAGCATCATGCCATATAAGGTAGAAAGAGTCATGGATTTTAGATCCTTTGATAGCTTGAGACACATTGAATAACTGTCCCAGCTTTCAGGTAAACATTCTAAGAACTTTGTCAGTACTTCAAAGTTAGAATATTCGTTACCAACAGTTTTTAGATCTATTATTAAGCAGTTAAAACGTTGGTGTACTTCAGAGAGAGATTCATTCTTACCCCAAATGAAGCTTTAGTACTATCTTACCAGGTTGATCTTACGTGAGTCCTGGACTTTAGACGTACCTTCATACTAAACACAGATTGTGTCCCACATGGCTTTGGAGGTTTTCAGGTTCATGACGGAATGGTAGACTTCGTCAGGTAGAGCCATGGAAATAATGGATCTGGCTTTAGTGTCGATAGCCACTTTCTTCTTATCTTCATATGTCCACATATGAATTTCCTTGGGAACCAACCTTTCTGGAATAGCAGCTCTATTCTCAGCGGCTGGAACTTCAGGATAAATTCTAACAGGAATATATTGGGTTGTTTTCAAGATAGTAAGGCATAGTAGGGTCTACACCTTCTAAGAAGAGAATCATCCAATTTTTCCACGGATTAAAGTTATCTCTGGAGAATCTAGGGGGTTTTGCAAGAGAACCGTTGTCAATATAGTTAGTGTTTGTGTTGGTAGCCATTTTAAGAAATAGCAAGGAAGAAGAGATTAGTATAGATAAGATCTTGTTTATGAGATTAAACAAATCTGCTCTGATACCACTTGTTGGTCCCGAAGGATTATACAAGTTTGTAGAAGGGGGGGTTGAATACAAACACACTATTTTTACTTTCTAAATTGTTTATTGATAAATCTTAAAACAATTTACAACTTGTTGCGGAACAAGATTAAGGATAAACCTAATCTAAACAAGTTAAGAACACTACGTTTCTTGCACTAGAAATAAGATAGAAAGGAGATAAGAATATTACGATTAATTTTCTAACACTAAGAGAAAAAGAAGAAGATGGCCGAGCACTTCATTTCTGAAGTAGGGTTCTTCTTATATACTGCATGCATTTAATGCATGTCTGTGTTACTTTACACGTGGCAGCAGCAAGGTGGTTGCATGTTTTGACATTTATAGACAACCTTAGTAGCCGCATGGTGCACAGTGTAGAATCAGAGTTTGTTGTACGATTCTAGACAGAAGGGAGGTCCGTTCTGACATTTCGTACGGAGACGTGCAAGGGGATAGACAAAAGTAACTTGTAGAGTAGACCTCATGATCAGCGTTCGTTGAACAGTTCTTTATCATCGAATGATAAAGGTCAGCGAGTGCTAAGGTCTTCTACTTGATACTTCACATTGAATGGACAGGTCTTGCTTCGCTGATATCTGCATCAGTTCATTAGTAGATTTGTCGCTGGTTCTTGAGCTTGATCTTCGACTTCAGCGTAGAACCTATGTTGATATGACACTTGTCTTCAAAGATCATAAGTAAACAACTATAACTTATCAGCGATCATCACAGATACTGAACAGGCTCAGAGCTACTGGATGAACACTGTTCGCTGAATGTCTAATCTAGAAAGTGGGAGTTTCTATCAGCGGTACTGTAAAGTCCTACTACTTATCAGCGATAGTGAAACTCTAATACATATTGTTTACTTACAATTTTCACTAAGTGTTTAAGAGAGGGTCATTATCAAATCACTGAGGGTTTGGATCAACAAATAGATCGTTGATCGTCAAAAGATTCAACAAAACTGCCTACGAACTTTTCCACGGAAGAAAACCATCTATCAGTTTTCTTCACATCTTTGGTTGTCAATGCTTTATCTTAAACAACAGAGATGCTCTTGGAAAATTCGATCACAAAGGCGACGATGGAATATTTATTGGATATTCTTTTATATCCAAAGCCTTCAGAGTCTTCAATAAAAGAAGACAGACTGTAGAAGAAACCATTCATGTCACCTTTGACGAATCTCGTTCAGCGAACTCAAGATCATCTGCTGATAACGAAGAACTCATTCAGTGGATGTTTTCTCATTTCGGGGATTCAGAAACTACTCCTAACGCTGACCCTCAGGTCAACACTCCAACCGCTGATGATGATCCCATCATCATTCCTAGCATGCAGTATAGTGAAGCTGAATCATCTTAGGATTCAGCTGTTCCCATCAACACTATGCCTGTTTCTGAACCATCATCTGATATTCCATAAATCTCTCAGCAATCAATAAATGAAATTTGATATACGCTGCCAATCGTGGGTCTACTACCTAAATTCGCTGAAGCTTCCTCCCAGTGATTCCAGAGTTCCATTCTGGGTCAGTGGCTCTTGTTCCTACTCAACGATGGACCATAAATTATCCTATTGATCAATTTCTTGGTGATCCAAACGCAGGTGTTCAGACTCGACGCAGTGCATGTAACATTTGTCTTTATCTAAAATTTATTTCACTAACTGAAGCAAAGAAAGTTGATGATGCCCTCAGAGATCCAAACTGGGTCAACGTTATACAAGAAGTGCTGATTGAATTCGAAATAAACAAGGTTTGGAATCTCGTTCCAAGACCATCTGAGAAATCAGTGATAGGCACCAAGTGGGTCTATCGAAATAAGTTGGATGAAGATGGAACTGTAACCCGCAACAAAGCTTGCTTAGTTGCTCACGGATACAGACAAGAAGAAGGTATAGATTATGACGAAACCTTTGCCCCAGTGGAAAGACTCGAAGCTATTCGTCTATTTCTTGATTATGTTGTTCATAGACACTTCAAGGTATATCAAATGGATGTGAAATCAGCATTCCTCAATGGAAGGCTGAATGAAGAAGTCTACGTTCAACAACCTCCAGGATTCACTGATCCTAAGCATCCAGGTTATGTTTATAAGCTGGATAAGGCACTTTATGGACAGAAACAAGCTCCACGTGCATGGTATGACACTCTCTCAACTTATCTCCATATTGAAAAATTTGAGCGTGGTAAAATCGATAACACTCTATTTTTCAGGAAAGTAAAAGGTCATATCATTCTTGTTTAAATATATGTCGATGATATTATATTTGGTTCTACTAACCCTGCATTATGTGTACTCATTTCGCTGAAAGAATGAAAGATGAATATAAAATGAGTATGTTGGGTGAACTGAACTACTTCCTTGGACTCTAAATCAAGCAAAATGATAAGGGTACTTTTATCCACCATGGTAAGTATGTCAAAGATATGCTGAATAAGTTTGATCTTACTCAAAGCTCAGCTATGAAAACCCAATGGCACCGCCGCAGACACTTAACAAAGATCCTTCAGGGAAAACTGTTAATGTCACTGCGTACCGTGGGATGATCGACTATCTCCTTTATCTTACAGCTAGCAGTTCTGATATTATGTATGCTACTTGTTTGTGTGCACGATATCAATCTGAACCCAAAGAATCACATCTTATCGCTGTAAAGCAATTTTTAGATATCTTAAGGGTACTACCAACCTAGGTCTTTGGTATCCCAAAGACTCAGGGTTCAATCTAACAACCTATTCAGATAGTGATTTTGCAAGATGAAAATTGGATAGGGAAAGCACCACAGGAGGCTGTCAGCTCCTAGGTGGAAAGCTGGTGAGTTGGACAAGCAAGAAGCAAAGTTTGGTGTCCACCTCTACAGCTGAAGTTGAGTATGTAGCCGCTGGAAGCTGTTGTGCTCAAGTCTTATGGATGAGAAATCAACTATTAGACTATGATCTTCAGCTCTCCAAAAATCCAATCTATTGCGACAGCACCAGTGCCATCGCTATAGCCAATAATCCAATGCGACACTCAAAGACCAAACACATCGAGATCAGGTATCACTTTATCAGAGATCATGTGATGAATGTTGACATAAAACTTCACTTTATCCCATCTGAATTTCAGTTAGTTGGTCTTTTCACCAAACCTCTTGATGAGACAAGATTCAACTTTATCATCAGCGAGCTTGGAATGCTGAACCTTGAAGACTAAATCTTCAACGGTAAGGCATTGGATCAGACATAAATAAAATCTTATTCACTCATTTCCCATCTAATCGCTGAACAAAAATGATTCACTGAAATCAAGGTATGTTCTCTCTCTTTAAACGCTGAAGCTTACTTCAGTATGCTGGATTTCAAAATAATTTGCATCACTGAATATCTCTTCCTTTCAGTGATTCTTTTGAAAATCTAAATCTTCACACTGATGTTTCTAATCAGTGCTTATTTCTTTTAAATTATCCCTGAGTTTTTCAAAAAACCCTCAGAGACAACTAAGAAATGTGAAAGGATGTTTATGACGTCATCAAAACGGATAACCTATGGCACGCCTTTTTCTCTGACACGTTCATGGGACATGTCACGTCTCATGATGAGTTTCTTTTACCGCTCGTCACTTTCTCTCTCTACTCTCATTATATAAACCCTTGAGTTTATATTTTTACCTTTTACGCTCTCAAATTCTCCTAAAGAAGAAAGACTCTCTTGCATTTGCATTTGGATTTTAAGAACTGGTATTCATATTCTTCAAACATTCAACTAACAGGTTCTTATTTTCTTCTCTTGAATCCATTCTGTTACTAGTTTTGATCTTCTTCTTGCTAATACAAGATCAAACAAATGTGTTTTTAAACAATAAAATCATATTCTTCATGATTTTATGAATAAAACTTTTTTAAAGTTTTTCCATTAACTTTAAATTCAAAATATTAAACTTAAAACTTCATACGTTTTTCCAGAATTCTTTCCTTAAAAGGAAACTGGAAAACAAGAAAAGCCACTAGTCTTTAACTTCTTGTTAGAACTGTAAACCCTAATTTTACTTTTTCCTTTCCAAAAATGGAAACTGTAAACTTGTAAAACCCTTATTTTAGAACCTCATTCCATTTTAAGAATCTTCTTCTCTATTTTTGATGTTCTGAACAGATATGGCTTCCAACACTGATGTTGTTGCACCACTGCTCCCACTGTCCCTCTCTTCAAAAGGGCTGCAAACATGAAACATGATATTCATGAGATCACATTCACCACCAACAACCCATACGCTCTTCTTGAGTTTCCCAAGAAGACAATGGTAACTCATCTTGATGACGTTGTGAACTTCATCAAAACCCGCCCTCTCTCCACAACGATGACCATAACACCCCCTGCCCACAAAAGACTCCTTCAGCAGTTCTAGTACACTGCTCATCGTACCACTGATGTTTCTGCAAAAACCAAGAAGGAATACTCTATCATTAGTTTCGAGACCGAGCTAGGTGAAGCCTTCATTACTGCTGCAGCTATTCGGGGAGCACTGAACCTCCATACTGTCCCAAAGTCTCATCCCTTTGTCCCATTCCTTGACCTCAACACCGCTGAAGAGAAGGAAGAGATCGTCTCCTTCCTAGACAAAATGAAGTATATCTGGAACACTGGGCGTGAAGGCCCTGAGAAGAAGTTCACTACCGTTCTCAAGAACAGGATGCCATCGAAGATCAACTTCATCTTCACGCATGTCATTAGCTGCATGAAAGCGAAACACGGCTCCACTGACCAGGCTTCAAAGCCTCAGTTCCTGATGGCCTATGCTCTCCTCAAAGGCCTCCATGCCGACTACGCCAAAATCATATTCGAAGATATGATGGAAATGGTTGAAGCCCCTGACCGCCCCACCGCTGTCCCATACCCCCGTTTCCTTAGTGCCATCTTCGCATACGGCCTGAAAGAAGACTACCCTAAGCAGGGAGACCTGATACTCTCTCAGTTTGGCCCAAAATTCCTTGATTTCAAGCCAGTCCAGAACGAGGTACATCTTTCTACTTTACTCTCTCTTCCCCGCACTCCCTCTCATTCTTTTTGTATATCCCAGTTTGATCAGGTAACAACGAATAAAACGAAACGATTAATATTATTGAATGATTCAAGAGAGTTACATGTATTGGATTGAAATTCTCAACTCTCTCTCTTTCTCTCTAAACTATTAAGCTCATAAGCTTGAATGATTAATCTTCTAACCTAATTCTAGACAAATCAAACATTAAATACTTGGACCTATTACAACCAAGGCCCAAGCCCATAAACACTAATAAGTCCAATATTCAATATTAAGGCTTTTACAAATAGTAGTTAACTCTATAATTAAACTCTGTAAATCTTTATATAACTTTCTAATATGAAGGACATTTATGGTCCTAACAATCTCCCCCTAAAGTTATATAAAGAAAAAATGGTCTTGAAACCTTCAGGTCTTGATCTTCTCTCCCTCTTGAATCTTTGAAACACTTTTGTGTTTCATGTCTTCATGACTTTCAACGCTCCCCCTTGAATAAAGCTCTTATCTTCATATCTTCAACTTTATCAGCAGATTCAACAAATCTGTCTTTGAACAGTTGAGATTGCTTTCAGCTTTAGCTTTAAGAACTTGTAGATCTGAAATGCTCGAAGGAGGTAATAATGAATTGTAGCGAACACAACTTGATAAGGGATGAAAAGAATTGATCACATGTAGATGATTCAAATAACAACAGTTACTCCCCTCAACTTTTGCTAACTCCCCCTCAACTTGATAATCCGTTTCTTTGAACTTGTGCCATTTCTCCCCCTCATGATGAGCAGGAGCATTCGGAGCATCATGTACTTTCAAAGACGAAACTGATGAGTAGCAAAATACTAGATACAATGTTAAGTAACCAAGAGGGGGTAAAAATCTAACATAGAAACACAAAAGTAACTGTTATCACATCAATTAAAATAATTGAGTTGTAACATCCCAAAAATTTCGAGAAATTTAAAATTTTTAATTAAACATTTCGTATATAAAACCCATTAAATAATCCCAACATATCAGTTGCAAAATCATAAATATTGTTCATGTAACCAGAAACCAGCGGAAATAATGTTAATAAATAAAACTAATAATAGCCAGCTCATCCCGCGCGCCAGTGTGTACCCGTCACGCCTTAGAGCCACTCGTACCTGAAACCACAATTTATTGGGAAAAGGTAAGCACGAAGCTTAGTGAATTCAAACACCATAAATAACACAGTTATTCCACACTACCCCTAAAACAGATAGTGACACACAAACGATCATACAAGTCTACGAACAAATCATAAACATGCATATCCACACCCACCCACCTAAGAGGCACAAGTCGGTCCCACCGACCACATGATAAAACCTCCGGCCCCGCCGGATCCCCGGTCCCACCGAGTCTCTACGCCACCCCCGTATAAAATCCCCGGCCCCGCCGGATTCCTCGGTCCCACCGAGTTAAAATGTCATCATAATCTCAACTAGACACCCCACTATCTAGTTCACAACAAAATCACATAAAGCTACCACACACGTGCTACAGCAATGATAAAACAACCGATATTAAGTATAGTGAGAGAACTCACCTCGAATGCGCGCCTAGCTTAACAATACAATTCAAGCTTCACAATTACGGTCACTTCCCAGCACCTAAACGCATGTTAAAACGTGTCAATACGAGACCCGGACCCTACGACACGACACACGCTTAAACCGTCACTAAAACTATTTTCCGTTCTCGCCAAACAGGTCTGTTCGGGACCTGTTTCGACCCCTTTAAACCCAGAAAATTCCCAATATTATTTCATGATTAGAAAGTACTCTGAGATAGGGTTTCAAGGACATATTATACGCCTCCTAACGATTTTTCTACAATTTAATAGGAATTAACTACGAACGACTACCAAAGCTGTCAGTTTTCGGTCCAGCCTGCACAAACAGCCCAATACAGCCTAGCTACGTGCTTAATCGGACTTTCGGAAAAACACGAAAAACCTTCCCAACTCGATTTGGGAACTTTGGGCACCAATTTCACCTTAAAATGAGTTACGAGTAAAACGTTATGCACGAAAGAAAAACTGGACATGATGCTGAAAAATCACATAAAATGATAAAACGATTTTTGCGATATGGCTAAACGGTTTGGGATTTACGCTACGATGATTTAGAGTTCAGGCCTGGTGTGTTTAGGGTTCCGCCACGAGTGTCACCCACTGCCACTCCCGGCAGTGGAGCACGGCGGCGGCAGCGGCGGTGTTTTCCCCCGGCGACGGTCACACACGCACACCCATTCGCGTATACTCGTCTCCGACTCACACCACTGCTCCTTCCTCTCTCGGTCGACCTATGCGGGCTGCTCACACACACACACACCCACAGTCACCGCCCTCCACCCACAGCCACCGTAGTGGCGGCGTGCGGCGGTGGTGGTCTCGCCGGAAAAACGAAAAGGAAAAAGGAAAGAAACGAGACGAACGAGAGAGCTACTTACCTCACGACGACGTCTCACCACCACAACCAATCTTCTCTCTCTCGATTCCTCCGACGACCCAGGTGGTGGCGACCTCCGGCGACAGCAGCAGCGGCGGCGAAGGGTGACTGCCGCTGCGTTCTTTCTCCCTCTTCTCTCTTCTCTCTCGCGATCCCTCTCTCTCTTCGTTTCTCTCTCTCTCGGCCGCACAACACAAGGAAAAAGAGGAAGGTGGATCGTAGGGTTTAGGTGATTGTTTGGTTGCTTGATTTACAAGGCAAAAACGAGAATAGGAATAGTAGTCATGGGCCGAGACCCATGCAAAAAGTTCCAAGATTTGCACAATTAGCCCCTCAACTACACCTTATCTCACAATCTACATCAAAAAGACACGTATGCTAACATTTTGGTCCTTTTTGACACCAAACCAATAACCAAAAACAATTAAAGGTAAACATTTTAAATAATTAAAATTAATTAATAAACGTACCGGGACACGGGCTTTACAACTCTCCCCCGCTTGAATTAGACTTCGTCCCCGAAGTCCACGCCCGCAAACAGCTCCGGGTAATTCTCCCGCATCTCGGCTTCTGGTTCCCACGTCCATTCTGAACCTTTTTGGTGCTGCCACTGGACCTTCACCAATCCAATGACTTTGTTCCACAGAATCTTCGTCTTCCTCTCGACCATTGGTATTGGCTTCTCCACATAGTTGAGTCGCTCGTCAATCTGAATATCTTCGAGGGGAACTACCGCAGACTCATCCATCACACACTTCCGCAACTGAGAGACGTGGAAAGTGTTGTGGATCAGGCTCAGTTCCTCAGGTAGCTCCAATCGGTAAGCTACTTTCCTCACACGCACGATGACCTTGTACGGTCCGATATATCGGGGACCCAACTTTCCCCGCTTGCGAAAACGGATTACCCCTTCCAGGGTGACACTTTCAAAAGAACGTAATCCCCGACTTGGAACTCCAAGTCCGATCGTCTCTTATCGGCGTAACTCTTTTGTCGACTCTGAGCAGTGACTAACCGATCCCGCACCATCTGAATCATCTCTGTCGTCTTTAGCACAACGTCGGTGCTCCCCAATACCCTGTGACCAACCTCGCCCCAGCAAATGGGCGTCCGACACTTCCTGCCATACAATACTTCGTACGGCGCTCTACCGATGCTAGCGTGATAGATGTTATTACAGGAGAACTCAGCTAGTGGAAGATACTGATCCCAACTACCCCCGAAGTCAATAACACATGCTCGCAGCATGTCCTCAAGTGTCTGAATAGTACGCTCACTCTGCCCGTCGGTCTAAGGATGAAATGCTGTACTGAACTGTAACCGCGTACCCATTTCATTCTGAAACTTCTCCCAAAACCGGGAGGGGAAGCGAGTATCCCGATCCGAGACAATCGAGACTGGCACCCCGTGCCTAGTTACAATCTCTCGGATGAAAACCTCCGCGAGCTTATCCGCCGAGAAGCTCTCTTTAATCGCCAAGAAGTGAGCGCTCTTAGTCAGACGATCCACAATTACCCAGATGGTATCATTCCCTCACTGAGTTTTGGGAAGCTTCGTGATGAAATCCATCGTAATCTGCTCCCATTTCCACACAGGAATCTCCAACGGCTGCAATTTCCCATGCGGTCGCTGGTGCTCCGCCTTGACCTTCCGACAGGTCAAACATACCTCAACACATTTGGCTACATCCCGCTTCATGCCGGGCCACCAATAGCCTTCCCGTAAGTCTCTGTACATTTTGGTAGCTCCCGGATGAATCGAAAACTTGGACTTATGCGCCTCGTCCAATAGTATCTGTCGGTTCCTACCGGTGAATGGGACCCAAACTCTACCATATCGGGTCAATAATCCTCGACCATCCCGTACAAATTTCGGAATTTCTCCCGAAACCCTCTCACGTTTTTCATTTTTCGCCAACACGGCCACCTCCTGAGCGACACCTATCGACTCCAGAAGAGGTAGAACTACTGTCAATCGCTGACATAGACCCTTCAGCGGTTCCCCAACCGGATGTCGGCTAAGTGCGTCCGCGACTACATTCGCTTTACCCGGGTGGTAAAGTATCTCGCAGTCGTAATCCTTGACCACATCAAGCCATCTTCGCTGACGCATATTAAGATTTTGCTGATCCATCAGATATTTAAGGCTCTTATGATCAGTGTAGATCGTACACTTGACACCATAAAGATAGTGTCTCCAAATTTTTAGAGCAAACACCACTGCTCCCAACTCCAAGTCATGAGTCGGGTAGTTCGCTTCGTGAGGCTTCAGCTGCCTCGAAGCGTAAGCTATGACCTTGCCGCGTTGCATAAGCACGGCACCCAACCCCTGATATGAAGCATCACAATAAACCACCAAATCCTCCATACCCTCGGGTAAAGCTAACACAGGAGCCTCACATAAACGCCTGCGTAGCTCCTCAAATAACTTCTACTGCTCTTCACCCCAACTGAAAGCTGCAGTTTTCTTCGTCAGTCGATTCATAGGCAAGGCAATCTTGGAGAAATCATGGATAAATCTCCGAGAGTATCCTGCTAACCCGAGAAAACTCCGCACCTCGGTAGGAGTTTTCGGCACCTCCCACTGCATGACCGCTGAAATCTTGGACGGATCGACCATGATACCGTTCTGATTCACGACATGTCCTAGGAATTGGACCTCTCGTAACCAGAATTCACACTTGGAGAACTTAGCATAAAGCTTCTCCCGTCTCAAAACATCCAACACTTCCCGCAAATGCATCTCGTGCTCTTCTTTCTTCTTCGAATATACGAGGATATCGTCGATGAACACGATCACCGAGTGATCTAACATCGGGCTACATACCCTGTTCATGAGGTCCATGAATGCTGCGGGTGCGTTGGTGAGCCCGAAAGGCCTCACCACGAACTCGTAATGGCCATATCGCGTACGGAAGGCCGTCTTCTCCGTATCCTCACTTCGTACCCGCATCTGATGATACCCAGATCTCAGGTCAATCTTAGAGAACCACGAGGCTCCCTGCAACTGATCAAACAAGTCGTCAATCCTTGGCAGAGGATAACGATTCTTTACCGTAAGCTTATTCAGCTCCCGGTAATCAATACACATCCGCTGAGACCCATCCTTCTTCTTTACGAACAAAATCGGAGCTCCCTACGGTGAACAACTTGGCTTAATGAACTCTTTCTCGAGAAGTTCTTGCAACTGATCATACAACTCCTTCATTTCCGGTGGAGCCAGGCGATAGGGTGCCTTGGCCACCGGAGCAGCACCCGGAATCAGATCGATTCGAAACTCTACCTGTCGTTCAGGAGGTATCCCCGGTAACTCGTCGGGAAACACATCGGCAAACTCCCTCACGACTGGCACATCTTCGGCAGTCTTCTTCGCCTCGTCAACACGCGTATCTATCACATACGCTAAGTACCCCTGACCACTATGCTGAAGGTGTCTCCGAGCCCTCGCCGCGGAACATATTGTCGTAGTCCGTCTGGGCGAGTCTCCCTGAATCAAAAACTCTCCCCCGCTTGGGGTTCGAACCCGCACTTGTTTGTGGCGACAAACAATTTCCGCATCGAACGCGTCCATCCAATCCATGCCCACAATCACACAAAGCTCTCGCATAGCTATCGGAATCAAGTCAATGGGAAACCTCACACCCGAGATTTCTAACGTGCATCCCCGATACACATCCGTAACCGTCAAGGTCCTATCATCGGCAACCTCGACTACCAAAGTACATCCTAACCGTCCCACCACTCGGCCCAAACTCTCGCTAAAAGTGCGAGACACAAATGAATGAGTAGCCCCGCTATCAAACATTACAACCGCAGGCACCGAGTTAACTAGAAACGTACCTAACATACAATTAACAGCATATAAATACAAGGCATGAAAAGGAAGGACGAAAAGAAAGAGGGTGATGAACATACCTGTCACCACTTTAGGCGTCGCCTGCGCCTCTTCCACCTTCAGCTGGTGGACTCTACCTCGCGCTGCCTCCGTTCCCGGCTGACCCGTACGACCGTCAGTGATGCGCAGTGGGGAATTTGTAGGAGCCCTCTGTGCACCACCCCCATCAGCTGCTCTCGCGTTCGGACAATTGGCCTTCACGTGGCCCGTCTGCTTGCAGTTAAAGCAGACCATCAATGGCGACTTGCAATCCCGGCTGAAATGACCGGACTGCCCACACTTGAAACACCCGTCAGTCCTTTTCCCACTAGTATCCCTGGGTTTAAACCCACCACTCCTCGAACTCCCGCGCGAATCAGAAAAC
Source organism: Saussurea involucrata (assembly GCA_033807775.1). NCBI lineage: Eukaryota > Viridiplantae > Streptophyta > Magnoliopsida > Asterales > Asteraceae > Saussurea > Saussurea involucrata. The sequence goes on from CM066321.1 coordinate 51,700,242, forward strand.
TTTGACTTCTTTTGCACCGCAGAGATTGGCGTCACCGCCTGTGTCGCCTTTCTCTTCCTGGCTTGGGTCTCTAACTCCAGCTCCCTTCTCCGGGCTGCATCCATCATTACTGACAAAGAAGCGTACGACACCGTGCTCACGATTTCCCTGATCTCGGTACTTAACATATCCTTATACCGAGCCATCTTCATTTCCTCCGAGGCGGCATACTGAGGACAAAACAGCGCCATGTCAGTAAATTTCTTGTTCATTTCCTTCACAGTCTCCGTGGTTTGGGTTAGCTCCAAGAACTCCTTTGGTATCCGCTCCATGTGTACCAGAGGTACGTACTCGGCACGGAACCGAGTAACGAACTCCTCCCAAGTAAGGGTAGTACGCTCGGCAAGAGTCAGCGCTGAGGCGCACCAATCCTTCGCCCCATCGCGAAGCAAGTTCACAGCAAAACGGACCTTCAGATTATCCGGGCAGCCGCTGGTCAAGAAAGCACACTCCATATCAGAAATCCAACGCATGCTAACAATTGGGTTCGGGTCTCCCTTGAACTCCGGTGGAGAACAGACAGAGAGATCCCAATACTAGAACTCTCGATTACGGGGCTGTCCCCCAGCAGGCGGCGGAATCGCTGCGATGCGCTCCTCCAACAGAACCGTCACCTGATCTTGGATGGCGGTGATAATCTCGGGGATTGCCTCCCCGATCGCATGCGCTACCTCAGACGCAATCATCTCTCGAATCTGTTCCTCCGTGATCCCCGCCTCAGTTCGCGGCTCAGTCGTGTTGTTCCTCCTAGTGATGGCCATTCTAGAGAGAAGAAAATACAACGAGTTATTAGTACCTAATAACTCACACCAACAACACTCACGCTCAACTCCTTGGATTCCTCGCGACTTTCCCGACTCGAGCACTGATCCTGTGCTTCCGGTAGTAGGAGCTCTACTACTACCTTCCACACCTATCATCGCTCGTTCCGAGTCCCATCCCGAGGGGTCCAAGTAGCTTCTCGCCGCAACTACACACATATGCCCGCACCGGCATATATACTCACTCTTCCTAGCTCCCTAGGAATTCCATCCCAACCACTACCCTTGCTACTACCGAATCCCCACTAATCATAAAGAGTGGTCTCGCGAATACCCGATTACATGCAGTGCAAAACAAATAGACATTCGAATACAAGATTCTATCCTAGAACGGTTGGACTCAAACAAGAGTTGCGCAATAGAACTAAATCGAATATTCTAATGCTATAAGTCTCTTACTGCATACAACTTAGAGGGTATCCACTTAGTAACTTATAATAATTAGCATAAATTCCCAATAGCAAGCAGTCCAACATACCGCATAGTGTCAACAACAGGCAATCTAGCATGTATACTCTATGATCTAGAAAGCAATAAAACACTAAGCATTGTACCTTTCCCTTTGGCTCCGGCTGACTGTACACACTGCGCCCTCGATCACCGTTCCTCGAACGGGTTTTTACCCTTTTATTTTATCACCAAACAGGTTTAATAAAGAATTTGAAAATTTTTCCAGCCGCAACTTGAGACCAAACACACCGAGGTGCGTTTGATTCACTCAAGCTGTGCTATGATACCAAGTTGTAACATCCCAAAAATTTCGAGAAATTTAAAATTTCTAATTAAACATTTCGTATATAAAACCCATTAAATAATCCCAACATATCAGTTGCAAAATCATAAATATTGTTCATGTAACCAGAAACCAGCGGAAATAATGTTAATAAATAAAACTAATAATAGCCAGCTCATCCCGCGCGCCAGTGTGTACCCGTCACGCCTTAGAGCCACTCTTACCTGAAACCACAATTTATTGGGAAAGGGTAAGCACAAAGCTTAGTGAATTCAAACACCATAAATAACACAGTTATTCCACACTACCCCTAAAACAGATAGTGACACACAAACGATCATACAAGTATACGAACAAATCATAAACATGCATATCCACACCCACCCACCTAAGAGGCACAAGTCAGTCCCACCGACCACATGATAAAACCTCCGGCCCCGCCGGATCCCCGGTCCCACCGAGTCTCTACGCCACCCGCGTATAAAATCCCCGGCCCCGCCGGATTCCTCGGTCCCACCGAGTTAACATGTCATCATAATCTCAACTAGACACCCCACTATCTAGTTCACAACAAAATCACATAAATCTACCACACACGTGCTACAGCAATGATAAAACAACCGATATTAAGTATAGTGAGAGAACTCACCTCGAATGCGCGCCTAGCTTAACAATACAATTCAAGCTTCACAATTACGGTCACTTCCCAGCACCTAAACGCATGTTAAAACGTGTCAATACGAGACCCGGACCCTACGACACGACACACGCTTAAACCGTCACTAAAACTATTTTCCGTTCTCGCCAAACAGGTCTGTTCGGGACCTGTTTCGACCCCTTTAAACCCAGAAAATTCTCAATATTATTTTATGATTAGAAAGTACTCTGAGATAGGGTTTCAAGGACATATTATACGCCTCCTAACGATTTTTCTACAATTTAATAGGAATTAACTACGAACGACTACCAAAGCTGTCAGTTTTCGGTCCAGTCTGCACAAACAGCCCAATACAGCCTAGCTACGGGCTTAATCGGACTTTCGGCAAAACACGAAAAACCTTCCCAACTCGATTTGGGAACTTTGGGCACCAATTTAACCTTAAAACGAGTTACGAGTAAAACGTTATGCACGAAAGAAAAACTGGACAGCATGCTGAAAAATCACATAAAATGATAAAACGATTTTTGCGATATGGCTAAACGGTTTGGGATTTACGCTACGATGATTTAGAGTTCAGGCCTGGTGTGTTTAGGGTTCCGCCACGAGTGTCACCCACTGCCACTCCCGGCAGTGGAGCACGGCGGCGGCAGCGGCGGTGTTTTCCCCCGGCGACGGTCACACACGCACACCCATTCGCGTATACTCGTCTCCGACTCACACCACTGCTCCTTCCTCTCTCGGTCGACCTATGCGGGCTGCTCACACACACACACACCCACAGCCACCGCCCTCCACCCACAGCCACCGTAGCGGCGGCGTGCGGCGGTGGTGGTCTCGCCGGAAAAACGAAAAGGAAAAAGGAAAGAAACGAGACGAACGAGAGAGCTACTTACCTCACGACGACGTCTCACCACCACAACCAATCTTCTCTCTCTCGATTCCTCCGACGACCCAGGTGGTGGCGACCTCCGGCGACAGCAGCAGCGGCGGCGAAGGGTGACTGCCGCTGCGTTCTTTCTCCCTCTTCTCTCTTCTCTCTCGCGATCCCTCTCTCTCTTCGTTTCTCTCTCTCTCGGCCGCACAACACAAGGGAAAAAAGGAAGGTGGATCGTAGGGTTTAGGTGATTGTTTGGTTGCTTGATTTACAAGGAAAAAAAGAGAATAGGAATAGTAGTCATGGGCCGAGACCCATGCAAAAAGTTCCAAGATTTGCACAATTAGCCCCTCAACTACACCTTATCTCACAATCTACATCAAAAAGACACGTATGCTAACATTTTGGTCCTTTTTGACACCAAACCAATAACCAAAAACAATTAAAGGTAAACATTTTAAATAATTAAAATTAATTAATAAACGTACCGGGACACGGGCTTTACACTGGCCTATGTTCAGAGTTGGCAATGAGGAATCTCTGATAGGACTTCCAATTATCACTGAAGTAAAATTTTAAAAATTATTTCTCAAACTGTTCCGGCAATATCACGAATATATGCAATTAGAATAACAAAGACTCGTGCATGTGTGAAAGAATTAAATTATATCTGTTAGGCTCAAATATTGATTTAACCAGGGACGCAAGTTAAAATCAATTGACACAGTGATTAGAATATGAAGTTCGGAGACCGGAGCTGATGTCTTTCTTTTTCAATATCTAAGACCTCCGAGTGAGGATAAGATAGATTATGTGTTAAACCTCCGTGCATTTACGAAACAAGCATCTGTTGTGAGATACTTGAGTGGCAGGGTGGGGTGACACGAGTTATCGACACTGGGTCCATGTGTGTTTCAATATTCATCTCCAAAGAACTAGAATGAATAGATTGTGTGGTTACCCGGATAACTGACTCGATTTGATAAGGACCAATAATTCTTTTAAGTTCTGTCACATCCTCGCCATATTCTTTTCTCTCCAAACACATCTATCAAGCTATACCCCTCACTGATGCCTATAAGGGATGTGTTTCTTGGGTAGGTCCTTTCGGTTCTGGATAGACCATAGAAACGATATAATTCCGAACACTCCTTTCATGCATCGAGTAGAACAGTTTAGTAAACAATGAAGTACGAGTTCTAAACTAAAGTGTTTAGAAGTCAAAGCATTTAAGAACGAGTTCTGAACTGACTTATTCAGAAGTCATAAAAATATAGAATTTCAAGAAACAAAATCAAGCGCTAAACAGAATGACTCAGTAAGCACAGTATGTTCAAAAATGAAACAATGATTAGAAAGTTTAATTGTGAAGAACAAGCCACAATTAAAATATCAGAAAAGAATTGAATCATTAATAGAAATCATGAACTTTTAAAAACAAATAGGAATTCAAACGAGTGTATTTCCATCGAAAAATCAACGAATATGTGGCAATCATGGAAGTTAAAATTGGAGAATAACAAACACAAGTTAGTTATTCAGAATGAATTACCACAGTCTTTGAATTCACTTAAAAATCATTTGAGCAAAAACTGGTACTCCCCTTCAAAAATGGCATAACCTTTTAATGCAGTCATGTGAAAAGAATCTTCTAATTTAAATACACATGACATTCCTACAAAACAGATTAGAAAGATTTTGGTATCCATCATTTGATGGCTTTTTGATGTTTAGATGCCCTATGAGGACCAGGGTGCTATAAGAACCACCCCAATACTTAGCATGGTCTTTATTCACAAAGTCACTTGTTCCACGGTAAGAACAACACAACTTCTGTGTAGATAAGTTGATCAGCTGATTAACAGAGTAAACACGATCAGTTTTCATAAAAGGTTTAGCGTGGAAAGCTTTGTTGTTCTTGTCACTCTTAACATAGACAAATGACTTTGGAGTAGGAGCGGATCCTTTAGCTCTCCAAACCATGTTTACTTTCTTGAAAGATTGATTATCTGTTTTGTCAATAATAGGGTCATAGAACATATTAGAGGTACTTTTTGATATTTTGAAGAGCTATTTAATCTAATGCAGGTCTTTGAAGAAACTTTTTTTTGGATAGAACTTCAAGCAGTCTTAGAAAAGCAAACTGATTTAGCTGAATCACCGTAAGGAGACTGATCAACAGTATCTGGACTATCAAGACTGGGTGATTCCACATCAGAGTTTTTGGCTTCAAGTTCCTTGTCATTGTTAAACAAAGTATTTTTCTTCTCAAACATTAGATTTAGCTCCTTTTGGAGATCAGATTTTAGCCTCTTCTCTATCATAATGTCAGTTGACAAAACAAATAATTTCTTTGTAGGCTTAGAAATCTGAGTCTAAAAAATCTTTCTTTCGAATGCAAAATCATCTTTCAAACTTTTTGCTCTAAAACCTTCAACCTTCTTCTTCTCGGACTCTTTATTTAGAATGTCTAATTCTTTCTCCAAATCAGTTATTTTCAAAGAAAGTTCTCCATTCTTTTCAGTAGAATATTTGCGTTCAATTTCAAACTTCTCTCTTTCTAAAATCATAATTTTTTCAAAGTCGGATATCTGTTTTGAAAGTTTTAAACATATAAGCTCAAAACTCTTCTTCTCTTCAAGAGATTTTTTTAACAAATCAGATTACTTTTGTATAAGGAATTGCCTTTCCTTTGCAAAACCTTCTTTCTCTTTTTCAAATACCTTTTCAAAAATAGTTAGTTTACTTTTAAGTTCAGGAGTTTACCTTTCTCTTCAAGTGCCTTCATGTCGTCTTGCGATGGCAATTAAGAAATCTTCCTTTTCAGCTCATTGTTTTCAGTTTCTAAGATCCTTGCATTTTCTTCAGATTTAACAAGCTTCATAGAACTATTCCAGAATTGATATTTATGTTCCTTCAGTTCTTTGACGTACTTGCTGCACAATTCATCTTATCGCTTGATATTCTCTTTATATATTATTTTACATTCGTTACACTCCCGATTGAAGCAATGCCCCATTGTTACCTGAAAAATTGAATGATCGGTAATCGGTGTTACTTTGAAGAATCAAAAATTGCGGAAGAAAAATAAAAATTAAATCAGAAAACAAATCTAAAAAATAAATTTGTTTTAAAATTTAAATTCTGATTATCAATTCTGAACGAACAATCTTTTGAAATTCAAATCTTATCAATAAACGAAATTAGATCAAAGACGTTAAAGCAAGTGACATAAAATGATAAATGTCGTAAATAGGATCAAAACGTCGAAAAGAAGAAAAAAACGATGGGGATGCATGTGGTGAAAAAATTGTGAGTTATGTATGCAATTGAGAAGTAAAAAAATCAACAACTAAATTGTTGGACAAATATTAACGACTTAGATGTGCATGAGATGATGATATATAATATGTGTGTTTATTTTGTATGGCTGCAAGGGAAATGATGATGCATGGCATCAATGGTATGCAACGATGAATGAATGCAATGTATGTATGTATGTGATGGATAACAATGTGAAAGAGTGAGCAAGGTGGCCGCTTGCTTAAATTAATGCATGAGTTGTCATAAAATTGCAAGACCACCACAGAATGAATGTGATCTTCATCTCAAAACACCCAAGTCAGCTACAAAAGAAGATGGTCAACAATGGTAGGCGATGGTCAAATAAGGAAGAAGTACTAATTGTATCCGGGAAGTGCTTTCGTCGGGGAAAAATTGGCATGTCCGGAAAGTGATAATTCTTCCGGAAAGATAAAATATTTATCCGGGAAATATGGTGTCCGGGAAAAAAAATTTCCGGAAAGTTGATGTTATCTGGGAAGGAATTTTATAGGAAAAATTGAGGTGTCCGATTAAATTTACTCGGGAACCAGAAACAATCCGGATGAATTCGTGAATTCGTCCGGATAGTGGTGAGAAAAAAGAAGCTTACCCGGAAAAGATTAGGGTTTATGAAATAAACCCGTATGCGGCTGGGTTTCTTCCCTTCGACACCTGCACTTCTCAAAAAACTCACCAAAACATGATCAAACACGTCGAAAAACAATCAAAATCGCAGATTTATCGATGAATTTGATGAACACTAAGAACGCATCGAAAATCAAAATTCCAAACTTTCAAAAATTGAAACGAATCAGATAAAATAAACGATTTCAAACTGATTAAACGTAAAAATCTAGTGAAATAATAATATCAAATCCCTAAACTAGAGCAAGAAACCACTTTGCAAACCCGATTGATGACCGATTCACAAATAAATAGTTGCACTACAACGAACTGAAACCGAGTGCCTTCTGGATATCAAACGACAATCTCCATCGTTCATAATGTAAATCAAGATGTCGTTAAGCTACTGTCCAAAACTCGTGACGATCCGACGGTTCAAACTCCGGGAATAGGCAAAACGGCACAGCTGCGTTTTCCAGAAAATTGCATACGAATTTTTCTTTGTTTTCTCACTTTCGATTGGCTTTTTCAGTTTCTTCAAATCACCGACTCGGCTCTGATACCACGTGTAGATCCCAGTTTGATCAGGTAACAACGAATAAAAAGAAATGATTAATCTTATTGAATGATTCAAGAGAGTTACAAGTATTGGATTGAAATTCTCAACTCTCTCTCTCTATCTAAACTATTAAGCTCATAAACTTAAATGAATAATCTTCTAACCTAATTCTAGACAAATCAAACCTTAAATACTTGGACCTATTACAACCAAGGCCCAAGCCATTAACACTAATAAACCCAATAATCAATATTAAGGCTTTTACAAATAATAGTTAACTCTATAATTAAACTCTATAATTCTATATATAACTTTCTAATATGAAGGACATTTATGGTCCTAACACTCCTACTTCAGTGGGTACCTCAACGGCAACGGTAATCCCAACCACTGACACCCAGGCCACTACAACCACCTCTTCCAAAAAGAGGAAACATTCTGATAAATCCCTTGGCACCCATAAGTCCAAGAAGATTTCCAAGGAGACGCCCAAGCCTTCCCAGGCTGAAGACACAGCGTGTGCCTCTTCACAGGCTACGCTGGACGATTTCGTGACCATCTATGTCACATCTGCTACAACCAATCCTTCCACAACCGTTCCAGTGAATCCCTTCACTGAAACTTTCTTGGACGAGAACCAAACCTCCACAGCGCCTCAAAGCGTTGCTGAGAGGATTTCTAGCGGATCCAAAGCTGAATCTGCTACCACTACTCCCTTCTCAACCTTCGCTTCTACCTCCGCTTCATTCATCTATACCATGGCACCAAGCATGCCAACTATATCGCTGACGGACTCAGCCGCTGCCCATCTTCAACATTTGATGCATCAGAACATTGGACCTGTAGGTACGACGATCCCTGAAAGATCGTTCGAAGACGACTTGGAACGCTTCTCAGGAATCAGGGATTTCAACACCTTCTCCAACCCGTCTATAGGTCCAAACTTGGGTACCATCAGCAATTCCCTCAAGGAAATCGCTGACAAAGTGACAACTCTCACCACCACCGTCTCCAACAACTCTTCAGCGGTTACAGACGCTGGAGAGATGCTGAAGCAGCTGTTAGAGCATTATTGTATTCAAGATTTACTATAAAGTCATTGTTCTGTATTAGTCAATACTGTATTGTAATTGCCTTTATACCTTGTATGTTATGGGTATAAATAGGTTTGTCTAGATCATTAGCTACTAACCTTTTAAGATCCCTTGATAAACCTCTTGAGCATTGTGTCATTCGTACTTCAGAGATCAATATATGGATGACAAGTTTGCTATCTAGATTCTCTCTACATTTGTTCTTTACATATTGCTAGATTTGGGATTTCACATTTGGTATCAGAGCTAAACAGGAGATTCAAGCAGATCAAAGACCAGATTGAAGAATTTTTGCACTGATTTGAAGAATTCGGATTACACATTCATTACTGTTCATCTGAACACTGTTCATTCAAACATTTTTTTTATTCTGATTTCTTGGATCGTTTCTTGGCATCACTGAACTCGGATTTGATTCCTGAACACATTTAATTCTTGGATCATCATCATTTACTGCACAGATTCATCTTATTTGATCGATTCTTGGATTTTTGTTCGAAAACCCACAGTTCACTGTTTTGGATCATAATTCGTTTAAATCGATCGAATTGCGAGTTGTGATCAACAAGAAAAGTGTGCGGATTTTGATTACAAACAAATCGATATAAGTTTCATCTCATTTGATCAAGAATTGAAAGAGTTATGGGAGAATCAGTGATTTTCGTGTTCGAAGTGATGAATTCGGATTGTTCTTGAGGAATTCGGATTGTTCATACGGAATTCGGACCATTCAAGGGATTTTCTACTTGATTTCGGACAATTCGGAGTGTTCTTAATTTTTACAAGTCTTGAATTCGAACCCTTCTACATTCGAATTGATTGAATTCGAACCCTTCTGCATTCGAATTGATTGAATTCGATCCCTTCTGCATTCAAATTCCTTGAATTCGAATCCTTCAGCATCCGAATTGATTGAATTCGAACCCTTCTGCATAAGAATTCCTTGATTTCGAATCCTTCTACATCCGAATTCATTGATTTCGGATCTAACTACATTCAAATTCATTGATTTCGGATCTAACTACATTCGAATTCATTGATTTCGAATCCTTATTCATCCGAAATCTTAATATATATATATATATATATATATATATATATATATATATATATATATATATATATATATATATTTCTATAGTGTATTTCATACACTGTAAGAGCTTTTCAAGAAAAAAATTTATATAAAATTTTTTGTATAGTGTATTTTCATACACTTTCTGCTTGATCTTCTGAACGATCAATTTATAGCAATATTCAAGATGGTTTTACAACAAGTTATTGTTAAAATCAGTGGTGAAGATTTGAAGCAAACTCTGATAAAGGAGATTCCTCCAATTGCAAAAGTTTTTGTTAAATCAACAAATGAAATGTTGCAACAAGTTATTATAACAGAAACACCTCCTAAACCACATGTTTCTGTTAAACCAAATAATGAAGTGTTGCAACAAGTTATTATAACAGAAACACATTCAAAACCACACGTTTCTGTTAAACCAAATAATGAAGTGTTGCAACAAGTTATTATAACAGAAACACCTTCTAAACCACACGTTTCTGTTAAACCAAATAATGAAGTGTTGCAACAAGTTATTATAACAGAAACACCTTCTAAACCACACGTTCCTGTTATGTCAAATAATGGAATTTTGCAACAAGTTCTTTTAACAGAAACAACTCCAATATCACAAACTCCTGTGAAAGACAATGCTTCAAATTCTTCAACTCCTATTTCAAATCCTTCAGTTCCTATTTTAAATAAAGCATTGGAGGAAGAAAATGTTGATCTGAAACGACAAATTTTAGACATTTCTTCTTCAAATGCTAAACTTACTAAAAGAATAACTGATCTTGAAGTTTATATTGTAGATCTTGAAACAAAGAAAGACAACGCAAGTCTGCACGATCAAATCGAGAATCTTCAAGAGAAAGTAACAACTCTTCAAAAAGAAAATGCCGATTTAAAGAGAAGAGAAGAAATGAGAGTGAAGTGGAACTTAAAGTTACATGCTCAATTAAAAGAAATTAAAGAAAAAAGTTTGGACAGTGAAAATGTCGATCTAAAGAGAAAACTGTCTAATTTTTCTTTTGAAGAAAAGAAAGTTTTTGAAGAAAAGAAAGAGACTGAGCTGAAATGTATAAAACTTTCAAAACAAGTTTCAGACTTTGAGAAAGTTTTATTTTTAGAAAAAGACAAGCTCGAAAAAGAAAGAGCTAAATTTGAAACTGAACGAAAATCTTTTGAGATTAAAAGTTCTGAACTTTCCGTGAAAATCTCTGAATTAGAAAATCTTTTGGAAAAGGAAAGAAAAGATTTCACGGAAAAGAAAAATCTCTTTGAAAAGGAAAGTAAAACCCTTAAAAAGAAAAATATGGAAATTTTCAAAGAGATTACTGATAAAAGAAAGTTTTTGGAAAAAGATTTTGAATCGGAACGCGAATATTTTGAAGATACGATTCTTAATCTTACCAAAAGATTATCTGGTTTATCAGCTGATATTATGAAGGATCAACAGTTCAAATCTGATCTCCAAAAGAAATTTGATCTAATTTCTAAAGAGAAAAATGTTTTGATAAACAAAGTCAAAGAACTTGAAGACGTCATTTTTAAATGTGATGTCTCAAAGCAGACCAGTCATAATTCTATCTTTCAGACTCCATTTGTTGATTCAAATGATTCTGAATGTTCTTTTAAAACTGCTTCAAGTTCAAGTTTTAAAAACATTTCTTCTATACAATTTAATAGATCAACAGATTTCTCAAAAGATCAGATTCGTTCCACAAATCTCTTCTATAATCCTTTGTGTGATAAATCAGATAACTAACCAAAAGTGACTAAAATTAATACTTCCAAATCTGAAGAAATTCCAGTCTTCAAGAAGGTGAAGATGGAATGGAGAGTCAAAGGCACAACAATTCTGAAGAAAGAAGTGCCGAAATCATCTACCTCCACATCAAATGCAAAGAAGAACAATGCGTCAAAAGGTAAATCTTCTGCTAAATCTATTCCTATTCATTCCGTAAATCATCTGATTAGGTTGGCACATAAGAAAATATGTTGTTCTTACTGTGGTTCAAATGATTTTGTGCATAAAGATTATACTTCTTTTTGGTACGGTACTTACAGTATTCCTTCAAATAAATCTACACCTAACCCACTAGGACCCAAGTGCCGTTGGGTACCAAAATCTGCTTAATCTGTTTTGTAGGTTCTTCATGTGTTGTACTGATTTGTAGATACATACCACACACATGACAAAAAACAGAAGAAAAGCGGCGTATTTTTTTGAAGAACATTTATACCATTAAGGGGGAGCAAAGACCCATGGTTTCTAAACATATCAGTTTAGGACTCGCACTTAAAAGAGATTTTGGTTTCTGAATACATCAATTCAGGACCCGTGCTTCAAAAATTTTGGCTTCTGAACAATTCAGTTCAGGACCCGTACTTCAAAGACTAAGACTTCTAAACAAATCAGTTTAGAACTCATACTTCTCAGGTGATATCCTTAACTGTTACATCTTTCTGTTTCAAGGAACAAGTGGTGAAAGGTAATATTGGATCATATTTTATTTCTACTGCTTTGAAAACTTGAATCTTTACAAATTTAATTCAATGAGATGAAATTTTCAATTTTCATTCAATGAATTAAATGTGTGCTAAAAGATGATTTTACAAGTATTTTTGTATTATCTGAGTTAGATTTGTTTCAACTTTCACCTCTGAAATAAATCGAAAGGTCAGCAAAACATGAATGAAATTATGCTGAATGCTCAAAGTTATGTGAATCTGGACTTATATAGAATATAATGCTAAAAAAGCCTATATGTCAGAATGATGGATGGAAATGAAAATATGGGAGAAGCACTATATTTTAGAACCAAGTGATTGAGATAAAATTGTTGCACTATCATTTAGTTTGAAAGTTTGTGCCTGTGGCCTTTCTGGTTTGGGAGAGTAAGTCCTAAGGGGTGCTCGACACCTAGTCCCTAAGATCTACTGGTCTGGGATCGGCTGACCCAAATCCTGCAATAGAACCAGATAGAAAGCCATGTTCTACTGGTACAAATGGGTTTAAGTTATATCGATGTGGCCTTTTTGGTTTGGGAAATTAAGTTCTAAGGGGTGCTCGTCACCTAGCACCTAAGGCCAACTGGTCTGGGATCCGCTAACCCAAATCCTGTTATAGAACCAGAAAGAAAGTCATGTTTAACGGTGTATCTTATTCTTACTAAACTTTTTGATCAAAAGATGCCAATGAGCACAAAATCAAAGGATGCCAATGAGCACAGAATCAAAAGATGCCAATGAGCACAAAATCAAAAGATGTCAATGTGCACAAAATCAAAAGATGCCAATGAGCACACATCTCTTGAAACTTGGGGAAAATACAAAGTCGCGATAAACCCGTAAATTTGTGAAAATCCTGTTTTTGGACAAATAGTGTGAGTAGAGCAAAGTATTCTTATATGTTTTATAATTGCATATGCTTGAAGCTAATCATATTTCGCATGCTAGCACACCAAATAGATTTAATAAAGGGGTTGAAACTGAACGTTTGTAACTTGATATGCAATGATGTCTTGTTTTTGAATTCAAACACATGCATTTGATTTCATTTGATTGAAATATTGTTAAATTTCATTAAGTTGAATTTCTTTTGTAAAGCTTTCAAATGATCAAATGTTAGTAGTTATAAAATGAAGTTCAATGAATTTTATTTTCCTTGTGTAATTTTTTTTTTAAAATTTGTGCTACAATTTCAAATACTGTATTTGAAATGAATATCGTTATTGAAATATATGCATACTTTCAGGGGGAGAAAACAAATTGCTCCAGAATTCTTATTTTGAGGGGGAGCAAGGTTATCCACTAAGGAGGAGATTGTTAGTAATACTAAGAGACGCGACTGAAATTGAAGAAGGTTTTCGATGATAATGATGCTCACTTTCATCGAAAAAGGGGGAGAAATGCTTAAATGCTTAATTCAATTTAATGTCAAAGAGCTTTCAGGTCAAAGATATTTCATGTCAAAGAACTTTCAAGTCAAAGATTCGTGAACAAAGACTGAAGATCAGGGGAAGAAGGATCATGTGAAGTCCAAATGTTGCTGAATTTGGTTATCTTAGTTCTGAGTGGTTCTCGGAATGCGCTTACACCTAAAATTTCAAAAATGTGGATGGTTTCACATATTTCTGATCCAAACTCTAATAGTTTCTGATTCCTCTTGTTCCAAATTGATTGTTTTATATAAAGATCTGAAATTCATGTTCAAGACTTGAAGACAATCTGTTGAAGATTTTATTGAAGAAGATTGATTTTTCAAAGAGAAAGACAAAGACTTTTCATGTTTGTCTGAAGATTCTTCAAAGCTAAGTTCTTAAAGAGTGTCAAAGCATATAGTTCGCCGTGAACTAGTGGAGATAAAGCTATTTGAAGATTATCTGAGCCTCAAAGTTTAAAGCGGTCACAGATAAAGCTTTGAAGATCAAGAGCTGAAGACTGCTGCTATTTTTTTAAAATCTTGAATCCAAAGGGGGAGATTGTTAGAGCATTATTGTATTCAAGATTTACTATAAAGTCATTGTTCTGTATTAGTCAATACTGTATTGTAATTGCCTTTATACCTTTAATGTTATGAGTATAAATAGGTTTGTCTAGATCATTAGCTAGTAACCTTTCAAGATCCCTTGATAAACCTCTTGAGCATTGTGTCATTTGTACTTCAGAGATCAATATATGGATGACAAGTTTGCTATCTAGATTCTCTCTACATTTTTTCTTTACATATTGCTAGATTTGGGATTTCACAGCAGCTATCAACCGCTGTCAAGGACAAAGCCTCATCCGCTGACTTCATCAATGTGGATGGAGGACTGACGACAGTAAAGATTGCCATAGTCAACAACACCACCTCCATCAACAAACTCAACACCAGAATCATCGATCTCTCCACTGGGGTTTCATCTCTCAGTGGTGAGGTAAGTACTCTGAAGACCAACTACTCCGGTCTGCAAGGTGAGGTGAGCAAACTTACCACCGAGGTCGCTGATATTAAAGCCCTGCTCACCAAGATCCTTGAGAAGATGGATGCCCTCACTATTCCTACATCTCACTTTTCCCAGGCTGACAGGGAGAAGATGGAGATGGCTGTAGACTTTATACTTCAAAGCACCCCTGCTATTTCTGGCCTCGAAGATTGAATGGCAGTGGTTGAACACCAAGTTGGGATCTGTGTCCCAGAAGACAGAGACCCTAACACTGACACTGACACTACTACTACTGCTGCTACTACCTCCATTCCCTCCCCCACCCATTCAGTGAAAAAGGGGGAGAAGATTGATGACCAAGGCCTTCCCATAAATGTTGAGGGGGAGGAGCAAAAGAATGAAGACCCTCAATAATCTGATCATCCTGAGGGAACCGCTGAAAGTCACTCTCCATCTGAAGGGGAGCAATGAGAAGTCCTGACTCATGCCTCAGCGAAAAACACTGTAAATCTTTCTTCTGAGGGTGAGGATGAGGAAGATCATGAAGACGTCGATATCGATGACAAAGAACCATCATCAGCTCCAAAAAATGATGATGATGATGATGATGAAGACGACGACAGATTCTTCTTCAAACGGAAAACTATAAGAACCTTTGCTCAGAAAGGGGTATCTATAAATGAACCAAGGGAGGGGACTAAGGCGAAATCCCCAACGAAGCCGGCCAACAAAAAAAAAAGGGCCTCGTCGCTGACAACTTGGTCATTCTCATGAAAAAGCCAGTGTGTCAGGTACTTTATACTCTCTTCCCATACTCTACATCCCTCCTCTATCACTTCTCAATCTCAATCCTTCTCAGTCTCAAACCTCTAAACACTTAGCTCTCTCCTTTCTCTATCTGTTCTCCTCAAATGATTTAAATATATCGGTCATTTCGTTTAAGCTAGTCCTCTTCCTTGCTTGAGGGTCAAGCTGAAGCCACTCAACCTTCAACACCAATAATCCCAGTTGCAAGAGCTGAAGAAATGCAAATAATCCCGATCCAGAACTTTGATGATATAGAAGAACAAGCTACAATAGAAGAAGAAGTGCTCTCCCACACCAAAAGACCTTCCTTGCCACTTCAAAAGGCAAGTGAAGGTGAAAGAAGAAAGAGAGCAGCAATGATCCAACAACTAGAAGATCAGCGTATAGTTCCTCTGCACCTAAGATTCCTGTCCAATAAGGAAATCGCTGAAGCCCTGAAAGCTGAACATATCCTTGCTGAACGAAAAAAGGCCGAGCAGAAAGATAAAGAATATGCCTTAGAACTTGTCCAGCATTCATCAAGGATCCAGACCTGAAGAAATTCCTTGTGGCTGTTCAAAGAAAGTTGATAAATGACGCACAGAAGAACAACCAGGAAAAGACCAAGGTCAGTGACTCCAGACTGACTTGGTGCAAGAAGAAGTGCCACTTCAGAAGTCATGGATCAAGAATAAGCGCTGTCAACATATGAGGGAGATTTGCTAAAGAGGTACCGATTGTCGATGTCCAAATAAT
The DNA here is from genome assembly GCA_033807775.1 of Saussurea involucrata. Classification (NCBI taxonomy): domain Eukaryota; kingdom Viridiplantae; phylum Streptophyta; class Magnoliopsida; order Asterales; family Asteraceae; genus Saussurea; species Saussurea involucrata. The sequence goes on from CM066321.1 coordinate 51,716,504, forward strand.
CAGAGAAAATGGTGACAGAAGAACCTGCTACATGTCAGCCCTGGACAAACTCAGGTTCCCTGAATGGTTGGAAATGAGAATCGCAATTCAGCGATCCCGCTCAACTTTCAAGACCCATGTTGAAAAATCCATAAACAGGCTGATCAACATGGTAACCTCAGCGACTGATATTCCACCTCATCCTCCTATTCAGAAGAAACGAGCTGCTCCAAAGAAGAAGAAGACTCCTTCCTCTTCAGGCCCGATAATCAGAAACTAGACAGGGATTGATTTCTCTCGTGAAACAGTGATAAACCCAGAATCTAGCAATCAAATGTAGAGAAAGAATCTAGAGTGCAAACTTGCCATCCATATATTGATCAATGAGTACAAATGACAAATGCTACAAGTGTTCTAGATTGTTGTTGATTGTTATCTAACTATGAACTAGACAAGCCTATTTATACCCATAACGTACAAGGTATAAAGGCAAAGCAATACAACATGGACTAATGCAGTACATTGACTTTATAGTAAATCTTGAATACAATAATGCTCTAACAGTCTCCCCCTTTGGATTCAAGATTTAAAAAAATATGACAGCAGTCTTCAGCTCTTTGTAAAGTCAATCTTCTCCAACAGACACTCTATCAAACCATCTTCAAGTCTTGAATGCGAATTTTAGATCTTTGCAGCTTTATCAGTCTTTGACAAACAGTAACTTCTCGTATCCTTCTTGATGCAAGAACCTTAGTTCTCATATTAACTTTAAGGATCCGAAACCATCAGATCTCAGACCAAAAAGGATGCGAAATCATAGAATTCGGATGCAAGAGGGTGCGAAACCATCCGTTTCGTATCACGTTGGATGTGAAACCATGGAATCCGTATCATGTTGAGTGCGAAACCATGGGATTCGAATCAATAAGGGTTCGAAACCATGGGATTCGAATCATGTAGAATGCGAAATCAAGGAATCCGGATCAAGGTAAGTATGAAACCAACGAAAGTCGAATCAAGTTGGGTCCGAAACCATGAGAATTCGTGTCATGAAGGATGCAAAACCATGCCAAATCTCAATAAATGGAATCCAAAACAATTTGAGATAGGAATAGAGAGATGAGAAACCATCCACATTGTTGAACTTTTAGGTGTAAGCACATTCTGAAATGCTCATAACTAAGATACCCAAATTCAGCAACATTTCTGACTTCACAAGATTCGAAACCAATATTTCTTGTATTTTGAATGATTTCTTGAACTTAGTATCTTCATCTCTTTGATCTTGAATTATCTTCGACATGAAATTGAATTAAACATTTCTCCCCCTTTTTCGATGATAGTGAGCATCATGATCATCGAAAACCTTTTTCAATTTCAGTCGCATCTCTGAGTATTACTAACAATCTACTCCTTAATGAATAACCTTGCTCCCCCTCAAAATAAGAATTCTGGAGCAATTTGTTTTCTCCCCCTAAAAGTATGCATATATTTCATTAAAAATATTCATTTCAAATACAGTGCATTAATGAAAACATTTATACAACGAATATAAAATTCATTGAACCACATTTTATAACTACTAACATTTGATCATTTGAAAACTTTACATAAGAAATCCAACTTAATGAAGTATACCAGATTTTTCAATCAAATGAAATCAAATGCATGTGTTTGGATTCAAAAACAAGACATCATTGCATATCAAGTTAAAAATGTTCAGTTTCAACCCTTTTATTAAATCTATTTGGTGTGCTAGCATGCAAAATATGATTAGCAACAAGCATATGCAATTCTAAAACATATAAGAATACTTTGCTCAACTCACACTATTAGTCCAAAATCAGGATTTTCACAAATTTACGGGTTTATCGCGACTTTGTATTTTCCCCAAATTTCAAGAGATGTGTGCTCATTGGCATCTTTTGATTTTGTGCACATTGGCATCTTTTGATTTTGTGCTCATTGGTATCTTTTGATTTTGTGCACATTGGCATCTTTTGATTTTATGCACATTGGCATCTTTTGATTAAAAAGTTTAGTAAGCATAAGATACACCGTTAAACATGACTTTCTATCTGGTTCCATAGCAGGATTTGGGTTAGAAGATCCCATACCAGTTGGCCTTAGATGCTAGGTGTCGAGCACCCCTTAGAACTTACTTTCCCAAACAAGAAAGGCCACATCGATATATCTTAAACCCATTTGTACCAGTAGAACATGGCTTTCTATCTGGTTCTATAGCAGGATTTAGGTCAGCCGATCCTAGACCAGTTGATCTTAGGGACTAGGTGTCGAGCACCCCTTAGGACTTACTCTCCCAAACCAGATAGGCCACAGGTACAAACTTTCAAACTAAATGATTTTTATTTGTTTATTTGATGCATCGCAATCACTTGGTTCTATTAACATAGTGCTTCCCCCATATTTTTGTTTCCATCCATCATTTTGACAAATAGGCTTTTTGAGCATTATATTCTATATAAGTCCAGATTTCGATAATTTTGAGCATTCAGCATAATTTCATTTATGTTTTGCTGACCTTTCGATTTATTTCAGAAGTGAAAGTTGAAACAAATATAACTCAGATAATACAAAAATACTTGTAAAATCACCCTTGACACACATTTTATTCATTGAATGAAAAATTGAGAATTTCATCTCATTGAATTAAATTTGTGAAGGTTCAAACTTTCAAATTCAATAGAAATAAAACATAATTCAATGTTACCTTTAACCACTTGTTCCTTGAAACAAAAAGATGTAACAGTTAAGGATATCACCTGAGAAGTATGAGTTCTAAACTGATTTGTTTAGAAGTCTTAGACTTTGAAGTACGGGTCCTGAACTGAATTGTTCAGAAGCCATAGTCGTTGAAGCACGAGTTCTAAACTGAGATGTTTAGATGCCATAAACGTTGAAGCACGGGTCCTGAACTGATGTATTCATAAACCAATATCTCTTTACTCTCCCTTAATGGCACAAGTACTCTTCTTAAAAAAATTCACCGCTTCTCTTCTGTTTTCAGTCATGTGTGTGGTATATATGTAACATTCAGCATAACACATGATGAACATGCAAAACAGATTAAGCAGATTTTGGTACCCAACGGGACTTGGGTCCTAGTGTGTTAGGTGTAGATTTCTTAAAAGGAATACTGTAAGTACCGTACCAATAAGAAGTATAATCTTTATGTACAAAATCATTTGATCCACAGTAAGAACAACAGATTTTCTTATTTGCCAACCTAATCAGATGATTTACAGAATGAATAGGATTAGGTTGAACAAAAGATTTACGTTTCGGCGCATTGTTCTTCTTGGCATTTGATGTGGAAGCAGATGATTTTGGTACATCTTTCTTTGGAATCGTTGTGCCTTTGACTCTCCATTCCATTTTCACCTTTTTGAAGACTGGAACTTCTTCAGGTTTGGAAGTATTAACTTTAGGCACTTTTGAATCCTTATCCGATTTATCAAGCAAATGATTATAGAAGAGATTTGTTGAACGAATATGATCTTTTGAGAAATCAGTTGATCTGTTAAATTGTTTGGAAAGAATGTTTTTAAAACTTGAACTTGAAGCAGTTTTAAAAGAGAATTCAGAATCATTTGAAATAACAAATGGAGTCTGAAAGATAGTATCAGGATTGACCTGATTTGAGACATCAAATTTAAAAACGATGTCTTCTAGTTCTTTGACTTTGTTTATCAAAACATTTTTCTCTTTAAAGATTGGATCAAATTTCTTTTGGAGATCAGATTTGATCAATTGATCCTTCATAATATCAGCTGATAAACCAGATAATCTTTTGGTAAGATTAAGAATTGCATCTTCAAAATATTCCCGTTCCGATTCAAAATCTTTTTCCAAAAACTTTCTTTTATCAGTAATCTCTTTGAAAATTTCCATATTTTTCTTTTTAAGGGTTTTACTTTCCTTTTCAAAGAGATTTTTCATTTCCGCAAAATCTTTTCTTTCTTTTTCCAAAAGATTTTCTAAATCAGAGATTTTCACGGAAAGTTCAGAACTTTTAATCTCAAAAGATTTGCGTTCAGTTTCAAAATCAGCTCTTTCTTTTTCGAGCTTCTCTTTTTCTAAAAATAAAACTTTCTCAAAGTCAGAAACTTGTTTTGAAAGTTTTATACATTTCAGCTCAATTTCTTTCTTTTCTTTAAGAACTTTCTTTGAAGAAATAGACTCTCTTTCACGTTCAGAAAGCTTTTTCTTCAATTCAACGTTTTCACCTTCCAACGTTGTTCCTTTCTCTTGAACTCTTTTTATTTGATCTTGTAGATATGAATTCCCCTTTTCTCTCTCGATTTCTCTACTCTTCATATCAGCATTTTCATTTTGAAGAGTTGTTACATTCTCTTGAAGTTTCTTGATTTGATTGTGCAGACTTGAGTTGTCTTTCTTTGTTTCAAGACCTGCAATATATACTTCAAGATCAGTAATTCTTTTAGTAAGTTTAGCATTTGAAGAAGAAATGTCTAAAATATGTCTCTTTAGATCAACATTTTCTTCCTCCAATGCTTTATTTAAAACAGGAAATAAAGGATTTGAAGTATTAGGTTTAACAAAATTTTGCTTCAAACCTTCACCACTGGATTTAACAATAGTTTGCTTCAAACTTTCATTATTAGATTTAACAAAAGTTTGTGGTGTTGAAGGTATTTCTGTTATAAGAACTTGTTGCAAAATTTCAATATTTGGTTTAACAACAACTTGTGGAGTTGGAGGTATTTCTGTTATAATAATTTGCTTCAAACCCATTTCTCTCTTTGGAATTGCTAGATGTTGATCTTTCAGAAAATCAAGCAGAAAGTGTATAAAATACACTATTGAAAAAAAAATTATATAAAATTTTTTCTTGAAAAGCTCTTAGAGTGTATGAAAAACACTATATAAAAAATTTCGAAATAATTTTTTTTATTTATTTAATTTTTTTTTAATCAACACGAATTCGGATCAAGAAGGATTCGAAATCAATGGATTCGGACCAAGAAGGGTTCGAAATCAATGGATTCGGACCAAGAAGGGTTCGAAACCAAATGGATTCGGACCAAGAAGGGTTCGAAACCAATGGATTTCGTATGCTTAAGGATCCGAAACCCCGGATTCCGTACTTAACTAGATCCGAAACCAACAGATTTCGTATTGGTCTTGAGGCGAAACCAATGGTTTCGAATGCAACTTGATGCGAAACCACTTGATTTCGGACTTAACAGGATGCTAAACCAACGATTTCGTATCCTTAAGGATCCGAAACCAAAACTTATAAATTTATCTATGTGATTCGAAATCAAGCTACTGTAAATGAAGAAGGATCTGAAACCATCTATGAATGATCCGAAACCATCAAGAACAATCCGAAACCTTCACTTCGAACTAGAAAATCTCAGATTCTGCCATAACTTTTTCAATTATTGATCAATTGTTATGAAATTTGCACAGATTTGTTCGAAATTTGCACAGATTTGTTCGAAATTTGATTCCACACACTTTCTTAGTTGATTACAAATCCTAATTCGATCAAATAAATCGAATTTTGATCCAAAATCAGTAAAAATAGGGTTTTCGAACAAACAAATCTAAAATGGTCAATTCGATGAATTTTATGCAGAATTTGGTAGAAACTCGTGTATTAAAGTTGATCAGGGATGAAAAACGAGTTCAATGATGTCAAAAGATCAAAAAATGAAAGAAAAGATGAATCTGGATGAATAGTAATCGAAGAAGGGTCAGAAATCTTCGATGAACAGTGTTCCATGAAGGATCCAAAATCTTCAGCTTCAGTGTAAAAAATCTTCAATTTGGTTTTTGATCTGCTTGAATTTTCTGTTTAGCTCTGATACCAATTGATAAACCCAGAATCTAGCAATCAAATGTAGAGAGAGAATCTAGAGTGCAAACTTGTCATCCATATATTGATCAATGAGTACAAATGACAAATGCTACAAGTGTTTTAGATTGTTGTTGATTGTTATCTAACTATGAACTAGACAAGCCTATTTATACCCATAACATACAAGGTATAAAGGCAAAGCAATACAACATTGACTTTACAGTAAATCTTGAATACAATAATGCTCTAACAAACCGTTCTTGGCCCCAATCCTGATCTATCCAACCTCGACATCTCCTTACCTCCAGCAGAAGACTTCGTCCCTGGTAATGTTATAAGTGATCCTTATGGCATATTTATCTATGACTTCACTGGTCGCTAATGCTTTCAACACATCTTTGAGTTATACAAAACTCCAATTGAACAACTCAGAGATCTACTCTATTGGTGCGACTACATAGGTGATGTTCTTGGATCATTCCTGAAGCCTTCAATCTATCGCGAAGCAAAAGTTAGAAGGGATCAGGGAGTCATTGTCCCTGATTGGATGATTCCAGAGACTGCTACTCTTGAAGAACTTCTTGTCAAGAAAGAACCTGAATAGTTGATAGGATCTACTTTTTGTATTCTTCTGTTTTATCATCTTACATCTTTTTGTACTTGTAATTATAATTCATTGTAATTGTAATTTTTCCACTTCCCTCTATAACCTTGACGAAGTTAATGAAAATTTTCAGTGAATGTATTTTCTCCATCAGTACTTGAAAAGATCTCTGAAAACAGTAAATGGGACACTCATTTTACAAGTTCCTTTTATCCTTATGTTTCTTACTTAGCAATTTTCTTTTATTGCTATGTCATCATCAAATAAGGGGAGATTGTTGATCCAAACCCTCGATGATTTGATAATGAATCTGTGAAACACTTAGTGAAAATTGTAAGTAGGCAATATGTATTAATGTTTTGTCATAAAAGAAAATATACTAAGTCTGTTTAGTATCGCTGATGGAAAACATGTTTTGATTTATACTTCAGCGAACACTGTACATCAGTGATCCCTGAGCCTGTTCAAGTCTCACTAATGATCGCTGAATATTCATTATGTAATTGTTTGCTTATGATCCCTGAAGAGAAGATTTACGTCAAACATGTTCAACGCTGAAATCGAAGACCAAGCTGAAGAATAAACGAGTAAGTCCACTAGTGACCTGATGTGGATATCAGCGAAGACAAGACTTGTCCATCTCACGTTAAGTTTCAAGTAGAAGACTTCAGCGAACGCTGAACTTTATCATTCGCTGATAAAGATTCATTCAGCGAACGCTGATCATGAAGCCTGTTCTACAAGAAACTCTTGTCTTATCTCCTTGCATGCCTCCGTACGATTTGTCAGAACGGACATCCCTTTTGTCCAGAATCGTACAACTAACTCTGCCAACTACACCGTTCTTCATGCGGCCACTAGGTTGTCTACTGAAGTCAAATCATGCAACCAACCAAAGGCTGCCACGTGAAAAGGTGTACTGTTTTGCATTAAATGCATGCAGTATATAAATGAAAACCCTACTTCATTCTTAAAGTAATCCGTCCATTCCATCTCGTTGAACCACTGTGTGTTAGAAAAGTATCCTTAGTTTTCTTATCTTTCTTTCTCTCTATTTTCTAGTGCAAGAAATTCTGTGTGGTCTCATAGTTTGTTTAGATTAGGTTTTTAACTTGATCTTATTCCGCAACAAACTGTAAATTTTTTGATTATATCAATAAACAATTTAGAAAGACAAAAATATGTGTTTGTATTCAACCACCCCTCTTCTACAAACTTGTATAACCCTTTGGGGAAAACAGTTTGGTTTTTGAATTCCGTCCCGTTGTCCGTCCTGATTGACTGAACTAGATGTCGTAGATTCAGTTGAATGGTCTTCAGATGGGTAATAATTAGCTTCGGGATCTCGTCTTTCGAGTGCAGGAACTTCACCCATGTGTGGCGCAAGAAATCGTCGACCATCACCAGGACGTATTTCTTCTTGTTGATGCTTTGAACGCGCATCGGTCTACACAAATCCATATGAATTAGTTCGAGGGACCGGGACGTGCTCGGAGCGGCCTTCGGCTTGTGATTCGCTAGATTCATTTTTCCCATCTCGCATGCCCCGCAGAATCTATCTTTCTCGAACTTGAGTTCAGGCATGCCTTTAACTTGTCCGCCTAGCACCAATTTGTTGATCTTTGTTGAAGTTAAGGTGCGAGAGTCGTCGATGCCATATCCATGCTTGTTGAGAGTTGGCCTTCGACATGAGGCATACTAAATCATCGGTATTTAGGGCAGAGAGGTCGGCGGTGTAGAGGTTGGTCTCCGAGTTCCAACAAGTAGCTCCTTTCCGTCTTCTGTACGGACGCTACACCTTTTAGCTTTGAAGTTGACCTCAAGATCTTTGTCGCGGAACTGTCCGATGTTGAAAAGGTTGTGTCCAATCCCGCGACATATGACACCTTCTTGATCGTGATCTTATCGTGAACTATATCGCCGTAGCCCATATTCGGCGCTTTGTCATCGTTCCCAAACCTCACGTCTCCGCAGTATTTCTCCGTGTAGTTCGTGAGCAGCTCCCTCCTTCCGGTCATGTGCTTGGAGCATCTTGAGTCTAAGTACCACACATGACCGTCCTGCAAAAACGTGATTAAGCATTTTTAGGTACCGTTTTTGAATTGGGTTTCCTTTTGGGCTTACGAGATTTACGCTTAGGCTTTGAATTAAAAACATGATAAGAACCAAACCTATCAGTTGCATAACGATTATCATCAAAATCATTCAATCCACAGTTAGAACAATACAAACAATCATGGGATAATTGAAGCAATTGATGTATTGAATAAAGTCTTAACGGAAATTTAATACTTTGTTCAACAAAATTATTAAAATTATGAAAACCACAATCATTAATGTTTTTCCTAGAATTGAAAGCAGAATTAAATGACTTTGACTCCGACTTGCTCTTGTTAGATCTCTTGGCTACCCACTCTGGTTTGTCTTGTTTTGTCTGACCATTTTTATCTGAAAATTCATTAACGGCGTGGTCAACAGAGTTTGAGTAGGAAGGATTTCTATCATTTGATCAACCAATCTTTTGCCGCGGCGGTGAACGGTTTTGTGAATGAGAATCGGTTTAGAAACTTTGTTCGCAGCCGGGGTCTTGAGTTTTGAAGAACTCTCGCCTTTAAGAAATTTGACCGGACGATTTACTTCTTTAGAAAGAAAGTCGGTGTGATTCGGAAGAGGTTTGTCAAATTCAAACTTAGTAAACTATTCATCTGAACTTTTATCGGAATTCATGTATGCTGAAAAATCAATATCAGGGACAGATTGACCAGGATTGGTTGCGGGAGGTGAGGAACACTTGGAGTCTGTGTTTTTGGAAGAATCTGTTGCAGAAGCTTTTTGAAATTTAGAGTTAAGATCCTTTTGAACACAGTCAGCTTGAGACTCTTTTCCTTTTCGTGAAGAAGTTTTGCCAATAAAGGCTTTACACGAAGATGTAACGGAGGAGTCCGAGGAAGGTTAGGGTGAAATCATCTTTTCATTTTGGAGTTGGTCAAGTTTCTCTTGAATTTGAAAGATTTTGATGTGAGCCAATTAATTTCATTCCGAAGGATTTCCTATTCCTCACCGGACACAGATTCGGTTTTGGAGGATTTGAGTTTCTCAAGTTCATTTAGAAGCGCTTGCTTTTCCTTTTGAAAATCAGTCCTTTCCTTTTCGAGTGTCTCCTCTAACTCGACTATTTTTTATTCCAAACTAAGAGGAGGAACATAGAGTTTAAACTTGTCCGTCTCAGTTTTGGGTTCATGTGTTGGGCCCTCGTTCTTTTTAGAGGAATCCTTGGGCTTCGCAACCTTATAGCCGTCAAAGTAGTCATTCGAAAGATACTTAGATTTATTTTTCTTGTAGGAATAGTTAAGAGGTTCATACGCAAAAGGTAGTTGCATTTGGTGTTGTGTGCGCGTTTGTATTCCTCGGTTTCCTCTTTCTTCTCTTCAAGAGGTCCAGTCCATTTGATTTGTATTTGGGATACTTTTTGTCGAGACCAGGAAAATTAAAATCGAAAAGTGTGGGTCTCATTGTCAAAATCTTTTTCAAGTATTGTGGGTTATCGTACCCAATTCCCCATTCCTTGTTAAAATACGTGAATTCCTTAGGTTTGTTCATATGAATTGTCTGATCAGTTTGACCTCTTTTGTGAAGTTAAGTTTCAAGATCAGTTATTTTAGCAACAAACTCTTTGTATTGAATTTGAATAGAGGAGCATTGATAGATAATCTCTGTTTTCTCATCCTCGCACTGATCAAGCTTTAAATTCAACTCAGATATCTTGGACCTTAAGTCCTTTAGTGCTATTGAAAGATTTGTGCATTTTTCTGTTAGGTTAGCATTATCAGACTTGTACTTTTTAGTGATTCTCTTTTGAACATCTAGCTTTTCTTTTAAAGAATTAATTTCAAGCAGTTGTTCATTAGTGGATGCCTTGTAGGATTCTATTCTTTGAACAAGTGGTTGCATCTTATCGACTAAGTTTTGTTTGATAGGGGCACATACCTGACAAAAATTTGCTTTTTCTGACGGAGTAGAGTGGTTGCCCATGAAAGCATCAACATCTTCTGAATCGCTTTCACTGTCGGAACAATTTAGCCAGTGGTCGTCTTCGACTAACAGTACCTTTCCTGCAGCTTTCTATTCTGCTAACAGAAGTTTTGCCTTGTAGTATTCCACGTTACGCACAACTGGATTTCGGCAGTCCTTGGCAAAGTGGCCCAATTTTCTGCAGTTATAGCACATGACAGGCTCGTCCTTCTTCTTTGACTCGGGCTTTCGATCGTTCTTCTCATTCTTCTCCTTGTGATCAGATTGCTTGTGCTCATCAGACTTTCTCTTTCCTTCATATTTCTCCTCATAATCATGGCGCTAATTGGGAGTAGTGGAGTAGCGCTGATTATTCGACGAAGGTTTCTTGTAGAACTTTTTTCTCGGAAATGACTTGTTGATGAGGGCCATTGCTTTCTTTATTTGAGTCATCTCAGGGTCAAAGTCGCTTTCCTCTGCTTCTTCAGACTCTGGTTCAGATTCACTGGACTCATGGGCTCTCTTGGGGTGACGGCTGGAAGACTTGCCGCTTTTTGTAGTTACAAGAGCGAGTGGATCGACATGTGACTTGGAAGATGATTTCTGAGTGCTCATTATCTCCATGACTTCATCCTCGCCCTACTTGAGCATCTCATAGAATTCATGAATTGGAATGTTCTCAATCAGATTGTTGTGTTTGATGTAAGAAGCGAACAATTTCCATTCTGGCAGGAGATTGTTTAGGAACTTGAGGGCATTCTCCGTGTTAGATCGAGCAATATTGTTCTTGTGGAGCTCGTTCAGAATAAGGCATAATCGTTCATATGCCTAAGTGATTGATTCGCCCTTGCGCTGCTTGAAACCGTCAAATTTGGTTATGCAGTTGTTGACCTTCAGTTGGTTTCCTACTTTACTCCCGCTCATCATCTTCTCAACTTGATCCCACATTCCTTTGGAAGTGTCCTTGTAGCTGTCAATGGCCGTGTATATCTCATTCGGTAGACTCTGGACTACATATCTCTTGGCATGTTTTTCACCATCAAATCTGCTCTTCTCCTCGTCGGTCATCTGGATGTAAGTCTTGGGCTCAGGTCGAGCTAGAGGACCTTCTGCTTGAGTTGGTATTGTGGTCATTGTATTTGCTTGTGGGCCTTCAGTGAGAGCTCGCCAGATGTAGTCGAAGTTATCTTTACCTTCGATAAAGATGATGAATCCGTCTCGCCATTGGCTGTATTCTCCTCGATAGAGAGTCGAAGGCTTGGCGTCGGTACCGATTGCTATCGTGTCGCAAGACATCGTGAAGTGTTCACTAAGGTGATCGTCAGACGGTAGGTTCGATCTAGAAGTGAAAGTCCTAACGCAGGTTCTAAGAGTGATACTAAGGTAAAATACTGGTAAGAAATTGAAAAAAAATGATAAATCCCAGATCTCTAGCAATAAGATATGAATGTAGTGAGAGAGAATCTAGAGAGCAAATATGTCATCCATGTATTGATCTCAAAGGATTACAAAAGGTTTCTAAAAGATTACAAAAGCTTTCTAAAGTGTTACATACAAATGAACTAGACAAGCCTATTTATACCCATGACATACAAGGTATAGAGGCATTCACAATACTGTATAGACTCATACAGTACATTGACTTTACAGTAAATCTTGAATACAATAATGCTCTAACAATCTCCCCCTTTGGATTCAAGATTTAAAAAAATAACAGCAGTCTTCAGCTCTTTGTAAAGTCAATCTTCTCAAACAGACACTCTATCAAACCATCTTCAAATAGCTTTATCTCCACTAGTTCACGGCGAACTATATGCTTTGACACTCTTTAAGAACTCAGCTTTGAAGAATCTTCAGACAAACATGAAAAGTCATTGTCTTTTTCTTTGAAAAATCAACCTTCTTCAATACAATCTTCAACAGATTGTCTTCAAGTCTTGAACATGGATTTCATATCTTTATATAGAACCATCAATTCGGAACAAGATAAATCAGAAACGATTAGAGTTTGGATCAGAAAGATGTGAAACCATCCACATTGTTGAACTTTTAGGTGTAAGCGCATTCCGATAACCACTCAGAACTAAGATAACCAAATTCAGCAACATTTGGACTTCACATGATCCTTCTCCCCAATCTTCAGTCTTTGTTCACGAATCTTTGACTTGAAATATCTTTGATTTGAAAGCTCTTTGACATGAAATTGAAATTAAACTTTTCTCCCCCTTTTTCGATGATGGTGAGCATCATAATCAACGAAAACCATTTTCAATTTCAGTCGTGTCTTTGAGTATTGCTAACAATCTCCTCCTTAGAGAATAACCTTGCTCCCCCTCAAAGTAAGAATTCTGGAGCAATTTATTTTCTCCCCCTGAAAGTATGCATATATTTCAATAACGTACAGTATTTGAAATTGTAGCACAAATTTTAAAACAAATTTACACAAGGAAAATAAAATTCATTGAACTTCATTTTATAACTACTAACATTTGATCATTTGAAAACTTTACAAAAGAAATTCAACTTAATGAAATTTAACAGATTTTTCAATCAAATGAAATCAAATGCATGTGTTTGGATTCAAGAACAAGTCATCATTGTATATCAAGTTAAAAAATGTTCAGTTTCAACCCCTTTATTAAATCTATTTGGTGTGCTAGCATGGGAAATATGATTAGCTTCAAGCATATGCAATTCTAAAACATATAAGAATATTTTGCTCTACTCACACTATTTGTCCAAAATCAGAATTTTCACAAATTTACGGGTTTATCACGACTTTGTATTTTCCCAAGTTTCAAGAGATGTGTGCTCATTGGCATCTTTTCTTTTGTGCTCATTGGCATCTTTTGATTTGTGCACATTGGCATCTTTTGATTTTGTGCTCATTGGCATCTTTTGATCAAAAAGTTTAAAAGAATAAGATACACCGTTAAACATGACTTTCTATCTGGTTCTATAGCAGGATTTGGGTCAGCAGATCCCAGACCAGTTGGCCTTAGGTGCTAGGTGTCAAGCACCCCTTAGAACTTAATTTCCCAAACCAGAAAGGCCACATCGATATATCTTAAACCCATTTGTACCAGTAAAACATGGCTTTCTATCTGGTTCTATTGCAGGATTTGGGTCAGCCGATCCCAGACCAGTTGATCTTAGGGACTAGGTGTCGAGCACCCCTTAGGACTTACTCTCCCAAACCAGAAAGGCCACAGGCACAAACTTTCAAACTAAATGATATTCTATATAAGTTCGAATTTCCATCACAAAATATGAATGATATCTCAATCACTTGGTTCTTAATCATAGTGCTTCCCCAATATTTTCGTTTCCATTCATCATTCTGATAAATAGGCTTTTTGAGCATTATATTCTATATAAGTCCAGATTCACATATCTTTGAGCATGCAGCATAATTTCATTCATGTTTTGCTTACCTTTCGATTTATTTCAGAAGTGAAAATTGAAGCAAATCTAACTCAGATAGTACAAAGTTTCTTGTAAAATCATCTTTTAGCACACATTTAATTCATTGAATGAAAATTGAAAATTTCATCTTATTGAATTAAATTTGTAAAGTTTCAAGTTTTCAAATCAGTAGAAACAAATATAATCCAATGTTACCTTTTGCCACTTGTTCCTTGAAACAAAAATATATAGCAGTTAAGGATATTACCTAAGAAGTGTGAGTTCTAAACTGATTTGTTTAGAAGTCTTAGTCTTTAAAGTACGGGTCCTGAACTGAGTTGTTCAGAAGCCATAGTCTTTGAAGAACGGGTTTTGAACTGATTTGTCCAAAAGCCAATTACATTTAAGCACGGGTCTTGAATTGATGTATTCAGAAACCATTCATGATTTGTCTCCCCCTTAATGGTACAAATATTCTTCATAGAAATACGCCGCTTCTCTTCTGTTTTCAGTCATGTGTGTGGTATGTATCTTCAAATCAGTACAACACATGATGTACCTACAAAACAGTTTAAGCAGATTTTGGTACCCAAGGGCATTTGGGTCCTAGTGGGTTAGGTGTAGATCTCTTTGAAGGAATACTATAAGTACCGTACCAAAAAGAAGTATAATTTTTATGCACAAAATTATTTGTTCCACAGTAAGAACAACAGATTTTCTTATGGGCCAACCTAATCAGATGATTTACATGATGAATAGGATTAGGTTTAGCATAAGATTTACCTTTTGGCGTATTGTTCTTCTTTGCATTTGATGTGGATACAGATGATTTTGGCTCATCTTTCTTTGGAACTGTTGTGCCTTTGATTCTCCATTCCATCTTCACCCTCTTGAAGACTGGAACTTCTTCAGGTTTGGAAGTATTAACTTTAGGCACTTTTGTTTTGTTATCTGATTTATCATACAGAGGATTATAGAAGAGATTTGTTGAACGAATCCGACCTTTTGAGAAATCTGTTGATTTATTAAATTGTTTAGAAGAAATGTTTTTAAAACTTGAACTTGAAGCAGTTTTAAAAGAGCATTCAGAATCATTTGAATCAACAAATGGAGTCTGAAAGATAGAATTATGACCGGTCTGCTTTGAGACATCAAATTTAAAAATGACGTCTTCAAGTTCTTTGACTTTGTTTATTAAAACATTTTTCTCTTTAGAAATTAGATCAAATTTCTTTTGGAGATCAGATTTGATCAACTGATCCTTCATAATATCAGCTGATAAACCAGATAATCTTTTGGTAAGATTAAGAATCACATCTTCAAAATATACACGTTCTGATTCAAAATCTTTTTCCAAAAACATTCTTTTATCAGTAATCTCTTTGAAAATTTCCATATTTTTCTTTTTAAGGGTTTTACTTTCCTTTTCAAAGAGATTTTTCTTTTCCGTGAAATCTTTTCTTTCCTTTTCCAAAAGATTTTCTAATTCAGAGATTTTCACGGAAAGTTCAGAACCTTTAATCTCAAAAAAATTTCGTTCAGTTTCAAATTTAGCTCTTTCTTTTTCGAGCTTGTCTTTTTCTAAAAATAAAACTTTCTCAAAGTCTGAAACTTGTTTTGAAAGTTTTATACATTTCAGCTCAGTCTCTTTCTTTTCTTCAAAAACTTTCTTTTCTTCAAAAGAAAAATTAGACAGTTTTCTCTTTAGCTCGGCATTTTCACTGTCCAAAAATTTCCCTATATCTTTAACTTCTTTTAATTGAGCATGTAACTTTAAGTTCCACTTCACTCTCTTTTCTTCTCTACTCTTCAAATCGGCATTTTCTTTTTGAAGAGTTGTTACTTTCTCTTGAAGATTCTCGATTTGATCGTGCAGACTTGAGTTGTCTTTCTTTGCTTCAAGATCTGCAATA
This sequence comes from Saussurea involucrata, assembly GCA_033807775.1. Taxonomy (NCBI): domain Eukaryota; kingdom Viridiplantae; phylum Streptophyta; class Magnoliopsida; order Asterales; family Asteraceae; genus Saussurea; species Saussurea involucrata. Next base: position 51,732,264 of record CM066321.1, read on the forward strand.
TAAACTTCAAGATCAGTTATTCTTTTAGTAAGTTTAGCATTTGAAGAAGAAATGTCTAAAATTTGTCTTTTCAGATCAACATTTTCTTCTTCCAATGCTTTATTTAAAATAGGAGTTGAAGAATTTGAAGCATTATCTTTAACAGGAGTTTCTGATATAGGAGATGTTTCTGATAAAATAACTTGTTGCAAAATTCCATTATTTGCCTTAGCTTTTTCAAGTGGCTTTGGAGGTGTTTTTGTTATTATGACTTGTTGCAACACTTCATTATTTGGTTTAACAGATACATGTGAATTAACAGATGTTTCTGTTATAATGACTTGTTGCAACTTTACATTTGGTTTAACAAAAACTTTTGCAATTGGAGGAATCTCCTTTTTCATAGTTTGCTTCAAATCTTCACCACTGCTTTTAACAATAACTTGTTGTAAAACCATTTTGAATATTGCTAGAAATTGATCGTTCAGAAGATCAAGCAGACAGTGTATGAAAATACACAAAAAAATTATATAAAAATTTTTCTTGAAAAGCTCTTACAGTGTATGAAACCATTTTTTTTTTTAAATCAATGAATTCGAATGTATAAGGGTTCGAATTCAATGAAGAAGGATTCGAATTCAATGAATTCGGATGAATAAGGGTTCGAATTCAATGAATTCGGATGAAGAAGGATTCGAATTCACTCAATTCGGACTTAACTTGGTTCGAATTCAATGAATTCGAATGCTTAAGGGTTCGAATTCGATGAATTCGGATGCTTAAGGGTTCGAATTCCATGAATTCGGATGCTTAAGGGTTCGAATTCCATGAATTCGGATGCTTAAGGGTTCGAATTCTATGAATTCGGATGCTTAAGGGTTCGAATTCAACACTTGTAAAAAATCAAGAACACTCCGAATTGACTAAAATCAAGTAGAAAATCCCTTGAATGGTCCGAATTCCGTATGAATGATCCGAATTCACCAAGAATGATCCGAATTCTGCACTTCGAACACGAAAATCACTAAATCAGCCATAACCTTTTCAATTCTTGATCAATTGTTATGAAATTTGCACAGATTTGTTCAAAATTTGATTCCACACACTTTCTTAGATAATCACAAATCCTAATTCGATCAATTTAATCGAATTTTGATCTAAAAATAGTAGAAAAAGTTTTCGAACAAAAATGATATAAAATGATCAGATCTGCAAATTCTGTGAAAATTTTGGTGTTAATCCAAGAATTAAAGATGTTTAGGAATCAAATCCGAGTGCAATGATGTCAAGAATCAATCCAAAAGATCAAAAAATGAAAAAATGAAAAAATGAAATCTGGATGAATAGTAAATGAAGAAGGGTTAGAATTCTTGATGAACAGTGATGAATAGTGATGAACACCCAATCCGAATTCTTCAGCTTTAGTGTAAAAAATCTTCAATTTGCTCTTCGATCTGCTTGAATCTTCTGTTTGGCTCTGATACCAATTGATAAATCCCAGATCTCTAGCAATAAGATATGAATGTAGTGAGAGAGAATCTAGAGAGCAAATATGTCATCCATGTATTGATCTCAAAGGATTACAAAAGGTTTCTAAAAGATTACAAAAGCTTTCTAAAGTGTTACATACAAATGAACTAGACAAGCCTATTTATACCCATGACATACAAGGTATAGAGGCATTCACAATACTGTATAGACTCATACAGTACATTGACTTTACAGTAAATCTTGAATACAATAATGCTCTAACAAAAAACATACCAGATAGGAATCCGGAAAACAGAAGTGTCCGGATCTAGAAGTGACCGACTCCGGGTGTGTGAAGTGTCCGAGTAACACAGTAGCCGGATAAGATTGAGGTTACCGGATAACTCAAGGTTACCAGATGACTAGACTTACCGGAAAAAATAGAGTAACCGGGTATACATAAGTGACCGATTAAATTAAAGTTACCGAACAAAAAGGAGGACTTACCGATAGCTAAAGTGACCAGATATAGAAACTTACCGGATGGAGTCCGGGAAGTTGATGTTTCCGAATAGGGAGTATACAGGAATGTTACCGGATAGTTTGAATAAACCGGACAAGTACCGGATACTAGTTACTTGCCGGGAAAAATCAACAGTCCGGATAGGAACACCAGATAGTCAGGTTACCGGGAAGTTTAAACAACCCGGGTAGGCTTATCCGGAAAGTGGCTGAAATTAGGAAACTTACCCGGAGTATCGAACTGGCGTCTGGACACGTCGACTGACCTCGAAAATTGACTCGGATGCGATTAGGGTTGCAAAATTTTAATCCTGAAAGATTAGAAAACAACCAAATACACAAACTAACAAACTCCTAATCGATTTCTAAGCAAATATTCATGTTTTTTATGGAAAAAATTGAACTTTTATGAACAGAGACAAAAAGTTGTAGAACCAATTTTGCTCAAAAACTACTCACTCGATCGAATTAGACTCTGAAAATTCACAAAAACACTAACGATATCAATACTAATCGAATGGAGTAAGCAAAAACACACAATTTTGTCAGAATTAAAAGATGATACTATGGAGTTTAAGAACACCGTCGACAGAAACTCAAGAAAAACTTACCATAAACCTTTTGAATCAACCAGTCTGTTTGCTCTGATACCAATTGTGGATCCCATGTTAGTGCAAACAGTATGAAATCAATAAGAATAATCAACAATCACTACGATTTCAACTCGTCATCCATGTAACATTCATAAACCTTTCAGAGAGTTTACAATGTATTTTCAATTCTGATTATGACGATTAACCTAAACTAAAGGTTAAACAAGCTATTTATATCTAGGCTAAACGAACCAGGCCCATGGCCCATTACATGATTAAAGCCCAAATATGAATTTACAAAACATTCCCTTGAACTTCCATTCAATTAGATTTTAATCCCAACACAGCATGCACACAAGTGAAGCTGAATTATCTTGGGTTTCACCTGTTCCCATTAACACTATGCCTGTTTCTGAACCATCATCTGATATTCCATCAACCTCTCAGCAGTTAGTGAATGAAATTTCATCTGTCCTACCTATCGTGCCTCTACTACCTGGCGTCGCTGAAGTTTCCTCCTCAGTGATTCCAACGTTTCAATCTGAGTCAGTGGATCATGTTCCTGCTCAGCGATGGACCATAAATCACCCTATTGATCAAATTCTTGGTGATCCAAACGCAGGTGTTCAGACTCGACGCAGTGCAGGTAACATCGGTCTTTATGTAAGTTTTATTTCACTAACTGAACCAAAGAAAGTTGATGATGCTCTCAGAGATCCAAACTAGGTCAGCGCTATGTAAGAAGAGATGACTGAATTCGAAAGAAACAAGGTTTGGAATCTCGTTCCAAGACCATCTAACAAATCAGTGATAGGAACCAAGTGGGTCTATCAAAATAAGTTATATGAGAATGGAACTGTAACCCGCAACAAAGCTCGCTTAGTTGCTCAGGGATACAGACAAGGGGAAGGTATAGATTATGATGAAACCTTTGCCCAAGTGGCAAGAATCGAAGCTATTCATTTATTTCTAGCTTACGCTGTTCATAGAGACTTCAAACTATATCAAATAGACGTAAAATCCGTATTCCTAAATTGAAGGCTGAATGAAGAAGTCTACGTTGAACAACCTCCAGGATTCACATATCCTAAGCATTCAGGTTATGTTTATAAGTTGGATAAGGCATTTTATGGACTGAAACAAGCTCCACGTGCATGGTATGACACTCTATCCTCTTTTCTTCTCATCGAAAAATTAGAGCGTGGCAAAATTGATAACACTCTATTTTTCTAGAAAGTAAAAGATCATATCATTCTTGTTATATTTGGTTCTACTAACCCATCTCTATGTACTCGTTTCGCTGAAAGAATGAAATCTGAATATAAAGTGAGTATGATGGGTGAGTTGAACTACTTCCTTGGACTCCAAATCAGGTAGAATGATAAGGGTACGTTTATCCACCACGGTAGGTATGTCAAAGATATGCTGAAGAAGTTTGATCTGACTCAAAGCTCAGCTATGAAAACCCCTATGGCACCGCCGCTGACACTTAACAAAGATCCTTCAGGGAAAAATGTTAATGTCACTACGTACCGTGGGATGATCGGCTCTATCCTTTATCTTACAGCTAGCCGTCCTGATATTATGTATGTTACTTGTTTGTATGCACGATATCAATCTGAACCCAAAGAATCTCATATTATCGCTGTAGAATTTTCAGATATCTGAAGGGTACTCCCAACCTAGGTCTTTGGTATCCTAAAGACTCAGGGTTCGATCTAACTGCCTATTCAGATAGTGACTTTGCAGGTTGCAAGCTGGACAGGGAAAATACCACAGGAGTTTGTCAGCTCTTGGGTGGAAAGTTGGTGAGTTGGACAAGCAAGAAGCAAAGTTCAGTGTCCACCTCTACAGCTGAAGCTGAGTATGTAGCCGCTGGAAGCTGTTGTGCTCAAGTCTTATGGATGAGAAATCAACTATTGGACTATGATCTTCAGCTCTCCAAAATTCCAATCTATTGCGACAACACTAGTGTCATCGCTATAGCCAAAAATCCAGTGCTACACTTGTTGTTCCCGGAGGGATTATACAAGTTTGTAGAAGGGGGGATTGAATACAAACACCTAAAATTTACTTTTCTAAATTGTTTATTGATATTTAGCAAACAATTTACAACTTGTTGCGGAACAAAATTAAGGACTAATCCTAATCTAAACAAGTTATGAGAAACACTAGGTTTCTTGCACTAGAATTAAGACAGAAGGAGATAAGGAGATTACGAATAATATCCTAACACATAGATAGTAGAGATAAGAAGATGGCTGAGCACTTCATTTCTGAAGTAGGGTTCTATTTATATACTGCATGCATTTAATGCACAACAATATAACTTTACACGTGACAGCAACTGATTGGTTGCATGGTTTGACCTTTGTAGATAACCTAGTAGCCGCATGATGTACAGTGTAGAATCAGTGTTGGTTGTACGATCCTGGACAAAAGGGATGTCCTTTATGACATTATCGTACGGAGGCATGCAAGGAGGAAAGACAACAGTAACTTGTAAAGGAAGACTTCATGATCAGCGTTCATTGAACAGTACTTTATCAGCGAGTGAAAAAGCTCAGCGATCACTGAAGTCTTCTACTTGTAACTTCACGTTGAGTGGACAAATCATGGCTTCGCTGATATCCGCATCAGTTCATTAGTAGACTTGTCACTGGTTCTTGGGCTTGATCTTTGATTTCAGCATAGAACATATTTGACGTGAAACTTGTCTTCAGGAATTATAAGTAAACAACAGAGATCTTCAGCGAACATCAATAAGACTGAACAGACTCAGGGCTTTATTGATGAACAGTATCGCTGAACATAATTTAATGAACATGAGTTTCCTATCAGTGGTACATAGTACTTATCAGCGATAGTGAAACTCTAATACATATTGTCTACTTACAATTTTCACTAAGTATTTCTTAAAGAGTCATTATCAAATCACTGAGGGTTTAGATCAACAATCTCCCCCTATTTGATATTGACTTAGGCATAAAAGAAAATTGCTAATTTTTTAAAAACATAAGGATAAAAAGAACTCATAAAATGTTTGTCCCTTTTATTGTTTTCTGGGATCTTTTGAGTACTGATGGAGTAAAGTACATTCGCTGAAATTTTTCTTTAAACTTCGTAAAGGTTACATAGGGAAGTGGAAAAATTACAAGTACAACAAATAAATCTACAAGTACAAAAGTTACAAGCGGATAAAGATAGAAGAATTACAAGGAAATCCTATCAGCTAGAAGGGTTCTTCCTTAACAAGAAGTTCATCAACGGTTCTTGTAGAGGGAATCATCCAGTCAGGGACTGTTTCACCAAGATTTCGTCTATTCCGAGCTTCAGTAAAGATCAGGGGCTTCATGTATTATCCGAGAAGATCTTTTCTGAATTCGCACCAGTAGACGAGATCTCTGAGCTGTTCGATGGGAGTGATGGGAAGCTCAGAGATACGTTGAAAGTGTTCTCGCCCATCGTAGTCGTGAAAGAAGATACCATAAGGTTCGCTTAAGACTTTTCCAGGGATAAAGCGTTCACCAGGGGGCAGGGAGGTGTCAAGCGTTGAGAGGTCAGGTTCAGGACCAAGTACTTCATCGCGTGAGAAACCAATACCTATTTCGTTCCGGATAGGAGGACCTGAGTCTGAAGGTTTTGTCTTTTTATTTGCGGAGGCCCTTCTTTGTTGAGTTGGATTTGGAGGAGGAGGAATATCCACAGCTGATGAAACCAAGTCGATCTGAGAATTTATGATTTTCTCGACATGGCTCTTATATTGTGATCGAGATCGCTGAATGGCTTTTCGCATCTCCAACTATTCAGAGAAATCGTACTTCTTGATCGTAGCAGCATAGATGGTCTGCTTGGTACCATTTTCTCTGAATATGTCAACTTCAACAACAGGAACGTCTATGGTCGTTCTTCCCCTGATGTTCACTTTGTTGATCCTGGCAGCCCGAGATCGATAGTGCAACCTTTCTTTGCACCATTCCAAGGTAGAGTCAGATACCTTGGTCTTTTCTTCAATGATCTTCTGGGCGTCTTCCCATAATTGGCGTCGAACTTCGATGGGAGTTATCTTCAGTGCATGATCTTTCAGTGATTGTTGGACAAGCTGGATGGCATAGGCTTTATCTTGTTCTTCAGCTTTCCTTCGATCAGCGAGTTTTTTTTCAGCTTTGAGATGATCAGTGTATTCCTTTCTCGAAAGTGTGAACTTAGGAGCAGGGATTTTGTCACGAGGAAGGATGATTCGCTGATCTTCAAGCTGTTTGATCATGGCTTCTCTCTTCTTCAGGTCTTCTTCACTTAGCGTTTGAGGAGCCAAGGAAGGCCTTTTGTTGTGAGAGAGTAGCTGTTCTTCAGGTTCATCAGTCTCAGCTAGATCCAAGACTGGGATTATTTCTTCAGCTCTTGTGGCTGGGATTATTGGAGTTGTAGCAGGAGAGACTTCAGCAGGATCCTTAAGCAAGGGAAAGGACTAGCTGAAACATAACGATCATTTGGGAAAGACGAGATAGAGAAAAGAATGGGGTTTAAGTGTATAGAGGTTTTATAGAGAGGAGAACTGAGGTTGAGAAGGGATAGAAGAGGGATGCAGTGTAAGGGAATAAATGATATTGTACCTGACAAACTGGCTTTCAAAGCAAGATCATCAGATTGCCTTCTGCAGCGAGGCCTTTGTTTTTGCCATTGTCAGCTTCAGACACTGCAGGCTTTGTCTTTGTCCCCTCCCCTGATGGTTCGTTTATCATAACCCCTTTTTGAGATGGGGCTTTCTTAGGCTGGACGAAAAAGAAGTCGTCATCATCATCGTCATCATCATCATTTTTAGGAGATGATGATAGTTCATCATCAGCGATGCCGACGTCTTCATCGTCTTCAGCTTCTTCCGCTTCAGATTCTTCCTCATCAGCGTAGGGTTCGGTCACGTCAGCAACAACTTCAGTTTCCTCATCGAGTTGCTCCCCCTCAAATTCAGAGGGAGTTTTCTCGGTTCCCTCAGGGTTTTCATCTCCCTGAGGTTTCTCGGTGGCAGCATCAGAAACAATACCCTCCCCCTCAGAGTTATGGGGAAGGTCTTCAAGATTTTTCTTCTCCCCCTCAACATTATGGGGAAGGTCTTGATTCTTCTCTCCCTCTTTCTCATGATGGATAGGGGAGGAAATCGGAATATCAGCAGTAGCAGCAGCATCAGTGTGCATTGGGTCCCTGTCTTCCAGGCCAGAGATCCCAATGCAGGCTTCAATCCTACCTAATCTGTCTTCCAGGCCAGATATAGCAATAGTGATTCTCTGAAGATCCTCTCGATCCACCTGAGTAAAGTGCGAAGGAGCACAAGTAGCAACATTCAGGCGGTTGAGGATCTGCTGCAGTAGAGTCTTCACCGAAGTCACCTCAGTCTTTACAGTGGTCACTTCTCCCTGAAGATCTTCAATGATGTGACTTCATTGGACAGGGTTGTAAAGTTGGTGGAGAGAGTGATGATGGCGGAGGAGTTTTCAGCGAGGGTGGTGGAAAAATGACCAATTCTACCATCTACCTTCTCCAGATCAGCACTTGAGGCTTTTCCTTAGACCTCGGTGGTCAGCTTCTTGAGAGCATCTCCACTGTCTGTAACCGCTATAGAGTTTGCCGTGAGAGTGGTGGTGAGAGATCCCACCTTCGTTTCCAAGCCTTTCAGGGAGTTGTTGATATCTCCCAAATTAGGACCAGAAAAAGTTGAGAACTTGTGAACAAAGGAAAGCTCAGAAGTTTGGGGTTTTGAGAGAGGAGTGTTTGGAGTTATGGGTATACCTGCGGGATGGTTGACGAAGTACTTGAAGTTTCAATGACCTGTAAAGTGTTCATAGTCGTCTTCCAGATAGCCTTGTCACTGAGAAGTTTCCGCATGTCCTTTATTTAAATCCTGTATCCGCCGTAGTTCTTCAGCAGATGAGTCACTCAGATGAATGACCTTCGTTATAGAGAAGGGAGGAATAGATGGAGTGACCAAAGAAGTAGAGGGAGGAGTGATAGTTGAGAATAGGGTGTTGGTGAGAGGTTCAGCGTTGGATTCGCTGAGAAATACTTCTTCAGTCCTTGGAGGGTCTGAAGGAGGGGGTTCTGTTCCAAGTTTATAACCTCAGCGTTTAGAGACGCTGAAGTTGGAATGGAAGGGGTGGCTTGATTAGTTGTGGCAGAGCGTACCACGAAATCATCCTGGAAAGGCTTGGGGGGATGCTCCTTGGTTTTCTTGATCCTTTTAGAATCAAGTGAGGTAGTAGAGTGTTTCCTTTTCTTAGGAGTGGAGGTTGCAGCCTGGGTATCAGCGGTGGGGAATACCACTGAAGTAGCCGCAGAAGTAGAAGAATTTGGAGGATTGAGAATAGATAAGAGTGTAGAGAGACGTAACTCGTTTGGTAGGGGCTTGAAATCAAAAACTTTAGGGCCAACCTTGGGGAGTCTCAGTTCGCCCACTTTTGGGTATTCATCCCCAAGTCCGTGTAGAAAGAGAGCACTGACAAACCTTGGATATGGAACACATGTTGGTCTGTCAGCCATGTCTACCCTGAACGCCAGGTCGTTGTAGATGATTGATGCCCAATCAATGTGAAGACCCTTCAGTAGAGCGTATCCCATGGCCTGTTGAGGTTGGGATTCTTGGTCAGTTGACCCAACCTTAGGTGTTAGGCAGCTGATCAAGTGAGCGAAGATGAAGTTCATCTCGCTTGGCATTTTTGACTTCTTGATGGCGGTCAGCTTCTTCTCAGGGAGTCCATCTCTCCCTGTGTCCCATGCATAATTCATTGCATCAAAGAATGCAATCAAGGTTTCCCTATCAGCAAGGTTTTTGTGGTTTGGCAGATGGATAAAGCGGTTTTCTTTGGTACTGCCAGAAAGGTTTAGAGCACGCCTGATATGAAACAGGGTGATCTCAGAAGTTCCATGACTGGTGTCACATAGAATGACATCAACCATTTTCTTGGGATCTTTGGTTGAGGGCACTTCAGCTCTTCTGGCAGTATACCAGAACTGAGCTAGAAGACTTCGATGAGCAGGGGGTGCAATGATAAGAGCTGTAGCTATAGGACAAGTCTTGAGAAAGTTTACAGCGTCATCAAGGTGTGTGACATGTTTCTTTTCAGGGAAGTCGAAGAGAGCATAGGGACTATTGCTTTGAAAGGTAACTTTCTTGAGTTCGAACTTAACCTGAGGAGCTTTAGTGAATTCAGTGACCTCAGCAGTAGTGGGGGACTTAGTAGAAGGAGCTTCAGTAGTAGATGCCATTTCTGTTTATAATATTAGAATAGGAACAAAAGATCTTAAAATGAATAAAGTATCCAAAATAAGGGTTTTAGGGTATAGTGGAAATTAGGGTTTTTCTAGTTTTGGCTAAGATTCAAAACTAGTGAATGCCTTATTTTCCAGTTTCCTTTTTAAAGAAGGATTCTGGAAAAACATATGAAGAACAAGTTTAAGATTTTAGTTTTAAATTTGAGGAACAACCATGAAGATTGTGTTCATAAAATCATGAAGAAAATATGATTTCATTTTAAGTGAGTTCATTTGTTTGATATTTTGAAAACAAAGATAAGATCGAAAACAAGTTTATTTGTTACAAAAGATAAAAGAAATATTAACCTGTAATGCTTGAAGAAGATGAACAATGCTTGAGTTAATATTTTGAATTGCAATAGAGATTTCTTGCTTTGAGAGAGTTCGTATGCGTAAAAGATAAAAATATAAACAAAAAGGGTTTATATAGTGAGAGTAGAGAGAGAAAAACTGTGAGCGGGAAAAGTTTTTCATGATGACACGGACACGTCCCTTGAATTTGATTGGACAAGGAAGGCGAAACGGGCGAACGTGTCAGAGAAAACGTGCCATGACTTATCCGTTGTGATGACGTCACAAACGTCCTTTAATTTTTTATTTTTTTGGATGTATCTGAGGTTTTTGAAAGCTTAGGGACATTTTTGAAAAACATGAAGCACTGAATAGACGTATCAGTGTTAGATTTAGAAATTTCAAAAGTATTGCTGAAAGGAAGAGATATTCAGCGATGCAATTTGTTTTGAAATCTTTTAGTTCTAGGTGAACGTCAGTGAGCAGGAGAGAACATACCTTGGTATCAGTGAATCAATTTTGTTCAGAGAATAGGTGATAAGTATGGGTTATACAAGTTTATTGTTATCACTGATCAAATGTGAACTGCTGAAGATTTTACTCTTCTAAGTTCAGCATTCCAAGCTCGCTGATGAGAAAGTTGAATCTTGTCTCATCAAGAGGTTTGGTGAATAGATCAGCTAACTGAAAGTCAGATGGGATAAAATGAAGTTCTATATCACCATTTATCACATAATCTCTGATAAAATGATACCTGATTTCGATGTGTTTGGTCTTTGAGTGTAGTACTGGATTATTGGCTATAGCGATGGCACTTGTGCTGTCGCAATATATTGGAATTTTCGAGAGCTGAATGTCATAGTCCAGTAGTTGATTTCTCATCCACAAAACCTGAGAACAACAGCTTCCAGCAGCTACGTACTCAGCTTCAGCGGTTGAGGTGGACACTGATTTTTGCTTTTTACTTGTCCAACTCACCAGCTTTCCACCCAGGACCTGACAGCCTCCTGTGGTGCTTTTCCTATCCAATTTGCAACCTGCAAAATCACTATCTGAATAGGCGATTAGATCAAACCCTGAGTCTTTGGGATACCAAAGACCTAGGTTAGGAGTACCCTTAAGGTAATGAAAGATTCGCTTTACAGCGATCAAATGAGATTCCTTAGGTTCAGCTTGATATCGTGCACACAAACAGGTTGCATACATAATATCATGTCGGCTAGCTGTAAGGTACAAATTCCTTAGGTTCAGCTTGATATCCCACGGTACATCGTGACATTAACAGGTTTTCCAGAATGATCCTTGTTTAGTGTCAGCGGTGGTCCCATAGGGGTTTTCAGAGCTGAACTCTAAGTTAAATCAAATTTCTTCAGCATATCCTTAACATACTTCCCTGATTAATGAAAGTTCCTTTTTCATTTTGTTTGATATGAAGACCAAGGAAATATGTTAGCTCACCCATCATACTCATTTTATATTCAGCTTTCATTCTATCGGTGAAACGAGTACAAAAGTCAGGGTTAGTGGAACCAAATATAATATCATCGACGTATATTTGAACAATAATAATATGACCTTTTACTTTTCTGAAAAATAGAGTTTTATCGATTTGACCATGCTCAAATTTTTCAATATGTAGATAAGTAGAGAGAGTGTCATACCATGCACGAGGAGCTTGCTTTAAGCCATAAAGTGCCTTGTCCAGTTTATAAACATAACCTGGATGCTTAGGATCTGAGAATCCGGGAGGTTGTTCCACGTAAACTTCTTCATTCAGCTTTCCGTTAAGGAACGCTGACTTAACATCCATTTGATATACCTTGAAGTCTTTGTGTAAAACGTAAGCTAAGAATAGACGAATAGCTTCGAGTCTTGCCACTGGAGCAAAAGTTTCGTCGTAATCTATACCTTCCTCTTGTCTGTATCCTTGATCAACAAGTCGAGCTTTCTTGCGGGTTACAGCTCCATGTTCATCCAACTTGTTTCGATAGACCTATTTAGTGCCTATCACTGACTTGTCAGATGGACGAGGAAAAAGATTCCAAACTTTGTTTCTTTCAAATTCAGTCAGCTCTTCTTGCATAGCGCTGACCCAGTTCGGAATTTGGAGGGCATCATCTATTTTCTTTGGTTCAATCAGAGAAATAAAGTTAACAAATAAACAAATATTACCTGCGCTTCGTCGAGTCTGAACACCAGAGTTTGGATCACCAAGAATCTGTTCAATAGGGTGATTTATAGTCCATCGCTGAGCCGGAGCGTAAGTCGCTGACTCAAACTGAACTTGAGGAGCTGAAGATGAGGCTTCAGCAACTTCTGGTATATTAGCCAAGAGAGGAATAGGTGCAGATGTCATTTCATTCACTGATTGCTGAGAAGTCGATGGTATTTATGAGATAGAAGATTCAGAGGCAGGCATAGTGTTTAGAGGAACAGCTGAGACCCATGATGTTTCAACTTCACTATTCGGCATGCTTAAGATGATGGTAGGATCATCATTTTCAGCGGGTTGATTATTAGATGGAGGAGTGGGAATGTCTTCTGAATCGCCAAGATGAGAAAACATCCACTGATTCAGTTCTTCAGTATCAGCAGAAGGTCTAGAGTTCGCTGAATGGGATCCGTCAAAAGTGACGTGGATAGTTTCTTCAATAGTTTGTCTTCGACGATTGAAGACTCTAAAGGCTTTAGAGATTGAAGAATATCCAAAAATGATTCCATCATCCGCCTTAGGATCAAACTTTCCAAGGGCATCTCTGTTGTTCAGTATGAAACACTGACATCCAAAGATGTGAAGAAAGCTAATTGAATGCTTTCTCCCATGGAAGAGTTCATAGCCTGTCTTCTAGATTCTTTTGACTATCAGCGACCTGTTTTGAGTAAAACAAGCAGTGTTGACAGCTTCTGCCCAAAACTGAGTAGGAAGGTGAGAATCGTTGAGCATTGAACGTGCAACTTCAATGATAGTTTGATTTCTTCTTTCAGCGGCTCCATTTTGCTGCGGTGTTCTCACTGATGAAAAGTTGTGAGAAATACCCTTACTTTCAAAGAAGGAATCAAGATAACTATTTTTGAATTCAGTCCCATGATCACTCCTTAATGAGTGAACGGTCATGTTGTTCAGGACTTCCATTTTCCTGACAAAAGTGATGAGCTCTTCAGGGGTGTCACTCTTTGAACGGAGAAACATTACCCAGGTATAGTGAGAGAATTCATCAACTATGACCAGTGTGTACTTCTTTCCAGCGATGGATTGTTTGTTAATAGGGCCAAACAAACCCATATGGAGAAGTTGTAGAGGAGATGACACTGAGGAAACTAGCTTGGTTTTAAAGCTTGCTTTGGTTTGTTTCCCTTTTTCACACGATGAACATAAGGACTCCTTTACGTATGAGTGTTGAGGTAGACCAGTGACTAACTCTTTAGAAGAAAGAGTATTCAGTGTCTTGAAGTTGAGATGGGAGAGCCTCTTGTGCCATAGCCAGTTGACATCAGATGATGCTTTTGAGAAGAAACAAGAGTTCTCAGTGGTTGTAGAGTCCGTGTTTATAACGTAAACATTTTCCAGACGATAACCGCTGAGAGCTATCTTCTCCTTTTTGTCAGTGACAAAGCAGGATTCCTTAGTGAAAATCACTTTGTTATCCTTGTCACATAGCTAACATAGCTAACTATTTCTTAAGCTCACTGGTCTTCTTTGCCTTGGGGGCATTAATCTTCACCTTAGCTAAGTTTTCATCTTTCGTAGCTGTGGGGCACTTACTAGCAATGTGATCGGTAAAATCCACAGTGATAACATTTCCTATAGCTAAAAGTCGCTTTAGGACCATTTTCATGCTTACCCTTTAATTTTAAATGAGCAGGGCCAGCACCAAGTATACCTTTGGCATTGGAAATGGGAGTAACAATCAGTTCTTTGGATTCTTACCAATAATATCCACTCTGATTCTAGGAGTAGATCGCTTTATAAATCCAGGGATCTTGTTCTTAGAAGTAGAGGGATAAGTCACTGAAGCTTTAGAATCCTTCAGTTTTGGTACAAAGGTACCCTTCTGAGGTTTTTCATTTAAAACCGTTTCTTTACCTTTATCTTTAGTGATTAAGGTAGGTTTTTCCTCAGGGATGGGAGTTTTTGAAGTGGAACACTGAGATGAGGAAGTGTCAGGGATTGAGAACATGAACATTCCAAACTTAAGCATGAAATAATCAGTTGTTGGTTTTTCAGCGTCAGCTTTGTAACCAAGACCACATTTGTCACTCATCTGAGACTTAATTATCTTAGTGATCGTTGTTGAGGATTTACACCATCCTTCAACAGTAGCTTTTTCTGCTTTTAATGCAGTGATAGCTTCTTCACGCTCGATTTTGACTAGTTGATTTAAATGAACCTGATCTTTTAAATATTCTTCAATTTTGGAAAGTTTTTCTATTTGAAGGTGACAGTGTTTAAGCTGTTCAGAGAGATCAAGGTTTTGATTTTCAACAACAGTTTTGCCATTCATGGCATCATACAAACTCATAGTCAGGAGATCGATTTTACGAAGACTATCAGCTTCATCAATATCTGAAATATTGGTAAAGAAAGAAGGTGATACCTTAGTAGGAGAGGCTGAAGTAGAGGGAATGTCAGAATTTTCTTCCTCTTCTTCGATTTTGGCAATTAGACAGAGATTGGCCTCATCATCATCTTCAGAGTCCGATGATTCTTCTTCATCAGAAGCAGCCTAATCATAGTCAGCTATCAGGCCTTTGCCTTTCTTCTTAAAGCCTTCCAGCTTTGCATATCTTTTTCTTTCAGCTTTTGATATTTGTCATCTCTAGCCCTGGGGTTGGAGGATTTCTTGGAGAACGCTGAGGGTCTAGAAACTTTCTTTGACCTGCACTCGCTAGCAAAAGGTCCTATCTTTTCACAGTTATAGCAAGTAGCAGTAGCCTTATCAACAGGGGTTAATGATCTAGGCTTGTCAGTGAGTGCGAGAGGTTTGTTCTTTCTGAAATCTTTCTTTTTGGCGAATCTCCTGAACTTATTAGATAGGAGAACCATAGATTCATCAAGATCTGAAGAGTCAGCATCTGATGAGCATTCAGAGTTAGTTTCCAACTCAGTGATAGTAACAGTGGATCGCTGAGTGGAAGGTGACTCTGAGATTAAAGCAACAACGGTGCTTTTGGAATCTTTTACAAGATTCTTCTTAAGATGACTCGACTGCTCATGATTGAGCATAATGCCATATAAGGTAGAAAGAGTCATAGATTTTAGATCCTTATATAGCTTGAGACACATTGAATAACTGTCCCATCATTCAGGTAAACATTCTAAGAACTTTGTTAGAACTTCAAAGTTAGAATATTCCTTACTAATAGTCTTTAAATCTATTATTAAGCAGTTAAAGCGTTGGTGAACTTCAGAGAGAGTTTCATTCTTACCACAAATGAAGCTTTCGTATTGTCTTACCAGGTTGATCTTTCTTGAGTCCTGGACTTCAGATGTTCCTTCATATTGAACACAGATTGTGTCCCACATGGCTTTAGAAGTTTTCAGGTTCATGACGGAATGGTAGACTTCGTCGGGAAGAGCCATAGAGAGGATGGATCTGGCTTTAGTGTCGATAGCCACTTTCTTCTTATCTTCATCAGTCCACATATGAATTTCCTCTGGAATCAATCTTTCAGGAATGGCAGCTCTAGTAGCATTCCCTGGGACTTCAGGATCAATTCTCACAGGAATATATGGGCCATTTTGGATGTAATAAGGCATAGTAGGATCTATACCTTCTAAGAAGAGTATCATCCTATTTTTCCATAGATTAAAGTTATCTCTGGAAAATCTAGGAGGTTTTGAAAGAGAACCATTGTCAATATAGTTTGTGTTTGTGTTGGTAGTCATAATGAGAAATAGTGAGGAAGAGAAAAGATTAGTATAAGCAAGATCTTGTTTATGAGATTAAACAATCCGCTCTGATACCACTTGTTGGTACCGGAGGGATTATACAAGTTTGTAGAAGGGGGGTTGAATATAAACACCCGGATTTTACTTTTCTAACTTGTTTATTGATATTTATCAAACAATTTACAACTTGTTGCGGAACAATATTAAGGACTAATCCTAATCTAAACAAGTTATGAGAAACACTAAGTTTCTTGCACTAGAATGAAGACAGAAGGAGATAAGGAGATTACGAATAATATCCTAACACATATATAGTAGAGATAAGAAGATGGCTGAGCACTTCATTTCTGAAGTAGGGTTCTTCTTATATACTGCATGCATTTAATGCACAACAGTATAACTTTACACATGGCAGCAGCTGATTGGTTGCATGGTTTGACCTTTGTAAACAACCTAGTAGCCACATGATGTACAGTGTAGAATCAGAGTTGGTTGTACGATCCTGGACAAAAGGGATGTCCTTTCTGACATTATCGTACGGAGGCGTGCAAGGAGGAAAGACAACAGTAACTTGTAGAGGAAGATTCATGATCAGCGTTCGTTGAACAGTACTTTATCAGCGAGTGACAAAGCTCAGCGATCGCTGAAGTCTTCTACTTGTAACTTCACGTTGAGTGGACAAATCTTGGCTTTGCTGATATCCGCATCAGTTCATTAGTAGACTTGTCGCTGGTTCTTGGGCTTGATCATCGATTTCAGCATAGAACATATTTGACGTGAAACTTGTCTTCAGGGATTATAAGTAAACAACAGAGATCTTCAGCGAACATCAACAAGACTGAACAAGCTCAGTGCTTTATTGATGAACAGTATCGCTGAACATGAGTTTCCTATCAACGGTACTGTAGAGACATAGTACATATCAGCGATAGTGAAACTCTAATACATATTGTCTAGTTACAATTTTCAATAAGTATTTCTTAAAGAGTTATTATCAAATCATTGAGGGTTTGGATCAACAACACTCAAAGACCAAACACATTTAGATCAGGTATCACTTTATCAGAGATCGTGTGATGAATGGTGACATAGAACTTCACTTTATACCAACTGACTTTCAGTTAGCTGATCTTTTCACCAAACCTCTTGATAAGACAAGATTTAACTTTCTCATCGGCGAGCATGGAATGCTAAACCTTGAAGATTATTTATTCAGCGGTAAAGCATTTGTTCAGGTAATAAAGGAAATTATGTCTCCCTATTCATCATCTAATCTCTGAGAAAATCTGATTCACTGATATCAAGGTATGTTCTGTCTCTCCTAACGCTGAAGTTTACTTCAGCATGCAGAATTTCAAAATATTTTGTATCGCTGAATATATCTCCCTTCCGTTATTCTTTTTGAAATAACTATGCTCATTAATATTTCTCATCACCGATTTATTTTAAGTTATCCCTGAGCTTTTCAAAACACTCAGAGATAACTTAGAAATATGAAAGGACGTTTGTGACGTCATCAAAACGGATAACCTATGCCACGCTTTTTCTCTGACACGTTCGTCTGTTGAATTCTTGACCAATACGCTACGTGGGACGTGTCCGTGTCATGATGATCAAATTTTTCCCGCTCATCACTTTCTCTCTCAACTCTCACTATATAAACAACAATCGTTTATATTTTTACGTTTTACGCTCTCGAACTCTCAATAGAAGAAAGAACCTCCTTGCATTCTTGCTTTCTCAGATCATTGTGATATTTTTTGTTTGATTCTTCAAACAATCATCAAACAGGTTAATATTTCATCCCAAACATCTACTTCTATCTTGTTTTGATCTTATTCTTGTTTTTAAAAGATCAATCAAACGTGTTTTTAAACTTATGTTCATCTTCTTCATGTTCATAAAAACAAAACTTACAAATAAGTTTTTCTCTTAAGTTTGTACTCAAACTCATAAACATAAACTTCATACGTTTTTCCAGAATCCCTTCCTTAAATGAAAACTGGAAAACAAGAATTTCACTAGTTTTGAACTCATTTTAAAATTAGAAACCCTATTTTTTTACATTTTCTTTCCCTAAAAGGAAACTGTAAAACCCTTAAAACCCTTATTTTGCAAACTCACCTCCATTTTAAGAAGTTATTTCATCTTCTTCATATTTGTGTTTTAACAACAAAAATGGCTGCTATTGCTGATGCTTCTGCTACCCAAACCGTTGATGTTTCTTCCACTTTGATAAGGGTTGACAACATGAAGCACGAACTCCATCAGATCACCTTCGTCTCCAACAATCAATACGTTCTTCTTGAATTTCCCCAGAAGAAACCTGCCCCCCACTTACATGACGCTGTAAACTTCATCAAGCGTTGTCCTCTTGCCACGGCGATGACCATCATAACCCCAGGCCACAAACGACTTCTACAGCAGTTCTGGTACACTGCTCATCGTACCACTACTACCTCTGCCAAGAGAAAAAAAGGAAAACTCTGTCATTGGTTTCTAGACTGAGTTGGGTCACGAAAGCATATCCCCTACTGCTATCCGGACAGCCCTGAACCTCCCGATGTCCCGAAAACACATCCCTTTGTTCCATTCCCTGACCCCAACTCCTCTAAAGGAAAGAAAGAAATCATCTCCTTCCTTGACAAGATGAAATACCTATGGAACACCGGCCGAGACAGCGAAGCTGAGAAGAAAATCACCACGGTCCTGAAGAACAAACTGCCTTCAGAGATCTAGTTCATATTCGCTCATGTCATCAGCTGTATGACGGCGAAAACCGGATCCACTGATCAAGCTTCAAAGATTCGGTGTGCCATGGCTTACGCTCTCCTCAAGGGTCTCCACGTCGACTATGCCCGTGTCATCATTGAAGACCTGATGGACAGGGTGGAGACGCATGACCGCCCCAGCGTTGTTCCTTACCCCATATTTCTCAGTGCCATCTTCCAATATGGCCTAAAAAAGGACTACCCCAAACAGGGAGACCTGAAGCTCTCCCAAGTCGGTCCTAAAGTGCTCGACTTCAAACCGGTGAAGCTCTCCCAAGTCGGTCCAATATGGCCTAAAGGAGGACTACCCCAAACAGGGAGACCTGAAGCTCTTCCAGCATGGCCCCAACGTTGTTCCTTACTCTCTCTTCTACGCACTCCATATTCTACTTCAGTGGTTACTTCTACAGCAGCGGTTATCCCAGCCGCTAACACCCCGACCACTACACCTTCCTCCCTGAAAAATAGGAAACATAAAGAAACAAATCTTGGCAGCCGTAAGACCAAGAAATCCTCAAAGTAGATCCCCAAGCCTTCCCAGGCTGAAGACCCCACGTTCGCCTCTTCACAGGGAACGCTGGAAGATTCTGTGGTCCACTCCACCACAACCGCTGACACCACCCCTTCAGTACCATTTTCAGACACTCAGCTCTCTGAAACATTCTTGGATGAGAACCCTAGAATATCAGCACCTCAAAGTGCTGCAAAGGATTTTATCAGCAGATCCAACGCTGAAGCTGTTACAACCCCACCATTCTCAACCTTTGCTTCTTCTACTCCTTTTCTCTATACAATGGCACCAACGATGCCAACTATCACGCCGACGGACTCAGCAGTTGCCGCTCTACAAAACATGATGCAGCAGAATGTTACTGGACCTGTAGGGTCGTCTATCC
Source organism: Saussurea involucrata (assembly GCA_033807775.1). Lineage (NCBI taxonomy): Eukaryota > Viridiplantae > Streptophyta > Magnoliopsida > Asterales > Asteraceae > Saussurea > Saussurea involucrata. Next base: position 51,751,981 of record CM066321.1, read on the forward strand.
CTATTAGAACTTTTGAAGATGACTTGGAACATCTGTTGGTTCCTGTTTTGCTTAACAATGATGTTTATATCTAATAGTTCAAATAAGATGTAATGCGGAAGCGTATTTGACGAACTAAACAGATATAATATGGTAGAATAACACACAATATCAAATACAATTAATGTAAATAAGACAGATAAATAGCTTAATGATTCACTGTATTTGATATATCAAGAACACCAAGAACACCGAAAGGTTTGACAAGAAAATGCTCTAAAGGTGTGTGTGTTGTGTGAAAAGCTTAATAGAAGAGCTCACATGAGCCTTCTATTTATACTACTTCTAAAGGGGACAATAAGGACTGAAGGTACAAAGACACTGTTGAGGAATAGTAGCTGGAAGGTACAAAACACTATTCTGGAACTGTTGCAGATACAACGTTCATTAAAGGCTCCGTATTCAGCTTTAGGCGGAAACCTATCAGAGTTTGACACGTGGAGTTGTCAGGTCACGCCTTTGTACGATTGATCTTTAGAACCTTCGAATGGCATATATTGTAAGAAGCATGTCCGTCCTTGTTAAGATCTTTTGCGTAGATCTTCTTTTTACCACAGAAGCTCTGTCCAGTATGACAGAAGCTCTGTGGCCTTGTCCTCTTAGAAGTGTCTTCTGTTGCTTCTTTATTTTGGTCTTCTTGGTTAACCCGGCAGAGCCTCTGTCGAAGACTTCTGTCTTCTCGGTTACTCGGCTACTCGGCAGAGCCTCTGTCGAACACTTCTATACTTAGTCTATTTTTCACTACTTTTATAAACAGAAAGATTTGAGCTAACAATCTCCCCCTAAGTAGTGAAAAATGAAAAATTGAAAAGTACATGGATTTTTTGGCTAAGTACATACTAAGAACACTTTCCTTTTCACATTTGATTATGCCATAGGCATTTACATATGATTGTATTTGAAAATAAAAATTATAGAGGATTTGTTTGATTGACTCAGACGTTGGCATCTTTGAAGTCGTTATAACTTCTGCGGTCGAGTCCTTCCTTTATAAGCTCGTGATAGAAACTGATGCAGAGTCTTCTGAAGTTGATTGTTGCATCGATGATCTCTATCAGTCTGTCGGCCAGGCTTTGATCCATGAGCTATGTTCCTCTGTGCTTTACTAGGATCGCTCTGAACTCTGTCAAAGTACTTGTTGCGTACTTCTGACAGTCCATCTCTATGAACAATCTTGATATTCCCATAGGATCTTTAAAAATACTAACCCGACCCTTGGTGATGTGATGATTGATTTTGGTACAGTAGAGGGAGGGAAGTAGTCTTCTGGTGGTTGAACAACCAAGTTCTTCACTCCAAGGTCTCTAGCTAGTTGGAAATTAACCATGCTGTATAGCAGAAGCTTCTCGCGTATGGCCTTTCTGATCACCCTGTAGGCTCTGTGAACTGGATCGGTTGTGATGTTCTTTTTCGTCCAGTCTAGAAGATCAGGTAGGTCATAAGGATTTAGATTCCTAAAATCCGCATCAGAGAATTGGTTCTCAGATTTGTCCTCTCTTTTGACCTTGTAGATGTTGTAAGAGACTTTAGGACAGGTTCTGGTTTTAAGAACTTACAGTAGATGACCTTGATGATTTTGGAGGATGAGAAGACTTCGTGTTTTGGCTTGGGATTTGTTCTGGTGAAGAGGTTTTCAAGGTCAGCACGGAAATCAGGATCTTGAATGGTTGGTGTCGTTTGATCTATGCTCATTCTGCTGTATAAGTACCTGTATGCCACCTCTTCCATTTGTGGTGGTGGTGGTTGAGGCAAGGTTTTGTGTAGAGCATCTAATTTGTTCTTGACTTCTGCCAGTCGATCTTCTGAAGGAGGTGCCTTTAGATCCAGAACAGGAATGTCTGACAGAGGTTTAGCGCCGAAAGCCTAGTCTTCTTCTTCAGGCTTTGGTGTTTTATACGCATCGAAAGAGCTCTTCATTAGTTTTTCTGTTGAAGGTTGATGCTTGGGCTTTTTCTTCTGTGGTTCTTCTGTCATAATCCTTTTGCCTTTGTCTTTCATCGTTGGTTTGTCTGCTTGTAGAGATGGGGTATCCTCTGTGGGTTTTGGCTTTTGAGTTTCAGAGGGTTTGGTTGTAGGAGGTTCTGTGGGGGTTGCCTCTGTTGGTTTTGACACTTTAGTTTCTGAGGGCTTGATTGGTTATTTGGGTTTTGTTGGAGAGGCTTCAGGTGTTATGCTCAGATATTTTCTCTGTTTTTGAGCAATGGTTTTGAATCTTGGGTTGGTTCTAGGTGTTGGGGAAGGTAGTTCTTCTTCAGAAGATGTTAGAATTTGGAAGTTTTCTTGGGTTTGGACATCTTCTCCGAATACAGAGGGGAATTCCACAGAGGTGGTTATTGCCTCTGTGGACTGTTGTTGCTTTCCTCCTTGGGTTTAAGTTGGAGGTGCTTGAGATATAGGTTATGCGGATACTGGTGGAGCTTGTATACCTCTGCTTGTAGCTTTTTCCCTTCGTTTCTCCCCCTCAGGATGATCTGGTGGACTATCAGAGTCATCACCAGAGTCATCCTGACCCTTGTCTTAAGTACCCTCTGTTCTGCACGAAGCTTTTGTTTTCTTTGGTGGAACAGCTCCTGCAGCGATCATCTTGGCGCATAAATCATCACATAGGCCGAGGAGTGTTTGAACCTCTGCTTCTGTGTTGAAGCGCATTCTGCCGACGCTCTTCTGGAAGTCTTTAACATAATTTGCGTTGGCGGCAGTGAAGACGACTATTACTTCTGTGACTTGATTAATTACCCCTTGCCCAAGCTCTGTCAGCTGAGCTCTGGTCATGTAGTCAGAAGGCTTCATGGCCAGAGTTTCTTGCAGAGTCTTCTCCTGGACTTGTTCTAATGCCTTCTTTTGATCTTCAGGTGTAAGGCCCTTAGAAGTGGAGGATTGCTCTTTCAGCTTTTGAAGTAAATGCTTGACAGACTCTTTGAAGGCAGAGGTAGCGGCTTTTCCGAATTCAGTAGCGGCAGAAGTAGCAGTGGTGTTAGCAGTTGACTTCATCTGGGGTACGGCATTTTGCACCTCTGTGGACAGGTTGTCCATTTTGGTGTTCAGATTAAGGATTGCCCTGGATGTTGTTTCTGCAAAAGAGTTGAAAGAGCTTTGCAACTCCTTCAATGTATTGTCCACAGAGGTGACAAGTGTTTGGAACTCATCCCTTGATACATGTGAACTAGTTGTAACCTCCGGGGGAACACATTCTTCCCCAGAGTGAGTCTCTGTTCCTGAGACACCTTCTTTCGCCCTTGTTTTTATGTTGGGGGCGGAAGGATTTCCTTCTAATCCTTGAGAAGAAACTTTTGGAGTTTCAGTCTCTATAGAAGTTCTGTCAAGGACATTGTCTTGATCCACTCCAGAGGTGGGTACAAGATTATCCTTGAGTTGACTTGGGGATTTGTCTAGAATCCCTTCGTCTGTGTGCATTCTAATCTCCTCTGAAGAGATGTTTGGGCCTAGTTGTGTGCGTGTAACAGAGGAAACAAATTCCTCTATAGGGATGTCTGATGTGATCTGGGGCAATTGATCACTTACTACGGGCAAATCCTTTAGAGAGGATTCCCCTGGAATAGTTTCCCCGGTTTCTAAAGGTACAAAGGATGAAAGAATTTCCTCTGTCCGGATGGTTTGGGTTGGGGTCGAGCTGTGCTGCTCTTTTTCAATATTGCCCTCGTCCACTAGACTGGTGGCAATAGAAACGTGGGTTGCACTGGGAGTTGGTTTTGGTTGTGTGCCTCTACTATTCCAGGCATCTTTTCTTGCTTCTGCTTCTGTAAAGCATCCAAGCACTTCTTCTACCTCTATGGTCTCAACCTCTGTTGCTACCCTATGGCTTGGTGTTTCATCCCTTGGGCTTTTCCCTAGATCATCATAGCAAGAGTGAGTCCCAACTAGTTGCATGATATGTGGATGATAAAGACCTTTTCGTATTTGGTCTGCTTCCTCTTCGTCATAATCTACTTCTGAGACTTCTAGCCTAGTCTCCCTAGTCTCAACTATCTCCTCTGTTGGACTTCCTAACATGGTGTCCATGTGATGGTCTTCTGCAGCTTCCTTTTCCACTGGGCTTGCCCTTTGTACATCAAATCCTGGTTGAAGAAAAGGGTTCTGTAGTACCTCTGGTGTCTTACCCTGAACATTTTGTGGTGTTTGATCATCTTCTTCTAGGTCAGAAGAGATTCTGAAGTTTGCTTCTTCTGTAGAGCCATGGGAGAGGGGTTCTGCAGTCCATCCAGAAGTGTCAAGAGTGTTGGAAAACTCAGGGCGTTGGAGGAAGTCAGAGAAATTTCCATGATGTGCATAGTTGAGGGGATTGGGGGATTGCAGAGGTGATTGGTGAAGTTCTTCTTCTATCACATCATCCTCTGCTATAGTTTGCATAGGAGAGATAGGCTTTTTGGACTTTTTCTTGCTTTTCCTTCTCTTTGGTTTCGGTGCACTATCCTCTGAGGTTTTGGATTTTCTTTTCTTCTTTTCTTTTGGAGGAGAGGGAGGTGCAGAAGATCCAACCTCTGTTGCATGAGGTGGAGACTTTTGTGTTTGAGCATCAGAAGTAGAGGTGCCCTCTGTGGTTTTCCTCTTGTGAGTTTTCTTCTTCTTCTTCTTAGGAGAGGTGGCACGGGATTTTCTTTTTTTAGCAGGGGAGTGAATTGCTTCCCTCTGAGCGTGAAAGTTGGCCTGTACAAGCTCATGTTTGGCCAAAGCTGCAGCCCATTGCTCATCTGTCATCTTTTCTACAACCCTAGATCATAATGTGGCTCCTAGACGCGGGGGTGTCACAGGACTCGGTTCTAGAGTCCTATGATCGCGTATGTATTCTAACTTAAGGGTTTCGTCTGTAGCATAGTCCAGAAGTAGCTTTGGCAAAGGTCTGCAGAATAGGTATTGAACTTCGTGCTCTGTTGGGGTGTTTTTGTTCAGGGGATACAGTCTGGCCATCGGTCCATCCATTGGCCATTTTTATAGACGTAGCAGAGGCTCTAGTAGGACAGCCAGGATTCGCTGATATTGCAAAGGAGGTAGAGCATCTTTCGATCTTACCTTGGCCTTCTGAGAAGAGATTCTTCTGTCAATGGTATTGACCATTTCCTGCATCATGATGGTGGAGTAGTCCAGAGGTAGATCATAATATACCCCGTACATTATGGTCAAGATTTGGTGAGAGGTTTGGTCTGGACTGCCCACTTTCCCTGTTAGGCACCTGTTAAGAATTGAGAAGAGGGTATTCCACAGAGGGGGAAGTCGATTTCTTCTGAAACTGTTCCTTTTCCTTAGGGTTGTGTTATACCCCAACATTTCAACAAAACGGCAGAGCTCTTCGTTTGTTGGTTCCTCTGCATATGCCTTTATTCCAAGCATACCTCTGGTGGGTAGACTGAACTCCAATGAAAACATTGTTCTGTTGAATTTGAGTTCAAGATGCTCGGATTTATCGGGTTTGGAGATGTAGCCTTTGATTTGTCTATCTTCGGGATCAAATCTGCTGCTTTGCCAGAATTGATTCACGTATCTCGCCGGGATTTTGTTGACTGTTTTGGATAAAAGGGGGTAAAGGTAGTGGTTTTCCAGAATGTTAAGAAGGATGGCATGTGCTTCCCTAAATGCGGTTTTTGAGGGTACCAGATAGTAGTTATTGGGTTTGAGGGGAAGAACACTTTCAAAGTGTTCATGAGCGATGAAGTTTTTCTCGTGGGTGGTCGGAGAGAAAGCTACTGTGTCGCCGGAGTTATCTTGTTGTAAGTTTCTGGCTATTTCTTGGTTTTGGGAATGCTCAGAATGAGATGGAGAGTTCATCGGAACGTTGGAGGTGGAAGCCATTTGAGATTTCTTACTGAATGGAGTAAAATGAAGAAGTTGCAGGTTATTGCAAGGTTCGCCGGAGAAGATTAAGAGAGTAAGTTCGTAAACTTTTAGAGGTTGTGGTAAGTTTGGTTTTATACTTAAGAGAATGGTAGAATCTGAAAGGGTAAATATATGAAAGTGAATAAAATTTGGGATCCGTAATTGAGTATATACGACTGGTTCAACTTTCCAGGAGATCGTGTGCCACACACGTCCAATGGGAGAATGCCACGTCAGAAGTGTCAGAGCACGGTTAGATGGCGTGTGCGGCCCATTAATGCTAGGCCCGTGGGTCTTTCCTCTTCCAGGGGTCTGTCACTCGCAGTAAATATCCCGCATTGTTACAGAATTTCATAAAAAGGTCAAGTGTCAGAGTCAACAGAAGCTCTGTAGTGGAGTGAGCTCTGTGATCTGAAATTTGTCCTTTTGTCTCCTCTTTTGCTTGCACTTTTACCAAAAGTGTGAAAAATACATTGGAGAGGATCGAGAGAACTTTAGTTCAGAAATTTGTACCCACAGAGGTTTTGGAGCTCTGTTGAAGCCAGCAGAAGCTCTATGAGTCCAAATTTCTAATAACTAGAGATCCGTAAAACATTTTTATCATCCAAAGTTTTAATTGTTTTAAACACTGTTTTTAGGACTTTTTTGGAAATTTGTGTCCTTGAAAACTGTTTTGGAAATTGATTTTGTGGGAGACATTTACTTTTGGATTGTCTTGATTTGGTAACAGAGACTCTTTGGTGGAACGAGCTCTTCAACCAACATACTTTCTTCCAGTATGTCTGTGTGTGCAATTTGTACGTACGAATCTTTTAAAGAAGACATTTGAAGTTGATCGATAGAGGTCCAGTATGAAATTTGTAGTCATAGAGGATCCGACTTTCAGAGGCTCTGTTGAGCTCAATAGAAGCTCTATGTGTTAGGGCAGGTTTTATAGTTGATTTAAAGTTCAAGGGTTGTTTTGTATTAATTCATTTTGAGCCTTATTAGTGAACGGGCCGTGGGCTTGTTAACCACGGGCCCATTGTATTCAATGTAAGATTAGCTTGGAAAAACAAGCTAATCATCTCTTTATCTTTCCAACTCTTATTGTAAAATTCTCTCTGAAAGTGAATGAAAGGGATGACCAGTTGAAATCATATTTCTTATTGCTTATCATATTCGATTTCTATATTGTTGCACGGATCTGGTAATAACAATTGGTATCAGAGCAGACGGACGGATTCGATTCAAAACCTCTCTAGTGATTTCTGGTAAGATTTTAACTTTTCCCGTATATGTTCATCTTGAATTTTCAAAATTGTGATTCTGGCTAAATTGTTCAATTCTGTTTATTGGGTTGTGTTAGCATTATACTTGTGAGTAATTCTGCAAATTTTCGCATTCCAATTCGATCGTTTGAGTGATTAATTTAGCAAATTAAGGTCAAAAGTTTTTGGTAGTGTTCTTGATAAAATATTCGATTTTTAACCATCAAAACTTGTTATTTTTGCATTGAAATTGATTGGATTAGTGTTATTTTTGTGTCTTGCATTGTTACTAATCTTCCAGGATCGATTTTGGGCAACCCTAATCGAAAAGTCGATCGATTTAAACAAACAGACGCAGAGTCTGGATAAACCAGCCGCGGTTTCCGGACAAGTTGATAGTGTCCGGACGTTTGTGTGAATTCCTTCCGGGTACCTCCAATTCCATCCGGACTCCTCATCTTTTCCGGGTAAGTCTTCCAGGTAAGTTCCAACTCTCCGGGTAAGTCATACTAAATCCAATCAATCCGGGCAAATTAGTTTCCGGAAACCCAAAGTTCCCGAACACCAATTTATCCGGACATCTCTGTATCCGGTAAGCTTCTTATCCGGACACCCCTTTACCCGGTAACTTTTGTTTAAATTACTTATCCGGTAACCAGTTTCTTCCGGTAACCCCTGTGTTATCCAGAAACTGTGTTATCCGGATTCTTTGCATTACCCGGACACTTTGTGATTTCTTTGATCTGCTTAATCTGAACACTTCCTGATCATAATCTTATCTGGATTCCTATCCAATAAGCTCACTCTAAGATCAAATCACTCGTAGACCCTGCGTTAGGATTTCACTCTTAGTGCGTTGCGATAGGTTTATCCTTTGAATCAATCTACACGTCTGACGATCACTCCGTTGCAACCGAAGATGTCTACTTCTCGTGATTCTCTCGCAATTGGCACTGACACCAAGCCACCGTGTCTCTATCCGAACGAATACAGCCAATGGCGAGATAGGTTCATGATCTTCATAGAGTCCAAGGACAACTATGAGTACATCAAGTGAGCTCTGGATAATGGCCCAATTCCCAAGCCAATGAAGGACATAGCTGCAACTTCAACTAGAGTAGCTCGACGTGAGGAAAAGACTCTGGCTGAGATGACATAATTTGAATGAGGCATGATTGAAGGTGAAAAGCATGCAAAGATATATCTTATTCAAGCTCTTCCTAATTCCATCTACACTGCCATAGATAGTTACAAAGAGACGGCTAAGGGCATGTGGGACCAAGTAGCCATCACGTGGGAGCGTTGTAGGAAATCCGCTGAAGATAAATAGCGCGATAACCATGTTCGATGGGTTCAAGCAGCGCAACGGTGAATCCCTCACCCAGACCTATGAACGGTTTTGCCTACTTCTCAATGAACTGAACAAGAACAAGATTGTTCGTTCTAATACTGAAAACGGGCTCAAGTTTCTCAACAATCTACTACCTGAATGGAAGGTGTATGCGTCACATGTCAAGCACAACAAATTGATTGAGAATATCATCATCAACGAACTGTATGAGACACTTCCTCAAGATGAAGATGAAGTGAATGAGCTCCTAGGCGAGAAAAAGACTGAACCAGTGCCATCTGCCGATCCTATTGCTCTCATTCCTCCAAGCAAGGAAAATCATCGGGATGTCACTCAAGACGTGCTCCAAAGCTAAGTTCTTCTGAGTCAGAAGCTGAAGATAAGGAAGACAACGATTCTGGTGATGAAAAGGTTTCAGAATTCAAAAAGGCCATAGCTTTGCTTACCAAATGCTTCGAACAACAAAGGTACTACAAAAAGCCCTCATCCAATAGTCAGTGCTACTCCACCTCCTCCAACAAGCGCCATGACTACAAAGATCGATACGAAGGAAAGAAGAAGGTCAGTGAGCACGACAAGTCTGAGAATAAGGGAAAATCAGAGAAAGAAGAAGGGAAGAAGAGAGATGAACCCGTAAAGTGTTACAACTGCGGGAAACTTGGTCATTTTGCGAAGGATTGTCGCCAGCCAACCGTAAAGAACTCTCACTACTACGAGGCCAAGTTTGCATTGTCTCGTCAGAAGGAGGCTGGAGAAGCTATGTTTGCTGAAAACGACTATTGGTTGGAAAGATCTGATGATGAAGGCAATTTTGATGTTGCTGATGCCTTCATGGGATATCACTCCTCCTCCGAAGAAGAAACGGCTCCTACAAGTTAGGTATGTGATTCTTGCCAACCCGAATTCTTGAATAAAATGCAAGCATTTACTGATCAGGCAAATTCCTTCTAGGCCACCTCTAAACAACAAAAGCTTGAAATTAGGTCACTAAATGAAAAGCTTGATGTTCAAAAGAGAAAAACAGAGAAATATAAGTCTGATTGTGCTAATTTAACTGATAAATGTAAAATTCTGTCATTAGCACCTAAAGACTTAAGAGCCAAATTATCTGATCTTCAGCGTCAGTTTGATCAGTGCATGAATGAGAAAGAATAAATTGTTATTCAATGTTCTTCCCTTCAAATTCATAACAAAGAGTTTGTTGCTAAAATTCTTGATCTCGAAACCAAACTCCACAAAAGGGGTCAAACTGATCAAACCATTGTTTTGAACAAACCCAAAGAGTTCACGTACTTCAACAAAGAGTGGGGAATCGGATATGATAACCCACACTACTTAAAAAAGGGAAGACATCATGTCCCTACTCTATATGATTTTGCGTGCTATGGATTAGATAAAAAGTATCCAGAGTACGCAATTCAATGGACTGGTCCTCTTGAACCAGAAAAGGAGGAGGAAACCGAAGAACATAAACGCACACAAAAACGAGGAATTCAACTTCCATTTTGTTATGAACCTTTAAACTACTAGTATAAAAAGGACAAAAAGTACCTTTCCAATGACTACTTCGACCCCTACAAGGTAGCTACACCCAAGGATTCCTCCAAAAAGGATGAGGATCTTGCACCTGCAACCAAGACCGAGACGGATGAGTTTAAACTCTATGTTCCCCCTCTCATCTTGGAAGCAAAGATAGTCGAGTTGGAGGAGTCCTTTGAGAAAGAAAGGTCAATGTTTCAAATGGAAAAGCAAGTTTTACTTACAAAGCTTGAGAATCTAAAATCGGTCAAAACCGACAATGTGTCTGATGAAGGACAGGAAATCCTTCGGTTTGAAATCAATCGACTCACGTCACAACTGTCCGCTTTGGCAACAGAAGTGATGCAAGAGAAAGTGAGTAAAGGTCAACTCCAATAGCAGTTTGACCAACTCCAATCTGAAAAGACGATTTCACCCGAACTCTCCTCTTGCTAATCAGACACGTCTTCGTGTAAAACTTTCTTAGGAAAAACTTTTTCAACACAAGACGATCAAGATTCTCAAGACGAGTGTGTTTTACGGAATTTAAAGTCTGATTTTTTCTTAGATTCCGCACCAAATTCCCCAAAACACTCAAGCACAAAGAGTTCCTCACCTTCGTCGACCAATCCAAGTCCTGCAATTCCGGCTGTTGATTTTTCTGAATATATGAACTCCGAAGGCAATTCTGAAGAAGGTTTTGAGTCGTTCCCCTTCGACAAACATCTTCCGAGTCATACTGATTTTCTTTCACCAGTAGTCAATCGTCCGGTTACTTTTCTAAAGGGTAACAGTTCTCAAACAAAGGCCCCAGCTGTGATCAAGATTTCTCAATCAAAACAAACTTCGAAACCTGTTTCCAAAAAGCAATCACAGCCTAGGCAAGAGACCGGACCATTGCCTACCAAAAATACTGTTCCTTCTAAAGTCACTGACCGCACTGTCCTTGTTATTTCGGATAAAACCGGTTAAGCTAAACAAACAAAACCAAAGTGGCCAGCCAAGGAATCTGTCAAGGATACTGCATCAAAGTCTTTCAATACTGTATTTTACCCTAGAATGAACAAAAACAATTGTGCTTGGAATCATAGGAATGATTTTGTTAAAAGAGATGTTAATTTTCCGATGAAAATTTATTCCACTCAACAATTGATTCAATTGTCGCATGATTGTTTATGTTGCTCTAGTTGTGGTTGGAATGACTTTGATGATATCCATAACAATGATTGGTTTGGGTCATATCAAATGTATAAATCGACACCCAAACGCAAACCCCGTAATAACAAAAGAAAATACTATAAACAACAGGGTTTCCAATCAGAGGTTAAACCACAGCGGGAGACCAAACCCATTCCAAAACGGGCTTCTTCTACCGAGGTTAGACCGGCACCCAGGTGGAAAGCTGCTACAAAATCTGTTCCTCCTAAAGGTGTAAATTCTGCACCAAAGAGGAAACAAGTGCCAAAACCAGTTCCCTCCACTAGTGTAAATCCTACACCTAAAGGGAAAGCTGGGACAAAGCAAGCTTCCCCAAACGGTGCCAAACCTAACCCTCCTGGACCCAGGCAAATCTGGGTACCGAAGGTCCGCTAAACTTGTTTTGCAGGACGGTCATGTGTGGTCCTTAGACACTGGATGCTCCACACACATGACCGCAAGGAGGGAGCTGCTCACGATCTACAAGGAACAATATTAAGAAGACGTGAGGTTTGTCTATACCTGTGCTTTAACAACCTGCTCATGTGTTTAGGGGGAGCATAGTCAGATATCAGGTATGTTATTCTACTGTTGAGGGGGAGCGTCACACACATTTTTTCTTAAATATGTAAAAACGTTTTTTGTGTGTGTGTATACTCCTGTGTGCACTTCACTCTACGCACACACTCTGAGGGGGAGCATGTAATCTAATGCTCATCATTTTAGGGGGAGCGACACAAATTTTTCTTTAAATGTCTAAATTTTTGTGTGTCAAACTCTCCATTGAACATCCATATACACTATCCGAGGGGGAGCAAGGTTTTCCCCATTCTCAGGTTGAGGGGAGCGAGAGATCCATCTTTTCAAAATTCTACAGGTTTCATCTCTTTGAAAAATGGAATTATTCTTTAAATTGTAAAAGTGTCCGGACACCCATCAGTCCGGATGACTTTCCGGACCGGATGGGTATCCGGAATCCCTACTCTGTCCGGAAACACCCTTGTCCGGATACTTTGTTTTGACCGGAAAGGTTTGCCATTCCATCCTATTTCATCCGGATACCATGTTTGTCTGGAAACTCTATTTGTCCGGGAAGTATGGTCTGTCCGGGATGTTCTACATATCTTCATTATGTCCGGACTCCTCTGCATTCGTCAATTCAGCACCTTCCATCACACTGCCAGTCCTCAATCTCTCTCAGATTGAGCCATTTAATGTAAAGGTACGCGTCGGAACTTGTTTATCCGCCTTGTTTACTAACTTTGGATCTTTTTACAGATATTCCATGGCGGATCAACAACCTCAATCCGAGGGGAAGAGTCACACTGTTTTTCTTACAAAGTCTAAATATTTTTTCTTGTGTTGATATCACTCTCACTCCGAGGGGGAGCAAGTCAATCCCCATGTATGTTTTGAGGGGGAGCAGGATAATATCCTTGCTATGCATATGCCTGAAACCCTACCTGTGATAGCATATAGACGAGAGTTAGGGAATCCCATGGTCCAACCAGAGCCGGAGGGACCTTCCCCGGGACATAGAACATGTGAAAAGGAGGGTGTTAAGGTCGAACACGAACCAAGAAAGATTGAGTCGTAAAGATAACGAGGCTCCTGAGCGAAACCAGCCACGTCATATCCGGGTTGTCACATCTACTACCTCGTCTCATTTGTTGGGACAGGGTATTGACTAAGCCTCCGTGGACCCAACGGAGCAAATGCACGACCCCCTCAGCCACTCATCCGTCTCTCAAAAGACGGATGTTTCAGTCTCACACGGGGAAATAGCACAACTTCCACCGGTCTCTCACTCGGACGGAAATCCTACCACAACTATTATCACACCAACTGTTAACGTAGGTGGCTCTACCCCCGCGGTAGATGTCTCAACGGGTAACCTAAGTGGTCCCGGAGTTAGTAACCCAGACTTTGTGTCACCAGGGTCCCTGGACAGCACCCTTAAGGCTGTCCGCCAGGATATGGAGCAACATGTAGCCGCTGAACTTGCCAAAGCTATGCGCGCTATCAAAGGTAAAGGCCACATCGTCGAAACTGAAACCGCCCCTGTACTTCCACCAATTCAACCGCAACCTATCTATTCGGTGGACACCCTGCAGACGATGCTATTGGCCCAATTTCTCCAGGAATCAGATACAACCGCCTCTACTGAAGCAGACCTGATCTCAGTTCTCCGATCACAGGTTACTGCTCCATCTTCATCTATTACCAATCGCTTAGACGCCATTGACTCGACTCTCAAGGACTACATGTTAGGTCTAGAGTTTTGTCAAAAACACAAGTGTTGAGTTCTGAGTAAGAAGACTAAAGAAGACTCAGAAGTTCTGAGTAGAAGACTCAGAAGTTCTGAGTGAGAAATCTCAAAAAGATTCTAAGTGTTGGATTCTGACTAGAAGGTTCAGAGTTCTAAGTAGGAGACTCAGAACTTCTGACTATGAAGACAAATGTTCTGAAGCGCTTATTCAGAAGTATGTTCAGAATTCATATCTTGGGATATTCTCTGTTATATTCAGTTACTAATTAGAACACGTGTAATTGTTCTATTAGTCTGTTTCTTATATGTACTGTAGCTTTAGCTATTCTCTACAGTATATATAGGAGTTAGCAACTGTAGCTAACGAAATCTTTGAGAGAATCTTTGATATAATATTTGGTGAATCCATTTAGAGAAATTCATTGTAATATCTTGTAATTCACAGATTGTTAATAAATCATATGACCAGTTGCTGTGAATACGATCTTAATTGTTCATATTTGATTGTAAGAGTGTATCCTGGACTTACAATTGGTATCAGAGCCAATCAACAAACAAATTCGTCTAAGAGTGTGTTTGATCGCGTTCTTGAAGTTTCTTGATCAATTCGACAATTGATTCCGCTGCTGCTAACAATTCTTGAATTCCTAACAATTCTTGAATTCGTTTCTATCATTGATTCAAGAAATTTGAATTTGTCTTTCTGTTGAATCGATATCTTACAATCAAGTCATTCAAAGATTTTCTCCCTATGCTGATTAATTCTCGAAATTAAACAGAGATCACAGGTATGTTTTCGAAATTCGTGATTGGTTTCTTGTTCAAAGTGATTCTATCTGCTGAATGTTGATTAGTATTCAATTTTTTTTTAAAAGAAGATTTCATTAATTCATGTACTCTAACTGTTTGATGAAATGCATGTGACATATTTGATTAATTCTTGCATGTTCTAGATTTGTGTTGATTCTCATTTTTTATCATAACTCATAGTTGATATTTGAATTTGTCATTTCATCATGCCTAAGATTGTTGAAGTTTTTGTGAGACCTGCAATTTCTATAACCAGTTCAGACAATTTACAAAAATTAAGTCCTGTAAAAGCAAAAGAAACAATTTCTAAACCAAAAACTGAGATTGTTCATTTTGAAAGCAAGATTGCTAATCTTGAAGCCAAATTTGAGGAAAGTGCAAAAGTTGTTGTAAATTTGCAAAAAGATAAATTCGATCTTCTAAAAGATTTCGAAAAGGCTCAAGAGAACACAAAGTTGTTAGAAAAAGAGAATGTTGATTTGAAATAGAAAATCAATTTTGAAAGAAAGATGTTGACAGATTCTAAAAATAGAATCAAATCATGTGAAATGAAAAATTGTCAACTCTTGAAACAAATCTATGATTTTGAACAAGTTCTTATACTTGAAAGAGAGAAATTTGAGAAAGAAAGAAGAGACTTTCAAACTGAGAGGAAAGGTTTTGAAACAAAGTCTGTTGAATTATCTATGAAAATTTCTGATTTGGAGAAAATTATTGCAAAAGAAAGAAAAGAGTTTGAATGCAAGAAAATTTTTTTTCAAAAAGAAAAGAATGGTTTTGAGAAAAAGAAAACTGAAATGTTAAATGAGTTTTCTGTGAAAATCAATGAGTTGGAGAAAGAGTTAGAAGATGGAAGTAAAGAAACTGAAAAGAAGAAGGTAAATGATTTTAAAGAAAAATGCATAAAAGATAATTTTTTAGATGAACGAAAGATTTTTCAAAATGAGATAAAGAAGCTAACAAAGAAATTATTTGGTTTATCAATAGATATTATGAAGGAGCAAATGGTAAAATCTGATCTTCAAAAGAAATATGATTTGATTTTTAAAGAAAATAATGTTTTAATCAACAAGGTGAAAGGACTTGAAGATATTATTTTTAAAGTTGGTGTTTCAAAACAAGCAAGTCCTGATACAATTGATCAGACTCCGGTTGTAAACTCAACTAACTCTGAATGTTCATTTAAAACAACTTCAAGTTCAATTTTTAAAATCATTTCTTTAAAAGAATTAAAAAGATCAAATGATTTCTCAAAGGATCAGATTCATCCTTCGAATCTTTTCTGTAATTCTCTGTTTGATAAATTAGATAATAATTTGGATGTGCCTAAAGTGAATACTTCTTCTAAACCTAAAGATAATCTCATCTTCAAAAGAGTTAGGATGGAATGGAGAGTTAAAGGAACAACTTCCAAGAAAGAAGTGCCAAAATCAAAAGTTCCTAATTCAAATGTCAAGAAGAACAATACATTTCAAAGAAAATCTTTTGTTAAACCTGATGTGATTTATTCTGTAAATCAATTAGTCAGAGTTGCACAAAAGAAACTTTGTTGTTCATATTGTGGGACTAATGATTTTGTGAACAAGAATTTTATTCAGCACTGGTATGGTTCTTATAGAATATCTGAATATGCTACTGCACCTAACAAACCTGGACCCAAGTTCATATGGGTACCAAAGTCAACTTAATCTGTTTTGCAGGTTATTCATGTGTAAAGCTGAATGATCATATATTGACACATGACTGAAAACAGATGTTGTGCTTAATTGAGAATTTTGACTTTTGGATACTTCAGTCCAAAACTCGGTATGAATGTGATTATGGATTTCTGATTCATACAGATCAATTTGTTGATTTTGAAGCATTTTTTGAAAAATAAAGTTCAGTTTACTGTGGTGTAATCGAACTCATAGTTGTGGGTGTTTTTAGTAGAAAACATTACCAGAGAATGTGTTCAGAATCACATTTTGAGCAACCCTGCAAATTTTGGTTGAAAAATTCTGATTTTTGAGCAAGTTATGGTGGTTTGAAGTTCAGAATGTTCAAAAATCACAAAATCCAAACATTTTTCTAAGGAATTTTCTCTGGATAGCTTTATCAGAATTCTGACTCTCTTACTCAGAAGTTCTGACTCTACTACTCAGAATTTTGACTCAACTAATCAGAATTCTGACTCTTATACTTAGAATTTTGAACAAGTTACTCAGACTTCTGACTCTACTACTCAGAATTCTGACTCAACTAATCAGAATTCTGACTCTGATACTTAGAATTTTGAACAAGTTACTCAGAATTCTGACTTTTCTACTCAGAATTCTGACTCAACTACTCAGAATTTGGATTTTTGATATCTAATGAGGAATCATTGTAGATGATTACCAAAATCTCTTGATTTTGCAGGATTATCTTGATTTGAGAGGAAGTATTGTCTCAAATTTTGATCTGATTGTTTCAAAATATAGTTCAAAACCCGTGCTTCGACGTTTTAGGTTTTTGAACATATCAGTTCAAAACCCGTACTTAAATGAAAATGGCTTCTGAATAATTCAGTTCAGGACCCGTACTTCAGAGACTAAGACTTCTAAACAAATCAGTTTAGAACTCATACTTCTCAGGTGATATCCTTAACTGTCATATTTTTCTGTTTCAAGGAACAAGTGGTGAAAGGTAACATTGTATTATGTTTTATTTCTATTGCTTTGAATGTTTGAATCTTAACAGTTTAATTCAATGATATGACTTTTTTTAATTTTCATTCAATGAATAAATGTGTGTCAAAAAGTGATTTTACAAGTATTTTGTATTATCTGAGCTATATTTGTTTCAACTTTCACTTCTGAATTAAATCGAAAGGTAAGCAAAACATGAATGAAATTATGCTGAATGCTCAATGTTATGAAATCTATACTTATATAGAATATAATGTTCAAAAAGCCTAAATGTCAGAATGTTGGATGGAAACAAAAATATGGGGCAAGTACTACGTTTTAGTACCAAGTGATTGAGATGAAATATAAATATATATAAAATCATTTAGTTTGAAAGTTTGTACCTGTGGCCTTTCTGGTTTGGGAGAGTAAGTCCTAAGGGGTGCTCGACACCTAGTCCCTAAGATCAATTGGTCTGGGATCGGCTGACCCAAATCCTGCAATAGAACCAGATAGAAAGCCATGTTCTACTGGTACAAATGGGTTTAAGATATATCGATGTGGCCTTTCTGGTTTGGGAAATTAAGTTCCAAGGGGTGCTTATCACCTAGCACCTAAGACCAACTGGTCTGGGATATGCTGACCCAAATCCTGCTATAGAACCAGATAGAAAGTCATGTTTAACGATGTATCTTATTCTTACTAAACTTTTTGATTAAAAGATGCCAATGTGCACAAAATTAAAAGATGCCAATGAGCACATATCTCTTGAAACTTTGGGAAAATTCAAAGTCGCAATAAACCTGTAAATTTGTGAAAATCCTGATTTTGGACAAATAGTGTAAGTAGAGCAAAGTATTCGTATATGTTTTTAGAATTGCATATTCTTGAAGCTAATCATATTTCGCATGCTAAGCACACCAAATAGATTTAATAAAGAGATTTAAACTGAACATTTTTAACTTGATATGCAATGATGACTTGTATTTGAATCCAAACACATACATTTGATTTCATTTGATTGAAAAATCTGATAAATTTCATTAAGTTGGATTTCTTTTGTAAAATTTTCAAATGATCAAATGTTAGTAGTTATCAAGTGTAATTCAGTGAATCTTATTTTCCTTGTATAAATATATTTGAAATGAATAATTTTAGTGAAATATATGCATACTTTCAGGGGGAGAAAACAAATTGCTCCATAATTCTTATTTTGAGGGGGAGCAAGGTTATTCATTAAGGAGGAGAAAAAGCATAGACTTCATCGCTAAAGTTTTGAAAATCAAGGGGGAGAAAAGCTAAAGATTTTGAAGATGATTTTGCTTTCCAAAACTTTAGGGGGAGAAGAAAAATCTGATTGATTGATTAAAAAAAGGGAGAAGAAAGTCAGAAAGTCATAAAAAGACAGAAATTTGACTTGATCACATGAAGATAAGATTTGTCATTTCAAGGGGGAGCAAAGAAAAAGCAAATATATAACAGAAATCAATTTGGAAATCGTTGCTGCTGCTGATTAAAGACTGACCAGAAGTTGTTAACTCAGATTATTCAGAATTCTGAGCAAAAGTTGTCAAAGCATTCAGAAGAGCTCCTTCTGAAGATTGTTCCTGCTCTAAGAATTTGATGATGAAAAGTACAAGTGTGTTTGACAAAAAGGGGGAGATTGTTAGGTCTAGAGTTTTGTCAAAAACACAAGTGTTGAGTTCTGAGTAAGAAGACTAAAGAAGACTCAGAAGACTCAGAAGTTCTGAGTAGAAGACTCAGAAGTTCTGAGTGAGAAATCTCAAAAAGATTCTAAGTGTTGGATTCTGACTAGAAGGTTCAGAGTTCTAAGTAGGAGACTCAGAACTTCTGACTATGAAGACAAATGTTTTGAAGCGCTTATTCAGAAGTATGTTCAGAATTCATATCTTGGGATATTCTCTGTTATATTCAGTTACTAATTAGAACACGTGTAATTGTTCTATTAGTCTGTTTCTTATATGTACTATAGCTTTAGCTATTCTCTACAGTATATATAGGAGTTAGCAACTGTAGCTAACGAAATCTTTGAGAGAATCTTTGATATAATCTTTGGTGAATCCATTTAGAGAAATTCATTGTAATATCTTGTAATTCACAGATTGTTAATAAATCATATGACCAGTTGCTGTGAATACGATCTTAATTGTTCATATTTGATTGTAAGAGTGTATCCTGGACTTACACTACAACCTAGCGCTCACAACGCTGTCCGAAAGAGTCCACTCACTCGAAGTTACCTGCAAGAGTCAAGTGGGCGGTCTGAAGCGGAAACACAATGACCAGGATGATCCTGATCACCGTGAGGGGGAGAAAAGACAATGTCTGACCGAGACCGCCTCCCTGATCCAGTCTGAAGCTACAACTGTGGTTCATCAGGAACCCCCAACTGCGGCAGCTACTACAGAAGCACCTGAAGCCGAGTTGCCTTTAGCAGACATGGTAATAGATATGGAGATATCAGATGAAGAAGACCCGACGGTTGAAAAGCCCGGGGGTTCAACACAGGAACTGGTCGATTTTGACTCGTCAGACAGACCGATACTGGACATGATAGATCCAGAGTGTGAAGCCAACCCGGAGACCGAAGATGCATGGTACGAAAAAGCCGCCAGTGCCATAAATCTCCAGGTAAATTTGGTCTTCCACACTGATGAGGACGAAAACATTGGTTATGATCAGTTCCTGCTTCAAAATTTATATAGAGCGTCCCCCGTTCACTATGCTCAACTCGCCGGAACATCATCAACAAGACCCGAGTCTACTACTTCCGATCTTCCGACAACTGCTCCTCCCATGACAGCTTCTGATCTTCCTCCCCCTCCTCAACAGCAACTAATCCGTTGAGAGAAGATCATGGTACTTATCCCTCACTTGGAGGAATCTTTGAAGAAGCTGTTCGTACACAAGCTTCGCCCGATCAAGCCGACCTTCTGTCTGGGTTTTTACAACCTTGACCCAGAATTTCAACGTCGATATATCAGCACAATGCAGCGGTGTCTTCCAGTCAACCAGGTCAGAACCAAACTTCGAATCACAGAGGTAATCAGTATCTATTCAAGACGTATTATAAGGATCGTCTACCCAATTTTCATTGTTCGACGTGAAGATGGGAACGAATGGAAATTTTCAGAAGCTGACTTCAAGAACCTCCGACCGCTCGACTTTCTGGTTATTCTGAAAGACTTACGTACAAGAACCATCCGACCGCTAGAGATTACAAAGGCGCTCGAAGCTGTTCGTCGATACCTGGTCCACACCATCATGATGTCTTATCTAACGGACTTCCAAATGGCTATCGAGAACAAGGCGAAAAAGGTAAATCTGATCAAGCCAAATCTGAAAGCACCTGAGTTAAACATGTATCCCGAGAACGCTATGCTTCTGGAACCAGAATTCGGGATTGTTTACCTCAATGAGCAAAAGGAGAAGAAATTCATGCGTTTCAGTCAGGTAGACAGATTTTGTGACGGCACGCTTCTAAAGGTCAGAGATGCTCTTCGAAAGATTATTCAGCACGAGTCTGAAAATCCAAGGTATTCTTATGTTCCGAATCCGAATGAATTAACTGCTCGGAATGCCTTGGAAATGATTGAAGATCGCAACGACAATCGCCGCGCCATCAGATTGTTCGAGGTACACTTCGCGCTTCGCAAAAGATATGTCTTCAACTGGAGAGATCTAGAGCGCCAATTCGAACTTCAAATCAAAGGGGGAAATTGTTAGGGAAGGTTTTATAGTTGATTTAAAGTTCAAGGGTTGTTTTGTATTAATTCATTTTGTGCCTTATTAGTGAACGGGCCGTGGGCTTGTTAACCACGGGCCCATTGTATTTAATGTAAGATTAGCTTGGAAAAACAAGCTAATCATCTCTTTAGCTTTCCAACTCTTATTGTAAAATTCTCTCTGAAAGTTAATGAAAGGGATGATTAGTTGAAATCATATTTCTTATTGCTTATCATATTCGATTTCTATATCGTTGCACGGATCTGGTAATAACACTATGAACTTAAATTTCTCTTAAAGGAACACTCGAAAATCTTTTTGATCATTTCTTGATTGGTATGTCTTAAACAATGTTTCTATGACGTTTTTGGAAGCTGGTGTCCTAGAAAAATGTTTCCAAAAAGGATTTGTACGAAATACTTACCTTTTGGCTCTCCCTTGTTCGGTAACCAATCTTCACTTATGTGGTTAATTATTGATTATATCTCTTCTTTGGGTCCCCCTTGAATGATCAACCTATGTAGATCAGTTCAAGGTCTTCTTCTGCTCCCCCTTGACTGATCAACCTCTGTAGATCAGTTCAAGGTCTCCTTCTGCTCCCCCTTGACCTATGCTTTGTTCAAATGAGATAACTAGTGCACAGAACATAGGTCCAGTTCATAAGGGATACTGTGAAGAATTGTCCGAGTTTCTGAACAATCCCACATAAGCTCTATTGGTCATAGACTTTTGGTGATTTAAGAATTTACATTCAGAAGTTTGATTATATACATATTTACAGGAAAATCAAATCTTACTTACAAAGGATTTAACTCATGTTAATCATTCCCAACTTACCCACCAAGAAAAGGAATCTTTTCTCATCAAGTGCCATGGTGAATAAGTCTGCAAACTGATATTCTGTGGATACAAAGTGCATTTCGATTGTGCCATATTCAACATGATACTTCAGAAAGTGGTACCTTATGTCGATATGCTTTGTTTTTTATTGCTGTACTGGATTGGCAGAGATGGCAATGGCGCTTTTTGAATCACAGAAGATGGGTATCTTATATATGTTGTGACCATAGTCTTTTAGCTTAGTTCTCATCCACGGAACATGGGAGCAACAGCTAGCAGCAGCAACATATTCAGCTTCTGCTGTAGATGTGGACACACAATTCCGCTTCTTTGAAGTCCAGCTGACTATTTACCTCCTAGGATTTGACAACTCCTAGAGGTACTCCTTCGATCAAGCTTGCATCCTCCATAATCTGAATCTGTGTATGTCTTAAGACCATAACAAAAGTTCATTTGGATACAAGAGTCCAAGATTTTTGGTCCCTTTAAGGTATCTGATGATCCTCTTTACAGCAATATAGTGGGATTCTTTTTGGGTTAGCTTGATATCTTACATAGAGGCATGTGGCAAACAATATATCAGGCCTACTAGCGGTAAGGTATAACAGAGACCCAATCATTAGAGCTTGCACTCCACAGATATGCCATTTGGATCTGCGTCTAACTTATTTCCAGTTGCCGTTGGTGTCTTCATTACAGAGGCATCAGAGAGACTGTATTTTGGAAGTATGTCAGTGACATATTTAGCTTGATTTATAAAAATTCCCTCTGATGATTGTTTTACTTGGAGTCCGAGGAAGAAAGTTAATTCTCCCATCATACTCATTTCAAATTCACTATGCATGAGTTTTTCGAAATCTTTGCACTGTTGTGCATTTGTAGACCCAAAAATAATGTCATCCACATAGATCTGTATAAGCAGAATCTCTTCACCTTTTCGTTTGTAAAACAAAGTAGTGTCGGTTGTACCTCTGTCGAGCTCATTATTGAGAAGAAAGGTTGAAAGTCTTTCGTACCATGCTCTTGGAGCCTGTTTCAGTCCATATAGAGCTTTGTCGAGGAAGTACACGTATTTTGGGTACTTGGAACTTTGTAACCCTGGTGGCTGCTGGACATATACTTCTTCTTGGATTTCACCATTTAGAAAAGCAGATTTTACATCCATTTGAAAAACTTTGAATCCTCTGTGAGCTGCGAAGGGTAAGAAGATTCTTATTGCTTCGAGCCGTGCGACAGGGGCAAAAGTTTCATCGTAATCTATGCCTTCTTCTTGGCGATATCCCTTGGCCACCAATCTTGCTTTGTTTCTGATGACCACCCCATCCTCGTCATTTTTGTTTCTGAAGACCAATTTTGTCCCTATGGCTTGTTTCCCTCGTGGCAGAGGTACTAGAGTCCATACCTTGTTTCTTTCAAACTGCAAAAGTTCTTCTTGCATAGCATCTACCCAGTTTGGATCATCTAAGGCTTCAGAAATTCTTTTTGGCTCGTTTATACTGATAAAATTTGTGAAGAAACAAAAATTAGCAGTGGCTGATCTTGTCTTGACCTTTTCAGAAGGGTCGCCGATTATAAGGCTTGGAGGATGGCTTTTCGTCCACTGTGTTGTTCTTGGAAGATGGTCATTTGAGTCATCTAGTTGAACTTCTGTGGGTGCGCCCTGTGGTGCTGGTACACCCTCTGTAGTAGATGGCACTTCAGAGCTTGAACTTGGCTCTTCAGCTTGTGGAAGGATTGGAATGAGAGTTGGAATTTGTTTCTCTGAGGAAGTAGAGATTGAGTCTATGTTTTCCTCTTGTATTGATTCCTCTTTTGTTGCTGGAGTAGGTTTTTCAGGAGCCTCTGTTGTTAGGTCTTTGGTCGTTTCATCTTCTGTTGGCTCCCCCTCAACAAATGCATATGTATGACTCACAGAAGAGGATAAAGTATTTAATGGACCAGTTAGAGATATACCTGACTCAGTCTGGGCTGCAGAAGATGTTTCTCCAGAGGCTCTGACAGCTCTGGCAGAGGGATCAATATCGTCGTGGAACATCTCTTAAAATAGCAGATTTAGGTCTGCTTCTCTTGTTTTTGAGATGTCAGGGGATTCCTTCTTTAGACCGAGTTCTGAACTTTCCTGTTCAGAAGTCTTTTGAAAGGAATCGTCAAAAGATACATTGATGCTTTCTACGATGGATCGAGACTTCAGAAGGTATACTCTATAAGCTTTTGAAGTGGCAGAGTATCCTATGAACTTTCCTTCATCTGCTTTCACCTCAAACTTTCCTCTTGCTTCTCTATCATTTAAGACGAAGCACTTGCATCCGAATACATGAAAGAACTTGATGTTTGGTCGCCTTTTGTTGATCAAGTGATATGGTGTTTTGATG
The DNA here is from genome assembly GCA_033807775.1 of Saussurea involucrata. Taxonomy (NCBI): domain Eukaryota; kingdom Viridiplantae; phylum Streptophyta; class Magnoliopsida; order Asterales; family Asteraceae; genus Saussurea; species Saussurea involucrata. The sequence goes on from CM066321.1 coordinate 51,775,851, forward strand.
TGTCTCTTTACAATGTTTGATCGATTTTGGGTGTAGCAAGCGGTTGATACTGCTTCTGCCCAAAAAGTCATTGGTAATCCAAATGCTGTTAGCATAGTTCTTGTAGCCTCCACAAGCGTGCGGTTCTTTCGTTCTACCACGCCATTCTGTTGTGGGGTGCGTGCAGCAGAGAAGTTCTGTGATATGCCTTTTTCTGTAGGATAGGCTTCAATGACGGAGTTTTTGAATTATGTTCCATTGTCGCTCCTTAGCTTCTGAATCCTGCACTCATACAGAACTTGGATTATTTTCATTAAATTTATCAGAATGTTTGGAACATCTGATTTCTTTCTAACAAATTCAACCCATGTAAATCTTGAATATTCATCGATTAAAACAAGTATATATATTTATTGCAACCTAGGCTCTGTGTAGCGATTGGACCGCAGAGGTCTACATGAAGCATGTATAGAGGCCTAGGGCAAGACATATCAGTCTTGCCTTTATGGGAAGCTCTTTTGAGTTTTCCCATTTCACAAGGAGAGCACAAATGATCTTTATTAAATTTAACATTTGGCAGACCTTTGACTAGATCAAGTTTGACAAGCTTTTGTAGAGTATGAAAGTTTAGATGGCAGAACCTGTTATGCCATAACCAGGCTTCTTCGCTTTTGCTAGCAACAAGGCATAGTTTGTCTTCCTTGTTCTTTGCACATAAGTTCATGAGGTATAGATCGCCTCTTCGTTCAGCTCGCAGAAGTTCGACTCCTGTGTCCTCACCTTGTAGAGAGCAGAAGGTTCTTTTGAACATAACATAGAATCCCGTATCGCAGAGTTAGCTATCACTGAGAAGATTGTGCTTAAGGCCATCCACATATGCAACTTTGCATACGGTTATGTTTTTCTTCTTGATGACTTCGTAGCCTTTTATATACCCCTTCTTGTTGTCACCAAAGGTCACAGATCCTCCATCGAGTTTATCTTTATAGTAGGATAGTTGACCTCCGTCGCCAGTCATGTGCCTCGAGCATCCGGAGTCAAGATACCAGATTTGCACATTGACAGTTTAGGATCCACTCTTACAATCAATATATCAATGTATATAACAGTAATTGAGAAGTAATATGATCGAACCAACTTGTATTCAATGAAGAATAGATTTACAGATCTTAGAGAGAGATTATCTCAAAGATTACAAAAGATGAATACAAATATATGCGGGAAAGTCAGTTAGCGCAACAGTGCTAACCACTATATATACTGCAACGGAAACACTAAAGCTACAGTACATATAAGAAAGACTAATAGGAACAATACACGTGTCCTAATTAGTTAACTAAATACAAAGTAAAGTATCTAGTTATAAGTTCTGAACATGTTGTTCAGAACATCTGAACATTATTCTGATTAAGCTTCTCAGAACATCTGAACATTATTCTGACTCTTCTTCTCAGACTTCAATACTTAGCAAACTTTCAGAGCATTCCTTCTGAGCCTTCTTGGTCAGAACTCTGACTCTTCTCTTCAGAACTTCTGAGCCTTCTTATCAGAATTCAACACTTGGTTTATTGACAAAACTCAGATCTAACAATCTCCCCCTTTTTGTCAAATAAACTTATACTTTGCATCATCCAATTCTTTCAAAGCAGGAACAATCTTCAGCAAAAGCACATTTCTCTGATTAATCCTCTTGTCAATTTTAACAATTATTTCTTGAATAGTCTCAACTTGCTCAGTAACTAATTCTTGAGTCATATTAGCTTGCTTCACCTTCAGCATCTTTTTCTCCAAATTGCGCTTAATGATTCTTAAAGTTCCAAAACAATACTTTGCAGTTTCCTTTGCTCTGAAGAAGATCTTTTCACTTTTATTCTTCAGAAAGACTCCCAATTCTGGATGCTTAGACACACTTCCAGTTTTCAAGACATTTTTCTGATCATGATCGGTGTTGGGATTTGAAAGATAGACACATGGCCTTTGTAGATACAGAGCTTTTTGAAAATCTGTATAATAATACCACCTTAAGATATAGAACATAGCTTCAATCACCACACTTCTTGCCTTTCTTTCATTCTTGTCTTTGCTTGAATCTTTGAAGCATAAAAGACTATGTAATCTGTAGAAATCAACTACTGACAACTTCTCAAAGTCTGCATCAGTAAAATAGTACACTTTACCATCTTCTCTCAACACTTCAAAGGACAAGTACTCTTGCTTTCTGAACAGCTTAACCTTTAGTTCTCTGATCCCTGTTATTAAGAAATCTGAATACACAGCTTGTTTTGATTTCCCAATACACCTTGATTTCTCTGCCAACCAGATCTGAGTCTCTTTTGGTCTGTCATAATATACATCCAGAAATTGTATCTCTTTAGGCTTGAAAAACTTGGGTAGATCAAATTCAAGAAAATATCCATTCAAATCAATAGATATTTCATCTTCTTTTGGTTCAGATTGTTCAGCTTGATCAACACTTGTCATTTGAACATTCGGAGGAGTTGTGTCTTGAATTTCTTCAACTTCTTCTGAAAGAATTTCATTCACTTCATATTCAGCTGGAAATACAAAGTCATTGTGCAGCATCTTTTTTGGATTGACTTCTGATAACAACCATTCACCACAGCTTCTGATCTTTCTTCTGAGATTTAATCTTCTTTACACAGAATTCACACATCTTTTCTTTAGATTTTCTCATTCAGTAGTAACACTTCCTTTCGTTTCACTTAGTAACCAACTCAAAGTTGCACTACTATATTTCACCAATTCCTTTAGTTTGAATATTTCAAGTCTTCCTTGAACTGTATATGCAAATCCTTCAGTTTCCATTCCTTCATTTATAAATCCCTTCAAATTCACACCAAACCCTGAAATCTTTGCTGGACAACTTAAATTGCATTTTTCTTTTCTTCCTTCAATAGCCAACTGAAAATCCTACATATGCATATTTCTGACATAAATGCCAAGAAGTCTTCGGCATTCAATCTCTATCCAGGCCTCTTCAGTACTGGCAAAGAATTTAACTAGGAAGATCTGATCATCAAGAGTTAATCTATGAAAATCAAAGTTGGACATTGAAACTTTTGTACTTCTTTCTTTCTGAACTTCCAATCTTACATACTTCAGACCATCAAATTCTTCTTATTGAAACATCAACACTTTCTCAATCCTTTTCTGAATATGTAATCTTGAATCAGGAATTCTGAATCTGTTTGAAGCTTCTGCGTAAGTCATCTGAGATCTCTCATCCATGAAACCATCAATATCGTTCTCCAAAACTTCATAATCTCCTTCCGTGTGATAGAGATTCTCATATATTTCCTCTGGAAAGATATCATCATGAAATTGTCTAGCAAGTGGTACATCACTTAATTCCAGAATAAAATCACATAAAGGCTCCTCTAAAATTGGCAAGTCAATCTTAGGAATTTCAATTGGCTTTCTGAATAGGTATTCTGAAGGCATAAAGTATTCTTCCACTTTATCATATTCTTCTGTTGTATCAATATCATCAGCATAGTTGAGCTGAAACTCCTCTTGAAACTTCTGGGAATAATCAATAGTACTATCTTCTTCTCCCATCAGATCAATAGGCCTTACTGTTTTCACAACTCTCTGAATATTCTGAACATTTAGAGCACTGACTAATTCACTTTGCATCCTTCTGATCAATACCTCATTCAGTCTCCTTTCTTCTGACTCAGAGTTCACCAAACTAACTTTGACATAGGGAACAATATCTGTACACTTGTTTTCAACAACTGAACTTTCAACTGTTTCTTCTGACCTTAACACAGGTTCCTCAATAGCTTCAGTTTCATCAGAATTTACTTCCATCTCTGTGTCTAAGTTCAATTCTCTTGTTTTATCAGAATCAGCACCTTCTGTACATTCAACTTCCATTTCCTCTGTATCTGAACTGTCAATCTGAACTATCTGAGTATCCACTATGTTTACATTTTCATCTGTCTGAACTTCTGTGCTCTTTGTATTGGCTAACTGCATATCTACTATTTCAAAATCTTCTATACCAATATCATCATCAGAACTCAACCTTTGCTTTTTCTCCCCCTTTTGATGATCATGAAAATCATTATCATCAAACTTCCTTTTGAGGTTCTGAGTAGGAACATCTTCAGGTTCAGCTTCTACTAGTGGAACAAGATCAAGTGGTTTAGAAGTTGAAGCCAAAGAAGTACTAAGTGCTTTGAATATAGATTCTTGCATACTCTGCATTTGATTAAACAAATCTTTCTGAAACTCAGACATAATATCCTTGATCTCCTTTTTATGAGATTCCAAGGATACCTTCACATCATCTATCTTAGTCTCAACAGATTTCATCTTCCCCTCCAACATAGTTTTCAACTCCTTTACCTCATCATTCAATCCATCCACCTTTCTCTCCAAATTTTCAACTTTAGCCCCCATCACCTTGTTTTGATTCTGAATCTTTACAAATTCAGAAGAGTCTAACTGTGAACCTGAACCAACAGATGGTCCAGTTTTCATGTGCCCAGAGGGCTCATGGCCCGTAGATAACACTAAGTCATCTTGTGCAACAAATGCACATTTGAATGAGGATTTTGAGATGTTCACCTCACCAGGACTTCCATCCAATCCTTGACATCCAAAATTAGGAGTGTCTATGAATGTTTTGTCAGGAATACGAAATTCCTGATTTGTGCAAGTGTTAGAAGGAATTTCAGGCTCAATATGGATATGACTGTGATATCCAGACTCAAAGTGATGAAAAATAGGTTGGGATTTATCACCTCCCTCCAAATGAGTTTGGGATGGTTCCCCTGATTTATGTGAAACAGTAGCAGGTTGAACTGCTTCTGAGTGGGTATGGATGGGTTGATCAAGATCCACCACTAAGTCCATGGTGATTTTTTCAATATTGGACACCAAGAGTTGTGTCTCAATAGAAGATGTGGTTACCTGGTTAAGATTAGCTAGTACAGAGGCATCTCTTTCTGTTCTTACCTCTGGTGACATTCTCTCATCCTCACCACCCTCATTCTGTTTTTCCTCTCATATTCTAACCGAACTCTCAGAAATTTGCCCCTCATTTCTCTCAGAATGTTCACCCATTTGAACATCCTCCCCCTCTCTAACTTGACTAGACCCCTCACCTCTCTTCTCAGGTTGGTCCTCATGGGAAGGGATTTGAGGTTGTTCAATTCCCATAGAGGTGCAATATGCTTTTAAAATCTCACTCTCCCTTGGAATGTAATTCCTAAGTGATCTTGGCAAAAGTTTATGATTAGGATATTGCTAGATTTTAGTAACTGAAGACATCTTACCCAAATAGAAAATAGGACCATGTTGTTCATTTGATCTTCTAGAAATAGTTTTGTTTTCTTGCATTGCATACCAAATTACAATTTGCCAATACCTTATGTAAGGTATGTATGCCAGAGGTGTATCCTTTGTTTTCTTTTGAATAGCCTTCTGATTTTTCTCAAAAGTGTTCTTCGTGTCTTCCCAAAGTATAGCAGTGTAATCATAATGCCTATTCCTCACTAAACCCTGAAAGATTTGAAGACTCTGTTTTGAAGCTTGATCTGCAGAACTATTCTTCCCTGGCAAACTCTTATTCACCACATGAAAGAAACATGCCCAAATTGGTGGCAACTTGTTCCTTCTGAACAAACTAAGAGTCCTTAAACCTTCATTATATCCTAACTTCATAAACTCTGCAATTAATTCTTCTGTTAAAGGTGAGTCTTCAAAATATGACCTTCTTTGCACATCATCTTTCTCTGGAAGATTTAGCATTTCTCTCAATGCAGGGATTGATAAGGCAAAAGTTACTCCTCCAATTTCAGATATAAACTTGTTTCCTTCTAACCTAAGATATTTCCACCATTGTTGAATATATTGAACAGGGACTGTTTTGCACCTTGTAAACCATTTTCTGTAGGGATGATATTTGAATAAATCCATTATGATTCTGTGTTCAGGCTTAAATCTATTCTCCACAAATAATAAGACACAATTTTTCTCTGACAATTTCAACCATTCGCCTTCAGGTACAATCCTTTCCACTAAGATTGGTCTATTTGACATAATCGACACTGCAGTACTCTGTTCATGTTCAACATTAATGTTTACCTCATCTGCATTTCCTTCTAATTCGGCCATCTGTTCATCTTCTGCATTTATTTCATCATTCCTTATTACTACTTCTTCAGCAACTCTATTTTGTACTTCATCATTATCAGAATCGGATGAATCCATTAAAGACTTAGCAGAATGCAGAGATATTTGACCACTTCTTCGGAATCCAGACATGATTTAAGATGAAAACAAACTCAAAGAACTCTGGATTGATTCGTATCTCACTTTTCGCTCTGAAATTTGAAAGAATTTGAAAGAGGGATTTTAAAACCTATTTAAAATCCGCGAAGTTGAAAGGTTTGACGGAAAAACGAGGTCAAAGTTATAACGGAGTCAACACATTTGAAATGCCACAGAGGATTTAAATGAAATGCGTGGCATAATCAACCAAATATGAAGTTGACACGTGTTATTGGATAGAATATTGACACAAGTCAAAGATCTGAATAACACGCTCAGATGATTGACTTTCCTTTATCAGAGATCTGATTATTCTACTCAGAGTTCTGAGTCCATGATTCAGAAAAATTTGCCTTGTAACCAAACTTTATTTAATATCAACTTCTGACAAATGTAAAAACTTTAATTATTCAGAAGAGGTTTGAACAAATAGAAAATCATTTTATCATCAGAATTCTGTTCAAATAGTGATGATTTGTGAAACTCATTTTAAATCTTATATCTGAATAAGAAAATTTTGAGATTCAGATATAGTTTGAACAAGTGAGAAAATAAATTTATCATTAAAAGCTTGTTCTTCTTAGAATGATCAGAGATAAGAAATGAAAACAGACCTTTTAATCATCATGAAATGATTTCCAAAAGATGTTAATGCTCCCCTTGACTTTAGCATGTACTTGACCATATATGAGACATAAAGATGAGATAGAAAAAATAATAGAATGAAAATAATCCACAAGATTGAAGTATTTGTATTTCTCTCAGAAATGAATTCTTAAAAGTTAGATTTCTGAAGTACTGACTCAGAATATCTGAACTTAAGACTCAGAAGTTCTGAACTTAAAATTCAGAATTTCTAAATTCAAGACTCAGAATTTCTGAACTCAAGGCTCAGAAATTTTGAACTTAAGAGTCAGAATTCCTGAACTCAAGGAGTCAGAGTTCTGATTACAAGACTCAGAGTTCTGAGTACACTACTCAGAAGATCTTACTTAGAGAATTTATCATTTTTTTAGAAAAACAAATATTTTCAATTAGTTAGATTAAGCATTCCTATTTTACATATGAGAAATGAGAACCTTTTGTGATCAAGAGGCTTTGTGAACAAGTCAGCCAATTGATACTTTGTATGCACGAAGTGCATCTCTATTGTTCCCTTTTCCACATACTCTTTTATAAAATGATACCTCACATCTATGTGTTTAGTCTTTGAATGTTGAACAGGGTTCTAAGTAATAGCTATTGCACTTTCTGAATCACAGTAGATAGGAATTTTGTTGAGCTGATACCCATAATCCATGAGTTGTGTTCTCATCCACAAAGTTTGAGAACATGAAGCAGCAGCAGCAACATACTCTGCCTCAGCAGTTGATGTGGACACACAATTCTGCTTCTTTGATGCCCAACTCACTATTTTATCCCCTAGAACGTGACAAGCACCAGATGTACTCTTTCTGTCCATTCTACTTCCTGCATGATCAGCATCAGTGAAAGTTGTTAGTTTAAAGTCAGTTTCCTTTGGATACCATAAACCAAGATCAGGTGTTCCTTTGAGATATCTGAGAATCCTTTTGACAGCCAACATATGTGATTCTTTGGGATTGGATTGAAATCTTGCACAAAAACATGTAGAAAACATGATGTATGGCCTACTTGCAGTCAAATATAGTAATGATCCAATCATGCCTCTATAAAGTTTGTTATCTACTGAAACTCCTTTGAGATCAGCATCTAACTTTATGTTTGTTGCCATAGGAGTTCTCATAGAAGCACAATCAGACATTTTGAATTTTTTCAGAATGTCTCTTACATATTTTCCTTGATTTATAAAAATTCCATTTGGTAATTGTTTGACTTTAAGTCCATGGAAAAAATTTAGTTCACCCATCATGCTCGTTTCAAATTCAGATTTCATGATTTTAGAAAAATCATCACACATTTTTGCACTGGTAGAGCCAAATATTATGTCATCAACATAAATTTGAACAAGAATCAAATCCTTACCCTGTTTCTTTAAAAACAAAGTTGTGTCAATCTTACCTTTCTTGTAACCTGAACCTAACAAGTGTAGAGTAAGAGTGTCATACCAGGCTCTTGGTGCTTGTTTAAGACCATATAAAGCTTTATCTAAAATATAGACATGGTCAGGAAATTCTGAATCAACAAAGCCTTCAGGTTGATGTACTGTTAGCTTCAATCTTCCTAATCATAGAAGTAATCAGAAGTAGTGAAAAATAGGGTAAGTGAAGAAAGCCTCTTACAGAGTCTCTGCCGAACTTACCGAGAGATCAAGGTCAAGAAGCTACATAAGCTAAAGAGGCGTCCTACAGAAGCTCTATCATACGCGCAAAGAAGACAAATGACTCGGAATCCGGGGAAGACTGCTCTACAAAGGACCAGACCACAGAACCTCTGTAATACTTTACAGAGCCTCTGTGGTCCTCTCTAATAACTTGAAGATATTTATAATATCTTGCTACTGTTACTGGACCTGTTCATCAACTTGCATGATAGCATACTCTGTCCAACTGCAACGTGTCAAACTCTGATTGGATTCAATAGGGCTTAGTACATAATAGACGTCTTCTGCATTAAATGCAATACAGCACGTCAAAACTGTTCATGCCATCCGTCCAACTATTCATACCATCCATTATGAATAGTAGCTTATGCTTTATGGTCCCCTCAGAGTAGTATATAAGGAAGACTCATGTTGAGTTCTTCCTATCGATCGAACAATCGAAACAAGAAATCAAGAGAGAAAAACAGCACAAGAACACACAGCTTAAACACTTTGAGAGTCATATCTGTTTTAAAGCTTTGCTTACTCACTGTTCTTGAATATGTTCTTAATATATATATTTAGTAAACTTTGAGATATTATTTCCTGTTCACTGTTTATTTATATTGTGTTCTAAATCTATCAAACATATCTGTTAGTTCTTCAAATACGCTTCCGCATCAAACTCAAACTTGAACTAATAGATCTGATAATCTTGTTTAAACAAAACGTGAACCAACAATTGGTATCAGAGCAAAGCTTGATTTTCAATATCAAGTGATCCTCTTTGTTACAAGATTAGTGATAGACATCATTCTTTTTTAACCTATTCCTCATTTCTAGGTTAAAACTCCATTAAAGTGTACTCTGGGAACTGTTCAAACCCAGAAAACTTTCCAGATCATCAGACTCATACTCTTTAAACATACTATCCTTTCAAAACATTAACAATGACAAATACAAATAACTTCTTTACTGCTGGTTCACTCACCAAGCCTCCTACTCTCCTACGAGATGAGTATCCTCAATGGAAGATAAGAATGGTTCATTTATTTGAGGGTACTGAAAAAAATCTAGTACAATATCTTTACAACCTTCCTCCTGTTCCCATGATAGTAGTACCACGAGTACCAGCTACTACTGAATCTCCTGAAATCCCTGAACATCAAAAACCAAAGCCAAAAGAAGAATGGTCAAATGAAGATAAGGCAGAAGATGAAGTTGCACAGAAAACAAAAAGAATCTTTATAATGGCTATCCCCAACGAGCTATTTCAATCCTTAGATGCATGCGAAACTTCGCACGATCTTTGGAAAGAATTAGAAAGACAGTTGGAAGGGGGTGCTAAAACACAGAAGAACTGAAGGGCACAGTACATAAATGAATATCATGCCTTCAGAGCCTCTGCAACAGAATCTCTGCAAACAACATACGACCAGTTCAACTCTCTCATAAACAAATGAAAAAAGTCCGGCATTCACAGAACCTCTGAAGAAAATAATGTCATGTTTCTAAAGAGCCTGAATGATGAGTGGCTTCAATTGTCTATGTCTTTACAAACAAACCAATATTTAGATTCATGGACACTCTCTGTTCTCTATGGAACACTAGCTGCACAAGAGCCTCAAATAGCACAGGCTAAAACAATAGCCATTGCACCATACGCATTGGTTAGTAAATCAACAGAGGCTACAGAGAGACCGAGAAATGAGAGAGCAACAGAGGAGAAGAAGAATGAGAAGAAGAAGATAGTGATGGTTGATAGCGAAGAAGACGAGCTGATAGAGGAAGAAATAACTCTTGCGTCATTAGATAAATCATTGGCTCTATTGACAAGACAGTTCAGAGGTAACCAAAGAAATTTTGGAAATGACAGATATAGCAGAGACAACCAAAGAGATAGAAGAGATGATGGAAGAAGAGAAGAATCAAGTGACCGACAGAGGTCAGACTACAGAAATGATGACCAACAGAGGTTGAGCGACAGAAACTACAGAGGAAATGACCAACAGAGGTCAGATGACAAGGTAGGCCACACACAAGAATGCTACAAATGTGGTAAGCATGGTCTTTATGCAAACGAATGCCGGACAGAGAAAGGTGGAGACCAACAGAAGTCCGACGATCGAACTGGAAACACCTCCCAAGGTTGCTTCAACTGCGGCAAGCTAGGCCATTTCGCAAAAGAATGCAGAAGTAGACAAAATCGCCCACTGAAGGACTCAACTTTTTACAAAAAGAAGGCTGAATATTATGTGCAAAAATCCCTGATGGCAAACAAAGGGCATTCTGAAGCAAATAAGGAGGACTTCGAGTCAGACTTCGAGTCAGACTCTACCTCTGATGATGAATTCACAACCAATGCCTTGTTCTGTGGCATGGCAGAAGTCGACTCCGACACTGACAATGAGGTATCCATTTTAAACTCTACCTCTTGTATTAAATCTGTAGATAATGATTCAATTAAACTTAACATTGAACTGATTGAACTAAAAGAGATAAATGAAAGCATTAAAAAAAACTCACCTTTAATGAGAGAGAAGTAAGGCTTCTCACTCAAGAAAAAGCCAAAATTTTCGAAGAAAAGGAAAGAGTAGAAAAATATTGTAGCAAAAATGTAGATCCATTAAAAAGGCAAATTTCTGAATTAACCTCTGCTTTAAAAATCAAAACTAAAGAGCTTTCAGTTTCTAGGAGTGAAACAACGGACATAAAAGCTCTCAAAGAATACTTTCAAAAAGAGAGAGAGGTACTTTGGCAAGATCTACTCAGAAGAGAAGTTTTACTTAAAAACTATAAAGATGCACAGAAGGTGTATGAGAAAGTAAACTCACAAATAGGAAGACGAGGTATAGGGTACGATGATATTACTCTAGGTGTTGAAGGCAAAAGACTTAAACCTCTGTCTTCTCTGTTTGTAATAGGAAATACAAATAAACCATCTTTTCCAAACTTACTCTCTGTAAGTAAAAGGGTTAAAATCTCTGCAGAACCTCACTTAAGGAAACATACGAAGATGATCAATGTGTGGTTTGAAAACACAGATTCATCATCTTCAACATCTGTCAATAGAGGAATCAAACCAAAGAAATATCTGAAAACACAAGATCAGATTGGTATCTTCAAGTTTGGTAACCCAGAGACTTAAATACAGGTTGCTTTTGTCTGTATGTTAGATGTCGAAAAGAAATTATCTGCAAAAGCTCCTGAGTTTAAACCCATCTTTTCAGAATAAAAACTTATAAGATCAATTGAAAAAGAAATTTTGGAAGTTTTGAAATCAAATGTTTTAGAAAATCTATGTACATCCTCTATAGATCAAATTCTCGCTGAAGAGATCTCATCAGAAACCTCTGCCATCTATGAAAGTTATTCTACAGAGGAAGAAAGCTCGTACGATACATGCTCATAAAATCCAGCCTCTGTCGAAAGAGATGACTCAACCTCTGTATATGAGGACGATTCAACCTCTGACGACTCAGAGACTGATTCTAAATCAGGGATAGTTCACTGTGACACAGAGGATGTTAAATTCTCCTCTGAGGTTCTTAACAGAACAATTTCTCCAAAAGAGAAAATCATAGAGATACCTATCTGTCCAGATTTTCTCAAAATGTGTATACAAGCCAAAACCTCTATAGAGCTTAATAATCTGAAAAACGCCTATGAAAATCCTAAAAGCTCAAAATTTTCAAAACCTTTAAGGCCTGAAGCTAACAAATATCTTCCCTCTGTGACAGTGAAGACAAACGTTCACCACAGAAGAGACTCCCAGAAGGCAGGACCTAAACAAGATTTTTGCAAACAACATTCTAGTATTCATAGATCTTCTTGTAATAAGAAATCTAATGTTAAGAAAGAATGTAATGCCTCTGTGGCTCAGTTCAAGAAATTCAATGAAAAGTTCAAACAAATCACGTCTCATATTAAATACTGTCATTGTTTTGATCTTATGTTCAAATTGAAAAATCACTTCTCAAGTTCAGATTGCTTACTCTCCACTAAAATTCAAACTCCAAAGTCAAAACCTAGAGAGAAACAATCTGATCTTTCTACAAAAGATTAAATGTATTTCAAGAATGCTAAGGCAAACTTGAAAAATTCTAACAATATTGGACCCATATGGATATGGGTACCTAAGTCTCTGTGATTGTCTTACAGAAGCAGTATGTGCCAATTTGGTATCTTGACTCCGGATGCTCAATGCACATGACTGGCGACAGAAGTTTACTATCCACGTACAAAGAAACACACGATGGTGGATCTGTAACTTTTGGAGACAACAAGAAGGGACACATAAAAGGCTATGGAGTCATACAGAAGGAAAACGTCTCTGTATACAAAGTTGCATATGTGAATGGCCTTAAACACAACCTACTCAGTGTAAGTCAACTCTGTGATACAGGATTTGATGTCTTATTCAAAAGGACTTTCTGCTCTCTGCAAAGTGAAGACACAGGAATGGAACTTCTGCGAGCCGAATAAAGAGGTGATCTGTATTTGATGAATTTTTGTTCAAAAACCAAGGACAAAGTTTGTCTTGTAGCTTGCGAAAGTAAAGAAGCCTGGTTATGGCATAACAGGTTCTGTCACTTGAACTTTCACACCTTGGATAAACTGGTCAAACTTGATCTAGTTAAAGGTTTGCCTAATGTTAAATTTAACAAGGATCACTTGTGTTCTGCCTGTGAAATGGGAAAACTCAGAAGAGCTTCCCACAGAGGCAAAACAGATGTGTCTTGCACTAGGCCTCTGTACATGCTTCATGTCGACCTCTGCGGTCCCATTGCCATACAGAGCCTAGGTGGCAAGAAATACATACTTGCCTTAATTGATGAGTACTCGCGTTTCACATGGGTTGAATTTATTCGAAAGACATCGGATGTTCCAATCATCTTGATTAATCTAATGAAAAGAATCCAAGTTCTTTATGATTGCAGAATACAGAAGTTAAGAAGTGACAATGGCACAGAATTTAAAAACTCTGTCATTGAAGCCTATCTTTCTACAGAAGGAATATCACAGAACTTCTCCGCAGCACGCACTCCACAGCAGAACGGCGTAGTCAAAAGAAAGAATTGAACGCTCGTGGAGGCCGCAAGAACTATGCTATCAGCATACAGATTATCGATGAACTTTTGGGCAGAAGCGATTTCTACCGCTTGTTACACACAGGATCGGCCAACCATTGTGAAAAGACACATCAAGACTCCTTACGAACTGATCAACAAAAGGCGGCCAAACATCAAGTTTTTCCATGTGTTTCGATGTAAATGCTTTGTTTTAAACGACAGAGATTCAAGAGGAAAGTTTGAGGTAAAAGCTGACGAAGGCAAATTCATTGGATACTTTGCCACTTCCAAAGCCTACAGAGTATACCTCACAAGATCTCGCAAAATCGTTGAAAGTATCAATGTTTCTTTTGATGATTCATTCAAAAAAACTTCTGAGCAAATCAGTTCAGAACTCGAACTTAAAAGAGAAACCTCTGGCATCTCGCAAACGAAAGAAGACTTGATTCTTCTATTTTTAGAGATGTTCCACGATGACATTGATCCTTCGGTTGGAACCATCAGAGTTTCTGAAGAACCATCCTATGTTGAACAAAATCCTATAGGTATGACTCTAACTGGTCCAAATAATGCTTCATCTTCTTCTATACATACTACAGATGCAAATGCCGAAGAAGAAAATGCAGAAGATGAAACATCAAGAAAAACGACCACAGAAGCTGCTGAAAAACAAACTCCACAAACCACAGAAGAACCAATTACAGAGGAAATTGAGGACCAAGACTATATGTCCTCAGAGGAACAAACTCCACCACCACTCATACCAATCATTCTACAAATGGTAGAATCAACTACCAAGGCAAGAAGAACGACAGAGGCTACACAAGAAGAAGATCCACAAGAAGCTTCTGAAGAAAGGTTCGATGACATTGATGACCATCTTCCACGCACCACTCAGTGGACAAAGAGCCATCCTCCAAGCCAAATAATCGGAGAACCTTCTGACTCAGTAAAAACCAGGTCTGCCACTGCTAATTTTTGTTTCTTTACAAATTTTATTAGTGTGATAGAACCAAAGAAGATTTCTGAAGCCCTAGACGACCCAAACTGGGTAGACGCCATGCAAGAAGAACTTCTGCAGTTTGAGCGTAACAGAGTATGGACTTTAGTACCTCTGCCACGAGGGAAACAAGCCATTGGGACTAAGTGGGTCTACAGAAATAAGAAGGATGAAGATGGAGTGGTCATCAGAAATAAAGCGCGATTGGTGGCCAAGGGTTATAGACAAGAAGAAGGCATAGATTACGATGAGACTTTTGCTCCTGTTGCACGACTCGAAGCAATAAGAATATTCTTAGCCTTCGCATCTCACAGAGGTTTTAAAGTCTATCAGATGGACGTAAAATCAGCTTTTCTCAACGGTGAAATCCAATAAGAGGTTTACGTAAATCAGCCACCAGGGTTTGAAAGCTCAAAGTTCCCAAGGCATATATACTACCATGAAAAGGCTCTGTACGGACTGAAACAGGATCCAAGAGCATGGTACGAACGACTTTCTACCTTCCTTCTAGTAAATTGCTACGACAGAGGTACAACAGATACTACCTTATTCTATAAACGTAAAAATAGTGAAATAATGCTTGTACAAATCTATGTGGACGACATAATTTTTGGGTCTTCTAATACAGAAGAGTGCAAAAGTTTTGAAAAACTAATGCAGATTGAGTTTGAAATGAGTATGATGGGAGAATTAACATTCTTCCTCGGACTCCAAGTCAAAAAAACATCAGAGGGAATTTTTATAAATTAGGCCAAATATGTCTCTGACATTCTTTTCAAGTATAGCCTCTCTGATACCTCTGCAATGAAAACTCCAATGGCCACTATAAATAAATTATCCTTAGATCCAGATGGCATCTCTGTAGAATGCACTCTCTACAGAGGCATGATTGGATCTCTGTTATACTTAACTGCAAGCAGACCTGACATTATGCATGCCACATGTCTTTGTGCACGTTATCAAGCTAATCCTAAGAAATCACACTATGATGCTGTAAAAAAAATCTTTAGATATCTAAAGGGGACCAACAATCTCGGTCTCTGGTATCCACAGAACTCTGGTTTTAGTCTTAAAGCTTATACAGATTCAGACTATGGAGGATGCATGCTCGACAGAAAGAGTACCTCTGGGAGTTGTCAATTCCTAGGTGGTAAACTAGTCAGTTGGACCTCCAAGAAGCAAAATTGTGTCTCAACATCCACTGCAGAAGCTGAATACGTTGCTGCTGCAAGCTGTTGTTCTCAGGTTCTATGGATGAAGACTCAGCTAAAAGACTACGGCCACATCCTATTCAAAATACCCATCTTCTGTGATTCCAAAAGTGCCATTGCTATCTCTGCCAATCCTGTGCAACACACAAAAACCAAGCATATCGATATAAGATACCATTTCTTGAAACATCATGTTGAATACGGTACAATCGAGATGCATTTCGTGCCCACAGAATACCAACTCGTGGACTTATTCACCAAAGCTTTAGACGAGAAAAGATTCAATTTCTTGGTGGGTAAGTTAGGAATGATCAATATGACGTGAAAATCCTCTGTAAGTATAGCTTTATCTTCTGTAAATATGTATATATTTCTATTGCTTTACTTATTGCTTTGATTGATTTATTTCTGTATGTAAATTCTCAATCTTAAGTAGTTCTTGAAATCTCAGAGCTTCTGTGGGTCTACTCAGAACCTCTGACGACCCCTACAGAACCTCTGGAAAACGTGACCTATGTTCTATGCAAAACTTATCATTCTTTGATCCAAGCATAGGTCAAGGGGGAGCAAAAGGAAATTACTTGATCTACAGAGGTGATTAGGTCAAGGGGGAGCAAAAGGAAATTACTTGATCTACAGAGGTGATTAGATCAAAGGGGAGCAAAAAGGGACCCTGAAATGATCTACAGAGGTAAAACTTTCAAGGAAAGCCAAAGAAGAATGTCGATGAATCTATATCGACAGAAGTCAAACATCACTGCCGAGAAAAGAAGAACCAAAAGGTATGTCTCTCGCACAAAGGGTTTTTGAAAACAGTTTTCTAGGACACAAATTGTCAAATATGTCCTAAAAATACTGAGAATAACATTTCAAAAATCAAAAGCTCAAAAAGTTTCATAAAATTCGAATTCGGAGAAATTTAAGATAATAGAGCTTCTGCTGAGCTCAACAGAGGTTCTGCCAGAAATATGCTCTGTGATCACAAATTAACCCTCTATTGATCTTTTGGAATGTTATCTCGGAAACCGAATACATACACCATGACCTTCATGAACAAAACTTTTTTCATAACAGTTTTCTCGGACACCAACTTTCAAATATGTCCGAAAAACATCTCTTAAAACAGATCAAAAATTGGATGATCGGAAAATTTAATAGGATTTTTGTTATGAGATTTTTTTCCCTCATAGAGCTTCTGCTGGCCCTCACAGAGCTTCTGCAAGTTCCAACAGAGCCACAAAACCTCTGCGAGTAAAAACTCTTAACTAAAAATCCTATTGATCCTCTCCAATGCCTTTACAAACGTTCTGGTTAAAGAAAAACCCCACAGAAGTCATGACAACAATGAGATATATGAGAGTGATAAAAATCAAAGATTTTCAAGATCACAGAGCTTCTGTAATCTACAGAAGTTCTGTCAATCTGTTACTTGGGCATTTATGTAGTAATAACGGTTACTTTTACTGAGAGTGAATCACATATGGCTAAGAACAACCCCACGCGCCTAGCATTTATGGGCCGCGCACGACATCCTGTCATCTTCTGACATGGCCTACGTGTCCCATTTTCATTGGGCGTACATGGAACATTTTCTATGGAAAGCTGAACCCGCCGTTCTAACTTGAGTACGGATTCCAAATTTTAATCCATTGGCATATATTTTACTCTCTCGAATTCTACCGTTTTACACTCCTATAAAAACCAAGCTTACCCTCTCAAAAACTTTTTACAAACTCTCATTCTTCTCCGGCGAAACCCTGCAAAAAACCTGCAAGTATCTTATTCTCATTACCAAATGGCTTCATCTTCTCAAGCTATCTCCCCTGCACACTCTCCAGAGAACTCACCAGAACATTCACCTACTCACTCTGAACATTCAGAAAACCCCAATCCTGCCCAAAATATTGAACTAGAAGATTCCGGCGATTCAACAGACTTTGCTCCGACCACACATCTTCAAAACTTCATAGCAAAGGATCATTTCGAAAAGGTACTACCAATCAAATCCAACAATTGCTATTTGGTCCCCTCACCCACTGCTTTCGACGAAGCCCATGCCATTCTTCTAAACATAATGGAAAATCATATTCTCTTCCCTTTACTCTCAAGAACCCCAAAGAAAATTCCAGTTAGATATTTGAACCAGTTTTGGCAAAGTTGCCGATTTGTTAAAGATGATTCTCTTATCAAAGGGTACATTTCAAGACCTGACAAATCTGAACATCTGGAAATCAAGTTAAATAGAACAATGTTCTCACTTGAATTCAACCTACCAACAAGGGGTCTTCTTGGATTGAAGAAGTATGCAGAGCAACCAACAGACGACGAGATCTGTCGTTTCCTAGAAATGCTTGGGTACAACACCCCACTTAGGAAGAGAAATGACTTCTGCAAAGGCAGATTACCACCTCTGTGGAACACGTTGTTCTCAATTCTTAACAGATGCCTGACAGGGAAGATAGGAAGTATTGACCAGAGCTCACATCAGATATTAACCATCATGTATGGGGTTTACTATGATCTCCCACTGGATTACGCGACCATAATGATGCAAGAGATCATCAACACCATCGACAAAAAGAACAACACAAGAACGGTCAAAGAGAACGATCCTAAGTTTCTACCACTTCTGCAATTCCAAAGAATATTGGGAGTTTTGTTCGAACCTCTGTTGCTGGTATAGAAATGGCCAATGGAAGGGCCAATTCCCAAACAGTTCCCAATGAACAAAAATACCCCCACTGATCATGTAGATGGTTACACACACTGCAGACCTTTGTCAAAGAAACTTCTGAAGTATGCCTCGAATAAAACCCTTAAGAAAGAGTATATACGCGATCATATAACTCCTAAACCGAGTCCTATGACACCCCCATGTTTAGGTGTCCCCCTAGGAACAATTATTGCAGAACCTCTTTCCACTCAAGAAGAAAAAGATAACAAATTAGCAAAACACATGGCTATTCAACTTATCTTCATAGCCAAACGTGCAGAGCTCATGGGAAAGAAGTCCTCTTCGAAATCTTCTGCCTCTACTCCAAAATCAAAAAGGAGGAAAACTGCAGAAGGCACCTCTACAAGCGCTACAGAAGATCAACCTTCACCTCCTCATTCCACAGAAATTGGCTCCTCTGCACCTCCCTCCTCTCCAAAACTGAAGAAGAAAAGAAAATCAAAAACCACAGAGGAAGGGGCACCAAAACCTAAAAGGAGGAAAACCAAAAGGAAGCATGGTAAATCACTTTAGAAATTGGTTACCATAGAAGAGGAAGCAATCGCAGAAGCGAGTGTGGAGGATAAGTAGACGGTGGAAAGTTGGGTATTCCACGCGTGTTAGTACTGTAGGCCGAATAGTATCGGTTAAGGGAATGATGCCCTTTGTAATTAAGAGCATAAATGCGCAGTAACCTTTTGAGGTAAGTAGTATATTTAGGTGTCGACTTTTGGGCTTGAGGCCAAACACCTTTAGTGTAAGCGGAGATTTGTAGCCGATTTTAAGGAAATTATGTTGATGGTAGTAGTAACCCTGAGATGTTTGCTTGTGGTGAATGGTTATGGTGGAATGACCTTCGTGAGTGATTTTAAATTTACTGGTTTGACGATTCGCGTGAAATAAATTTCGGGAGTCTTTTAGAACTCGTGGAAGTTAATCGACAGTAGTGGTGGGAATGATCGGATTCGAGTATCCTGTATGGTATATTGTAGAGCACCTTTAGAATGGTTAGAGCTTGAAATTGAATCGGGGTGTATAGAACATCTAAGGTTGGGAGACAACCGAAGTCGTTTGGCTAGGAATGAATCCAGTTGTTGGAGTGTTCTTCCGATCTTATTCGCGGTGTACAGGTAGGATTTTTGTGGTAAGAAAAGTATTCGAGTATTTTTTTTTAGGTGGTGTGAGAAATTTTAGATTCCAGTTAGTGAAGGTCCAGTGGAAACACCGAAAGGGTTCCGAGTGAACTTGGGAACCTGAGGTTGAGATGAGGGAGAGCTATCTATAGATATTCACGGGCATAAACTTCGAGGACGAAGTCTAATCCAAGTGGGGGAGAGTTGTAAAGCCCGTATCCCGGTATGTAATTTCTTTGTTTTAATTCTTTTCTTTTTAAAGTTTTATTTAACGTGGTCTGCATAACGGGGTTAGACGGTTTTGGACCTAATAGTTAATTATGTCAAATCATTGGTTAGAGTGCGAGAAGGAATTAGTTGAGGGACCAAAATTGTTAAAGGGCCAAAAATGGGAGTTTCGGCCCATGCAATTCCAACCGAACCCCATGTTTGCGTTTGGTGTTTTGTTTTCGTGTGGAGCAAATAAAGAAAGGGTAGGAGAGGAGAAACCCTACGCCCCCCCCCTGCTGCCGTCACCGAGAGTAGAAAGAGAGAGAGAGAGAGAGAGTTCGCCGGAGAAGAGAGAGTGACGCCGGAGAGAGAGAGAGAGACGCCGTCGTTTGCTGTCGGAAGCGGGGAGAAGGAAGAGTCGCATCGAGGTAGGTTCGTTTCCTTCTCGTTGTTGTTGTTTGCCAAATTTCTGCCGTGAACCGCCACCACCACCGCCGCAGCCACGGCTGCCGGCGGTGGGGCCGCCGCTACACGCCGCCGTGGTGGCGGCAGAGGGGTGGGTGCAGGTGTGTGCAGGGTGCGGGGGTGTGGTTGCGGGTGAGTCGGGATGGGCGATGTTGGGAGGTTCCGCCGGAAGGTGTTACCGTAACCACCGTAGCCGCCGCCAACCACCACCACCGCCGGAGGCGGCAGTGGGTAGTGCACGGCTGTCGACCAGCCTAGTATGACCTTTTCCAGTAAGCTTGTAGGCTTTTTGGGTCTGTTTGGATTAAGTCATGACTTAATGGGTTAATAAGCAATAGTTGTCATTTCATGTGAAATTTATAGTTTCTGCCTCTGTTTTGTAAAAGCCATAACTTATTCTAGGAACATCGTATTGGGGTGAAATCAGTGCCAAAATCTCCCATTCCGAGTCTAGTAAGATTCATATGTATTACGGAAAAATCAGTTCGGATCATAGCTAGTGTCAAATTGGCGTTTTGTACTGAAAGGTCCTGTTTTTCGCTGTTCTGCAAGTCGATTTTATAAAATCCATATTAAATTGTAGAAAAATCGTTAGAGCGCGTGCGATATGTCCCTGGAACCCTAAGACATGGGACTTTGTGATTATGGAATAATATTTCTGGATTTATCAGTTTATAAGGGGTTAAATAGGTCCCGAACAGACCTGTGTTTTTAGACTAAAAGCTGGATTATGTAACTTGTAATCTAGTAGACGTGGTTTTGGGTCGGGGCTTCACTTTGACATCTGTTATCACGTAATTAGGTGGGAGAAGGTGAGTTGTCTCACTGTGTAGTTACGGGTTGTATGCATGTCATAGTAGTTTGTATGTACTACTGTCTCTGTGGTGTGAACTACTTGTTTGTGGTGTGTAATATTTGATTGGTTTAAATGTTTAGTATAAATGTGTCACATTACAACTCGGTGGGACCGAGGGCTCGGTGGGACCGAGGAAGTGGAAAGAAACGTTGTGGGAACTCGGTGGGACGAGTGTGTTACATTACAACTCGGTGGGACCGAGGTGTTGGATACATAATTACTTGTAGATGTTTACTCGTTTTATGTAACTGTGGTGTTGTTGCTTATGTGCGGATAGGGGTGATGTGTATATAATTCCTATCTGCGCATGTGATGGAATTCACTAAGCCATGTGCTTACCTTTCCTATTTACTGTGGTTTCAGGTACTAGTGGCTCCAAGGCGTGACGGGTACATATTGACGCGCGGGAAGAGTTATTTTAAATTATTAAATTAGTATTATTATTCAAATGATTTATTTCCGCTGTTTATTATTAACGAGAGTATTTATTAATAAGTTTGCAAACGAAACGGTGTTGGATATTTAATGAGGTTTTATTTATAAAAATGCTTCTTTTTAAAAGTCAAAATTTATTGTAATTTTTGGGACGTTACAAGATCTTGGTTTAACAATTGGTATCAGAGCAGGATTCGAGATTTAGAGGAATTTTTCAGTGATCAATCACGAAAACTTTGGTGAATTCTACAAGAAAATTCGATAGATTTTCTGGATTTATCAAGAAAATCTCATTTTCTTGAAATTTGATCAAATTTTTCTGGTTTTTGATCGAATTGTTCTGCAAATTGGTTCTTTGGATTCGGATTTCTGTTTAGAGCATCTTTATTTCAAGGATTGAGAACTAATTCGAAGGATTTCAAGATCAATTTTGCCATTTTCTGAGTTTTTTGGTTTGTTCCAAGTTGCTACTGTTCGATCTTCAATCTTCTGATTCAGAGGTTTTCAGAGGTTTGTGTATGAAGAAGAAGTGTTCGAATTCATATTTCGAACTGATCTGCACAGTTTGATTTCAGTGATTTTGAGGATTTAAGTGATTTCTGTTGTTTTGGACGAATCTCGCAAGATCTAAACTTCTCGCAACATTCATCTTACTTTTCGCAAGCTTCATCGATCTGAGTTCAAGTCTACTTCTCGCAAAGTATTTCGCAGCCTTAAGACCCGAATTTTACAGCTTTTCGCAACCCACTGACCCGAATTCTATAACTTTTCGCAAGCTTCTTTTGCGAAAAGTGATCTGTCAGATTTCATACTTTGACCAAGTCTACTTTTCGCAACCCTTGCTTGCGAATTTCTCAGTTTTTCGCAACCTTTGCTTGCGAATTTCTCCACTTTGCGCAACCCTTGCTTGCGAGTTTCTCAACTTTTCGCAACCTTGGCTTGCGAGTTTCTTACTTTTCGCTTCTCACAGTTGCGAGTTTCTGACTTGTTTAAAAAAAAGTTTTATACTGAATTTTTTTCTATAGTGTATTTCATACACTTTAAGAGTTTTTCAAGAAAAAGTTTTATATATTTTTTTGTATTTCTTCAAACATGAAGCGGCTTCCAGTGTTGTTCAAAGAATCTGATTTTGAACTATGGAGAGTTTCGTTCATCGATTTTATTGGAAGTAGAGAAAATGGTGAAAATATGATACAATCTTTGACTGAAGGCCCAATGATCAGAACTGGCAAAGATTATACAGAAGAAGAGATTAACAGAATGAAAGCTGACAAGGAAGCTTCATCCAACTTGGTCTTCGCACTTTACAAACTTCCACAACACATCTTCAAACGCGTTGAATGTTTCAAAAACAATCCAATGCTTATGTGGAACGAGTTAACAAAGCAAATGCTTGGATCTGAAGTTGCTTTCAAGAGAAAGGAAGAAGAAAAGAAAGCTGAAAAAGAGGATACGGAACAGAAATTATCAAATGCTGAAAATGAAGAACTCAAAGAAAAAGGTTATAGAGCTTAAAAAGAGACTTTCTGACACGGAAAAGTTGCTAAAAGAGGAAAGAGCGAATCGTACAAATGACAAGAAGTGCTATGCAAAGCAAATTTTATCTCTTTCACAGAAAGTTTCTGAACTTGAACAAGCTTCAAAGACGAAGAAGAAAGAAAATGAAGAAAAGAAAGCTCTTGAACTCAGATGCATAAAACTTTCTAAACAAAATCCAGATTTTGAGAAGGTTTTATTTCTTGAAAAAGAGGAATTGGAGAAGGAAAGGATTGAGTATGAAAAGACAAGGAAAAGCTTTGAAGCGAAGAATGTGCAACTGTCAAAGAGAATTTCTGAGCTTCAAAAGGACTTAGATATAGAAAGTCAAGAGCTAGAAAAGATGAAGAAAGCTGACTTTCAGGCTAGATGCGCTAAAGACGAATTTTCTAAAGAAAGGAAGATATTTCGGCAGGAAATTCATAAATTGACAATGAATTTGGCTGCGTTATCGACTGATATCATGAAAGAGAAGAGGGTCAAGTCTGATATCCAGAAGAAACTTGATTTGGTGACCAAGGAACGGAACGACTTATCCTACAAAGTGAAATCACTTAACAAATCCAAAGGCTATTCAGGAAGTCCGATTCGTCCTTCTAACCTCTTCTATGATCATTCAGTAGATAATTCCTCCAAGCATCAATCTGCTGATCTTCCTCCATACAAGAAAGTCAACATGCAATGGAGAGTAAAAGGTACGTCTCCAGAAAAAGGTGTTCTTAAGTCATTTGTTCCCAACAGGAACACTAACATGAAAGCTAAATCTTTTGTTAAACCTGATTCATTATATTCTGCAAATCATTTAATCAGGTTAGCACAAAAGAATTTTTGTTGTTCTTATTGTGGTACTAATGATTTTATTAAAAATGATAATGTTCGATATTGGTATGGTACTTATCATTTTCCTTCCTATAGAGGTCCGCTTAACAAGCCAGGACCCAAGACACGTTGTGTACCAAAATCTACTTAATCTGTTTTTGCAGATTTAGAAGCAAAGCGTTGAACTCTCGGAAGAAGATTATTTGTGCCATTAAGGGGGAGTAAAGAGAATGGTTTCTAAACACATCAGTTTAGAACCCGGATTTCACAATTAATGGTTTCTAAACACATCGGTTTAGAACCCAGATTTCAAAGTTTATGGTTTCTAAACACATCAGTTTAGAACCCGCATTTCACCGATTATTGGTTTTTGAACACATCAGTTCAAAATCCGTACTTCAACGACTTTGGTTTCTAAATACATCAATTTAGAATTCGTGCTTCAACGACAATGGCTTCTGAACAAATCAGTTCAGGACCCGTACTTCAAAGACTAAGACTTCTAAACAAATCAGTTTAGAACTCACACTTATCAGGTGATATCCTTAACTGTCATATCTTTTTCTTTCAAGGAACAAGTGGTGAAAGGTAAGATTGCATTATGTTTTATCTCTATTGCTTTGAAAATTTGAATCTTTACAAATTTAATTCAATGAGATGGAATTTTTTTTTCAACTTTCATTCAATGAATGAAATGTGTGTCAAGGGTGATTTTACAAGCGTTTTTGTATTATCTGAGTTAAATTTGTTTCATCTTTCACTTCTGAAATAAATCGAAAGGTCAGCAAAACATGAATGAAATTATGCTGAATGCTCAAAATTATGTAATTCTAGACTTATATAGAATATAATGCTCAAAAAGCCTTTTTGTCAGAATGATGGATGGAAACAAAATATATCGATGTGGCCTTTCTGGTTTGGGATCGGCTGACCCAAATCCTTCTATAGAACCAGATAGAAAGCCATGTTCTACTGGTACAAATGGGTTTAAGATATATCGATGTGGCCTTTCTGGTTTGGGAAAGTAAGTTCTAAGGGGTGCTCGTCACCTAGCACCTAAGGCCAACTGGTCTGGGATCGCTGACCCAAATCCTGCTATAGAACCAGTTAGAAAGTCATGTTTAACGGTGTATCTTATTCTTACTAAACTTTTTGATTAAAAGATGCCAATGTGCACAAAAGTAAAAGATGCCAATGAGCACAATATCAAAAGATGCTAATGTGCACAAAATCAAAAGATGCCAATGAGCACACATCTCTTGAAACTTGGGGAAAATACAAAGTCGCGATAATCCTGTAAATTTGTGAAAATCTTTATTTTGGGCAAATAGTGTGAGTAGAGCAGAGTATTCTGATATGTTTTAGAATTGCATATGCTTGTTGCTAATCATATTTCGCATGCTAGCACACCAAATAGATTTTATAAAGGAGTTGAAACTGAACTTTTGTAACTTGATATGCAATGATGTCTTGTTTTTGAATCCAAACGCATGCATTTGATTTCACTTGATGGAAATATCTGTTACATTTCATTAAGTTGAATTTCTTTTGTCTGGTGTTCAAATGATTAATTGTTAGTAGTTATAAAATGTAGTTCAATGAATTAATTTTTTTTCCTTGTACAAATTTGTTAAAATGTGCGCTAATGAAATTTTATGAAAATTTTCAGGGGGAGAAACTCAATTTGCTCTACAATTCTTATTTTTAGGGGGAGCAAGATCTTTCGTTAATGGGGAGATTGTTTGTGTTTTACAAGGACTTGACTGAAATTTACAAGAATTTTCGATGCTCATGATGCTCATTTTCATCGAAAAGGGGGAGAAATGTCTACATCAATTTCATGTCAAAGAGCGTTTCATGTCAAAGATTTGTTTTTTTTAACGTCAAAGGGGAGAAATGTTGAAAGAAGCCTTTGTTTCAAGAAAGGATAGGGGGATATTTCTTCTTCAAGAGTTTATAAGAAATCGATTGATCATTTAGTGATCTCTTTCTTTTGAACTCGTGCTTTTATGAAGATATCGATACTGAAGTTTGAAATTCTCAAGTCAATGAATAAGGGGAGAATTCTTCAAGAGTTTGAGAAAAATCGATTGATCATTTTGTGATCTCTTTTTCTTGAACTTGGGTTTTTGTGTATTAATATGCTTTGTGTAAAGATCCATATTCTCCTGTTCGAAGAAAGATAGTCCGTAAATTCTTGTTTGAAGATTGTGTGACATGTTGACTTTGACAAGCGATTTTAAAGATCAAAGAGCTGAAGTCTTAAAGTTTTGAAGATTCAAGAATGCCAAAGACTGCTGTTTTCATTTTGTTTAAACCTTGAATCCAAGGGGGAGATTGTTAGTGCTAATATGTCTTCAAGGTTTAATGTAGAAAGTCAAATGTCAAAGTCAATATTATTGTGTTGTTACTGTGTGGTTTATACTTTGTGTGTCTAGGTATAAATAGGCTTGTTTAGTGTTTGTTATTGTAACACTTACACTAACTGTTAAGAGAGAACCTTTAGAGAGAACAGTGCTGAACTCATATCTTGTAACATGTTCTTGATGTAATTGGATGACAAATTCTCTATCTTCTGTATCTTGATTAGATCTTGGTTTAACAACCTTCCTTGCCTCCTCAAAGACCAAGTGAAGATGAACAACAAAAGAGAGCAGTGATGATCTAGAAGTTAGAAAGTCAGTGCTTGGTACCTGCTCATCTCGAATGCTTAACTCCCACGGAGATTGCTGAAGCCCTAAAAGCATAAAAGATCCTCGCTGAGATTTGTGACAAAAACTATGCTCCTGAACTAGCCCAACATTCAGTGAAGGATCCACAACTGAAGAAGTTTCCCCTGGAAGTTCAACAAAAGTTGCTGAAAGATGCGCAGAAGATCAGTCAAGAGAAAACCAAGGTCAGTGACTCCATATTGACATAAGAGGGAAATTAGTCAACAAGGTATTGATTGTTGATGTTCAAATAGTCAGAGAAAACGGCTACAGAAGAACATGCTACACGTCAGACCTGGATAAACTCGGTTTCCCTGAATGGTTGGAAATGAGAATCGCAATTCAGCGATCCCGCTCAACTTTCAAGTCTTGTGTTGAAAAAGCCATAAACAAGTTGATTGTCATGGTAACCTCAGCGGTTGATATTCCACCTCCTCCTCCAATTCAGAAGAAACTAGATGCTCCAAAGAGGAAGACTCCTTCCTCTTCAGACCCGACAACAAGAAACGAGACATGGATTGAATTCTCTCGTGAAGCAGTTCTTGGTCCAAATCCTGATCTATCTAATCTTGACATCTCCTTACCTCAAGCTGAAGACTTCATCCTTGGTAAAGTTCTCAGTGATCCCTACGGCATATTTTTCTATGATTTCACTGGTCGCAGATTATTTCAATGTATCTCTGAGTTATACAAAACTCCAATCGAACAACTTAGAGATCTACTCTATTGGTGCGACTACAAAGGTGACCTCCTCGGATCATTCCTGAAGCCCTTAATCTATCGTGAAGCAAAAGTTAGACGGGATCAGGGAGTAATAGTCCCTGATTGGATGATTCCAGAGACTGATACTCTTGATGAACTTCTCATCAAGAAAGAACCTGAGTAGCTGATAGGATCATATTTTTTATTGTTCTATCTTATCAGTTTGTATCTTTTTGTACTTTTAATTATTTTTCATTGTACTTGTAATTTTTCCACTTCCCTTGTAATCTTATACGAAGTTAATGAAAATTTTCAATGAAAGTACTTTACTTCATCAATACTAAGAAAAGATCCCTGAAAAACAGTAAATGGGACAAGTAATTAATGAGTCCTTTTTATCCTTATGTTTTTAACTTAGCAATTTTCCTTTATTGCTATGTCATCATCAAATAGGGGGAGATTTTTGATCCAAACCCTCAGTGATTTGACCCTGAGAAACATTAGTGGAAATTGTAAGTAGACAATATGTATTAATGTTTTGTCATCAAAGAAAATATACTAAGTCTGTTTAGTATCGCTGATGGAAAACATGCTTTAAATTATACTTCAGCGAACACTGTACATCAGTGAGCTCTGAGCCTGTTCAGTCTCACTAATGATCGGTGAATGTTTATCATGTATTTTTTCACTTATGATCCCTGAAGACAAGATTCGCGTCAACCAAGTTCGAAGCTGAAATCGAAGACCAAGCTGAAGAACAAGTGACTAAGTCTCCTAGTGACATGATGCGGATATCAGCGAAGACAAGACTTATCCATTCCACGCGAAGTTTCATGTAGAAGACTTCAGCGAACGCTGAACTTTATCATTCGTTGATAAAGATTCATTCAGCGAACGCTGATCATGAAGCCTATTCTACAAGAAACTTTTGTCTTATCTCCTTGCACGCCTCCGTACAATTTTGTCAAAACGGACATCCCTTTTGTCCAGAATCGTACAACGAACTCTGCAACTACAATGTTCATCATGCGGTCACTAGGATGTTTGCTAAATTCAAATCATGCAACCAATCAGAGGCTGCCACGTGTAACGGTTTACTGACTTGCATTAAATGCATGCAGTATATAAAGGAAACCCTACTTCACATTTGAAGTGCTCGGCTTTCTTCCTCGCTAAACTACTTAGTGCTTAGAAAACTCTCCTTAGTTTTCTTAGTTCTTTTCTCTCTATTTCTAGTGCAAGAAATTTGTATGTTCTCATAGTTTGTTTAGATTAGGTTTTAACTTGATCTTATTCTGCAACAAACTGTAAATTGTTTGATTAATCCAATAAACAATTTAGAAATATAAAAATATGTGTTTATATTCACCCCCCCCCCCCCTTCTACAAACTTGTATAACCCTTCGGGACCAACACTTATGTGTAAAGGAATTCAAAGGAGTGGGTTAACCCCGTTTGGGAAACGAGAAGTGTGTGGGGGCTTCGAGCATTGGGTGTTATTTCGGAACGACTTGGTTGAATTTCTCGTATGAGATGTGGTGAAACCGTTGGTTAGGCATAGTAACCGTTGGAATTGTGTGTATGGAGTGGTCAATGTTGGACGGATAGCGTTCCATACTAGTCTGAGGAGGTGGTGATGGTATGTTGAAATAAATGAGTAAACGGGAAGTAGAATGTTTGGCAAGCGACTAAAAATGTGAATCAATGGGTATGGAGTGACATCGTCGGGTACATGAACTCCTAGTGGTAGTATGACAGAAAGGATTTGCGTGTATGTGATGGTTTAAGGGTCGAGGAAAGCTAGCTTGTGAGGTTAGTCGAAAGTGTGCTCCTTCTAATGAGTCGTTCTTTGGAACCATGTTTTATGTTTTGAGAAAAAGTGGAAGAAGTAAGTTGAATGTAGTGCTCGGAACGAAGGACCATTGGGTTAGACTTGGTGGTAGTGTGGGAAATATTCCAA
This sequence comes from Saussurea involucrata, assembly GCA_033807775.1. NCBI lineage: Eukaryota > Viridiplantae > Streptophyta > Magnoliopsida > Asterales > Asteraceae > Saussurea > Saussurea involucrata. The sequence goes on from CM066321.1 coordinate 51,805,237, forward strand.
GTGAGATTGACGTTCGGTGTTAAGATAACGAGAATAGATTTGTGTGAGCATAGACACTCCTTCCTGTTGAGTGGGTGAAACTTGAATTTATTTCATATGAGGATGGACGATTGTTGGATGCAATGAGAAATTGAAGGTGTGTATTCAGGATTGGTTATGTTTGGATTTGTGGGAGCGTATGAATTGGTTAACATTGATGAGTTGTAGTCAATGCGATTCGGGAATGAAAGAATTATCTATGTTGAACATATGTCGTGTAGGGGGAAAGTGATTTTCGAATTGTGTTTTATCTAATCAAGAAGCTTATAATTGCGAGATATGGTGACATTCAAGGTTGAACTTGTGTTAATATTGGCAGCTGAGTGCCCGTTATTTTATTAAGGGATTCATGTTGTTGTGACGTTAACTTCGGTAAAATCCGTTTTTTTTAGGAAAGTGAAGTTGTGTGTGAACCCCTTAATTTGACGCGTCGTAAAACCGTGAGTCCAGGTGTGTGGATGATATTGTGTACAGAGTGCCTGAGGCGTTATTTTTATGTTACGCGAATTTTCTAGGGTAAGAGTTGTAGTTAACCGAAAGTCTGATAATTCATTGGTATACGCCCTATTGTAGAAGTGTTATGCATAGTGGGAGCAATAGAATCCTTACAGAAGCAAAGAGGTTGGCATGTGTAGTTATCTGTGAATCTTCCAAGAATAAAGATGTATTATGGGAAAGAGGCATTTAATGAGACCGGAGGTCGCGCGGTTGACTGTTGATAAGTCAACCAGATTCGCGAGAAGTTGAGGGTGGCTCAAGACCGCCACAGGGTATGTGTGAACAAAGGGAGGAGATCGATTGGATTTCTACGGGGTGAAAAAGTGATGCTTAAAGTTTCATTGTGGAAAGGCGTTGTGCGTTTAGGAAAGGAAGTGGAGCTAAGGCCTAGGTATATCGGGTCGTTTGTCATCATCGAGCGTGTGGCTAAAGTGGCGTATAAGTTGGAGATGCCCAAGGAACTTTGGGGAGTTCATTCGACATTTCAAGTGTCGAATCCGAGGAAGTGCTTAGCCGAGGCAAGTATGGTTGTACCATTAAAAGACATTCGTGTGGATGAGAAGTTGAATTATGTTGAGGAACCGTTGGCGATCGTGGATCGCAAAATCAGGAAGTTGAGAACGGTTAGCCCCAAGTATATGTTATGTAAAAGTATTGAAAATATGATCAAGTCAGAAGACCAACAGAGATCGAGCAGAAGACTTAGAAGAATCTCAACAAGAAGACCAACAGAACTCAACAGAGTTCTGGTGGAACCAACAGAGCTCAACAGAGCTTTGGCAGAAGAACAACAGAAGAACTGTTCATACCCGAAGACCAACAGAGTTCTGGTCTATGAACTCTGTTGAAGTGAAGACCTCTGTGAAACCTAAGTCTCGTAGAAATCCTAAGTGTCAGACTAGTGTCCATACTTTCCACGTATGCCCTAAAGAGAGGAGACACACTTTCCACGTGTCATTCCAGGGTACGATAGTACACTGTCTACACTTTATCAGGGCTATAAATAGAGAGGTAGTGGAACAACAATTGTAAGCTTTTGGAAGAATAGTTTTCCACAATTGTTAAAGCACACACTGCAAAATTCCATAGCACTACCTCCGTACGATCTTGTTCCCTGTGAGATTTCAGGATACACCATTGATCTTGTTCTTGGTGTTATCTATTATCAATATACGAGCAGCGTTTCATACTTGATCTTGTTATCATTATCATGTTCTATATTTGATTATCACTGTTACAATATCGTTTACACAATCACTCACTTTAATGGCTTTATTTAATATGCTTCCGCTGTCTATTTCTTTACCATTATTGTGATGCAACGTGAATCTGGGAACCTACAGTTGGTATCAGAGCTTGCTTGATTTTTTCAAATCAACGCATCCAATCTACCAAGGTTGATTCATTGTTGTTGATTGTGTGTGTATTTCAAAGTTTCCTAGTATACTCTGTTTTTACTGGTTAAAGATTAAAACAAGTTTTTCAGAGTTCTTTTAATATCATTTAAACCTTTCCAGTCTAGTTTAAAGATATTCTTTACTGTTCATTACTGTTCCATTGGTTATTGTTCACTTACTTTCAACTTATACTATTTCAAAACCGTTTGAAACCGCTTTACTCTGTTTTCCTGAAAAATGGCAAACAACATCAACGCCATTTATACTGCTGGTTGTCTGACCAAGCCTCCTACTCTTCTGAGGGATGAATATCCTCAATGGAAGATTAGGATGGTTAACTTCCTTGATGGAATGGACAAGGATTTAATGCGTTCTGTCACGAATAGACCTTGCCAACCTATGGTTTTGGTTCCACGTGTACCCGCAACAGAAACTACTGCTGAGATTCCTGCTTATCTTAAACCTAAAACCACCGGGTTTACTGATGAAGAGAAACTTCAAATGGAAAATGACCTTAAAGTAGTTAGACTTCTGATTATGGCCATTCCAAACGAGATATTTCAAGAACTAGATTCATGTGTTACAGCTAAAGAAATCTGGGATCAATTTCTAAATCAACTTGAGGGTGGAATTAAGACCCAAAAGAACAGAAGGACCCAATGTATAAATGAATACAACGATTTCAAGGCACTTCTTGAGGAAACCTTACAACAAACCTACAACAGATTCAATGTTCTAATCAACAAATGTAAAAAGTGTGGGGTTGTTAGGTCGAAGGAAGACAACAATGTTCTGTTTTTGAAAAGTTTGAATGATGAATGGTTAAATCTGTCCATGTCTTTACAAGCTCACCAGGATCTAGATGCATGGTCTCTCACTGATGTGTATGGCACTCTCGCCGCACAAGAGAAGGATGTTGTCAAACAAAAGGGCAAATCCACCATTGCAGGTCCTATTGCTTTAGTTTCAGAGTCAAAGAACACCGCTGAAGGAAAATCCAACAGAGAAAGTTCCAACAGAGACAAGAAGAAAGAGAAGAAGAAGGGTAAGAAAAGTTTGGTAGCGGAAAGTGATGATGAAGAAAGCTCATCAGAGGATGACGATATAAATGATTTTGCTAAATCTCTTGCGTTAATAACTCAACAATTTAACAAGAGATTTGGCAACAGAGCATTTGACAGAAGAGGTAGATACGAGAGAGAAGGAAAAGATGACAGAAGAGGGTATGTTGCACCTCCCCAAAAGAACCACCAGAACAGAGATCAGAACCGCAACCACAACAGAAGTACAATGCTCCAGTTCCACAGAAGGCTGATGCTACCCAACCCATCAATCAGAATGATGGACGTTGCTTTAGATGTGGCAAACCTGGCCATTTCTCTGCTAATTGTAGAGGCAAACTGGTAAAATGTTAGAGCATTATTGTATTCAAGATTTATTGTAAAGTCTTGTAATTAGTCAAAGCTTGTAAAGTCAAATGTAAAAGTCAAAGTCATGAAAAGTCAAAGTAGATTAGATTTAATGCTTTGTAATCCTAGGTATAAATAAGATTAGTTAGCTTAGATGTTAAGCAAGTCAAAAGAAATCAATTCATTAGTGATCTAAATTGTAATATTCTAGAGAGAGAAGCGAGAGCATTCTAGAGAGAGAAAGTGCATAATTCCTATGTAAATCTCTATTATGTTCAAGATCAATGGATGATTTGTTGATTACCTAATAGAAACTGGTTTATCAATTGGTATCAGAGCATTGGGAGATCGAATTGTGTGCAAATTCGTCCAAATTCGTGAAGATTTGAAGATTCTTTGCAGATTTTTGAAGAAAATCTCCATTTTTGAAGATTTGAAGAACACAAATGGGTTATGCATTTCTTGTTCGTTTTTTGTTTTGATTTTGATTGCAAAGTGTTTCTCCATCATTCTAAATCTGTTTTGCATCATCAATTTCGCAAAAAACACATCAAGATTTGATCAATTTGAAGTTTGATTTTGCAATTTGTTGGTAATTTGATCCATTTCTGTGCAAAATCATGTCCAAAATGTGTTTTTAGACATGTTTCAATCATAAATTTCAAGTCTTAATGCATAAATTTCACTTTTGAAATTTTTTGATTGAATGTGTTCTTGTGGTGTTCTTGAGAATCTTCAAAGTGTTCTTGGAAAAAAAATTCTAGATCTTGAATTTTGATCCAGAAATTTTGATTAAGATGTTTTAAAATGTGTTGTTGATTATTTTTTATCTTAAAATTCTAAATCTGTTAGATCTGAAGTTTTGTCAATAAACCAAGTGTTGAAGATCTGATAAGAAGACTCAGATGTTCTGAGTAGAGAAGTCAGAGGTCTGACTGTGAAAGCTCAGAAGTATTGATCAGTGGAAAGAGACGTCAGATGTCTGAGTTAAGGAGTCAGAAGATCTGAGAAGCTTTATCAGAAGAATGTTCAGAAGTTCTGAACTATCTGTTCAGAACTTATGACGAGATACTTTACTTAGTATTTTATAAACTAATTAGGACACGTGTTATGTTCTTATTAGTCTTTCTTATTTGTACTGTAGCTTTAAGATGTCCGTTGCAGTATAAATAGTAGTTAGCTCTATGTTGCTAACTGATTGATTTTTCCCGTATAAATTTGTATTCATTCTGTGTAATCTTTGAGATTCTCTCTCTCTTAGATCTGTAATTCTGTTCATCATTGAATACAATTCGGCTTGATCATACAACTTCTCAATTACTGCTTTCTATATTGATTGTAAGATTAGATCCTGTTCTTTCAATTGGTATCAGAGCCAATCAACAAACAAATTCGTTCAAGATTGTTATCGCGAAGGTCAATTGATCAATTTCTTGAAGATTTCTTGATTCATTCAAAATTCGATTCCGCTGCTAGGGCTAGTTCTTGAATTCTTGGCAATTCTTGAATTTCCAGTTACATTTCGATCAAGAAACTCGAATTTGTCTTTCTGTTGAATTTTCTTACAATCATGTCTTCTAAAGAATATCTAGCCATGGGATCTGAAACCAAACCGCCGGTTCTTATACCAGAAGAGTATCAGCAATGGAAAATTCGTATGATCCAATTCCTAGACAATATTGATGAAAATCTAATGGTCTCTATTCGAGAAGGTCCAATTGAAGTGTACATTGATGTTGCTGCAACCCCTGCTACAGAGACAACTCCAGAAATTCCAGCGACCAGGGTGAAAAAGAGTTATTCCCAATACACAGCTGAACAGAAGAATAGGCATGCTATTGACAAAAGAGCAATTACTTTGATGACTTTGGCTGTCCCAAATGAGGTTCTTAACAGGATTGACAGTGGATCATCAGCTAAAGAAATGTGGGACGAATTGGAAAGGCAAATGTTAGGAACTGTGAGATCTATTCAGGCAAAGTTAAATCAAAGCATAAATGCTTATGAAAGGTTCAAAGCAAAAGAGTCAGAAAGTTTGACACAGACATATAGTAAATTTTGCACTATTCTAAATGACTTGAGAAGAAATGGACTGAAGAAAACGATGTCAGAAATAAATTACAAATTTCTGAACAGTCTAAATTCAGAATGGTCATCATTTGCCATAAGTCTGCAAATGAACAAGGATATGTGTGAAGAAGACTTAAATGATTTGTTCTATGTTCTTAATCAACATGTAGACTCTGTCAAGTTAGTTGTGGAAGAGAAGAAAAATGTTGCTGATCAGTTAGCGTTCTTATAAAAGTCCAAAGCAATCAAAGCATCCAAAAAGACTGCATATCTATCAGAGATACCTAATCTGGAAGAATCTGACAAGGAAGAAGGATCAGAAGATGATGAAGATATCAAGATAATGGCTGAGAAACTAGCTTTGTTGACAAATACTTTCAATAAAAGGTATGGGAAGGGTAGATTTCAAGGAAATTATAAGAGAGTTGGGAGTTCAGATTATAAGAAGAAAGAAGACAGAGAAGAAAATAAGTTTGAAAAGAGAGTAGAGAGAAGTGAAGAAAACAATGAAGAGAAGGATGAAAGAAAAGAAAAGAATCTGTGTTTCAAGTGTGGAAAATCTGGCCACTATGCTAAGGATTGCAGAGTTAAAATTGTGAAAGACTATGAGTACTACACCAAGAAGGCTCAGCTTGCAAAGAAGAGAGATGATAAAATTGCTTTATTGGCTGAACAGGAGAATTGGTTGTACTATACTTCTGATGAAGATGATCATATCAACTTTCCACAGATGCAGAGCTATATGGCAAAAATGAGGAATGAGGATGATTCTGATTTTGAAGATGCTGATTCTGAGTCATCTGCTGAGGTACATTCTTCACTTGAATTAGAGTTAATGACACAGATTGGTGAAATGAAAACTGAATTTGCTAATCTAAGAAAACAGATAAAAGGAGAAAGAAATTTGGTTAACAAATTCAGAATTGAAAAAGAAGTAATAAAAGAACAATATGAAGAATCTGAGGCTGAGAAACAGAAAGTTAAAGATGAAAATTTTGAATTGATGAAAAGGCTTTCTGAACTAAAAGTTGAGTTTTCAAAAATAAAGGATGAAAAAGGTGATTTACAAATAAAATTTGATATGTTATTTGAAGAAAGAAAGAATTTATACACCAAAATTAAAGAATTAGAAGATCTGAATTTGAAAAGGGGTCAGACTCAGCAAACACTAAATCTTTTATTAAGCAATGTTAAAGATACAAGATTTTACAACCCAAAGAAGGGATTGGGATTGGAAGAAAATGTCACTTTAAAAAGAGCTCCAATCAACTTGTATGAAAAACTTCAAGTTTCTAAGCCAAAAATCCCAGAAATTGTTGAAGTTTTCATAAGACCTGCTAGTTCTATAACAAGTTCTGACAATTTGCAAAGACCAAACTCTAAAAAGTCAGATGAGAAAATTTCTGAGTCTAAAACAGAAAAGTCAGTTGGTTCAGAAGAAAAGGTTAAGAAAGAAGTTTCTAAACCAACAGATGAGAAGCCAAGATACAATGATACTAAATTCAAGTATGATTCTTTAAATGTCAGCTACAAAAATAAACAACCAAATTTTTCATATCATGACATTGAGAGCATATTTGACACAAGTAAAAATTCTGAAACAGTCAATCAGAAGTCTGAAACTTCTAGTCAGGATTCTGAACTTTGTAGTCAGAACTCTGAGCCTAAAGATCAGACATCTGAGTCTGTAAATCAGAACTCTGACTCAAGTAGTCAGAAGTCTGATTCAACTGGTTTCTCTGAAACAAAATCAGATGAATTTTTGCAACTTGAAAAGAGATTTAATCTTGTGAGTCAAGAACTTGAGGACTTAAGGAAAGCTTATGATGAACTTGAAAATGATTTCTGTGAGGTGGATATTAAACTTGAAGAAGCTTTGAAAGAAAAGAATATTTTTATTCAGAAAATAACAGAGCTTGAAAAACTGAAGACTGAGTATGATCTTTTTAAAATTAATGCTTCAAGAGAAAATGATAAATTCTTTAATGAATCAAGTACATATGAAAAAGGTGAATCATCTAATTCTTCTAACAAAAAGAACTTGAATTTTTCAGAAAAAGAAGAAAGCAAAAGGAAAGATGATCTTGCAAAGTTGAATGATCTGAAAAGGGATCTTGAGAAGCTTAGAATGAAATCTACTTCTGAACTCAAAGCTAGAAATTCTTGTAATAAGGGCAATTGTACTCTGAACAATATCAATAAAAATGAAATGATTTATGTTTCAGATTTATTGTCACTTGCAAAGAAAAATCTTGTTTGTGTTAGATGTAAAAATGATTCATTCCAATATTCTCATAAATGTCAAGTCAAAATAACTTCTGTTTCATACATAAGAAAAGATATTCAGAAAGTTTCTGTTCCTCAAAATACAGAAAAGAAGAAAATTTATGTTCCTCAGACTCAGAAGAAAGAAAAGATAAAAGAAAAGAAAGTTGAAAATATAGCAAAACCAAAAGTTACAACTCTCAAAAAGAATTTGAACAAGCTTGTAAGCAGAAAATGTTCTGACTTCATAAAAGTTCAAGGAAAGTGGTGTTTGAAGAAAGATTTTGAGTGGAGAGTAAAAGGTACTAATGTTAAATCCAATGACAAAGCTAACAAAGATGGACCCATTCCAAAATGGGTACCTAAACCTAACTGATCCTTTTGCAGGGCTGTCATGTGTGGTTTTTAGATTCAGGAGCTTCAAGACACATGACAGGTCAGAAGTCTTTTCTATCAAACTTCACAGAAAAGGCTGGAGGAGCAGTAAACTTTGGAAATAACAGCAAAGGACAAGTCAAAGGTTATGGGGATTTAACTAAAGGGGATCTGACTATCCAAAAGGTTTTCTATGTTGAAGGATTACAGCATAATCTTTTCAGCATAAGTCAGTTTTTAGACAGTCTTTGTCAAATTAAGTTTCAAATAACAGGTTGCATGATTTTAACTGAAAATGATGTTAAAGTCTTCTGGGCCAAAAGACATATGGACTTATTTGTAGTTAATTTTTCAAAATTGAAAACATTAAATACAGTTTGTCTTTTATCAAAATCAACTGCAAATGAATGCTGGCTTTGGCACAGAAGATGTTCTCATCTGAATTTCAAAGATCTTAATAATCTTGTTGCAAAACATCTGGTTAAAGGCTTACCAAATCTTAAATTTGAAAAAGAATCATTATGCTCAGCTTGTGAAATGGGCAAGATGAAAAAGAGTTCTCACAAATTAAAAATGGACTCATCTTGCAAAGCACCATTAGAAATGATTCATACTGATCTTTGTGGTCCAATTTCAGTTCAATCTATGGGAGGAAAGAAATATATGCTTGTGATTGTTGATGAATTCTCCAGATACACATGGGTTGAGTTCCTAAGAGCTAAGTCAGAAGCTGCTACTACATTGATAAATTTTATCAAAAGGATTCAAGTTCTCTTACAACTTCCAGTTCAGAAAATCAGAAGTGATAATGGAACAGAGTTCAAAAATGAGACTCTTCAGAATTTTTTAGAAAGTTCTGGAATTTCTCACAATTTTTCTGCTGTCAGAACTCCTCAACAAAATGGTGTTGTTGAAAGGAAGAATAGAACTCTAGTTGAAGCTGCGAGAACAATGCTGGCTTATGAAAATCTTCCTACTTTCCTATGGGCTGAAGCAATTGCAACTGCTTGTTTTACACAGAATAGAACTTTAATCAATAAGAGATTAAATAAGACTGCTTATGAACTGATAAATAAAAGAAAACCATTAATCAAATTCTTTCATGTTTTTGGTTGCAGGTGCTATGTTCTTAGAGACAGAGAAAATCTTGCCAAATTCGATAAAAAGGCAGATGAAGGATACTTTGTGGGTTATTCTTTAACTTCCAAAGCATTCAGAATCTACAATAGAAGAACCAAGAGGATGATGGAGAGCATAAATGTAACTTTTGATGAAGCCAGAATGCGGACTTCTGAACAAGACAGTTCAGAACTCATGATGAACAAGACAAAAATGACTTCTGATACAGATTCTAATCCTATTTGTTCAGAACTCAATTTACTGTTTAAGGATGCTTTTAGTGAACTAATTTCTTATTCTTATGCAGAATATGAAAACCCAAAGATGGTCAAAGAGATGAAAAATAAGACTCCAGAAATAGTTCAATCAACTGTAATTTCTGACAAAGGTCCATCAGAGGAATGTCCAAATCTAATACATACAAGTGGTGAAAATTCTGAACCTTGTAATCAGAATTCTGATTCTTGTACTCAGAACTCTGAACAAGTCACTCAGAATTCTGACTTCATTAATCAGAACCCAAACTTGGATATGACTTATATTCATACATCAGAACAAGGGGACAGTTCAGAATTACAAGCAATCATTGATGAGAATGATGCAAACAACAATTATTCAGAGATTGATGTACTTCCTAGTGCAAATAAATGGACTAAAAATCATCCTATTCATCAAGTAATAGGTGATCCTTCAGCAGGAGTAAAAACCAGATCAGCTACAGCAAATGAAGCAATGTTTGCTGGTTTCTTGAGTGTGATTGAACCAAAGAAAGCTAATGAAGCCTTAGAGGATCCAGACTGGATTTCAGCAATGCAAGAGGAATTGCTTCAATTTGAAAGAAATAAAGTCTGGAGACTCATTCCAAAGCCTGAAGGTAAATCTATTATTGGAACTAAATGGGTGTTCAGAAACAAAAAGGATGAATCAGGTGTTGTCATCAGAAACAAGGCAAGATTGGTTGCTAAGGGATACTGTCAACAAGAGGGAATTGATTATGATGAGACATTTGCACCAGTGGCAAGAATAGAGGCAATCAGAATATTTTTAGCCTATGTTGCATATAAAAATTTCAAGGTGTATCAAATGGATGTCAAATCAGCCTTTCTAAATGGCAAACTTAATGAAGAGGTGTATGTCCATCAACCCGAAGGTTTTGTTGATCCAGAATTCCCTGATCATGTTTATATTTTAGACAAAGCTTTATATGGTCTAAAACAAGCACCACGAGCCTGGTATGACACTCTTACTAAACACTTGTTAGGTTCAGGATTCAAGAAAGGTAAGATTGACACAACTTTGTTTTTAAAGAAACAGGGTGATGATTTGATTATGATTCAGATTTATGTTGATGACATAATATTTGGTTCTACCAGTCCAGAATTATGTGATAATTTTTCAAAAATCATGTCATCTGAATTTGAAATGAGCATGATGGGTGAGCTGAATTTTTTCCTTGGTCTTCAAGTCAAACAATTACCAAAAGGTATTTTTATAAATCAAGGAAAATATGTCAGAGATATTCTGAAAAAGTTCAAAATGTCTGATTGTGCTTCTATGAGAACACCTATGGCAACTAACATAAAGTTAGATGCTGATCTCAAAGGTGTTTCAGCAGATATCAAACTTTATAGAGGCATGATTGGATCATTACTTTATTTGACTGCAAGTAGACCAGATATCATGTTTTCTACCTGTTTCTGTGCTAGATTTCAATCTAACCCGAAAGAATCACATATGTTGGCTGTCAAAAGAATTTTAAGATATCTCAAAGGAACACCTGATCTAGGTTTATGGTATCCAAAAGAAACTGACTTCAAATTGACTGCTTTCACTGATGCTGATCATGCAGAAAGTAGGTTGGACAGAAAGAGTACATTTGGTGCTTGTCACTTTTTGGGAGATAAAATAGTGAGTTGGGCATCAAAGAAGCAGAATTGTGTATCCACTTCAACTGCTGAAGCAGAGTATGTTGCTGCTGCTGCTTCATGCTCTCAAACATTGTGGATGAGAACACAACTCATGGACTATGGATATCAGCTTAACAAGATTCCCATCTATTGTGACTCAGAAAGTGCAATTGCCATTACTCAGAACCCTGTTCAACATTCAAAGACTAAACATATAGATGTGAGGTATCATTTTATAAAGGACTATGTGGAAAAAGGAACTATAGAGATGCACTTTGTGCATACAAAGTATCAATTGGCTGACTTGTTCACAAAGCCTCTTGATCACAAAAGGTTTTCTTTTCTCATATGTAAAATAGGAATGCTTAATCTGCCTAATTGAAAATATTTTTTTTCTTAAAAATGCTAAATTTTTCTAAGTAAAATTGTCTGAGTAGTGTATTCAGAACTTCTGAGTCTTAAGATCAGAAATCTGAGTCTTGAGTTCAGAACTTCTGAGTCTTAAGATCAGAAATTTGAGTCTTGAGTTCAGAACTTCTGAGTCTTGAGTTCAGAACTTCTGAGTCTTGAGTTCAGAACTTCTGAGTCTTGAGTTCAGAACTTCTGAGTCTTGAGTTCAGAACTTCTGAGTCTTGAGATCAGAACCTCTGAATCTTAAGGTCAGAGATTCTGAGTCAATACTTCAGCAATCTAACTTTCAAAAATTTATTTTTGAGAAATACAAATAACTTCAACTGTATGGATTATGCTTCTTATATTATCTTTTTATCTCATCTTTATGTATCATTAATAGTCAAATGCATGCTCAAGTCAAGGGGGAGCATCAAAATTCTTTTGGAAATCATTTTGTGATGCTTAAAAGATTTGTTTTCATTTCTTATCGCTGATCATTCTAAGAACAAGCTTTTAATGATAAATTTTTTGTTATTCAAACTATATCTGAATTAAAAACTTTTCATATTCAGATATAAGATTTTAAATGATCCTTTTTAAATCATCATAATATGAACAGAGTTTTGATGATAAAAAGTGCTTCTATCTGTTCAAACCTCTTCTGAATAATCAAAACGTTTTATATTAGTTAGAAGTTGATTTTAAATGACATTTTGGTTACAAGGCAAAATTCATCTGAGTCATGGAATCGGAACATCTGTGCGTGTTATTCAGATCTTTGACTTGAGTCAAAATTCTATCCACTAACACGTGTCAGCTTCATATTTGTTTGACAATGCCACGCATTTCATTTAAATCCTTTGTGGTATTTCACATGTGTTGACTCCGTTATAACATTGATTTCGCTTTTCCGTTAAACCTTTCAACTTCGCGGATTTTAAATAGGTCTTAAAATTCCTATTTCAAATTTCTTTCAAATTCCAGAGCGAAACGTGAGATACGAATCAAATCCAGAGTTCTTTGAGTTTGTTTTCTTCTTAAATCATGTCTGAAATACGAAGAAGTGGTCCAATTTCTCTACATTCTACAAAATCGATAATGGATTCATCCGATTCGGAAAATGATGAAGTACAAAATAGAGTTGCAGAGGAAGGGGCAATAAGAAATGATGAAGAAGATGAACAAATGGATGAATCTGAAGGAAATGCGGATGAGGTAAACGTTAATATTGAACATGAACATAGTGCTGCAGGTTCTATTATGTCAGATAGATCTATTTTAGTGGAAAGAATTGTTCCTGAGAGTGAATGGCTGAAATTATCTGAAAATAACTGTGTTATATTATTTGAGGAAAGCCGTTTTAAGCCTGAACACAGAATTATCATGGAGTTATTCAAACATCATCCGTACAGAAAATGGTTTACAAGAAGTAAAAATGTGCCTGTTCAGTACATACAACAATGGTGGAAACATCTTAGGTTAGAAGATAATAAGTTTGTGTCTGAAATTGGAGGAGTGACATTTGTCTTATCTATTTCTGCACTAAGAGAAATGCTGAATCTACCAGAGAAAGATGATGTACAAAGAAGAACAGATTTTGAGGATTCACCCTTAACAGAGGAATTAATAGCAGAGTTTATGAAGTTGGGATACAATGAAGGATTGAGGACTCTCAGTTTGTTCAGAAGAAACAAATTACCACCTATTTGGGCTTCCTTCTTTCATGTGGTAAATAAATGTGTGTCAGGGAAGAATAGTTCTGCTGATCAAGGTTCTAAACAAATTCTTCAGATATTTCAGGGTTTAGTGAAGAATAGGCATTATGACTATGCTTTAATACTTTGGGAAGATATGAAGAATACATTTGAGAAGAATCAGAAAGCAATTCAGAAGAAAACAAAGGATGCTCCACTGACATACATTCCTTACATAAGGTACTGGCAAATTGTTATTTGGTATGCCATGCAGGAAAACAGAACAATCTCAAGAAGAACAAATGAAGAGCATGGTCCTACATTTTATTTGGGTAAGATGACCTCAGTAACAAGACTTGAAAACTGTCCCAATCATAAACTATTGCCAAAATCACTTAGGAGCTATATTCCAAGGGAGAGTGAGATTTTAAAAGCTTATTGCACCTCTATGGGAATTGAATTACCTCAAATCCCTACCCAAGAGGACCAACCTGAGAAGAGAGGTGAGGGGTCTAGTCGAATTAGAGAGGGGGAGGATGTTCAGATGGGTGAACATTCTGAGAGACTTGAGGGGGAAAATTCTGAGAGCTTGGTTAGATTTGGTGAGGAAAAACAGAATGAGAATGATGAGGATGAGAGATTGTCAACAGAGGTTCAAACAGAAAGAGATGCCTCTGAACCAGCTAATCTTGACCAGGTAACCACAAATGCTATTGGTTCACATCTCTTGGTGTCCAATATTGAAACAAACACCATGGACCTAGTGGTGGATCTTGAACAACCCATCCATATCCACTCAGAAGCATTTCAACATGCTACTGTTTCACACAAATCCGGGGAACCATCCCAAACTCATTTGGAGGGAGGTAATAAATCCCAATTTATTTCTCAACACATTGAGTCTGAATATCACAGTCCTATTCATATTGAGCCTGAAATTCCTTTTGACACTTGCACAAATCAGGAATTTCGTATTCCTGAAACAACATTCATAGACATACCTAATGTTGGGTGTCGAGGATTGGATGGAAGTCCTGGTGAGGTGAACATTACAAAAGCCTCATTCAAACGTGCATCTGTTGTACAAGATGACTGTGTGTTATCTACAGGCCATGAGCCCTCTGGGCACATGAAAACTGGACCATCTGTTGGTTCAGGTTCACTGTTAGAAACTTCTGAATTTGAAAAGATTCAGAAACAAAACAAGGAGATGGGAGAAAAAGTAGAAAATTTGGAGAAGAGGGTGGAGGATTTGAATGATGAGATGTCAGAGTTGAAAGTTGTGTTGGAGAAAAAGTTGATTTCTGTTGAAACCAAAGTAGATGATGTAAAGAAATCCTTGGATTCTCACAAAAAGGAGATCGTGGATATAATGTCTGGTTTTCAAAAAGATATGTTACAACAAATGCAAGGTATGCAGGAATCTATACTGAAAGCACTGAGTGTATCTTTGGCTTCTACTTCAAAGCCTCTTGATCCTGTTCCTATTGCAGAAGCTGAACCTGAAGTTGCATTTAATCAGAACTTGAAAAGTAAGTTTGATGATAATGAGCCTCATGATCATCAAAAGGGGGAGAAAAGACAAAGGTTAAGTTCTGATGATGATATTGGCATAGAAGATTTTGAGATGGCAGATATGCAATTAGCTAGTACAAAAAGTTCAGAAGATCAGATACAGGAAAATTTAAAGGCAATAACTCAGATAGTTCAGATTGATAGCTCAGATACAGAGGAAATGGAGTTGGAAAGTACAGATGGTGGTGAGTCAGATAAAACAGAGGAATTAAACTTAGATATAGAAATGGAAAAAAACTCAGATAAAACTGAAGCTATTGAGGAATCTGCATCGAGATCAGAAAAGACAGTGGAAAGTGAAGTGGTCAACATGTGTACAGATATTGTGGTGTATAACAAAGAAAATATGACGGATTCTGAATTAAAAGAAAGGAGGTTAAGTGAAGAGTTGATCAGAAGGATGCATAACAGTTTAGTCAGAGCTTTGAATGTTCAAAAAGTTCAGCAAGGAATAAAAATGATAAGACCTATTGATCTAATGGGAGAAGAAGACAGAACTGTGAATTATACTCAGGATTTTGAAGATGATTTTAGATTTAACTTTTGTGATGAGTTAAATGCAGAAGAAGAGTATGTGAAAGTGAAAGACTTCTTTATGCCTTCTGAGTATGTATTCAGAAAACCAATTGAGATCCCAAAGATTAAATTGCAAAGACTAGAAGAACCTATGTGTGACTTCATTCTAGAGCTAAGTGATGTGCCATTAGCCAGACAATTTCATGATGATATTTTTCCTGAGGAAATATATGATAATCTCTACTACACAGAAGGAGAGTATGAGCCTTTGGAAAGTAACATTGATGGTTTTATGGATGACAGAGCTCAGATGGTCTACTCAGAAGCTTCTAACAGGTTCAGAATTCCAGACTCAAAACTGCATATTCAGAAAAGAATTGAGAAAGTTCTGATGTTTCAACAAGATGAATTCAATGGTTTAATGTTTGTTAGAATGGAAGTACTGAAAGAAAGAAATACAAAGGTTTCCATGTCTACTTTTGATTTTCACAGATTGACTCTTGATGATCAGATCTTTCTAGTCAAGTTCTTTGCTAGCACTGAAGAAGCCTTGATAGAAATTGAATGCAGAAGACTTCTGGGTATTTATGTCAGAAATATATACTTGTATGACTTCCAATTGGCTATTGAAGAAAGAAAAGAAAAGTGTAATCTGAGTTCTCCCACAAAGAAAACAGAAGTTGATTTGCATGTGAAGGGATTTGTGAATGAAGGAATGGAGACAGAAGGGTTCACATATATAGTTCACGAAAGGCTTGAATTGTTCAGATTAAAAGAGTTGGTAAAGTACAGTGATGCAACTCTGAATTGGTTGTTGATTAAAATGGAAGTAAGTATGGAAGCTGAAAAGGAGAGTTTAAAGAAGAGATGTATAAACTGTGTGAAGAGGAGGTTGGATCTTAGAAGAAAAATCAGAAACAGCAGTGAATGGTTGCTATCTGAGGTGAATCCCAAAAAGATTCTACATAATGATTTTGTGTTTCCTGCTGAGTATGAAGTGAATGGAATTTTGTCAAATGAAGTTGAAGAAGTGCAGAATACAATATCTCAGAATGTGCAGATAACTAGTTTTGATCAAGCTGAACAGTCTGAACCAAAAGAAGATGAAATATCCATTGATCTAAATGGATACTTTCTTGAATTTGATTTACCTGAGTTCTTCAAACCAAAAGAGATACAATTCTTGGATGTGTATTATGATAGACCTAAGGAGACTCAGATCTGGTTGGATGAAAAATTAAGATGTCTTGGCAAAACAAAGCAAGTTGTTTACTCAGATTTTTTAATCACTGGAATCAGAGAGTTGAGGGTTAAGAAATTCAGAAAGATGGAGTACTTATCTTTTGAAGTTCTGAGAGAAGATGGCAAGGTTTATTACTTTACTGATGTAGATTTTGAGAAACTATCAGTAGTTGACTTCTACAGATTACACAGCTTTCTATGCTTCAAAGAGTCGAGCAAAGACAGAAATGAAAGGAAGGCCAGAAGTGTGGTAATTGAGGCCATGTTCTACATCTTAAGGTGGCACTGTTATACAGACTTTCAAATAGCTTTGTACCTACAAAAGTCATGTGTTTATCTGGCAAATCCCAACACAGATCATGAACAGAAAAAGAAGTTAAAGACTGGAAGTGTTCACAAATATCCAGATTTGGGAGTATTTTTGAAAAACAAAAGTGGAAAGATTTTCTTCAGAGCAAAGGAAACCGCAAAATACTGTTCTGGACCTTTAAGAATCATAAAGCATAATTTGGAGAAAAAGATGCTGAAAGTGAAGGAAGCAAACATGACTCAAGAAGCAATCAATCAGCAAGTTGAGATTATTCAAGAAATCATTGACAAAATTGATAAAAGGCTTAATCTGAGAAATGTGCTACTTCAGAAGATTGTTCCTGCTCTGAAAGAACTGGATGATGCAAAGTTTAAGTTTATTTGACAAAAAGGGGGAGATTGTTAGATCTGAAGTTTTGTCAATAAACCAAGTGTTGAAGATCTGATAAGAAGACTCAGATGTTCTGAGTAGAGAAGTCAGAGGTCTGACTGTGAAAGCTCAGAAGTATTGATCAGTGGAAAGAGACGTCAGATGTCTGAGTTAAGGAGTCAGAAGATCTGAGAAGCTTTATCAGAAGAATGTTCAGAAGTTCTGAACTATCTGTTCAGAACTTATGACGAGATACTTTACTTAGTATTTTATAAACTAATTAGGACACGTGTTATGTTCTTATTAGTCTTTCTTATTTGTACTGTAGCTTTAAGATGTCCGTTGCAGTATAAATAGTAGTTAGCTCTATGTTGCTAACTGATTGATTTTTCCCGTATAACTTTGTATTCATTCTGTGTAATCTTTGAGATTCTCTCTCTCTTAGATCTGTAATTCTGTTCATCATTGAATACAATTCGGCTTGATCATACAACTTCTCAATTACTGCTTTCTATATTGATTGTAAGATTAGATCCTGTTCTTTCAAAATCTAACATTTTTTGTAACTTTGTTGTATGTGCAGGAAATTAACAGAAGAAAAGAAAAGAAAAAGCTGCTTGTGTGTGCGCTTATTAGAGGATTTCGAACCCTTCTTCAAATGATTTCGAATCACACACAGTAAATGTGTGTTGAGTGTGTGTGTGTTTACGTAATAAAGAAGGTGCATGTGTGTGTGTTTGAATGTGTGACATGTATGCTGACGTGGTGAGTAAGTGTGTGTGTGGCGTGTGTTAGGAGTGTGTTTGCATGTGTTAGTGTGTGTGCAGTGTAGGTGTACTTTGTGTGTGTACCTTTGAATGCAATATTTTGTTTAATTTTTTTGTGAGTGTTAGATCTGATCATCTGAACAAAGAACTCACAGGAACCAATCATACGAATTCATCAATTCGGAACAGGAACAAAGCATACGAATTCATCAATTCGGAACAGGAACAAAGCATACGAATTCATCAATTCGGACCATCAAGTGTTCGAAACCTTCAGAATTCGAATCCTTCTTGTAATCAGAATTCGGACCCTTCTTGAAACTAGAATTTCGGACCCTTCTTGAAATCAAGTACGAAACCATCTCGCCGGAAAATCTAGTGGGTCTTCACAAATCAGTGTTTGATCGCGTTTTGTTGCTTGGATTTGATTGATATTTGTTTTAGGATAGTATTGCAACAAAAATTATCGAATTTGGTTGAGAGACGAAGAAGATATTGTCGTCTGAAATCTTCTCGCCGGAAAACCGTTCTCGCCGGAAATTTAATGGGTTGTCTGTTTTTTTGTTGCATGATCAATAAAGTTGTGTATCATTCGATTTCTCCTTTAACAAGTATCACAACGCAACAATTTCTAGTCATTTTGGTCGAGAAACGAAGAAGAAAATCGAAGAAGAATCACTCAGATCGTAAACTCGTTTTTTGTAAAGATGATGAACAGTACTCCGTTAGTTTTCTTACAAATTCGGTCCTTTTTCCGTTAAATCAGTCAGAGTCAGTTAGTATTGTTCCGTTAGTTGGTTAGTTTTGTTACATTTTAAGTCCTTTTTCGTTAAGTTCCAGTTTGAGTCAGTTAGTGTCATTTTACTAACAGTCAGTTAATTTTTCCGTTAGATTTGTTATATTTTTGGTCCTCAGTTAGTGTTTTCTGTTAAGACAAGTTTAGTTAGTTTCAGATTTGTCAGTTTTAGTCCTTATAGTTTAGTTTGAGTTTATTACATTTTCAGTCCCTGTAGTTTTAAAGTTCTAGGTTTTTACATTTTCAGTCCCTTGACTTGTTAGTTTTAGAATTTTACACTTTTAGTCCTTAGACTCTTAAGATTCAGTTTTTGTCATTTTTAGTCCTTGTTTTTTGTTGAGTCTTAGTATTTTTCATTTTAGTCTCTATATTTTGTATTTTTGACATTTTTAGTCATTTTAGTGTCGATTTTTTGTTATTTTACCTACTTTTATCCATAACTGACATATTTTCTCTTATTTTGCAGGTTTGACGATTAAAATCCAATATTTCCGCGCAAATTTTTCAGAATTAATTTTTGGAAGGCAAATTTATAATTTGTTTTTCAAATTTTATTTTTGAAAATTTTTCTGACTTTAATTGTGTTTTTCTGAATTTTAAGAGTGTGTGCATAATTCTAACTTCTAAGTGAAGTTTCTCTTGACGATCACTCTATTAGGTATATTCTTATTTTTATTTTTGATATTTTTCATCTAAATTTTTTTTGTTCAATTTTTCAGGATTTTATCAAGATGATGTCTGACATACAGGATTTAAGTGGGAGAATATGGAATCAGTTAGGAAAAGAGAGAAAATGGACTCTTCCTAAAGCTAAAGATGAGATCAAGCGTCTTGAAGGTTTTCTTTCTAGATACATAAGACATTCTGATGAAGATGCAAGAAAAAATACAAAGCTCATGTCTGAGAAAGCTTTATTAGAAGACAAAGTCTCTTCTCTTGAGTCCGAGCTGAAAGATTTGAATGACAAGATTGTAGTGCTTGAAGTTACTCAAGAGAAAAATAAGACATTTGAGATCTAAACTCATCAAGATAACATAAAGGAGCTTCAAGGAAGTATAAAAGCATTGGAGGGAGAAAATGTTGATCTAAAGAGACAAATTTTAGACATTTCTTCTTCAAATGGTAAACTTACTAAAAAAATTACTGATCTTGACGTTTATATTGCAGATCTTGAAGTAAAGAAAGACAACTGAAGTCTGCACGATCAAATCGAGAATCTTCAAGAGAAAGTAACAACTCTTCAAAAAGAAAATGCCGATTTAAAGAGAAGAGAAGAAAAGTGGGTGAAGTGGAACTTAAAGTTACATGCTCAATTAAAAGAAATTAAAGAAAAAAGTTTGGACAATGAAAATGTCGATCTAAAGAGAAAACTGTCTAATTTTTCTTTTGAAGAAAAGAAAGTACTTGAACTGAAATGCATAAAACTTTCAAAACAAGTTTCTGACTTTGAGAAAGTTTTATTTCTTGAAAAGGAGAAGTTGGAGAAGGAAAGGGTCGAGTATGAAAAAGAAAGGAAAAGCTTTGAAGCGAAGAATGCGAAACTGTCAAAGAAAATTTCTGATCTTCAAAAGGACTTAGAAAAGGAAAGACAAGAGCTAGATAAAGAAAGTCAAGAGCTAGAAAAGATGAAGAAAGCTGACTTTCAGGCTAGGTGCGTTAAAGACTGACATCATGAAAGAGAAGATATTTCGGCAGGAAATTCATAAATTGACAATGAATTTGGCTGCATTATCGACTGACATCATGAAAGAGAAGAGGGTAAAGTCTAATATTCAGAAGAAGCTTGATTTGGTGACCAAGGAACGAAATGACTTATCTTACAAAGTGAAGTCATTTAACAAATCCAAATGCTATTCAGAATGTCTGATTCGTCCTTCTAATCTATTCTATGATCACTCGGTGGATAATTCTTCCAAGTATCAATATGCTGATCTTCCTTCATATAAGAAAGTCAACATGCAATGGAGAGTAAAAGGTACGTCTACTGAAAAAGGTGAGCCAAAATCCTCTGTTCCCAATAAGAACACTAATCTGAAAGCTAAATCTTTTGCTAATCCTGATTCATTCTATTCCGCAAATCATTTAATCAGGTTAGCACAAAAGAATTTTTGTTGTTCTTATTGTGGTACTAATGATTTTATTAAAAATGAGAGTGTTCAATATTGGTATGGTACTTATCATTTTCCTTCCTATAGAGCTCCGCTTAACAAGCCAGGACACAAGACACGTTGGGTACCAAAATCTACTTAATCTGTTTTTGCAGATTTAGAAGCAAAGCGTTGAACTCTCGGAAGAAGATTACTTGTACCATTAAGGGGGAGTAAGGAGGTATTGGCTTTTGAACATATCAGTTCAAAACCCGTACTTCAAAGACTAAGACTTCTAAACAAATCAGTTTAGAACTCACACTTCTCAGGTGATATCTTTAACTGTTACATCTTTCTGTTTCAAGGAACGTGGTAAAAGGTAACATTGGATTATATTTTGTTTCTACCACTTTGAAAACTGAATCTTTACAAATTTAATTCAATGAGATAAAATTTTCAATTTTCATTCAATGAATTAAATGTGTGCTAAAAGATGATTTTACAAGTATTTTTGTATTATCTAAGTTAGATTTGTTTCAACTTTCACCTCTGAAATAAATCGAAAGGTAAGCAAAACATGAATGAAATTATGCTGAATGCTCAAAGTTATGTGAATCTGGACTTATATAGAATATAATGCTCAAAAAGCCTATATGTCAGAATGATGGATGAAAATGAAAATATGGGAGAAGCACTATATTTTAGAACCAAGTGATTGAGATAAAATTGTTGCACTATCATTTAGTTTGAAAGTTTGTGCCTGTGGCCTTTCTGGTTTGGGAGAGTAAGTCCTAAGGGGTGCTTGACACCAAGTCCCTAAGATCAACTGGTCTGGGATCGGCTGACCCAAATCCTGCAATAGAACCAGATAGAAAGCCATGTTCTACTGGTACAAATGGGTTTAAGATATATCGATGTGGCCTTTCTGGTTTGGGAAATTAAGTTCTAAGGGGTGCTCGTCACCTAGCACCTAAGGCCAACTGGTCTGGGATATGCTGACCCAAATCCTGCTATAGAACCAGATAGAAAGTCATGTTTAACGGTGTATCTTATTCTTACTAAACTTTTTGATCAAAAGATGCCAATGAGCACAAAATCAAAGGATGCCAATGAGCACAAAATCAAAAGATGCCAATGAGCACAAAATCAAAAGATGCCAATGAGCACACATCTCTTGAAACTTGGGAAAATACAAAGTCGCGATAAACCCGTAAATTTATGAAATTCTGATTTTGGACAAATAGTGTGAGTAGGGCAAAGTATTCTTATATGTTTTAGAATTGCATACGCTTGATGCTAATCATATTTTGCATGCTAGCACACCAAATAGATTTAATAAAGGGGTTGAAACTGAACGTTTGTAACTTGATATGCAATGATGTCTTGTTTTTGAATCCAAACACATGCATTTGATTGAAATATTGTTAAATTTCATTAAGTTGAATTTCTTTTGTAAAGCTTTCAAATGATCAAATGTTAGTAGTTATAAAATGAAGTTCAATGAATTTTATTTTCCTTGTGTAAATTTGTTTTAAAATTTGTGCTACAATATCAAATACTGTGCGTTATTGAAATATATGCATACTTTCAGGGGGAGAAAACAAATTGCTCCAGAATTCTTATTTTGAGGGGGAGCAAGGTTATCCACTAAGGAGGAGATTGTTAGTAATACTAAGAGACGCGACTGAAATTGAAGTAGGTTTTCGATGATAATGATGCTCACTTTCATCGAAAAAGGGGAGAAATGTTTAATTCAATTTCATGTCAAAGAGCTTTCAAGTCAATGATTCGTGAACAAAGATTGGAGATCAGGGGGAGAAGGATCATGTGAAGTCCAAATGTTGCTGAATTTGGTTATCTTAGTTCTGAGTGGTTCTCGGAATGCGCTTACACCTAAAAGTTCAAAAATGTGGATGGTTTCACATCTTTCAGATCCAAACTCTAATAGTTTCTGATTCCTCTTGTTCCGAATTGATGGTTTTATATAAAGATCTGAAATTCATGTTCAAGACTTGAAGACAATCTGTTGAAGATTGTATTGAAGAAGGTTGACTTTTCAAAGAAACAGACAAAGACTTTTCATGTTTGTCTGAAGATTCTTCAAAGCTGAGATCTTAAAGAGTGTCAAAACATTTAGTTCGCCGTGAACTAATGGAGATAAAGCTGTTTGAAGATTATCTAAGCTTCAACGTTCAAAGCGGTCAAAGTTAAAGTTTTGAAGATCAAGAGCTGAAGACTGCTGCTATATTTTTTTAAAAATCTTGAATCCAAATGGGGAGATTGTTAGAGCATTATTGTATTCAAGATTTATTGTAAAGTCTTGTAATTAGTCAAAGCTTGTAAAGTCAAAGTCATGAAAAGTCAAAGTAGATTAGATTTAATGCTTTGTAATCCTAGGTATAAATAGGATTAGTTAGCTTAGATGTTAAGCAAGTCAAAAGAAAGCAATTCATTAGTGATCTAAATTGTAATATTCTAGAGAGAGAAGTGAGAGCATTCTAGATAGAGAAAGTGCATAATTCCTATCTAAATCTCTATTATGTTCAAGATCAATGGATGATTTGTTGATTACCTAATAGAAACTGGTTTATCATAAAAGACCAGGACTACTACAAGAACAAATACAAGTACAATTACAGAAAAAGAAGCTACGTTGCTGAGATGGAGAATTGGATTTCTGATTCATCTTTTGACGATGAACCAGAGCAAGCCAATGTTGCTGTGGATGATGAATGTTTGGGAGAAGTTGATTGGATGACCGGAGAAAGGATAGAAAGATCTGAAGAGGAAGATATAGCTCATGCATTTGCTCTAACCGTAACAGAGCCAGACAACAGAGCACTGGAGACTACCAGACCCAGTGCCAAGGTATGTTCATCGGAATCCAAGTCCGACTCTGAGTTGGAAATTCATGTGTCTTTGCTAACAGAGGAGTTTCAACTCTTAAAACAAAAGCTTTCTGAGGAAAAAGAGTTAAGAAAGCTAGCTTAGAAGGATATGTCATTTTACAAGAGAGAGAAAACTCTCTTGGAACAGGAAAAAGAAGAAATATTCAAAGAGAAATCTGAGCTAGAGATCTTACAACAGAAGAAGGAACGCATTTTTTCTGAATAGATTAAAGAGTTTGAAAATGTTTTGAAACAAAAGAACGAAGAGGTGAAAAAGTCAGAAAATGAAATACTTAACTCTGTTGCCTTAAAGGACTTTTTTCAAAAAGAAAGGGAGGTTTTACATCAATCCCTACAGAGAAAAAAAATTCA
The DNA here is from genome assembly GCA_033807775.1 of Saussurea involucrata. Lineage (NCBI taxonomy): Eukaryota > Viridiplantae > Streptophyta > Magnoliopsida > Asterales > Asteraceae > Saussurea > Saussurea involucrata. Next base: position 51,829,325 of record CM066321.1, read on the forward strand.
AATCAAAAAGTACCAGGATGCACAAGATGTGCACATTAAGATAAACTCACAGATGGATACGCAAGGTCTCGGTTTCTCTGAACTTTCTCCCTATAACGAAAAGAAGAAGACATGTCTGTCATCTGCTTTTTGTGTTGGGAAAATCCAAGAGGATGTGATCTCTGGGACTGCTGCTTTCAAAAGAATCAAAACCTCAGATGTTTACAAAAGAACCAGAAGGCTAGACTTTAGGAATGTTAGCTATTACTCCTTGAATCATGAAAAGGTTATTAAACCATCTTCAAAGATTATTCTCGATCAAGGAAGAGCTAGAATCATACTTCCTAACTCTGTTAATAGTCTGGATCCAACAAATATTTTCAACTTCAATTCTTTCAAGGAACAGAAGTCTGTTACTTCTGTGGAAGAGTCCTCTGTTGAACAAACATAGAGCGAGCTCAACCCTGAAGCACCAGTCTTCTCTCCCACTTCAGAAACAATTAGAACATCTTTTGAAGAAGATCTCATGAAAGTTCTTGAGGAAAATGCTGTTTCTGATGCATTGAAACCAAAGTTTAGAAAGTTTAAGTCTGTCAAAACCAATATCTCAGTGATAACCCCAGAGTCTAACACCCTCAACAGAGCCACCAGAAACTTTCTAGACTATGACAGTGACTCTGACTCCGAGGTAGATGAGCAAATTTTCTGTGCTCAAAAGAAAGTTTTGCATAAACCAAAGCAGATACCCGCAGGATGTTTTGATCTGAAAAAGGATGTCGCATTCTTTAAGAAACAAGCTAGATTTATACCAATGACTGAGTTTGATAACAAAAGCTTTAGGGTTCTTGCTTCTAACACAATAGAAGTGAAGAAAAGAGAGAATGCAAGAAATGTTCCTATAAACAACAATACCTCTGTTCCCTTAGCTTTTAAGCCTGTGAAATTTACTCCAGAACAGAAGGGCAAATGGATAGTTAATGACAGACCTATTCCTAATTCTGGTGTAAATCAAAGAAGAAACTCTTTTTGGCAAAGTGAGTCTGTTCCAAAGAAAAACAACTCTTTCAAGCAAAAATAGGACATAATGTATGGTCCTAAGGTTTTTCAGAATCAAGTACCATTCAAACAACAGTTTTTGAACAAAAACAACAATGTGCATCAGTTATCTTCATGTTCTATCAACTGCAATTGCATTCAACTATTGTTAAAACTGCAAAATCACATGAATGGTCCCCATTGTGTTCTGAATCAGTCACCACAAACGAAAAATCCTAAGAATATTCAGAATACACAGAGAATGACCTCTGGCACAACATCAAAGAATGTAAAGCCAGTAGGAAAGACTGTTAACACCCCAAAGCCTAACAAGAAAGGACCCATCTTGCAATGGGTACCTAAAAGAAACTAATCTGTCTTGCAGAAGCCTCATGTGCAGTTCTGGTACCTAAATTCCGGATGTTCCAGGCACATGACGGGCAATAAAGAGCTGCTGACATCATTTAAGAACAAGAAGGGAAGTGCAGTAACCTTTGGAGGAGACAATGGTGGATATGGTACTTTAGTTAATGGTGGTGTTTCAGTTTCTGAGGTTGCTTATGTTGATGGATTAAATCATAATCTTCTCAGTATAAGTCAACTATGTGATCATGGATTCGATGTCAATTTTAGGAAGAAGTACTGTTCCTTGTTGCTTTCCGAGTCTGGTCAAGAACTTTTAAGAGCCGACAGAAAAGGCAATCTGTACAAAATGAACTTTAATCCAAATCAAAACTCTACAACAGAGAAACTCTTTTTAGTGTCTTTGAAAAATGAAGATGCCTGGCTCTGGCATAAAAGATTTGCCCATGTAAAATTTTCAAATCTTGAAAAGCTCGGGAAATTGAACTTAGTGAAAGGACTGCCTTCGCTAAAATTTGACAAAGACCATCTCTGTTCTACCTGTGAATTGGGTAAGATGAAAAGATCTTCACACAGAACTAAGAGCGATCACAATTGTCCCAGACCTTTGCATATGCTTCATATGGATCTCTGTGGTCCAATCTCTGTGCAAAGTCTGTCGGGCAAGAAGTATATACTTGTGCTTATTGATGAATATTCTAGATATACTTGGATTGAGTTCATCAGAGTAAAATCTGATGTCCCAGAAATTCTGATAAGTTTGTTGAGAAGGATAAACGTTCTGTTAGGACTAAAAGTTCAAAAGTTGAGAAGTGATAATGGGACAGAGTTTAAGAACGCAAAAATAGATGCTTATCTTTCAGAAGAAGGGGTATCCCAAAACTTCTCAGCTGCCAGAACTCCACAACAGAATGGTGTGGTGGAGAGAAAGAACAGAACTCTGGTAGAAGCCGCCAGAACCATGTTGGCCGGTTCTATCCTTCCTATCAACTTCTGGGCAGAGGCAGTCTCAACAGCCTGTTTTTCCCCAAAACAGAGCTGTAATAGTGAAGAGATTTAAGAAGACTCCCTATGAACTCATCAACAACAGAAGGCCAAACGTGAAATATTTTCACATTTTTTGTTGCAAGTGCTACGTCTTGAATGACAGAGAACAGCTGAGTAAATTCGATTAGAAGGCGGACGAAGGAATCTTTATTGGTTATTCCTTGACCTCTAAAGCCTACAGAGTCTACAACACCAGAACCCGTGTCATTCAAGAGAGTGTAAACGTGTCCTTTGATGAAAGTACATCAAGTGCCTCTGATCGCAAATCAACAGAGGGGACACAAACAGAGCAGAAGAAGCCAAGTTCTTCAAAAACAAGGGAAGAAGATATCAATCTCGTGTTCGATGATTTCTTCGATGATGATGATTCCTCTGTCAACATCAACAGAGACGATCAAGGTCAGAATTCAACAGAACAGAATCTGACAGGTACAACTCTTACTGGTCCCTCCAATACTTCACCATCTACTTCTCTGTCTACATGTGTCATTTAAGGAAATGAGGAACCACAAAGAGAACCTGAGTAAGAACCATCATCACCCCTGTTAACTAATATTGGGAGAGATTCCCTATTTGAAACCTCACCTTCACAAAGCCCTGTTGGCAACTCACAGAGCAATGAGGCCACTCTCCAGAGTTGTGTGCCACAGAGCCCTGGTGCCAATCCACAGAGCTCTGATGCTGAAGATTGTCTTTTCCCATTAGAAGCACAAACCCCACCCGTTGTCCATGCTCCCATGACAAGATGGACAAAGGATCACCCTCATCATCTTATAATTGGTGCTGCTGAAGATGGTGTAAAGACAAGATCGGCCACAATCAATGAAGCCTTCTTTGTAAATTTTCTAAGCATGATTGAGCCGAAGAAGATCACTGAAGCCCTTGATGACCCAAATTGGATCGAAGCTATGCAAGAGGAGCTTCTGGAGTTTGAACGAAACAAAGTTTGGTCCTTGGTTCCACTTCCAAAAGGCAAAGCTGCCATCGGAACCAAGTGGGTGTCTAGAAACAAAAAGGATGAAGATGGGATTATCATCAGAAACAAAGCCCGATTGGTTGCTAAGGGATACAGCCAAGAAGAAGGCATTGACTATGACGAGACCTTTGCACCTGTGGCTAGTCTAGAAGCCATCAGAATCTTCCTAGCCTATGCTGCTCACAAGGGTTTCAAGGTCTACCAGATGGACGTCAAATCTGCTTTTCTGAATGGCAGATTACAAGAAGAAGTATATGTTCAGCAACCACCAGGTTTTGAATGTTCAGAGTTTCCAGAACATGTTTACAAGCTAGACAAAGCTCTGTACGGCCTTAAGTAAGCTTCCAGAGCCTGGTATGAAACTCTGTCAAACTTTCTGTTGAGTAATCACTTCGAGAAAGGTACTGTCGATAAAACTCTATTCTTTAGGAGGTATAAGAATGTTATACTTCTGGTACAAATATATGTTGATGACATTATTTTTGGGTCTACACGGCAACAGTACTGTGATAAGTTTGAGGAATTGATGAAAAGTGAATTCAAAATGAGCATGATGGGAGAACTTTCTTTCTTCCTTGGTTTACAAGTAAAACAATCCATCAGAGGGACTTTCATAAGTCAGTCCAAATACATCTCTTACATTTTGAAAAAATACAAGTTCAATAATTTAAAACCAATGAAAACTCATATTGCCACTGGAGTCAAACTTGACTCTGACCTTAATGGTGAACCTGTAGATGTCAAGAACTATAGAGGCATGCTAGGGTCACTTCTGTACTTAACTGCTAGCAGACCTGATATAATGTTTGCAACGTGTCTCTGTGCCAGATTTCAAGCAAATCCTAAAGTATCACACTTTTCTGCTGTCAAACGTATATTTAAATATCTGAAAGGAACTCAATTATTGGGTCTCTGGTATCCTCTTAATTCTGGTTTCGAGCTTGTAGCATATACAGATTCAGATTATGGAGGATGCAAGAATGATAGAAAAAGTACTTCTGGTAGCTGCCAATTACTTGGTGAAAAATTGATAAGTTGGACATCCAAGAAACAGAATTGCGTTTCAACCTCTACAGCAGAAGCATAGTATGTTGTTGCTGCTAGTTATTGCTCTCATGTGCTCTGGATGAAAACTCAACTCAAAGATTATGGCATGGTGTACAATAAAATTCCAATTCTATGTGACTCCAAGAGTGCCATAGCAATCACAGCTAACCCAGTTCAGCATTCCAAAACCAAGCATATCGACATAAGGTATCACTTCATAAAAGACCATGTTGAAAAAGGGACGATTGAAATGTACTTCGTTTCAACCGACTAAAAATTAGCTGATCTTTTTACAAAAGCCCTTGATGAAAGGAGATTTAACTTCTTAATCAGTAAATTGGGTATGCTGAACATGTCCTCCTAACTCTGTTTATAACTCAACAAAGCCTCTGACGATCCTACCAGAGCTCTGTCAAATAGTTGGGTAGGATAGTTCAACAGAGTCTCTGATGTTCACCAGAACTCTGTCATGCATATTTTTTTTCAACAAGCTCAGTGAATCTCTTTGTACATAATTTTTGTTTGTACAACTTTTTTTCGGGGCTGAATAGACAAATCTTTCATATAAGCTCATCTTTCAAGGGAAGCTTATAAAGGAAAACGTGCATGATTTTAGGGGGAGCAAGTCAAAATCTGTTTTTCAAATCTAAAATGACTTTGCTCCTTGAACATAAAAGAAAAATCTTTTTGAAGGGAAAACCTGTTCTGTTGAAAACTTTTTGATAATGTCAAGAACTTACCAGAACTCTGATATTTCACTAGAGCTCTGTTGATTTTCACCAGAACTCTGTGAACCTTCTGAGATAGTTTTGTTGACGTTCTTTGACCACTTTCACATCAGATACAGAACTCTAAATGATTTTTGGGTAAAGGTGAAACATCTTGGGACACTTGGAAAGAAATGAATAAGTCATTTCAACAGAGGCAAAACTGTGCTGAGCTCCACCAGAGCTCGGTCGGTTTTCTGCCACGTCGTCAGAAGCACGTCATCAGAGATGCGGGTCATTCTTTAAGCGTCAACTACTTGTCACCCGCACATCTCTAACCGTGATGGTTTGCTTGCCCAAAAGCGGTCAGAACCAAATCTTACGTGGCATTCTCTGATTGAAAGACAAACCACTAGCTGTTTCCACGTTCTACTGTAGAAGCCGTTCCACTATCTGAAACTCGAGTTCCTAATGTACCTACGACGATTACCCAGCCACATGTTTAGCGTATAAATATCCATTACCCTGACCCATTTCTTTTCTTACTCTTTCTGATCATTCAAAAACCTTTCATATTTCCCTCTGAAAAGTTCAAAACCTTCAAGTTCTTCAAGAAAAAACCCTAATCTGCAACAATGGCATAACCTCAAAACTCTGCTGATTAAAGCCGAATAGGACCCGTCGATGAAATCATTATCCTCCCATACGAGTTAGCTGACAACAACTATCGATTCGACCCAAACCCAGGACTATTTACCCCTATATCACATCTTCATAGAGTTTTTCAGAAACTCTGAAATCTTTAGAGCCCTGACAGCGTTTGATGGTCATCTTCCTGCAATCTACGTCCAACAATGGTGGACCACGTGCCAGTACATAGAAGAACAAGATGGGATTGTTCGGAATGTCAACTTAAGAAATGGAGGAGCAGGAACAATCAGAATCCGTGCAAGCACTTTCAGAAGAATCTTCAGGATGAAGACCAAAAGACAACTTGGAATAGAAGCCTATGAAAAACCCCCCAATGTTGTTGTTCTTCTTGAATTCATGAAGTTCTTGGGATACAACAAAGAACTAAACAGAATAGGTGAGTTCAGAAGACATAATCTACCAACAATATGGAACTTCATGTTCTCCACCTTGAACAGAACCCTCACTAGCAAATCTGGGAGTCAAGACTAAGCCAGCACAGAAATCCTACAGATCATGTATGGATTGTTCTTTAACAGAAATTTTGACTACGCCAGCATTCTTTACAATGACCTTCTTAACGCTGTCAACACAAAGACCTCGTCCATAGCAAGAGGAGGAGTCGTTGGAACCCATAAATTCCTAAAATTCATCAAGTTTCCTCAATTCATCAGTCTGGTAATTAGAAGAGCATTCGATAGACTGGAATTGACTCATCAGGGAAAATCTACACCTGTTTGGGTTATGTCCAAGTTCCAACCCACGACTTCAGGTAAATACCCGTTTATCCGAAGAATTCCTGGTACAATGCTTGCCCTAATCGATCCTCAACACATCTCTGTCCAAAACTATGAGAGTGATGCTCAACCTCAAGAACCTGAGGTGAGAACCCCAGCATACATAGGATCTGAGCCTTCATTGGAGAGTTTAAGTGAGGAAATAGCAGAGGAAGTTAACAGACCAGAGAGAAGAGTACCCGAAGTGGGGTCTTCCTCTGGAGTGATGGAGGAGGAAGTAGAGAACAGAGCATCCAATATGCAGACTATTCATGAGGGAGTAAAAGAAACATCAGAGGTGGAAGTTATTTCCTCTGGTAGTGGTGAGAAAGAGGAGGACAGAGAGAATCCCGAGAGTTATATACCCCTAAGTGCCGAGGGAGATGAGAGCTTAGAAAAGATGTTCAAGAGAACACAGATGAGCGTATCCATAACAAACATCCCCGTGCTTCCACACAATCTAATCCTGGTGATCAAGACCAAAGGATTATTGAAACAGAGGTGCACACCTCGAACCCTAACCTGCAAGAACCGACAGAGGGGACTCTTCATGCCTCTGGTACGCACATACCCGGGGAAGCTATCTTTGGTAGTGATATTCATTCGCCCCAGAACATCAATAGGTCACTTCCACACAATGATGCCTCTATGGCTCATATTGACATGTCACAAAATAGACCAGAGATCTTTGTAATCTCACGTAGCATCTTTCCGACTCAAAGACAATGGGAGACCATAGTAGAACAAGGGAAGACTTTGCTTGATCCAAACTCTTTTCATCACATCAGATTTCCTTCCTCAGAACCTGAGCTGGAAGAGGAACCTCTGATCAGAACACCTGTAGATGTATCCCCTCAAAAGGATCATAAAGGATCGGGTGGAAGTCCTCCAAGAGCCAACATCAATACAACTCTTGAATGAGGCACCTCTGAACTCGAGGTTCAATTGGATCCATGTGTTGGAACCAAGGTTACCCCCATTGACACTATCACAAGAGCAGAGTTCTAAAGCTTCTGTGATAGTATCAACAACTCCTTGAATGCATATAAACTTATCAATGAACAGAAGGAGGAGCTGATCCGCAAGGAGAATGCTCTTCTTAAAGAGGAATTGCAACAGATCTCTAATAAACATGCATAGGTAACTCTGAAATATGCCGAGGCTGAAAACCTCAGAGCAGCGGCTGAACGCGCCAGATTAGAAGCATTTACTAAAATGACAACAGAGATATAAGATCTGAAAAGAGACAGAACAGAGGAAATGACAAAGACTTCGACAGAACTTGCTGATCTGAAGAAAATACTAGCAGAGAATCATAAGGAATCCATGAACAGAACCCTGCCGATACCTTCTGTCCTCTTATCAGAATCGAATGTCAGAACCTTGACAGAGTTAATTGACAACTCTGTTAAGAAAGCCATCAAAGACGCAACAACATCATCTGCTACTCCACTCAACATCTCAAGCCCCAACCCAAATGACTTACCCATGACAATTGGCCAGATGGGTGACTTCCGCAGATCTGTTCTCAGTCGGATGATGACAATTTCATCTAAGTTTGTGATGAAGGCACATGCGACAGAGAAACACGTACAGGCATCTCTTGACATTCACAAAGTCAACTTTGAGAGTCAAGTAGATGAGATCAGAACTGCCACAACAGAAGTTGAAGACGCAATGAAAAAGGCAGTCACAAACTTCACAGATGCCATCTTACAGACTGCCACACTCAAACGACCTGCAGAACGAGCACCAGAAGGAGAACCCTCGAGCAAAAGAGCCAAATCTACTCCAAAGTTTGTTGCTCCGTCCTCACCCGCTTCTGGAATTGCACTATCTGATGATGATAATGATTTTGAAGATGCTAAAGAAGCTCATTCAGATAGCCAAATGGGTGAGTCCGCAGATCAACAAAAGGGGGAGAAGGAAAAAGAGAAGGAAAAAGTGAAAGAAAAAGAGAAAGAGACTGAAAAGGGAAAAGGGAAAGGCAAAGCGATAGAGACGACAAAGGCAGAGGCAGAAAGAGGAGATAAAGGGATAACAGAAGAAAACATGCCAGAAATGACTATGGTGGAATTCGACTACATGTTCAAAGACAGAGTAATCAAACCAACATAAGAGTCAACGCAAGAACCACCAGAAATCATCTGTCTTGATACCCCTCCTACATCTCCAAGAACTGAACCAGAGAGATCAATCCCAATCTCTGCTGAAGAACAAACAAGCCAAGCCCAACCTCAAGTCAAACCCCAAGTTCTACAAGAGCCCGGACGACATGTTGATATCCTCATGACAGAAACCCATGAAGATCAGAACCCAATGGTACCAGAACAGAACCCTGAACCATCAAACCAACATACCGAGAAACCATCCTTAGAAGAATTCTTTGGTTATCTCTATGCTGACAGAGACATAATCCCTGTCAAGGCCAAACCCATCAACCCGTACCTCAATCCAATCAGAATAAACACGATTTCTGAATCAAGGCTAAAGTTCATCCAAACCAAATCAAATCTGAACAAAGCCATTGATGTAAACTTCGGTATCCGCAGAATCTTGGACATCAAGCATAAGAAGTTCTAACATGACAGAGTCGTATACCATGAGTACACTGTTGAATCAATAGAAGGCAGAAATGAATTCTTCAATGACAATGATCTTTTCCTTCAGAATCCATACGATCTGATCATGCTTCACGCCTATTGCTTGAACTTCTCCGAAAGATACAAACCAGCAAGAACTGCGCTACCAGAGGTTTGATTCGCTATGCAAGAGCACGTTAATCTCAGAACTCAGATTGATTTTCAGCTAGGCATAGAGTTCTAAGTTGAGAGACTAGCGATTGCACCACCAAACGAAAACCTTGAGGGTTATGGCCACTACAGAACTGGAACCGTAGTTGAAAATCCTCCAGTCTTCATCTGTCGACAGAAGAAGATCAAGAAGGCCATCAGAATATCTGAAGCCCACAAGTATTCGAGTGAATCGCTGGTGTATCTCAAGAACATAATTCATAATCTCCCAAGAGAAAAGTGTCCAGAATAGCAACTGAAGCTCTGCATCGAACAGATAGATCTTATGCTGGACTTCCGTGAGCTGATCAGAAGATTCGACAGAATCCTATGGGTAGATAATTATGCCTAAACGTACTTATTCTTTTACTGTGTATTGTAATATCTTAAAAGAATAGTGCAAGGTTTCAACAGAGGGAAATGTTCTCTGTTTTTTTGTTTTACATCTCTGTATTTCCAAATTTTTATTTTCAATACTTAGGGGGAGATTGTTAGCCCAAAGTATTTGTTATGTAAAAGTATTGAAATATTATCAAGTCAGAAGACCAACAGAGATCGAGCAGAAGACTTAGAAGAATCTCAACAAGAAGACCAACAGAACTCAACAGATTTCTGGTGGAACCAACAGAGCTCAACAGAGATTTGGCAGAAGATCAACAGAAGAACTGTTCATACCCGAAGACCAACAGAGTTCTGGTCTATGAACTCTGTTGAAGTGAAGACCTCTGTGAAGCCTAAGTCTCGTAGAAATCCTATGTGTCAGACACGTGTCCATACTTTCCACGTATGCCATAAAGAAAGGAGACACACTTTCCACGTGTCATTCCAGGGTACGATAATACACTGTCTACACTTTATCAGGGCTATAAATAGAGAGGTAGTGGAACAACAATTGTAAGCTTTTGGAAGAATAGTTTTCCACAGTTGTTAAAGCACACACTGCAGAATTCCATAGCACTACATGCGTACGATATTGTTCCCTGTGAGATTTCAGGATACACCATTGATCTTGTTCTAGGTGTTATCTATTATCAATATACGAGCAGCATTTAATACTTGACCTTGTTATCATTATCCTGTTCTATATTTGATTATCACTGTTACAATATCGCTTACACAATCACTCACTTTAATGGCTTTATTTAATATGCTTCCGTTGTCTATTTCTTTACCATTATTGTGATGCAACGTGAATCTGGGAACCTACAAGAACTAAAGAGATGCCTCTTGAGAAGGTTCAGTGGCGCTACCATAAGGGTCAGGAAGCAACTGGGATGTGGAGTCAGGCATGAGGGTCTGTTTCCCTCGCTTGTTCGAAGATGGAATTCCGGGGACGGAATTTTTTTTAGGGGAGGATGATGTAATAACTGGACTCTTTTTGAAATAATTAAAGAACTGGTGTGATTGGTGGGAGGAATAAAGTAAAGATGGTGACTAGGGTGTGAAAGAATGAAACTTTGATGGCCTTTGTGAGAATAAAAGAAATAGGGTTAAAACCCCAAAAACCCTTCATTTCTTTCATTAGTAATGTGCTGCTGGTGTAAGGAAACCTGGTGGGGAGCAAACATTGCTATTTTGGAGAAAAGCTTGGGAATTGGATATGAGATTTGGGAATCATCATCCTCTTCAAGGTAATCTTCTTCTCTTTCATCTCTTCATCTAACTAGGAACGCTGGGAGTTGTTGGGATTTTGGCAGCTATGATATTCTAGGTGTGGTTTTGCGCTATTTCACTCAAAAGAGAGAAATTAGGGTCTGTTTGTTTTAGCTATCTAAATCAATGTGGGAAATCGAATGTAATAGCTTGCTAAATCGTTCAGAAATGATATCTCTTTGCTTGTTGTGGCTTAACATTAAGTCTTGGGTTGTGTTGTGAAATTGATTGAAGCTTTCGGAATGGAATCGCTCGATAAAACCTTTTTTCCGGTAGTCGCACGGTCCAGAGAGTCTTATCCGGACAAGGTAAGAGCCTGGAGGACTTGCTCTGGAAACCGATTGTTGTCCAGATGGAACCGCGTATCATGTACCGGAAACCATCAGAATCCGGATGAATCTGGATGAATCCGGATTACGTGTGTCCGGAATCGGAGTAGTCCGGAAGTGTTTTCCGGATGATGTGTGTCCGGAGTCGGGAGTAGTCCGGAAGTGTTTTCCCAGAAAACTCATGGGTGTCGGAACTATCCGGTATTTACGAGAAATTTGAGAGAATCGGATAACTATCCGGATAACTCCCAGTGTTGTGCCAATACCGGATCTTTTGAGGACTTTCTCAATGGGTTGAGTGGAGAGTGCTGTAGAGAAACCTGGGAATGATCTGGGAGTGATACTCGAGTGGCTTTTCACTATTGTGTGCCTTGATTCGATATGTAGGTATACAGTTTGAGAGTAACGTTTTCAAGTGAGAAAGGAATTTTGTGGACGCCATGTGAGTCTTTCTAAACCGAAGTTCTGACAATACTTGCTTTTATTGCTCGTACATTTTATATTGTATTACATGTTTTCATGTGGTTTAAATTATTAAAGTTGAAGGTGTGTTATTTATACCGTGGTATGCATTGGGTCAAGACTAGGGGTGGTTTATTATCAAGCAATATGGGGAATGTGTCCCATATGAAATATATGAACATGTTTCATATAACTACTAAGGGCGGGTGTGTGCCCTAACACGTTGTCACAAGTGTGTTCGTGACCAAAGTGTGGATCATCAGCATGTGGATGTTTGTTTAAAACTGATAAGGGCGTAACTGTTCACAATTTCCTATAAACTCTTTTATTGGACATGTGTGGTGTGATATTGATATCTTAAGGGATCTCACTAGGCCTCGTGGTCTAACCCTCGCTTTTCAAAATGTAAAACCCCTAACAGGCAAGCAAGTAGTCGAGGGCTCGAGTAAGGGAATGGGCAAGATGTGAGCTAGAGCTTATGTCTAGTGGAACTAGAAGACTTTCCTTTTTAATATTTTAGGTACATCTCTCAGCTGTAATTAGGGTTATTTCCACGAACCTTAGTTTTGTAATCTAGAAAGTGTGACTTATGATTGGGCCGTTCTGGCGTTTATATTTAATTTAGTAGCTTTGGCGTGCTTGTTTGGTGTGGGTCGTTACATTAACCCCATTTTCTTTTATTCACACCAAGGTCCTCCAACTTTCACCTTTCACACTACACCACTGACTTTACTTTATTTACAAACTGAACTCGGCTATTACACTTGTTGTCTTTCAAAAAAAATTAACGAACAATTTAATTCTCTTCACTTTAATGTTTATATATTTTAAAGTGGCTCTTACATAAATTGATATGAATTGAATTGACGTATATGTATATTATTAATATTATTATATTCATATAAATTTATATTACATCTCTCTTTATATCATTATGATATATATCATTAATATATATAGAGAGAGGGAGGTTCAGGGAAAACCCTAAAAAAACGGAAAACTGAAGAACACTGCGGTGGCCCTTCATCTGGATGGTATGCACTTGTGCATACAGGTAAATTATGTTGTTTTTTTTGTTTTTATGCACCAGTGCATTATGCATTTGTGCATATGTACAAATGCATGTTACAAATTACCTGTATGCACAAGTGCATACCGCCCACCAGAGTGTTCCTTTGAGGTTTTCCTTTGAACCTGACCCTATATATATATAGGGTCAGGTTTAAGGGAATACCTCAAAAAACGGAAAACTAAAGAACACCCTATGAGCCCTCGTCTGGACGGTATGCAGAAATGCATAATGCACTTGTGCATAAAACCAAAAAGTAAACTATTTACCTGTATGCACAAGTGCATACCGTCCAGATGAAGGGCTCCTAGGGTGTTCTTCAGTTTTCCGTTTTTTTGAGGTTTTCCCTTGAACCTCTCTCTCTCTCTCTCTCTCTATATATATATATATATATATATATATATGTGTGTGTGTGTGTGTGTGTGTGTGATCCCAGAACAAGTAATCAAAGAGTGAAAGTGCATCAATGATAATCACCAAGTACAAAATATAAGAATGTATTCATCAATGATAATCACCAAGTACACAATATAAGAATGTAGAGAGGAAGTGCACTATGTGTGTACTAGTGTGTGTTAGGATGGATGACCTAATGTCAATCTAAGAGAAAATTACATTATACAGTTTGTAACTTAACATTTACACATTAGGTCCCTCTACTTGGTACAACTAGGTAAATAAGGCACTAACAATCTCCCCCTTTGTACCAATGTAGAGGCAAAGAGATTAAGCATCCACCGGGAACACATGCTTCTTCTGAATCCCAAAAATGATCTCGAACCTTCGCAATGCATTCCGGTACTCCTTCCGATAGGTAATGGCATCCAGGGCTTGCTTGATAAGCTCCTTCTCCTTATCTTTAAGATTCACCTCCTCGCTTGCATCCAATCGAAGTTTGCTCTCAAGATGGATCTGAATTATCTTGAAAGTTCCATCACTGAACTTGTTGGCTTCACATACTCTCATAAATCTTTTCTTCGAGTCTTGATTACAATAAACAACTCCAAGTTCAGGTTTCTTGAGAATAGTATATGCGGGAATACCTTGGATGTCTGACAGACGCCTGTTTGGAGCTCTGAGGTTTACTCTGGTCTGGTGTGATTCCAAGGCCATTTGGAAATCCGTAAGATAAGAAAATTTTAGGATGTTCCGCATACACCTCTTGACACTTTGATAAGTGCCAGACCATTCTATCTTCTTTTCAGGAGCCCGTGCCAGAATATCATATAGACTTATGAGATCATCAAGCTTTAGACTCTTGAAGTCTGCTTCTAAGAAGACGTGTTCGGAGCCATCAGATCTTCTAACAGGAATTGCGGGTACCAGAAATTGAGAAGCTTGTATGACTCTATCTTTAACACCTTCATAATGGCTTTGTCAGATCTAACCACGTCTGTATCTAAATCTTTGTTGCCCATAACGTGTTGAAATTCAATCTTTTGAAGTGGTGGCTAGTGCTCAATGCCGTATACCTTTTCTATGTCGATCTTCTGGACATATTTCACAAATATATCCTTCCTGATGCTCTCTTGATAAAGAATCAAGATCCTTACCCTTTCACCTGTAGCCACATACCTTGGCACAACATCTATCACCTCCTGATAAAGTGCCAGTTCAGCTTCGAGTACTGGATCCCTGATCCTGCCATCGACATTAACTTGAAATGCTGGAGCATTCGCTTGAACTACTGGAGCCTGAGGAGTGGAAGTAACTACACCCATATCATTCGGTGTTTGCGGTTGAGTTGCATCATCTGGAGTATCACTATCGGAATCTGAAGCAACGGCTAGAGCCCCGGTGATATCAAAAATATCTTCTATTACTTCTTTGATCTGGATCGTCATCGTCTCTGGCTCTTCCTCATAGTCAATATATATGTAATCAACAATCAAAGCATCCGCCATCCGTTCATCATCTATTCTAATGTCGACAACCGGAGGCTTTTCAACCCGAGTTATGACATCAACTGTTGATCCAAACCCTCAGTTATTTGATAATGACTCTTTAAGAAACACTTAGTGAAAATTGTAAGTAAACAATATGTATTAGAGTTTCACTATCGTTGATATGTACTATGCCTTTACAGTATCGCTGATAGGAAACTCATGTTCTTTAGATTAGATTTTCAGCGAAACTGTTCATCCATAAGCGCTTAGTCTGTTCAGTCTTGTTGATGATCGCTGATAGTTTAGTTGTTTACTTATGATCCCTGAATACAAGTTTCACGTCAACTATGTTCTACGCTGAAGTCGAATATCAAGCTCAAGAACAGCGAAAAGTCTACTAATGAACTGATGCGGATATCAGCGAAGCCAAGATTTGTCCACTCAACGTGAAGTTACAAGTAGAAGACTTTAGCTATCGCTGAACTTTGTCACTCGCTGATAAAGTACTGATCAGTAATCGCTGATCATGAAGTCTTCCTCTAGAAGTTACTTTTGTCTTTCCTCCTTGCACGCCTCCGTATGATTTGTCAGAAAGGACATCCCTTTTGCCCTTAATCGTACAACCAACTCTGATTCTACACTATACACCATGCGGCTACTAAGGTTGTCTACAAAGGTCAAACCATGCAACCAATCAGCTACTGCCACGTGTAAAGTTATACTGCTTTGCATTAAATGCATGCAGTATATAAGAAGAACCCTACTTCAGAAATGAAGTGCTCAGCCATCTTCTTTTTTCTCTCTTGGTGTTAGAATATTACTCGTAGTATTCTTATCTCCCTTCTGTCTTAATTCTAGTGCAAGAAACTTAGTGCTCTTAACTTGTTTAGATTTGGTTAATCCTTAATCTTGTTCCGCAACAAGTTGTAAATTGTTTGATTATATCAATAAACAATTTAGAAAGTAAAAATTTGTGTGTTTGTATTCAACCCCCCTTCTACAAACTTGCATAACCCTCCGGGACCAACAAGTGGTATCAGAGCGGATTTGTTTAATCTGATAAACAAGATCTTGCTTATACTAATCTTTTCTCTTCCTTGCTATTTCTCATAATGGCTACCAACACAAACACAAGCTATATTGATAATGGTTCTCTTGCAAAACCTCCCAGATTTTCCAGAGATAACTTTAATCTATGGAAAAATAGGATGATACTCTTCTTAGAAGGTGTAGAGCCAACTATACCTTATTACATAGAAAATGGTCCATACGTTCCTGTTAGAATTGATCCTGAAATTCCAGCCACTGATAATAGAGCTGCTATTCCAGAAAGATTGGTTCCAAAGGAAATTCATATGTGGACTAATGAAGATAAGAAGAAAGTGGCTCTCGACACCAAAGCCAGATCCATCCTCTCTATGGCTCTTCCTGACGAAGTCTACCATTCCGTCATGAACCTGAAAACCTCCAAATCCATGTGGGACACAATCTGTGTTCAACATGAAGGTACAACTGAAGTCCAGGACTCAAGAAAGATCAACCTGGTAAAACAGTATGAAAGCTTCATTTGTGGTAAGAATGATACTCTCTCTAAAGTTCACCAACGCTTTAACTGTTTAATAATTGATCTAAAAACCGTTGGTAAGGAATATTCTAACTTTGAAGTTCTGACAAAGTTCTTAGAATGTTTACCTGAAAGTTGGGACAGTTATTAAATGTGTCTCAAGCTGTCAAAGGATCTTAAATCTATGACTCTTTCTACCTTATATGGCACGATTCTCAATCATGAGCAATCGAGTCATCTTAAGAAGAATCTTGTAAAAGATTCCAAAAGCACCCTTGTTGCTTTAATCTCAGAGTCACCTTCTACTAAGCGATCTTCTATTACTATCACTGAGTTGGAGACTAACTCTGAATGCTCATCAGATCCTGACTCTTCAGATCTTGATGAATCTATGGATCTCCTATCTAACAAGTTTAGGAGATTCGCCAAAAAGAAAAATATCAGAAAGAACAAACCTCTTGCTATCAATGACAAGTCTAGATCATCAACCCCTGTTGATAAGGCTACTTCTACTTGCTATAACTGTGAAAAGATAGGACATTTTCCTAGCGAGTGCAGGTCAAAGAAAGTTTTTAGAACCTCAGCTTTCTCCAAGAAATCCTCTAACCCCAGGGCTAGAGATGACAAGTATCAAAAGCTGAAAGAAAGGTACGCAAAGCTGAAAGGCTTTAAGAAGAAAGGCAAAGGCCTGATGGCTGACTATGATTGGGCTGCTTCTGATGAAGAAGAATCATCTGACTCTGAAGATGATGATGAAGCCAATCTCTGCCTCATGGCCAAAATCGAAGAAGAGGAAGAAAAGTCTGGCATTCCCTCTGCTTCATTCTCTACCTCCAAGGTATCACCTTCTTTCTTTACCAATATTTCAAATATTGATGAAGCTGATAGTCTTCGAAAGAGCGATCTCCTGACTATGAGTTTATATGATGCCATGAATGGCAAAACTGTTGTTTAAAATCAAAAACTTGATCTCGCTGAACAACTTAAAAACTGTCACCTTCAAATAGAAAAACTTTCTAAAATTGAAGAAGATTTAAGATATCAGGTTCATATAAATCAGCTAGTCAAAATCGAACTAGAATAAGCTATCGCTGCATTAAAAGCTGAAAAAGCTACTGTTGATGGATGGTATAAATCCTCAACAACGATCACTGAGATAATTAAGTCTCAGATTCCCCTTAGTGACAAACGTGGTCTTGGTTATAAAGCTGACGCTGAACAACCAACCACTGATCATTCCATGCTTAAATTTGGAATGTTTGTCTCCTCTATCCCTGACACTTCATCTTCCCAGTATTACTCTTTAAAATCTCCTATCCCTGAGGAAATCTCTACCTTAGCTTCTAAAGGTAAAGAGAAAATTGTTTATCCAAAACCTCGGAAGGGTGCCTTTATACCTAAGCTGAATGCTTCTAAAGTTTCAGTGCGCTATCCCTCTACTTCTAAAAATATGACCCCTGAATTCATTCATCGATCTACTCCTAGAATCAAAGTGGATATCATTGGTAAGAAATCCGAAGAACTGATTGTTCCTCCTATTTCCAATGCCAAAGGTATACTTGGTGTTGGCCTTGCTCATTTATAATTAAAGGGTAAGCATGCAAATGGTCCTAAAGCTACTTTTAGCTACAGGAAATACTATCACTGTGGACTTACAAATCATGTTGCTAGTAAGTGCCCCACAGCTACCAAAGCTGAAAAGACAGCTAAGGTGAAGATCAATGCCCCCAAGGCAAAGAAGACCACTGAGGTTAAGAAATTAACCAAAGTGAAAACTGACAACAAAGTTGAATCTTCAAATGCTGCGAAGATTGCTGAACCTTCCACTTCCTCTACCACCACTGACAAATCTAAGCCCAAAATGAAATGGGTGCCTAAGTCAAACTAATCTTCCTTTGTTTGTAGGTTAAGAAGGGTATCTGTTATCTCGATAGCGGATGCTCTAGACACATGACTGGTAAGAAGAACCTGCTCACTGAGTATAAGGAAGAGAAGGGTCCCTCAGTGACCTTCGGTGGAAACGGAAAAGGCCATACCCGAGGGTTTGGTGTACTTTCTAATAGTACAACAACCTTCAGAAGAGTCGCATATGTTGAAGGACTGAAGCATAATCCTCTAATCATCAGTTTGCTTTGCGACATGGATAACAAAGTGATTTTCACTAAGGAATCCTGCTTTGTCACTGACAAAAAGGAGAAGATAACTCTCTGCGGTTATCGTTTAGAAAATGTTTACGTTATAAACATGGACTCTACAACCACTGAGAACTCCTGTTTCTTCTCAAAAGCCTCATCTGATGTCAACTGGCTATGGCATAAGAGGCTCTCTCATCTCAACTTCAAAACACTGAATACTCTTTCTTCTAAAGAGTTGGTCACTGGTCTACCTCAACACTCATATGCCATGGAGTCCTTATGTTCAGCGTGTGAGAAAGGGAAACAGAACAAAGCAAGCTTCAAGTCTAAGCAAGTTTCCTCAGTGTCATCTCCTCTACAACTTCTCCATATGGATTTGTTTGGCCCTGTTAACAAACAATCCATCGCTGGAAAGAAATATACATTCTTCATAGTTGATGAATTCTCTCGCTATACCTGGGTAATGTTTCTCCGTTCTAAGAGTGACACCCCTGACGAGCTCATCACCTTTGTCAGGAAAATGGAAGTCCTGAACAACATGACCGTTCGCTCAATAAGGAGTGATCATGGGACTTAATTCAAAAACAGTTCTCTTGATTCCTTCTTTGAAAGCAAGGGTATTTCTCACAACTTTTCTTCTGTTAGAACACCACAACAGAATGGAGTCGCTGAAAGACGAAATAGAACTATCATCGAAGTTGCACGTTCAATGCTCAGGGATTCTCACCTGCCTACTCAGTTTTGGGCAGAAGCTGTCAACACTACTTGTTTTACTCAAAATAGGTCGCTGATTGTCAAAAGATTCAAGAAGACAGTCTATGAACTCTTCCACGGGAGAAAGCCTTCAATTAGATTTCTTCACATCTTTGGATGTCAATGTTTCATACTGAACAACAGAGATGCCCTTGGAAAGTTTGATCCAAAGGTTGATGATGGAATCTTTCTTGGATACTCCTCAGTCTCCAAAGCCTTCAGAGTCTTCAATCGTAGAAGACAAACTGTTGAAGAAACTATCCACGTCACTTTTGACGAATCCCGCTCAGCAAACTCTAGACCTTCTGCTGATAATGAAGAATTGAATCAATGGATGTTTTCTCATCTTGGTGATTCAGAAGACATTCCCACTCCTCCATCTCATACTTATCCCGCTGAAGATGATGATCCTGCCATCAACCCAAGCATGTAGAATAGTGAAGCTGAAACTTCATGGGTCTCAGGTGTTCCTCTAAACACTATGCCTGCTTCTAAACCTTCTGTCTCAGATATACCATCTACTTCTCAGCAATCAGTGAATGAAATACCATCTGCACCTCTTCCTCTCTTGGCTGATATACCAGAAGTTGCTGAAGTCTCATCTTCAGCTCCTCAAGTTCAGGTTGAATCAGCGACTTATGCTCCTGCTCAACGATGGACTATAAATCACCCTATTGATCAGATTCTTGGTGATCCAAACGCTGGTGTTCAGACCCGACGAAGTGCATGTAATATTTGCTTATTTGTTACCTTTATTTCTCTGATTGAACCAAAGAAAACAGATGATGCCCTCCAAGATCCAAACTGGGTCAGCGCTATGCAAGAAGAGCTGACTGAATTTGAAAGAAACAAAGTTTGGAAGCTTGTTCCTCGTCCATCTGACAAGTCAGTAATAGGCACTAAATGGGTCTATCGAAACAAGTTGGATGAACCTGGAACTATAACCCGCAATAAGGCTCGACTTGTTGCTCAGGGATACAGACAAGAGGAAGGTATATATTATGACAAAACTTTTGCTCCAGTGGCAAGACTCAATGCTATTCTTCTATTCTTAGCTTACGCTGTACACAAAGACTTCAAAGTTTATCAAATGGATGTCAAGTCAGCGTTCCTAAATGGAAAGCTGAATGAAGTAGTCTATGTGGAACAACCTCCAGGATTCTCAGATCCTAAGCATCCAGGTTATATTTATAAACTGGTTAAGTCACTCTATGGCTTAAAGCAAGCTCCTCGTGCATGGTATGACACTCTCTCATCCTATCTCCTTATCGAAAAATTTGAGCGTGGTAAAATCGACAAAACTCGATTTTTCAGGAAAGTAAGGTCATATCATTCTTGTTCAAATATATGTTGATGATATTATATTTCGTTCCACTAACCCTGACTTGTGTACTCGTTTCGCTGATAGAATGAAATCTGAATATAAAATGAGTATGATGGGTGAGTTAACATATTTCCTTGGTCTTCAGATAAAACATAATGAAAAAGGAACTTTCACCAATCAGAGAAAGTATGTTAAAGACATGCTGAAGAAATTTGATGTAACTCAGAGCTCAGCTATGAAAACCCCTATGGCACCGCCGCTGACCCTAAACAAGGATCATTCTGGAATACCTGTTAACGTCACGACGTACCATAGGATGATCGGCTCTCTGATGTATCTCACAGCTAGCCGACCTGATATTATGCACGCAACCTATTCGTGTGCACGATATCATGCTGAACCTAAGGAATCTCATATGATCGCTGTAAAGCGAATCTTTCGTTACCTTAAGGGTACTCCTAACCTAGGTCTTTGGTATCCCAAAGACTCATAGTTTGATCTAATCGCCTATTCAGATAGTGATTTTGCAGGTTGCAAATTGGATAGGAAAAGCACCACAGGAGGCTGTCAGCTCCTGGGTGGAAAGCTGGTGAGTTTGACAAGTAAAAAGCAAAACTCAGTGTCCACCTCAACCGCTGAAGCCGAGTATGTAGCTGCTGGAAGCTGTTGTTCTCAGGTCTTGTGGATGAGAAATCAACTACTGGACTATGACCTTCAGCTCTCAAAAATTCCAATCTATTGCGACAGTAGAAGTGCCATCGCTATAGCCAACAATCCAGTGCTACACTCAAAGACCAAACACATCGGAATCAGGTATCATTTTATCAGAGATCATGTGATGAATGGTGATATAGAACTTCATTTTATCCCTACTGACTTCCAGTTAGCTGATCTATTTACCAAACCTCTTGATGAGACAAGATTCAACTTTCTCATCAGCGAGCTTGGAATGCTGAATTTTGAAGAATAAAATCTTCAGCGATTCACATTTGATCAGGGGTAATATGAACTTATATAACCCTTTCTATCATCTTCTCTCTGAACAAAAATTGATTCACTGATATCAAGGTATGTTCTCTCTTACTCGCTGACGTTCGCCTATGGATGCAAGATTTCAAAACAAATTGCATCACTGAATATATTTTCCTTTCAGTGATACTTTTGAAATTTCTAAAACTAACACTGATATATCTATTCAGTGCTTCATGTTTTCAAAAATGTCCCTGAGTTTTTAAAATCCTCAGAGACATCCTAAAATATGAAAGGACGTTTGTGACGTAATCAAACGGATAAACCTTGGCACGTTCTTTTTCTGACACACGTTTGCACGTTTAGTTTTCCTCAACCAATCATATGCAAACACGTGTCCGTGTCATCATGAAAAACTTTTCCCGCTCATAGTTTTTCTCTCTCTACTCTCACAATATAAACACATTCTAGTATATATTTTTATCTTTACACTAACAACTTCTTCTTCAAGCAAGAACACTGTTGCATTTCGAACTCTTCGTTTTCCAGAAATTCTTCGTCTTCAACAACTAAGGTTAATATTTTTATTATTTACCTCTTAATAAACTTGTTTTTGATCTTATTCTTGTTATTAACAGATCAAACAAAAGAAATCTTTTTAAAATAAAATCATTTTCTTTTCATAATTTTATGAACACAATCTTCATGGTTGTTCTTCAAGTTTGAAACTAAAATCTTAAACTTGTTCTTCATATGTTTTTCCAGAATCTCTTCTTCAAACAGAAACTGGAAAACAAATGCTCTCTACGTTTTGCATTTCTTTTCTCAAAACAAGAAAAACCCTAATCTTCATTAAAACATTTGTTTAGAAAATCCTTCCACATTAAGACATTTTTTGTTCATCTTCTTCGTGGTTATATGTGTTAAACAGAAATGGCATCTACTACTGACACTCCTACTGCAAAGTCTCCCAAAGCCGCTGAGATTATAGAGTTCACAAAGGCTCCTCAGGTTAAGTTCGATCTCAAGAAAGTTAAATTTCAACACACTAATCCGTATGCTCTCTTCGAATTCCCTGAAAGGAAACAGGTCAGAAACCTTGATGACACTGTGAACTTTCTCAAGACCTGTCCTTTGTCCACAGCTCTTACTACTGCACCCCATGCACATCGATATCTTCTAGCTCAGTTCTGGTATACTTCCAGAAGAGCTGAGGTGCCCTCAACCAGAGATCCCAAGAAAATGGTTGATTTCATTCTATGTGACACCAAACATGGAACTTCCAAGATCACCCCGTATCATATCAGGCGTGCTCTAAACCTTCCTGGCATTACCTGTAATACCCCGGGTAAGTTCGTTAGTTAAAAATAATGAGATAATTAACTAGATAATTAATGTTTAGGATAAGTTGGGTTAATTTATAAGTTAAAGGCATTTTGTGTCATTATTGAGAAGTTCAAGGACCAAAGTGGAAAATATGGATTGATATTATCCCTTAAGGTTTCCAGATATTTTCATTCAACAAACATCCAGCAAAGTCAGTTTAGTGTGTGTGTGTGTGTGTGTTTTGAGAGAGCAAGAAGGAGAAAAGAAGAAAAGCTAGGTTAAGGCTTCAATTGGTGTGCTTGGAAGTGAACCTGAGATTCGGTAAACTTTGAATGAAAGATTGGATTTCTCGAGAAAAGCTTAGAA
This sequence comes from Saussurea involucrata, assembly GCA_033807775.1. NCBI lineage: Eukaryota > Viridiplantae > Streptophyta > Magnoliopsida > Asterales > Asteraceae > Saussurea > Saussurea involucrata. The sequence goes on from CM066321.1 coordinate 51,852,573, forward strand.
GGAAATTTGATAAGCGATCGAGGTGAGTTTTTACTTTAAAATGTTTGTAAACTGGGATACGTATATGTGTGGTTTGAGTATGTGATAGATGTGTGATTCTGGGTGTTTATGTTGAAATATAATATATTAAGATATTGTATTTACATAAGAATTATACTAAACAAGAATACGACTGGCCGGGCTTAGGACCGGTGTGTTGGTTGTAGTATTTGTACAATGTTGTTGGTTGTAGATGTCGTACAGTGAAGTTAATGTATTAGTTGGCTTGCTACCAACTAATTTGGCCATGGGAATGAGGATAGATGAAAACAATGTACGAGTCTTGCTTGGTAGTTAATCTTTGTGGTATAAGTGTGTTTTATAAAAAAAAATTCTAAACTGACAGGGATTATCTCACTAGACCGTTTGGTCTAACCCTCATTCTCCTTTTAAAAATATGTATTCCAGGTCAAGGATCTTTTGTTAGCAAAGGGAAGAATAAAGCATAGGAGGCGGTTGCTAGTTGACGAAGATTAGCATATGTTTACATTTATGTATTGTATAGTTTTGAGACTTTGGGACCGAATGTGAATTATCATGTATTTTGTTATGAAAGTAACGACGTTGTGTATGAAATGTTAATTGTTATATATTATGTATGTTATGGGATACCGGGTCGTTACAGTACCAAAGAAAACCGTTTTGTCCCTCTACCAAATCCCAAAACAACCCTGCCGATAGGGAAACCCTGATTGCATTCTTTGATGCAATGCACTATACATGGGACACAGGGAGAGATGGACTTCTTGAGAAGAAGCTGACTTCCATCAAGAAGTCAAAAATGCCCAACGAGATGAACTTCATCTTTGCTCATTTGATCAGCTGCCTAACAGCAAAGACTAGGTCAACTGACCAAGCATCCCAACCCCAACAAGCCATGGGATACTCGTTGCTGAAGGGTCTCCATATTGATTGGGCATCAATCATCTACGACGATCTGGCATTCAGGGTGTGCATGGCTGACAGACCAACATGTGTTCCATATCCAAGGTTTGTCAGTGCTCTCTTTCTACACGGACTTGGGAATGAATACCCAAAAGCGGGTGACCTGAGACTCTCTCAGGTTGGCTCCAAGGTGCTCGACTTCAGCCCCATGCGAAACGAGGTACGTCTTTCTACTATCTTATCTATTCTTAAACCTCCTTCTTCTACTTCTGGGGCTACCTCAACGGTAATCCCAACTGCTAATACCCAGGCTGCAACCTCTACTCCTTCTCATAAAAGGAAACACTCTACTTCCCAACTTGTTTCTCAAAGGATCAAAAAAACCAAGGAGCAACCCCCCAAACCTTCACAGGTTGAAGACTCTGCGGCTCACTCTTCTGAAGAGCCGTTAGATAGTTCAGTGGTACGCTCTGCCACAGTTGTTCAAGCCACCCATTCCATCCCAACTTCAGCGTCTCTAAACGTTGAGGTTATAAACTTGGAACAGAACCCACCTCCTTCAGACTCTCTGTGGACTTAAGATGCATTTCCCAGCGAATCCAACGCTGATCCTCTTAACCAATCCCTCTTCTCAACCTTCACTTCTCCCACCATTTCTTTTGTCACTCCATCTATTCCTCCCCTCTCTACAACGAAAGTCATTCATTTGAGTGACTCATCTATTGAGGAAATACGATGGATGCAGGAATCCAACATAGGACATGCGGGCACTTCCCAGCGTAAAGGTACACTGGAAGACGACATGGAGATGTTGACTGTCATCGGAATATCGAGCACTTCATCAACCATCCCGCAGGTATACACATAACTCTAAACACTCCTCTCTTAAAACCCCAAACTTCTGACCTTCCATTGTTCACAAGTTCTCAACTTTTTCAGGTCCTAATTTGGGAGATATCAACACCTCCCTGAACGGCTTGGAAACGAAGGTGGAATCTCTCACCTCCACTCTAACTGCCAACTCTTCAGCGGTTACAGACGCTGGAGATGCACTTAAGAAGCTGACCACCGTGGTCCAAGGCAAAGCCTTCAGCGCTGATCTGGAGAAGGTGGATGGTAGCATTGGTGAACTTGCTACCACCCTCGCTGAAAACTCCACCGCCAACATCACTCTCTCCACCAACTTTCAGGCCTTGTCCAATGAAGTCACAACATTTAAGACAGCGGTCGATAATCTTCGGGGAGAGGTGACCTCTGTAAAGTATAAAGTGACTTCGGTGAAGACTCTAGTGTAGCAAATCCTCGACTGCCTGAATGCTGCTACTTGTGCTCCATCGCATTTTACGCAGGTGGATCGAGAGGAAGTTCAAAGAATCACTCCTACTATATCTGGCCTGGAAGACAGATTAGGTAGGATTGAAACATGTGTTGGGATCTCTGGCCTGGAAGACAGGGACTCAATGCACACTGTTGCTGTTGCTGCTGATCTTATTGTTTCCTCCCCCATCCATCATGTGGAAGAGGGGGAGAAGACTGAAGACCTTCCCCATAATGCTTAGGGGGAGGAGAAAAATCTTGAAGACCTTCCCCGTAATTCTGAGGGGGAGGGTATTGTTTCTGCTGATGCTACAACCGCTAAACCTCAGTGAGTTGAAAACCCTGAGGGAACCGAGAAAACTCCTTCTGCACTTGAGAGGGAGCAACTCGATGAGGAAACTGAAGTTGCTGCTGACGTTACCGTACCATATGTTGATGAGGAAGAATCTGAAGCTGAGGAAGACGAAGAAGAAAATGAAGACCTCGACCTTGAGGACGACGAACCATCATCATCTCTTAAAGATAATGATGATGATGACGATGATGATGATGACTTCTTCTTTGTTCAGCTCAAGAAGGTCCCTGCTCTAAAGGGATTTCGATAAACGAACCATCAGGGGAGAAGACAAAGCCTGCAGCGTCTGAAGCTGACAAAGGAAAAAACAAAGGTGTTTCATCTGAAGACAACTTGGCAATTCTTTTCAGCAAGCCAGTTTGTCAGGTATAATATATCCTCTTCCCTTACACTGCATCCCTCCTCTATCCCTTCTCAATCTCAGTTCTCCTCTCCATTAAACCTCTATACACTTAAATCCCATTCTTTTCTCTATCTCTTTCTTCCCAAATGATCTTATTAAAACGATCGATGTGTTTCAGCTGGTCCTCTCCCCTGCTTGAGGATCCTCCTGAAGTCTCTCATTCTACAACTCCAATAATCCCAGCCACAAGAGCTGAAGAAATAATCCCAGTCTTGGATTTCACCACTGAGACTGAAGAACAAGAAGAAGAGCTGCTCTCTCACAAAAACAGACATTCCTTAGCTCCTCAAAAGTTAAGTGAAGAGGATCAGAAAAAGTGAGAAGCAATGATCAAGAAGCTTGAAGACCAGCGAATCATCCTCCCTCGCTCCAAAGTCACTCTTGTTCCTATAAAGTTCAAGTTATCAAATAAAGAATTCGCAGATCACCTCAGAGCTGAAAGATTACTCGCCGAAAGGAGGGAAGTTGAAGAAAAAGATAAAGCCTACGCCATCCAGCTTTTCCAACAATCGGTGAAGGACCCTGATCTGAAAAAAACTCCCATTGAAGTCCAACGTCAATTATGGGAAGACGCTCAGCAGATCATCGAAGAAAAGACCAAGGTATCTGATTCTACCCTGGAATGGTGCAAAGAAAGACTGCACTATCGATATCGGGCTGCCAGAATTCACAAGGTGATCATCAGAGGGAGAACGACCATAGGTGTTCCAGTTGTTAAGGTCGATTTATTCAGGGAAAACGGTACCAAGGAAAACATCTATGCTGCTACGATCAAGATGTATGGTTTCTCTGAATGGTTGGAGATGCGAATAGCCATTCAGCGAGCTAGCTCACAACATTAGAGCCATGTTGAGAAAATCATAAATTCTCAGATCGACATGGTTTCATCTGCTGTGGATATTCCTCCTCCTCCCACAAATCCAACTCAACAAAGAAGGGCCTCTGCAAAGAAAAAGATAATATCTTTAGACTCAGGTCCTCCTATCTAGAACGAAACACATATTGGTTTCTCACATGCTGAAGTACTTGGTCCTGAACCTGATCTCTCAGCGCTTGATACCTCCCTGCCCCCTGGTGAACGCTTCATCCCTGGAAAAGTCTTAAGCAAACCGTATGGTATCTTCTTTCACGACTACGATGGACGAGAACACTTTCAACGTATCTCTGAGCTTCCCATCACTCCTCTTGAAAAGCTACGGGATCTCATATATTGGTGCGGATTCAGAGATGATCTTCTAGGAAAATACATGAACCCCTAATCTTTGTTGAAGCTCAGAATAGACGAAATCTTGGTGAAACAGTCCCTGACTGGATGATTCCCTCTACAAGAACCCTTGATGAACTTCTTGTTAAGGAAGAACCCTTCTAGCTGATAGATTTTCTTATAAATTCTTCTATCTTTATCAGCTTACATCTTTTGTACTTGTAAATTTATTTGCTGTACTTGTAATTTTTCTACTTCCCAATGTAACCTTTACGAAGTTTAAAGAAAAATTTCAGCGAATGTACTTTACTCCATCAGTACTTAAAAGATCACAGAAAACAGTAAAAGGGACAAATATTTTATGAGTTCTTTTTATCCTTATGTTTTCATATTTAGCAATTTTCTTCAGTTGCTAAGTCAATATCAAATAGGGGGAGATTGTTGATCCAAACCCTCAGTGATTTGATAATGACTCTTTAAGAAACACTTAGTGAAAATTGTAAGTAAACAATATGTATTAGAGTTTCACTATCGCTGATAAGTACTATGTCTTTACAGTACCACTGATAGGAAACTCATGTTCTTTAGATTAGATTTTCAGCGAAACTGCTCATCCATAAGCGCTGAGTCTGTTCAGTCTTGTTGATGATCGCTGATAGTTTAGTTGTTTACTTATGATCCCTGAAGACAAGTTTCACGTCAACTATGTTCTATGTTGAAGTCGAAGATCAAGCTTAAGAACAGCGACAAGTCTACTAATGAACTGATGCGGATATCAGCGAAGCCAAGAGTTGTCCACTCAATGTGAAGTTACAAGTAGAAGACTTCAGCTATCTCTGAACTTTGTCACTCGCTGATAAAGTACTGTTCAGTAATCGCTGATCATGAAGTCTTCCTCTACAAGTTACTTTTGTCTTTCCTCCTTGCATGACTTCGTACGATTTATCAGAAAGGACATCCCTTTTGCCCTTAATCGTACAACCAACTATGATTCTACATTGTACACCATGCGGCTACTAAGGTTGTCTACCAAGGTCAAACCATGCAATCAATCAGCTGCTACCACGTGTAAAGTTATACTGCTTTGCGTTAAATGCATGCAGTATATAAGAAGAACCATACTTCAGAAATCAAGTGCTCAGCCATCTTCTTCTTTCTCTCTTAGTGTTAGAATATTACTCGTAGTATTCTTATCTCCTTTCTGTCTTAATTCTAGTGCAAGAAACTTAGTGTTATTAACTTGTTTAGATTAGGTTAATCCTTAATCTTGTTCCGCAACAAGTTGTAAATTGTTTGATTATATCAATAAACAATTTAGAAAGTAAATATTTGTGTGTTTGTATCCAACCCCCCCCCCCCCTTCTACAAACTTGTATAACCCTCCGAGACCAACATCAGCTAGAAGTATAGTGTCAACCTGAACCACATCAGTGCCTAATCCACTTGCACCTGCTGCCCTCTCATCTACTGCCTGATCTGATTCCCAAATGTTTTCAGTAGCATCATCATCACTCGATTCTCCAACTCTAGCTCTCGTCTCCCCCTCATGTCGATCAGGATCATCCTGATCATCATGTCTTTTTTCCGTTGGGGCTGAGCTTGAATCCCACACTTTTCTTCTACAACTTTAAGCCTATAAGTGATTGAAGTGAATCCTGACACTAGGGCATTCGTCATTTATGTCATAGAGTCGGTGAGACGCTGGAAGTCGTTACTGGATGGTAATTGGGTTTGAGGTTAGGTTTGTTTTCGTAGCAAGTAGACGGGCTAACAGCTCTGATTTGAGCTGATCGGTGGGAATCTGGTGTAAAGAAACTGGTGGTGGTGGTTGTGTTTCGGTTTGAGCACTGGATGGTGGATCCTGAGGAGCAGATGATGATTCTGCTATACCTTTACCTTTGATGGCGCGACTCACTTCATTTGCTAGACGGTCAATAGTTTCTTGCATAGCTCGACGATGTTGCTTGTAGGCATTGTCGATGGAGCCTAAAGCAGACGCTAGTAGTGGAAGAGTGATATAATGCGGATGCGGGCCTAAAATTCGCACAACCTGCTCGGGTGGAAACATGGGGAACATGGGTCTAACATCCGGACCACTTAAGTTACCGGTTAAAGTAGCGGTTGTAGCAACCGTACTGCCTGTGTTCATAGCTGGCATGGAGTTGACTATGATAGGACTTCCACCCGATTCTCGTGGGGCACCAACAAATGGCGGCCACACTCGGGGTGTTCCGATTGGGGCACGAGAGCCCACAACTTGTTGAGATACCGACGCGCGTGGCCTAAGAAAGGATGTATGTCCGAAAGGCTCTAGAATCAATGTGCGTGGAATGAAGGGCGGTGGCCGGGGCTGGAGCCTACCTTGTTCAATATCGGCCAACACCGAGTGTGTTGCCGATAGTGTATGAGCTAAATCCCCTGTGTGAATTGAAACATCGGCAAATTGAGATGCCGATGAGTGGCTGAGAGGGGTTGTGCGATGCATGGCTGGGTCCATCATGGCTTGTTCAATACGCAACGGCGACGAACGCTCGTTGGTAGAAGATGTGGCTACCCGGCTTGTAACGGTTTGGGGAGGATCGGTAGTAAAAACTTTATCCGATCCTGTCACAGTCTCTCCCAATTCTTTTCTCACCGTATCTCGGCTCACAATATCAGTATTTTCTACTTCATCTCCCTCATTCCTCCTTAGGTCACCGATATCGCCGGAGAGTCCGACGTTCCAAGTGGAATCAGCATTGGAACTCTCAATAATAGGTTGTCTCTGACCCACATGTCTTGGAATAAGATCTGCATCGGGATCATGGTGTGGATCGGAGTCCGAGTCGGAATTTATCATTATGTCGGGGTTGGGTTGATGCTTCATCTTCGGATGAAGAAGCATCAGGGTCAAAATCAGGATCCTCCGTCGAATCCATAGATACGTCATCGGCAAAGATTGGAATTTTTGCAGCTCCGGAGGTTGATGCCTGACCAGCAGTCCTCGCCACCCCACTCACTCTCTTTCTTAATGTACGTCTCACCACTCCCCGTTCAGGAACCCCAAGTTCCTGAACCTGCTCAACATTCATACCCTCACCGCCAAATGGGATTGCACCTTGGGGAGGTCCCGTCGGTTCTGGCTGGACCACTAGTGCGTTATCTATTCTATACTGCCTAACTACCTCAGACTGCTAATCGGCATAGGTGTTTGGGTAAAAATTTACAAGTCACGACCACGACAGACAAGGGGAAAGACACTTCTTACACGACACATCTTACGTTAAGACCTAACGACCGTACACACTCGACAATTCTATCGTCAGACCTAAGTTCAGGTCGAGGGTCACACATAACACTCGACCACAACACTAACGTACGTCACGACTGTTATCTTTTTTCTGTTTAATGTAGGATCAACGCCATTAATGACCAAACGGCTATAACCGACAAGAGCCATTAAGAGCATTGATTCCCTAAAGTCGTTACGACCGTTATCCAGCTTTTATGTGGATCATTTAAGACTACAAAGGCTATATAAACAAAGACATCAGCCTCATTTGGACACATCTGAGTTCCATAGCATCTACGACATAGTGAGAGCATTCGAAGCAAAGTTATTTCTCGAAGGAACATACACGACGCCTATACGCAACACTCTGTTTTTACACACGAAGCACATATTTACTTTACCATTAAGTTATTTTCGATATTTGTATTGTAATCGCTTGTATTCTCGACGCTTGAAACACAAGGACTTCGCCCCTGATTGGCGACCATAGTATAGCCACGACCTCCACTGTCGTCCGCGAGTTTTTCCTCCTTGAGGTTTTTCCCGCGTCACCAAAATCCTCTCGTCTCCTTTATTTTTTATCTTTGTCGCACGGTTTGTCGCAAGATTTCTTTTCTTTAGTTGTTAAGCTCCACATCAACCTTAAATTGTATTTTTGGATGATTTTCGGCATTAACAGTTTGGCGCCTACCGTGGGGCCCCATCTAGAGAAAGTCTTCGACAAACGTGCGTCCGACTAACAGTTTCTTGGAGTTTTCTTTTTTTTTTCTCTTTCAGGAAAATGGCAGGTCAGGGAAATCAAGAGCATATCATCGCCCAGATGCATTGGGAGCTGGAAGCTGTGCGCAATCGCATCGATGCCCTTGTTGAGCAAAGTCGAAGGGCAGCTGAAAAAATCGCGCGACTACGGAATCAAAATCCGAAAGGATCATTCGGACAGCAGAACGGTCCAGGACCATTTTCTAGTAATCCAGCATCAGCACCATTCGCCCAGAATCCGCAGCAGGGACCGTTCGTCCACAATCCTCAGTACGGGCCAATTCCTCCTCAGCATTTGAGGCCACCGCCTCTACATAACGGGTCTCAGCCGTACTTCTGCCCTCTCAACGGGGATGCCAATGGTTCGTCGTACGGAAATGGCACAAATTCAAGGAACAACCCTCCAACAGGTGTAGATCATGTCGCTCAGCGATTGAAGATGTTGGAAGACCATAACGAACGTGTCCTGTCCTAGCTCGCAAAATTGTCGGGGGCAGCCGTACCCGTCGACGTCGAGCCTCGCACGGGGTTTCAAGACTCCCCTTTCGTCAATGAGATTTCTCTGGTCGACGTTCCCAAGAAATATAGTATCCCAACCTTCACACCCAAATATTCTGGTATTTCGGATCCCACAGAACACGTCGCTCAGTATAAACAACTGATGTGGACTATGTCGATCCCTTATCAATACCAGGAAGTTTGTATGTGCAAACGCTTTGGGGCGACCCTCACGGGTGCCGCCCTCCAATGGTTGATTAACCTCAGGCCTAAATCCATCGGGTCCTTCGCTGAGTTAGTCAATCAATTTTCCCAGCAGTTCGCTAGCAGTCGTAAGATGGAAAAGCAGACTAGCGACTTATATTACGTCGTGGAGAAGACCGGTGAATCTATTCGGAGTTATTTCAACATATTCGATGTGGAAATGATCAGCGTCCGTAAAAGTGATGTCAAGACCGCGATCGAAGCCTATAAACGCGGTCTAGACGACAGTTCGGGTCTATACACTGATTTAACAAAGTATCCTCCATAAAATTTAGAAGACGTTCGGGCAAGAACTCTTGCTTACATGAGGGAGGAAGACGACGCTGCCTTTCGACGAAAGCATTCCGACGAAAAAAGATCACTGAGTGTAAAGAAACCAGAATTCAAATCCAGGATTGTGCCCAAGTCAGAACCCACACGACAGATCTCAAACGTCCGATTTAAGAAAAAGAAGACCTCGACCACGACCAAGTTCCCTCAGTATCCCAATATATCCTCTTACGGATTCAAGGAAACTACTAAGGACTTGGTCGAGGCCTTGAAGACTGTTCAGACGACAATCCGTTGGCCGAAGAAAAGCGATAACAACGACGATAAGAAAGATAAATCGAAGCGGTGCGGTTTCCATGGAGGTCATGATCATGTGAGAGACGATTGTATCGCCCTTAAAAAGGAGTTAGCGTACCACATACCAAAGAGACATCTCAAGAATATCATCGACAGCGATATAACTCCAGTTGACGACGTTCGACCGCCATCTCCCGACCACGCAAAGGTCGTAAATTGCATAACTGGTGGGTCCGATATCTGCGGTCTGACGTATTCTGCAGCCAAACGTCATGGTAGCCGAGCACCTGACAATAGACCTACCCCTCACACATCAAGACCCAAAAGAGATCTGGAGTTACAAGCCCTGAAGATTACGTTCGATCAAGATGACCTTGGTGACTCGCATCAAAAGCATCATGACGGGTTGATTATTCAACTCACGATTGGTAATTGCCTGACCCGACGAGTCTTGGTCGACGGGGGCAGCTCAGTGAACGTCATATTCCTTGATACCATCAAGGCCATGGGAATCGATCGATCGAAAATTACCCGACGCTCGACAACCCTGGTAGGTTTCAATGGAGACGCGACAAGTACCTTTGGAGAAATTACCCTGCCTGTCTACGCCCGAGGAATCAACAAGCCAACAAAGTTCAACGTCATCGATTGTTCGTCGGCCTATAACGTCATCTTAGGTCGACCGTGGATCCATGACATGAAAGCCGTTCCTTCGACATATCATCAGACCATGAAATTCCCTACGCCATGGGGAGTCCAGGAGATCAAAAGTAAGCTGAAGGTCTCCCGCGACTGCTACAAGACGACCCTGAAACCGCAGAAGCAGGCCATCTATCAATTACAGGTCCAGGATGCTCCTGGGACAGCCGACAACTATCGCCTGGAGGAAGTCGTCTTGGACCAGAGCAAGCCTGACCAAACCGTCTTTATAGGTTCGTCCCTTGACCCCTGCCTTAAAGAAAAGCTAATATCTTTTTTGCAGGAGCATGCCGACTGCTTTGCCTGGTCGCACGAGGACATGGTTGGCATAGACCCCGACGTAATTTCTCATAAGCTCAATGTCGACCCGTCTTTCAAACCTGTCAAGCAAAACCGACGAAAATTTGCTCCTGAACGAAATAAGGTAATCAATGACGAGGTCGACAACCTCCTCAGGACAGGAAAGATTCAAGAAGTAAAGTACCCCGATTGGCTTGCAAACGTCGTGGTCGTACAAAATAAAAATGGCAAATGGAGAGTTTGTATCGACTTCACAGATCTCAACAAAGCTTGTCCGAATGACCCTGTTCCATTGCCACATATCGACGCCATGGTCGACGCGACAGCAGGACATGAAATATTGACGTTCATGGATGCTTATTTTGGATATAACCAGATCCTGATGCATGTCGAGGACCAGGAAAAACCGCCTTCATGACAGATCGAGGTATTTATTGCTATAAAGTTGTGCTCTTTGGTTTAAAAAATGCAGGTTCTACCTACCAACGTTTGGTGAACAAGATGTTCAAAGATCATCTTGGCGACACGATGGAGGTATATATTGATGACATGCTCGTCAAGTCGAAGCAAGCGGTCGACCACGTGGAGCATTTGAGGCAGTCGTTCAACATCCTTCGAAAGTATAGCATGAAGCTAAATCCGACGAAGTGCTCCTTTGGCGTCAGCAGCGGGAAGTTCCTAGGCTATATGGTCACACGAGGGGGAATCGAGGCCAATCCAGATCAGATCAAGGCCATTATTGAGATCAAATCCCCAAATAATTTTAAAGAAGTCTAAAGGCTCACTGGTCGAGTGGCAGCCCTGAACAGGTTTATCTCTCGATCAACGGATAGATGCCATCTATTCTACAACGTCCTTCGAAAAAACAAAGGCTTCAATTGGACAAATGATCATGAGCAAGCACTGCAGAAACTGAAGGAGTACATGTCGCCACCTTAGCTGTCAAAACCTCATAATAACGAGGTCCTGCAACTATATTTGGCTATCAGTCCTAATGCGGTAAGTGTCATCCTGACACGAGAAGATGAATGTAAGTAAATCCCTTTTGGACGCCGAAACCAGGTATTCCTCTATGGAAAAATTACTTTTGTCGCTAGTTACAGCTGCAAAGAAATTGCGACATTATTTCGAATCACACCCTATTACTGTCGTGAGTAACTTTCCTCTTAAGTCTGTCTTGAGGAAGCCTGAGTTGACAGAACGATTGGCGAAATGGAGCATATATCTCAGTAGTTACGACATCGACTTCAAGCCCAGGACAACAATCAAATCGCAAGCTTTGGCAGATTTTATCGCCGATTTCAGTCCTGAACTGGAAAAAGAAGAAGAGCTCGAGGTGCTCACTGTGGCGACTCACGACGACGTGACCTGGACTCTACATGTCGACGGGTCATCCAACATTATAGGCTCAGGACTAGGTGTCGTCTTAAAGTCGCCACAGGGGGGCAAGATGGTATACTCCGTACGATGTGACCTTAAAACTACCAACAATGAAGTCGAGTATGATGCCCTGATCATGGGAATGAGTATGGCCCATGACTTGGGGGCAACCGCACTACATGTCAAAAGCGATTCCCTCCTGGTCATAAACCAGATGAACGGAGAATTCACGGCCAAAGATTCAAATATGACAGCGTACCTAAAGGTAGCAAAAGCAAAATCAGAAGTTTTTAAACCATTCTCAATCGAACACATTCCAAGGGACCAAAATACTCAAGCCGATGCTTTAGCAAACCCTGGATCTGTGCTCAGCAAACCATTATTCGACAACATTCCTATGATCCACCTGGCGACACCATCCGTTGAAAATGATGACGTCGTCCAAATCGAAGACCAAGAGGATGATTGGTCGTGCGACATCATAAATTTCCTTATGCACGACCAACTCCCATAAGACAAAATGGAAGCTCGGAAGAAAAGATTCAAGGCATCCAGGTATGTCGTGATCGGAGATAGACTCTATCGACAATCATCGACAGGCTTGAACTTGAGATGTGTTACCAGCAAAAGTCAAGTTCAAATAATCCTTCAAGAAATGCATGATGGGGAGTGTGGCAACCACTCGGGAGGTCGCAGTCTAGCCAACCGTATCTCTCGACAAGGCTACTTTTGGCCGACACTACGACAAGACGCCGTCAGGTATGTCTAAAATTGTGATCCATGTCAACGACATTCAGGTACGTCCCACAAACCTTCTGAACCTTTACATTCAACACTAATCTCATGGACCTTCATGACATGGGGGGATGGATATTTTCGGCAAGTTACCACCTGCCCCCGGGCAAAACGTATTTCTTCTCGTACTTACAGAATATTTTTCTAAGTGGATAGAAGCAGCTGCCTTTTCCCAAGTCCGGGACAAGAAGGTCGTCTCTTTTATCGAAACTAACATCATATGCAGGTTCGGGATTCCATCCGAAATTATCTGCGACAATGGATCCCAGTTCATAGACAACAGGACTCAACAGTTCTGCGAAGACCGCAATATCAAGCTAACGACTTCGACACCTAGGTACCCTCAGGCGAATGGACTTGCAGAGTCGAGTAATGAAACCATTATTGCTTCGATCATGAACAGGTTAAAAGCAGCAAAAGGAAAGTGGGTCGAAGAACTTCCTTCAGTCCTGTGGGCGAATCGCACGATGCCACGCACGTCCACAGGACAAACCCCTTTCTCTTTAGTGTATGGCTGTGAAGCAGTTTTACCGGTCGAGGTCCAGCTCCCAACCTCGATGCACACTTCTGTCGACCATAAATTGGTAGATCTAAGTTACGACCTCGACGCCCTTGAAGAACTTAGAGAATCAGCGCTAATCAGAATGGCGTCGCAAAGGCAAGTGGTCGAACGACATTTCAACAAGAACGTTAAAGTTAAAGTCTTCCAAGAAGGCGACTACGTCCTCCGACGAGTGTTCCAGAGCACTCAAGAGCTCAATGCAGGTAAACTATCCACCAAGTGGGAAGGTCCTTATCGCATCTCAGGAGTCGTGGGTAAGGGTGCTTATAAACTCCAAACCCTCGACAATCGAGATATCCCACGGAGCTGGAATGCAACACATCTGAAAAGGTGTTTCTTCTAAGCCCTTTTTTCGTACGATTTTTTATTACCACGAAGATTACTGACTTAAGCATCAGAGGATCGTTGGTTAGCCAACGACCAACCTCTGACCTTGTTTTATCGCAGGATCGCACGACATAAGTTGCCAAGTCTATCGCACGACTTAATACTACGATCATAAGATCTAAAGATCTCACGATCTAAGTTTTCTAACTTAGAAAAATTATCATGTTTTGGTTGAATGCCTTAGTCGCAAGTACCTATGTTTGACTTACACGACTTTAAGGTAGAAAGATCTCATGATCTAAACTCTTAACTTAGAACAGTCATTATACAATGAAGTCCTATGTCGCAAGTGTTTATGATCATTTTTTGCGATGTAAGTTTACTTGATGAATCTCGTAATTGATATTGTATTTGTTATCTACTTGCAAATATGAATGAGAATTAATGCATAAGTTCAAAAAAGAGAAATTTCATTCACGATCAATAGACGAGTAAAACAAAAGACTCGACCCCCAACGGTCGATCGGTAAAAAACAAAATGAAAGGAATTCTAAGACTGGGGTGGGTCATCGGTTGTCTTAGGACCAGAAGATTCTCCCTTGAAGACCTCGTCCTCCTCTGCCTCCTCAATTTCCTTCTCGTCGTCCAAGTCGAGGTCCCTCTCAGATCCGACATTCGACAAGTAGAAGGCCAGCTCGTCTGACATTGAGACAAGGGGATTCTTCCCCGATAGGTGCTGTCGCATGATCGCTGCTCGAGCAGTCAGTAGAGCAAGAGCGAAGACGAACTTCAACTTGTCCCTCAGCTCCTTCACCTCCCCCTCTAGCTCCGACACCTTAGACATAGAATCTTTGGCTTCTTTTTCACTCGCAGCCAAAGATTCTTTGGTCTTGTCCAGCTCGGCCCTCGAATCGGCTATCAGAGCCAGGGCCTGCTTGAGGCATCCACTCGCCTCATCCTTCTCACGTTCAACGACCTCTAGGTCGTTCTGAACGTCATCAAGCCGCACAGACAAGGCCTCGACGTACGCCAGGGCAATTTTCTCCCTCTCTAGTGCCGCCTTATCTCTTTTGAGAGTTGCGGGCACCAAACGCCTCGTCTTCTCCATTTCAGAGTACAAGGCAATGGTAGATTGGAACCCCTGAAAACACAAAAATATGGGTTAGTAAACGCCCGAAAAAACTATAGAAATCAAAATCCTGGATACTTACCTTGAACGTGAGGCCAGCGACGTGCGATCCCGTCTCCTCGAGCGGCACCCCTGGAAATGCTCCCTGAAAGAAGGGAGCTGATATTTCCCCAGATGAGGAAAATGTTTCGTCCCATCCAGGACGTTATCCGCCATGAAGTCCGACAGCAACATAACATTAACCGTCGTGACTTCGGCCTCTCCCGTCGAGTTGCCCTTTCCCTTGTCGGCCGACGAAGCGGTCGACGCGAGGGACATTGGCACCGATATTGTCGCCGGAGGCGCCGAGCACACCAGTGTCGCATCGATCGCATCGGAAGACGCCTTTGTCTTCTCAGGATATGCAAACGATGCCTTCGCCTTTTCCTGAGTGACGACCCTCGATGAGTCGCCCGCCTTTGAACACGGTTCCCTCGGGACCATCATCTTGGTCCTCTTCATCACCCCGACCCAGTGGTCGAGGTCCCTTTTCTCTTCTCTCTGCCCTTTTGGGCCAATTCGGCTTGGGCCGCCCTCTTGGCAGCCACGGACGACAACCTCGCACTGGCTTCTCCTAAAAAGCAAAAAGGGAAACATTAGTTAATAAAAGGATTATGCGACGAAGTAATGAATCAAGAAAGAAGAGCGATGCACAATTACCAGTCATCTCTTCTTCTTCTTCCTCTTCTCTCGACTCTTCTTCTTCTTCTTTCTCTGGTTCCACTTCCTTCTCTTCCTCTTGGCTCTCCACTCGATTTGCCTCACCGATGATCACCATGTCCTCGTCGTCCTCCTCGTCCATGAGGTGTCGGGTGAAGAAAGATCTCTCGATGGGGCTAAACTCCAAGAAATTGTTGATCTTGGAATGAGAGTCGTCGTTGGACTCCACGTCCTCAAACATGATATCTGTCGACAATAAAAAAAAGAATAAGTGAAAAAACAAGTCAACTAAATACAATACGTACGACAAAAAAGTCTAAGAAAAAAATCTCACTCAACGTGTTCCAGCCGGCCCTAATCCAATCACTATCAGGGTCCAACGTCGCTACGTGCACAAACGCGTACCTGGTCTTCCACTTGCGGTCGTTGACCGCAGTTTTCAAGAACAAGGTACGGTCACCCTTATGCCTCGAGAAGAGACTGTAACGACGACAACCGTCCATCTTGACATGATAGTCCGTCAGGAGGTCGTTCACGTTCATGGGAGACTCCCAGTCTTCGATAAGACGCTCGATAACTTGGACGACGCGCCAGAATTGGGGCATTAACTGTCCTAACGCCAAATCGAACTCCGTCATGAACAATTTGGCCAAAGGAGAATATGGCCATTTAAACCCGATCTTAAACGGGTATTCATATATTACGAAGAACCCGTCTGGACACATATCCGGTCAAACTTGACCGGTCCTACTACGCTTGATCCCCACTAGAATTTGTGCCAGTTTTCTAAGAGAATCGGGATCATCCTGATCTCGAATAGAACTCTCAGGCTCAGTGGACATCGCTAATCCCGTGAGCCAAATTTTCAGGTCTGAAAGGGCAAAGATATCCCAATTCCTACTAGGTTTCCTAGCTATCGACTTAAGACGCATATAAGGAAGAAGAAATTGTACCTTAAATAGGCTCTATTCATAGAAAAACACTAAACCGATTCGAAATTTTGCAGGTTTAGGAATGGATTCGCTGAAAGAAAACAAGGATCAAAGAAAGAAATACGCTCTAAGAGTTTTTCAGAAAGTGTAAAATGGAAAAAAATCGGCAGAGGATCTCTATTTGTACCAACTATCATGTCAGGCCGAAGTCATCGATGATCGCCACGTGTCCACTCCTCTTCGAAAACTCGATAGATCATCGACACCTAGCATCCACAGCTGTCAAGCACGATCGCACGTCAGCATGACGTCATGATCTTATCCGCTTTTCAAACTTCCCATGCCTTAAACAAGTTGGAATCGAACCGATTTAGTTCCCAAGCCAACGAATTTCGACACGTGTCGCACCCCATGATATTCTTTTAAACAAAGATTTACAAAGATTTTCTTCTGACAAAAATTTAAAAATTCAAAATTAAATTTGCCACTTTATTTTTAAATTTTGGGGGCAAACTATTTGGGTAAAAATTTACAAGTCGCGACCACGACCGACAAGGGGAAAGACACTCTTACACGACACATCTTACGTTAAGACCTAACGACCGTACACACTCGCCAATTCTATCGTCAGACAAAAGTTCAGGTCGAGGGTCACTGTTAGCCCCATGTATCTCTTATGTAAAAGTATTGAAAATAGTACAAGTCAGAAGACCACCAGAGATCCAGCAGAAGATTTAGAAGAAGTTCAACCAGAAGACCAACAGAGCTCGACAGAGCTCTGGCAGAAGACTTCTTCTATTCAACAGAAGAACCGTTTACACAAGAAGACCAACAGAGCTCTGGCGTAAGAGCTCTGGTGACTGAAGACCTCTGTGAAGCATAAGTCTCGTAGAAATCTCTAAGTGTTAGACACGTGTTCGTACTTTCCACGTAAGCCCTAAAAGGATGAAGACACACTTTCCACGTGCCATTCCAAGGTTAGATAGTACACTATCTAATGCTTTATCAGGCTATAAATAGAGAGGTAGTGGAACAACAATTGTAAGCTTTTGGAAGAATAGTTTTCCACAATTGTTAGAGCACACACTGCAACATTCCATAGCACTACCTCCGTACGATCTTGTTCCCTGTGAGATTTCCGAATACATACACGTGAACGTGTTCTTGGTGTTATTCATATTATCAATATACGTGCAGCTTATTATATTTGATCCTGTTATAATTTTTATATTCTATATTTGATACTCACTGCTACATTATCGTATTACACAATCACTCACAATTTATTGGCTTTATATAATGCTTTCGCTGTCTATTTCTTACCATTTATGTGATACAACGTGAATCTAGGAACCTACAGTTGGTATCAGAGCGGATTGATTTTCTCAAATCAATCGATCCAATCTATCCAGGTTGATTCATAGTTGTTGATTTGGTCTGTGTGTCTTAAAAAGCTTCAAAGAATACTCTGTTTTTACTGTTCAAGTTTAAAACAAGTTTTCAGAGTTCATTTAACTTTGTTTAAAGGCTTTCTGGCAAGTTTAAAGATCTTATCTACTCAAAGTTAATGTTCATTCTCTTTCAGTTTAAACTCTTTTGAAACCATATTACTCTGTTTTTCTTCAAAATGGCTAATAACAACATTAATGCCATCTACACTGCTGGTTCTCTGACCAAACCTCCTACTCTTTTGAGAGATGAATATCTTCAATGGAAGATTAGGATGGTTAATTTCTTTGATGGAATCGACAGAGATTTAATGCGATCTGTCAAAGATGAACCATTCCAACCCATGCTTTTAGTTCCTCGTGTACCCGCAACACAAACAACTGCTGAGATTCCTGCTCACTTCGAAGTTAAAACCACTAGTTTTACAGATGAAGAGACGTTAAAAATGGAAAATGACCTTAAGGCAATTAGACTTCTGATTATGGCCATTCCAAGTGACATATTTCAATAACTAGATTCATGTGTTACTGCTAAAGAAATCTGGGATCACCTTCTTAATCAACTTGAGGGCGGTATCAAAACCCAAAAGAACAGAAGGACCCAATGTATTAACGAATACAACGATTTCAAGGCACTTCCTGAGGAAACTCTACAACAAACCTACAACAGATTTAATGTTTTGATAAACAAATGCAAAAAGTGTGGGGTTGTTAGGTCGAAGGAAGATAACAATGTTCTGTTTTTGAAAAGTTTAAATGATGAATGGTTAAATTTGTCCATGTCTTTACAAGCTAATCAAGATTTAGATGCATGGTCTCTTACTGATGTGTATGGCACTCTTGCTGCACAAGAGAAGGATGTTGTCAAACAAAAAGGCAAATCCACCATTGCAGGTCCAATCGCTTTGGTTTCTGATTCAAAGAAACCCACTGAAGGAAAGTCCAACAGAGAAAGTTCTAGCAGAGAGAAAAAGAAAGAGAAGTTTGTGAAGAAAAAGGGTAAGAAGAGTCTGGTAGCTGAAAGTGATGCTGAAGAAAGTTCATCAGAAGATGATGATATCACTGCCTTTGCTCAATCTCTTGCGTTAATAACTCAAAAATTTAACAAGAGATTTGGCAAGGTATTTGATAGAAGAGGAAGGTACGAGAGAGAAGAGAAAGATGAGAAAAGAGGTTACGCTGCACCTACCCACCAGAACAGAGCTCCACAAGAGCAGAGACCTCAACCACAACAGAAGTATAATGCTCCAACACCTCAGAAAGCTGATGCTGCCCAACCCATAAATCAAAAGTGTGGGGTTGTTAGGTTGAAGGAAGATAACAATGTTCTGTTTTTGAAAAGTTTAAACGATGAATGGTTAAATCTGTCCATGTCTTTACAAGCTAATCAAGATTTGGATGCATGGTCTCTTACTGCTGTGTATGGCACTCTTGCTGCACAAGAGAAGGATGTTGTCAAACAAAAAGGCAAATCCACCATTGCAGGTCCAATCGCTTTGGTTTCTGATTCAAAGAAACCCACCGAAGGAAAGTCCACCAGAGAAAGTTCTAGCAGAGAGAAAAAGAAAGAGAAGTTTGTGAAGAAAAAGGGTAAGAAGATTCTGGTAGCTGAAAGTGATGCTGAAGAAAGTTCATCAGAAGATGATGATATCAATGCCTTTACTCAATCTCTTGCGTTAATAACTCAAAATTTTAACAAGAGATTTGGCAAGGTATTTGATAGAAGAGGAAGGTACGAGAGAGAAGAGAAAAAGATGAGAAAAGAGGTTATGTTGCACCTACCCACCAGAACAGAGCTCCACAAGAGCAGAGACCTCAACCACAACAGAAGTATAATGCTCCAACACCTCCGAAAGTTGATGCTGCCCAACCCATCAATCAGATGTGGCAAACCCGGCCATTTCTCTGCAAATTGTAGAGGTAAACTGGTAAAAGACCAGGATTACTACAAGAACAAATACAAGTACATATACAGAGAAAGAATCTATGTTGCTGAGATGGAGAATTGGATCTCTGATTCGTCCTCTGATGACGAACCAGAGCAGGCCAATTTCTGCGGAGTTGCTGTGGATGATGAAAGTCTAAAGGTAGCAGATTGGATGTGTTGGTTCCCATATTTGATTAACAAAGATTATCTAATCTATTAGTTCAAATAAGATGTGTTGCGGAAGCGTATTTGAAGAACTAACAGATATGTTTATATAGAAACAACATAAAATACCAAATAAACCGTATATGAAGAACAGATGAATATAATTGTGTGTAAGTGTTTTTGCATGGAAGATTATATCTATTGTTTTTGTTAAGGAAGAACTCAATACGAGTCTTCCTTTTATACTACTACAAAAGATCTATTCTAGACAAAAGGACTATTGCTACAGGAAAGAAAGGATGGTATGAACAGTTGGAAAACTGCATGCATTAAATGCGCTAATATCAACTTGGAAGGTGGTCCTATCGGAGTATGACACGTGTAGGAGTCAGACCATTCCTTGTACAAGTTGACGAACGTACCCTGGAACAGTAGCAGGATATTTCTGTAACAGTGGTAAGATATTCCTGTAACAGTGGCAAGATATTATAAATATCTTATAAGTCTTCAGTCTGAACCGCAGAGGCTCTGTCAAGGGTGACAGAGGTTCTGCGGCTCGGTCCTTTGTGAGATTTCTTCTGTAGATCCTTCTTTGGTCCTTTGTGTGCAGTATCCTGTCTTTCTTGGGTCTTGGTGTTTCTTGAATGATCTTGCCTACTTCAGCAGAGCTTCTATGGCACTCCGCAGAGCTTCTGTGGAAGTCTTTCATACTTGGCCTATTTTTCAATACTTCTAATATTATGAATATTTTGAGCTAAAAATCTCCCCCTAAGTATTGAAAAATGAAAATTTGACTTTATGCATGATTAGGCTAAGTAAAATAGACAGAGGTTAAACAATACCTCAAAGATTCATTCCATTTCTTTTTGAAGTTTACAGAGATTTAAAAAAAAGACTCAGACATTTGCATCTTTGAAGTCGTTGAAACTTCTGTTGTCGAATCCCACTTCTCTGAGCTCGTGATAGAATTTGATGCAGAGTTCTCTTAAGCCAATTGTAGCATCTATTTCTCTGATCATTCTTTCTGCTAATTCTCGATCCATAAGCTCAGTACCTATGTTCCCTTCTAGGATTGATCTGAATTTGTTCAGAGTACTGGTTGCATACTTCTGACAGTTCATTTCCACAAAGAGTCTTACTTGACCAGCAGGATCTTTATATACTAACCCGTACCTTGGTGTTGTCATGATTGAGATGGGTACGGCAGAAGGTGGACAGTGATCCTCTGGTGGTCTCAGACTTATATTTATGACTCCAAGATCTCTTCCCAATTGAAAGTCTATCATGCTATATAGCAGAAGCTTTTCCCTCATCGCTTTCCTGAATACTTGATAGGCCCTTCTGTTAGCATCGTTGTCGATTTTTTCTTTCGTCCAAAGTAGAAGATCTGGCAGATCGTAGGGGTTCAAGTTCCCTATATCGGCATCTGAAAATTGATTTTCGGACCTATTCTCCCTTTTGACTTTGTAGATGTTGTACCTGATCTTTGGAAAGGTTCTTGTTTGAGAGAATTTGCAGTAAATTACCTTTTCAATTTTAGACTCTGAGAAGACTTCTGCCCTTGCTTTTGGCTTTGTTCTGGTGAAGGTGTTGTCAAGGTCAGCTCTGAGTTGAGGATCTTCGATGTGTGGCGGAGGATTGTTCTGATATTGTTGTCTGTAAAGATACCTATACACCACCTCTTCCATTTCTGCATGTCGTGTAGTCGGTGGTGGTATTGGTCTTCGCAGAGCATCTATTTCTTGTATTATCTCTACAACCCTACCAACCTTTGCTTTTGGATCAAGGACCGGAATTTCTGACAGAGGATCTAAATTGAATGCCCAGTCTTCTTCAGGTTTAGGAGTGACAAAGGCATCAAATGAGCTCTTCATCAACTTCTCTGTCGTCTGAGGCATTGGCTTTTTCTTCTTTGGTTCTTCTGTCATGATACCCTTTCCTTTATCTTTGGCTTGAGGCTTAGAACCTGTTGCCTATTTTGGACTTTCTGGGATTGCTTCTGTTGGTTTGGGTGTAGAGGTTTCTTTGGGTATGATGGTGATTGCCTCTGTGGTTTTCGACTTTTCAGTTTCGGAGGACTTTGGTGGGGATGGTTCTGTTGGTTTGGGTGTAGTAGAGGGAAGTTCTTCTGAGGATGAAGATGTCAGGATTTGAACTTGAGGGACATCTTTTTCAAGGACAGAGGTGGTTTCCACAGAGGCTGGTGTTTCCTCTGTTGAGTTCCATGAGATTGGGTTTGGGTTGGGGGTGCAGAGGAAATTGGCACTGCTGATATTGGAGGACTGCTTGCAGCTGTTTTCCTTTGTTTCTCCCCTTGATTCTCCCCCTCTAGATGATCTGATGGACCATGATGGTCATCATCAGAGTCATCCTGATTTATATCTGAAGTACCATCTGCTCTGCATGATGTACCCGATTTATTTGGTGTAACCGCCCCTGCAGCAATCATCTTCGTGCACAAGTCATCACAGAGGCCGAATAGTTTTTCAACCTCTGCTTCTGTTTGGAAGCGCATTTTCCCGACGCTTGCTTGAAACTCTCTGACGTAGTTTGCGTTGGCAACTGTGAAGGCTCTGATGAACTCTGTCATTTGATCAAGGATTCCTTGCCCGAGTTCTGTGAGCTGAACTCTGGTCATGTAGTCAGAAGGCTTAATGGCTTGAGTGTTTTGCAGTGTTTGCTCTTGAACTTCTTCTAAGGCCTTCTTTAGGTCTTCAGGTGTAAGGCCCTTAGAAG
The DNA here is from genome assembly GCA_033807775.1 of Saussurea involucrata. Lineage (NCBI taxonomy): Eukaryota > Viridiplantae > Streptophyta > Magnoliopsida > Asterales > Asteraceae > Saussurea > Saussurea involucrata. The sequence continues at coordinate 51,875,234 of CM066321.1, forward strand.
TAGAGGATTGATCTTGGAGTTTTTGCAGGAAGTTTTTGACAGAGTCGTTGAATGCAGAGGTTGCACTTCTTTCGAATTCTTCAGCATGTAGTCTGGCAGAGGTTGTGACAGAGGTTTCTGTAGCAGACTTTATCTTGGACAGAGCCTGTTGTACCTCTATGGACAAGGTGTCCATTTTGGTATTTAGACTTGTGATGGCTCTTGAAGTTGTTTTTACAAAAGATTTGAAAGAGCTTTCCAACTCCTTCATTGTTTGGTTCACAGAGGTGACAAGGGTTTGGAACTCATCCCTTGATACGTGTGAACTCGTTGTAACCTCTGGGGGGAACACATTCATTCCCAGAGTGAGTCCCTGTTCCTGGGACACCTTCGTTCACCCCTGTTTTTATGTTGAGGGTGGAAGGATTTCCTTCTGATCCTTGAGGAGAAACTTGTGTTTTACCCTCTACAGAAGTTCTGTGAAGGTCAGTGTCCAAATCCACTCCAGAGGTGGGTATTGGAATGTCCTTCTGTTGACTTGGAGACTTGTCTAGAGTTTCTTTGTCTCTGTGCTCTCTACTCCTCTCTGAAAGGAGGTTTGGCCCTATTATTGTGTGCGTGGCAGAGGAAACGAATTCCTCTGCGGGGATGTCAGATCTGATTCTGGGCGATGAATCACGAACAATGGGTGAGTCCTTTCGAGAGGATTCCCCATGAATGGTTTCCCCGGTTATAATAGGAACAGAGGTTGAAAGAGTAACCTCTGGCTGGCTTGGTGGGGTTAGGATCGAGTTGTGCTGCTCTTTTTCAATGATACCCTCTGTCGCTAGACCGGCGGTATCAGAAATATGGGTTGCACTGGGAGGGGGTTGGGGATGTGTGCCTTCTACTTCTGCGGCATCTTTTTAAATAGAACCCTCTGTGGTTTCTACCCTAACCTCTTCCTCTATTGTAATCTCTATGCCTACCTCTTCTTCTGCAGTTTCCACTATTGTCTTTTCTGTTTCTGTTCTTAAGGAATCATATATAAAATGAGATCCTATAAGTTGTCGAACGTGAGGGTGCATAGGTTGTGTACCTTGAGCCTCAGATATGACTTCTATTGAATGTTGAGGGGTTCGACGTTGAGTGTCAAAACTGGAATGAGGTGGGGAGATTTCTTCTGTTGTGCGCAGAACCTTTGTAGTTTGACTTTGAATGTTCTGATCCAAGGGTTCTGCGATCCATCCTGATGGATCTAAGGTGTGAGCTATGTCGGGATGGTTGAGGAAGGCATTAAAGTCTCCCTGTTGATCTGTATAGGTTATTGGGGATGAAGGTTGCAGAGGTATAGTCTGATCTTCCTCTTCTTGTTCGACTTACTCGGTAATGACCTGCAGAGGTGATGTTGGTTTCTTCTTCTTTGACTTCCTCTTCTTTAGCTTAGGGGTTCCCTCTTCTGTGGATTTGGTTTTTCGTTTCTTTTGTTTTGGAGGGGTGGGAGGTGCAGAGGATCTGGTTTCTGTCGCATGTGGTGGAGAAGAAGGTTGACCTGCAGAGGTTGTAGTTTCCTCTGTGGTTTTCCTTTTCTTGCTCTTCTTTTGGGGTGTTGTTGCAGAGGTTTTTCTTTTGGGTGAAGAGGGGTATATGTTCTTTCTTTGGGCTTTGAAACGGTCTTGTACTGAATGATGTTTTTCTAAAGCTCTGGCCCATTCTTCTTCTGTCATCCTCTCTACTATATCTAAATCTAAGGGGCTCCTAGACGCGGGGGTGTCACAGGACTTGGTTCTGGAGTCCTGTGGGCGCGTATATAGTCTAACTTCCTATCTTCATCGCTTGCATATGTCAGGAGGTTCTTCGACAGAGGTCTGCAGTGGGGGTAGTTGTCTTCATGCTCTGTAGGAGTATTTTTGTTCATGGGATAAAGTTTTACAGTTGGCCCTTCCATTGGCCATTTCTCCATAAGAAGTAGAGGCTCGAATATTACTCCTAGAATTCTCTGATATTGCAGAGGTGGCAGGTATCCTAGTGTGTTCTTTTTGGCCTTTTGAGTTGCAAGCTTTCTGTCGATCGTATTTACTATCTCCTGCATTATTATGGTAGCACAATCAAGTGGAAGATCGTAATAGATCCCATACATGATGGTCAGGATCTGATGTGAGCTCTGGTCAGGGCTACCAGTTTTCCCTGTGAGACAACGATTCAGGATGGAGAAGAGGGTATTCCACAGATGTGGTAGTCTGCCTTTGCGGAAATCATTGCATTTCCTTAGGGTTGTGTTATACCCTAACATCTCTACAAAACGACATAGCTCTTCGTCCGTCGGAACCTCAGCATATTTCTTTATTCCAAGAAGACCTCTGGTTGGCATGTTGAACTCAAGCGAGAACATAGTTCTGTTGAACATGAGTTCGAGGTATTCAGATTTGTCTGGCTTCAAAATGTAGCCTTTTATCAGAGAATCATCTGAATCAAAACGGCAACTTTGCCAAAATTGATTCAGATAACGAGCAGGGATTTTGGTTGGGGTTTTAGAAAGGAGGGGGTATAGGATATGGTTTTCCATGATGTTTAGGAGAAGAGCATGGGCTTCGCCGAAGGCTGTTGGTGAGGTCACGAGGTAGAAGTGAGATATGACCATTTTACTACAGCATCGCAAATCTGCCAGCATGTTGTTATTAAACCTGATTTGATGTAGAAAAACAAGACGATCTCCATATAACTTTTAGAACCGTGAGTGCAAATACTCAGATCTCTAATTGATCAGGTCAGAGAACTAATTAAAAATACTCAAAGTTATAAAAACTTTTCAGATCAGACTTTGAACATGTAGCACAACACCAAATCTTTCAAAAAAAAACTTCTATTGTTGCCATGATGACCGATTTTGAAGAAACGTTTCTTCAATTTGTTCTGATACCAATTGTTGGTCCCGTTTATGAGCAACAATAGAAGAAATATAGAATCCATATTTAAATATAGAGATAAGATATGCATGGAGAACAATTATAAAGAAACTTATCTCATATTCATTGACGATTAAATATGGAGAGGAGAAAACATGAAGAACACCACACTTAACATGTAAAACCGACTCTCATCTAGTCTATGTGTGTTTTTGTGTGCTCTCCAAAATTTCTCACTTGAAATAAGACAATGGACACCTCTTATATAGGGCCATTTACACATTAGATATTTAAGATATCTAATATCTAGACAATATCTATATAAAATATCTAAGTAAATATCTATAAGAAAATATCTAAAACATCAAAATATCTTTATAAAACATTCATTTAATTAGAAGCTAATTAAAGCTAACAAGGATCGATAAATTATTAGTATTAGAAACTCCTTTACAGAGGCTTTTGGACCTCTGTCAGAGCCAGCAGAGGCTCTGAGACAAGAAATTTCTTATATCTAACAATTTATAAACATTTTTTATCATCCAAGTTTTTGATTGTTTTTAACAATGTTTTTAGGACCTGTTTGAAAGCTGGTGTCCTAGAAAATTGTTTTTGAAAAAGGTTTTATGCAGCAAAAAGTCTTTTAAAACAAGTGTTGGTCTACAGAAGTTTTATCTTGTTGAGAGAACTCTGTAACTTATGACTTCTGTTGTAGTATATTCGTACGCGATGAATCTTTTTGAAATTGATACCTTAGGTGATTGACAGAGTTTCCAAGATTATTGATTTAGGATCTTAGCTTTTGCCTGCAGAACCTCTGTTGAACTCAGCAAAGGCTCTGTGACCTTAAATTTCTAATAATGGAAGACTCAATATTCTTTTTGATCAAATTTCATTTGGAATGCTTTTAATAATGTTTCTAGAACATATTTAGAAATTTGTGTCCTAGAAAATTATTTTCAAAAAGAATTTGTACGAGATACCAACCTTTTTGTTCTTCTTTGTCCGGCAAAGTTCTTTTCTTCTTTTGATGACATCTCTTCCTTTGCTCCCCCTTAACTTATAAATCTCTGTTGATTAAGCAAGGTATCCTTTTGCTCCCCCTTGACCTATGCTTGGTTCAAATAATCAGAAGTAAATGTATATAACATAGGTCAAGTGTATCAGAGGTTCTGTAAGGATCGTCAGAGGTTCTGAGGAGTCTTACCGAAGCTCTGTTGTTTTCAGAATTGAGATTTTTAGAATTTACAAACAAGAGAAAATTATTTACTAAACATTTATACATAATATTTAAAATGAAGATAAGATACTTACAGAGGTTAACTCATATTTATCATTCCTAATTTACCCACCAAGTAAAGGAATCTTTTCCCATCAAGTGCCTTGGTGAATAAATCAGTAAGCTGAAATTCTGTTGGTACAAAATGCATCTCGATTGTTTGGTTTTCAACATGATACTTCAGAAAGTGATACCTGATATCTATGTGCTTTGTCTTTGAATGCTGTACTAGATTTGCAGAGATGGCAATTGCACTTTTGGAATCACAGAAGATGGGAATTTTGCAGATGATGTGACCAAAGTCTTTCAGTTGTGTTTTCAACCACAGAACTTGAGAGCAACAGCTAGCAGCAGCAACATATTCAGCTTCTGTCGTAGATGTTGAGACACAATTCTGTTTCATTGAAGTCCAGGTTACTAATTTCCCACCTAGGAATTGACAACTCCCAGAGGTACTCTTTCTGTCGAGTTTACATCCTCCATAATCTGAGTCTGTTTAAGCCTTTAGTCCAAAACCAGAGTTTTGTGGATACCAGAGGCCAAGATTTTTGGTCCCTCTGAGGTATCTGAAGATTCTCTTTACCGCAATATAATGTGACTTCTTAGGATTAGCTTGATATCTTGCACAGAGGCATGTTGCATGCATTGTGTCAGTTCTACTGGCTGTTAAGTATAATAAAGACCCAATCATTCCTCTGTAAAGTGTGCACTCGCAGAGATGCCATTTGGATCTGAAAAAAGTTTATTTCCAGTGGCCATTGGGGTTTTCATGACAGAGGCATCAGAGAGGCTATATTTTTCAAGTATGTTAGAGACATATTTTGATTGGTTTATGAAAATTCCTTCTAATGTTTGTTTGACTTGAAGTCTGAGGAAAAAGGTTAATTCTCCCATCATACTCATTTCAAACTCACTTTGCATGAGCTTTTCAAAATCTTTACATTTTTGTGCATTTGTAGACCCAAAAATGATGTCATCTACATATATTTGTACAAGAATAAGCTCATTTCCTTCTCCTTTAAAGAACAGAGTTGTATCAGTGGTACCTCTTTTGTAGTTGTTATCGAGAAGAAAGGTAGAAAGTCTTTTGTACCATGCTCTTGGAGCCTGTTTCAGTCCATATAGAGCTTTGTCGAGGTAATAAACATACCTTGGGTACTTTGAGCTTTCAAACCTGGTGGTTGTTAGACGTATACTTCTTCTTGAATTTCACCATTGAGAAAAGCAGATTTTACATCCATTTGATATACTTTAAAACCTCTGTGGGCTGCGAAGGCTAAGAAAATTCTTATTGCTTCGAGCCGTGCAACAGGGGCAAAAGTTTCATCGTAATCTATGCCCTCTTCTTGGCGATATCCCTTGGCCACCAGTGTTGCTTTGTTTCGAATTATCACTCCATCCTCATCCTTTTTGTTTCTGAAGACCCACTTAGTCCCTATGGCCTGTTTCCCTCGTGGCAGAGGTACTAGAGTCCAGACCTTGTTTCGTTCAAACTGCAGAAGCTCTTCTTGCATAACATCCGCCCAGTTTGGGTCTTCCAGAGCCTCAGAGATATTTTTCGGTTCGATCACGCTTATAAAGTTGGTAAAGAAGCAAATATTTGCATAAGCTGATCTTGTTTTTACCTTATCAGTGGGATTACCGATGATTTGGCTTGGAGGATGGCTTTTCGTCCATTGAGTTGTTCGTGGAAGATGATTGTTAGCCCCAAGTATCTGTAATGTAAAAGTATTGATCGTGGAAGATGATCGTGAAAATATTATCAAGTCAGAAGACCATCAGAGATGCAGCAGAAGACTTAGAAGAAAAAGCTTCAAGAAGATCAACAGAACTCAACAGAGTTCTGGTGGAACTAACAGAGCTCAACAGAGCTCTGTCAGAAGATCAACAGAAGAACTGTTCACAACCCGAAGACCAACAGATCTCTGGTCTATAAGCTCTGTTGCAGTGAAGACCTCTGTGATGCCTAAGTCTCGTAAGAAATCCCAAGTGTTAGACAAGTGTCCATACTTTCCACGTATGCCCTAAAATTAGGAGACACACTTTCCACGTGTCATTCTAGGGTACGATAGTACACTATCTTCACTTTATCAGGGCTATAAATAGAGAGGTAGTGGAACAAACAATTGTAAGCTTTGGGAAGAATAGTTTTCCACAATTGTTTAAGCACACACTACCTCCGTAGGATATTGTTCCCTGTGAGATTTCAGGATACACCATTGATCCTGTTCTTGGTGTTATCCATTATCAATATACGAGCAGCGTTTCTTATTTGATCTTGTTATCATTATCCTGTTCTATAATTGATTCTTACTATTATAATATTATTTACACAATCACTCACTTTAATGGCTTTATATTTAAATGCGTCCGCTGTCTATGTTACTACTGGGAACCTACAATTAGTCTCAGAGCTTGCTTGATTTTCTTAAATCAAACAATCCCATCTACCAAGGTTGATTCATTGTTGTTGATTGTGTGTGTATTTCAATGCTTCCTAGTATACTCTGTTTTACAGTTTAAAGTTTAAAAGTTATTATACCACTGTTTTAAGCTTTCAAGTCTAGTTTAAAGATCTTATCTACTGTTCATTACTGTTCCATTGGTCATTGTTCACTTACTTTCAGATTATACTCTTTCAAATCCATTTGAAACTGGTATACCCTTTTTTTCTGAAAAATGGCAAATATCCATATCAACGCTATTTATACTGCTGGTTCTCTGACTAAGCCTCCTACTCTTCTGAGAGATGAATATCCTCAATGGAAGATTAGGATGGTTAACTTCCTTGAGGGGATGGATAGAGATTTAATGCGTTCTGTCACGGTTGGACCATTCAAACCCATGGTTTTGGTCCCACGTGTACCCGCAACACAAACTACTGCTGAGATTCCTGCTCACCTTGAACCCAAAACCACTGGGTTCACTGATGAAGAGACATTAAAAATGGAAAATGATCTAAAAGCAGTTAGACTTCTGATTATGGCCATTCCTAATGAAATATTTCAAGAACTAGATTCATGTGTTACTGCCAAAGAAATCTGGGATCAACTTCTTAATCAGCTTGAGGGTGGCATCAAAACCCAAAAGAACAGAAGGACCCAATGTATAAATGAATACAACGATTTCAAGGAACTTCCTGAGGAAACCTTACAACAAACCTACAAGAGATTCAATGTTTTGATAAACAGATGTAAAAAGTGTGGGGTTGTTAGGTCGAAGGAAGATAACAATGTTTTGTTCCTGAAAAGTCTGAATGATGAATGGTTAAATCTGTCCATGTCTTTACAAGCTAACCAAGATCTAGATGCATGGTCTCTTACCGATGTGTATGGCACTCTAGCCGCACAAGAGAAGGATGTTGTCAAACAAAAGGGCAAATCCACCATTGCAGGACCTATTGCGTTAGTCTCTGAATCAAAGAAATCCACAGAAGGAAAGACCAACAGAGAAAGTTCCAGCAGAGGAAAGAAGAAGAAGAGTAAGAGTTTGGTAGCTGAAAGTGATACTGAAGAAAACTCGTCAGATGAGGATGACGATATAAATGTGTTTGCTAAATCTCTTGCATTAATCACTCAACAATTCAACAAGAGATTTGGCAACAGAACATTCGACAGAGGAGGTTGATATGAGAAAGATGAGAACAGAACTTATGCTGCACCCCCACAACAGAACCATCACAACAGAGCTCCGACAAAACAGAGACAGCAACAGAAGTTCAATTCTCCTGCTCCACAGAAGGCTGATGCTGCCCAACCCATCAATCAGAATGATGGACGTTGCTTTAGATGCGGCAAACCTGGCCATTTCTCTGCTAACTGTAAAGGAAAACTTGTGAAAGATCAAGATTATTACAAGAATAAATACAAGTACAACTACAGAGAAAGAAGCTATGTTGCTGAGATGGAGAATTGGATCTCTGACTCATCCTCTGACGATGAACCAGAGGAAGCCATTGTTGCTGTGGATGATGGAAGTTTGGAAGTTGATTGGATGACCGGAGGAAGAATAGAAAAGTCCGAAGAAGAAGATGTGGCTCATGCATTTGCCCTGACCGTAACAGAGCCAGACAACAGAGCGCTGGAGACAACCAAACCCAGTGCTAAGGTACATTTCTCTGAATCCAAGTCTGACTCAGAACTTGAGATGCATGTGTCATTACTTACTGAAGAGTTTCAACTCTTAAAACAAAAGCTTTCTGAAGAAAAAGAGTTAAGAAAGCTAGCTCAGAAGGATCTGTCCTTTTACAAGAGAGAGAAAACTCTCTTGGAACAGGAAAAGGAAGAAATATCCAAAGAAAAATCTGAGCTAGAAGTCTTATAACAAAAGAAAGAAAGCACGTTTTCAAAAAGGGTTAAAGAGTTTGAAGAAATTTTGAAAGAAAAAGCTGAAGAAGTTGCTAAATCTGAAAATGAACGTTTAAACTATGTTGCTCTAAAAGACTATTTTCAAAGAGAAAGGGAATTTTTACATCAATCCCTACAGAAAAAGGAGATTTTAATCAAAAAGTACAAGGATGCACAGAATGTGTATACCAAAATCAATTCTCAAGAAGACAAGCAAGGTCTAGGATTTAATGACATTGTTCCTTACAAAAGAAGGTCAAGGGCATCTTATCCCTTTGCCTTCTCTATTGGAAAAATGCAAGAGGATGTGATCTCTGGAACTGATGTTTTCAAAAGAGCCAAAATATCAGATTTTACAAAAGCAAAAAGACTAAGCTTAAGGAATGTCAGCTATGACTCCTTGAATCAAGAAAAGGTTACAAAACCATCTGAAAAGTTTATTCTTGATCATGGAAGAGCTGAAATAAAGCTTACTGATTCCATCAAAAGTCTTGATCCAAAAGAAATCTTTAACTTCAATTCTTTCAAGGAGGAGAAGTCTGTTGCTTCCATTACAGAATCCTCGTGTGCTTCAATACAGAGAAAGCTCAATTCTGAAGTCCCAGTCTTCTCTCCATCCTCTGAAACCTTACGAACAACTTTGAAACCAAAGATAAGAAAGTTTAAATCCACCAGAGCTGATAACTCTAAGATACCCAACGAGTCTAACACCTCTACCAGACCCATCAGAAACTTTCTGTGCTCTGACAATGACTCTGATTCTGAGGTAGATGAGCAAATTTTTTTTGCTCCTAAGACTTCTTTGCACAAACCTAAACAGGCAATTGTTGAATCTGGTTCTCTGAAAAACATCTCATTCTTTAAGAAACAGAACAGATTTATATTTTTTCCAAATTTGAAAAATAAGGGTATCCGAATTCTTTCCTCTAATGAGATAGAAGAAAAGAAAAGAGGAAAAGCTAAGATTATTCATGAAGACTATACCTCTGTTCCTTACGCTTATGATCAAGTCAAATTTACAACAGAGCAGAAAGGAAAATGGAAAGTCAATGACCAACCTACTCCTACACCTATTGTAAATCCAAAGAGAAACAGTTTTGTATCAAGAGAGTTTGCTCCAAGAAACAACAATTTTAAATCACAGGACAGAATGTACGTAAATACATCTGGTCCTAAAGTTTTTCAAAATCAAGCTCCCTTTAAACAACAGTCTTTGAATAAAAACGACAATTTGAATCAATCTTCATGTTCTATCAAATGCAATTGTATTCAACTTCTGTTACAGTTAAAGAACCATATGAATGGTCCCCACTGTGTTCTGAATCAGTCATTTCAAAAGAAAAATCCCAAGACTATTCAGACTACACAGAAGAAACACTTTGGCATACCATCCAAAAATGGAAAGCCAGAAGGTAAGCCATTGAACACCCCCAAATGAGAAAAGCTAAAAAGAAATCTGTCAATTAAGCTCACTATTTTAGGGGGAGCTTAAGAGAAAATAAGCATGGTTTTAGGGGGAGCAAGTCAAATCAATTTCCAAATCAAAATGACTTTGCTCTTTTGAACTATAAAGTCAAATCTTTTTTAGCGAAAACTTGTTCTGTTGAAAAATCTTTTGATAATGTCAAGACCTTACCAGAACTCTGATATTTCACCAGAGCCTCTGTTGATTATTTACCAGAACTCTGTCAAATTTCTAAGTCAGTTATGTTCTCGTTCTTTGATCACTTTCACATCAGAACAGAATTTTTAAATGATCTTTGGGTAAAGGTGAAACATCTTGGGATACTTGAAAAGAAATGAAAACGGTCACTCAACAGAGGCAAAACTGTACTAAGCTCCACCAGAGCTCTGTCAGTTTTCTGCCACGTCATCAGAAGTGTTGTCACCAGAGGTGCGGGTTATTTCTATGCGTCAACCACATGTCACCCACACATCTCTAACCGTGACGGTTTACTTGCCCAAAAGATGTCAGAACCAAATCCACGTGGCACTCTATAATTGAGAAACCAACCGTTAGCTGTTCCCACGTTCTACTGTTGAGGCCACTCCACTATCTGACACTCAAGTGCCTACAGTACCTACGACGTTCGTCCAGCCACATGATTCGAGTATAAATATCCATACCCACGACCCATTTCTTTTCTTACGCTTACTGATCATTCAAAACCCTTCATCTTTCCCTCTCAAAGTTCAAAACCCTTAAGTTCTTCAAGAAACCCTAACCTGCAACAATGGCAGAACAACAAAACTCAGCTGAATCTAGCCGCATAGGACCCGTAGACCAAATCGTTATCCTTCCATACGAGTTAGCAGACAACAACTACCGTTTCGATGCTAACCCAGGTCTCTATTTACCCACCTATCACATTTTTGTAGAGTTTTTCAGAAACTCTAAAGTTTTTAGAGCGCTAACTGAGTTCGACGACAACCTTCCCGAGATCTACGTCCAACAATGGTGGACTACGTGCCAGTACATTGAAGAACAAGATGTGATCGTTGGAAATGTCGATTCTAGAAATGGAGGCGCAGGTACAATCCGCATTCGTGCCAGCACTTTCAGAAGGATTTTCAAGATGAAGATGAGAAGACAACTTGGAATTGAATCTTATGAGAATCCCCCCAAAGTAGTTGTTCTTCTTGACTTTATGAAGTTCTTAGGCTACAACAAAGATCTGAACAAAATAGGCGAGTTCAGAAGATCAAACCTACCCACAGTATGGAACTTCATGTTCTCCACATTGAATAGAACCCTCACTTGCAAATCTAGTAGTCAAGATCAAACCAGCACCGAAATCCTACAAATCATGTATGGATTATTCTTTAACAGAAACTTCGACTACGCCAGCATTCTGTACAATGATCTTCTTGATGCTGTTAATACAAAGACTTCAACCATAGCAAGAGGAGGAGTTGTTGGAACCCACAAATTTCTGGAGACCATCAAATTCCCTCGATTCATCAGTCTGGTAATCAGAAGAGCCTTCCAACGCTTGGAATTAACTCAACAGGGAAATCCTACACCTGTTTGGGTAATGTCCAGGTTCCTTCCCACAACATCAGGTGAATATCCTTTTATTAGACGAGTACCAAGAACAATGCTCGCTCTAATTGACCCACATCATATTCCTATCCAAAACTATAATAGTGTTGCTCAACCTCAAGAACCTAAGGTGAGAACCCCCAGCATACTTAGGATCTGAGCCTTCATTAGTAAGTATGAGTGAGGAAATAGGAGAAGAAGTGAACAGACCAGAGGGAAGAGGACCCGAAGTGGGGTCTTCCTCTGCAAAAGTGATGGAGGAGGAAGTACAGAACAGAGTATCCCCTATGGAGACTGTTCATGAGGGAGTAAGGGAAACTACAGAGGTGGAAGTAATTTCGTCCTCCTCTGGTAGTGGTGAGAATGAAGAAAATGAGGGAGAGAATCCTGAGTCATCTAAAACCCTAGGAGCCGAGGGAAATGCGAGCTTAGAACAAGATGTTCAAGAGAACACACATGTCAGATTCCCAAGCCCAACTCCCAGTGCTACCACACAACCTATTCCTGGAGATCAAGACCAAAGGAATATTGAAACAGAGGTGCACACCTCGAACCTTAACCAGACAGAACCGCCAGAGGTAACTCTTCACGCCTCTGGTATGCACGCAACCGGGGAATCTATTCTTGGTAATGATGTTCCTTTGCCCCAGAACATCAATAGGTCACCTCCACACGATGATACCTATGTGGCTCATATAGACTTGACACAAAATAGACCCGAGATCTTTCGTATCTCACGTAGTCTCTGTCCGACTCAGGGACAATGGAATGACCTAGTTTCACAAGGGAAGACTTTGCTTGATCCAAGCTATTCTCAACACATCAGATTTCCTTCTCCAGAACCTGAGCTGGAAGAGGAAAATCTGGTCAGAACACCTGTAGATGTTTCCCCTGAAAAGGAACATCAAGGATCGGGTGGAAGTCCTACAAGAGCCAACCTCAAAACAACTCTTGATGTAGGCGCCTCTGGACTCGAGGCAGAATTGGAACCATGTGTTGGAACCAAGGATACCCCCGCTGATTTTGTCACCAGAGCAGAGTTCGCAAGCTTCTGTGACACTATTAGCAACTCCTTGAATGAGTATAAACTCATCAATGAATCAAAGGAGGAGCTGATCCGCAAGGAGAATGCTTCTCTCAGAGAAGAACCTGCAACAGATCTCATCTAAATATGCAGAGATAAATCAGAGATATGCAGATGCTGAAAGGGTCAGAGCAGAGGAGACAACGAAGATAACAACAGAGCTTGCTGAACTGAAAAGACTTATGGCAGAGAACCACACGGCTGCAATGAACATAACGCTGCCTATACTTTCACTTCTCCTATCAGACTCAAACATCAGAACTTTGACAGAGTTAATCGACAACTCTGTTAAGAATGCAATCAAAGAAGCAACGACATCTTCTGCTACCCCAGTTAACACTTCTGGTCTAAGCGCCAATGATTTACCTATGACAGTTGGCCAGATGGGAAATTTCAGTAAAAACGTTCTCAGCAGAATGATGTCCATCTCATCAAAGTTTGTCATGAAGGTACAAGCGACAGAGCGACATGTGCAGACATCTCTTGACTCTCACAAAGTTAATTTTGAGAGTCAAGTAGATGAGATCAGAACTGCTGCAACAGAGGTCGAAGATGCACTGAAAAAGGCAGTCTCAACCTTCACAGATACCATCGAAAAGACTGCTACACTCAAACGACCCGCAGAAGGACCCCCAGAAGGAGAGCCTTCGAGCAAAAGAAGTAAGGCTGCTTCAAAGTTTGTTGTTCAGGCCTCACTAGATGAAGGCATCGCACTTTCTGATGATGATGATGACTTTCAAGATGCTCCAGAGGGAAACTCAGATAATCAGACGGTTGAGTCCGCATAACAACAAAAGGGGGAGAAGGAGAAAGAAAAAGAGAAGGAGAAAGAGCCTGAGAAAGAAAAGGAGAAAGAGAAAGAAACCAATAAGGGGAAGGGGAAAGAGAAAGCAAAAGAGGCAGAGGCAGAGATGGAAGAAGTTACACAAGGAGACAAGGGGATGACAAAAGAAGAAACACCAGAGATGACTATGGTAGTGTTTGAGTACATGTTCAAAGACAGAGTCATCAGAATACCAGAAGAGTCAACTCAACAACCACCAGAGATCATCATACTTGACACCCCTCCTTCATCTCCAAGGACTGAACCAGAGAGATCAATCCCAATCTCTGCTGATGAACAAATAAGCCAAGCTCAACCCCAAGTCCAAACCCAAGTTCTACAAGAGCCCGCACGCCATGTTGACATTCTTATGGCTGAAACCGATGAAGATCAGAACCCAATTCAACCAGAACAGAACCCAGAAACGTCAACCCAACACACCGAGAAACTATCCTTAGAAGAACTATTTGCCTATCTCTATGCTGACAGAGATATTATCCCTGTCAATGCCGTACCCATTAACCCTTACCTAAACCCAAGCAGAATAAACACAATCTCTGATGCTAGGCTAAGGTTCATACAAACGAAGTCAAACATGAACAAAGCCATAAACTCAAACTTTGGAATCCGCAGAATCATGAACATCAAGCACAGGAAATTCCAATATGACAGAGTTGTGTATCATGAGTACGCTGTTGAATCAACAGAAGGCAAGATCGAACACTTCAACGACAACGATCTTGTGCTTCTGAACCCATATGATCTGGTAACACTTCACGCCTATTGCTTAAACTTCAACGACAGATACAAAGAAGCAAGAACGGCTTTACCAGAGGTAAGATTCGCTATGTAAGAGCACGTCAATCTCAGAACACATATCGACTTTCAGCTAGGCATAGAGTTCGAAGTTGATAAACTAGCGATTGCACCCCCAAATGAAAACCTTGAGGGTTATAGCCATTACAGAACTGGAACCATAGTTGGAGATCCTCCAGTCTTCATCTGCTGACAGAAGAAGATCAAGAAGGCCATCAGAGCTTCTGAAACCCACAAGTACTCGAGTGAATCGCTGCAGTATCTCAAGAACATCATCCAGAATCTCCCAAGAGACAAATGTCCAGAAGAGCAACTCAGACTCTACATCAACCAGATTGATCTTATGCTGGATTCCCGTGAGCTAATCAGAAGATTCGACAGAATGCTAAGGGGAGATTATTATGCTTAATCTACTTATTCTTTGCTATGTAATGTAACATCTTAAAAAGAATAGTGCAAAGTTTCACAGAGGTAGAAGTTCTCTGCCTTTTGTTTATATCTCTATAAATTCCAAATTTTTTATTTTCAATACTTAGGGAGAGATTGTTAGCCCCAAGTATCTCTTATGTAAAAGTATTGAAAATAGTACAAGTCAGAAGACCACCAGAGATCCAGCAGAAGATTTAGAAGAAGTTCAACCACAAGACCAATAGAGCTCGACAGAGCTCTGGCGGAATCAACAGAGCTCGACAGAGTTCTGGCAGAAGACTTCTTCTATTCAACAGAAGAACCGTTTACACAAGAAGACCAACAGAGCTCTGGCGTAAGAGCTCTGGTGACTGAAGACCTCTGTGAAGAAGTGTTGATATGGCACGAAGTTCCGGTTCTTGATCGGCCTTGTTTTGTCTTCGACTAACTCTTGTAGCTCGTTCCAAAGAAGGATTGCATAATCTATGCGGCGGTTGAAAGCAAAGGCGTGGAACATCTTGAGAATAGCAAGGTTGCATTTATCAAGACCAGTGTGTTTGTAGGTCATGCGACGGTTAAGGATGGAGCATAGGGTGTACCAGACTGGTGGTAGGTATCTTCTTTGGAATTTAGAAGAGCTAGTAAGCACAGGGTTTCGTGTGTCTTGGTATCCTAAACTACGGATATCGACAAATAACTGTGTTTCCAGAACCATGTCTTCGAAGTTCGGGTTGTGAGGTAGGTCTCAGGCTCGACGAAGTCGCCCAAGGGTAAGTCAAACATCGAAATGATCGACTTTGGCAGAAAAATGTGGACCCCGTCGGTCTGTTGGATGAAAACGTAGTGTGTGCCAGAACTGTTGCAGGTAAATAAGGGGCACAGTGACAACCTTTGTAAGCGCTGTACGGAGAGGATGGCCACGTATGATTTCCAAGATGATTCGGTGGTCGAACGCCACACTGAGATCTAGGTGATGGTTGTTGTCGATGGATACTTCTCGGTAGAAGCTCCTCGTCTAGATCTCGGGCGTTCACTGACGGGTGTGACGACCGGTGCGACAGAATCACAGTGTTCTCGTCAGAGGAGTGTCCGTCATTATGAGCCATCTGAATAATCACCAATCAGTAAAGTGACAAACACGGATTTTTCATGAAATTGTTTTTCCAAAAATTGCCTAAGTCATGGGGTTATCGCAACCAACACAAAAAGATACCGCAACTGAGGTTTATCGCAACCAGTGGCTTGCGATAAAAAAATTATTGCAACAAAGGACTTGCGATAAAAATGTTATCGCAACAAAGAACATGCGATAAACATGAGTGTGAGATGGTTGCGACAAAGATGAATATGTTGAACACAGATGGTTGCGATAAACTTGAACATGAAATAAAACCTAAGTGTTCAACCCAGAAACTACTGTTTTCGCACAAAATCAAGTTTGAATCTACACTGCGAGGCTCGCAACTAACACAGACGAGTATCCCCTATCAGTTCTAACCATAAGCAAGCATACATATATCGATTACTAAGCAGAAGATGAAAAGGCAATTCAGAGTTCGAACTTAATACCCGAAAAACGATTGTTAAGCATGAAATCCACCAATGAAATCGAGTAAAAAGTTGGAATACATACTGTAACGACCCGAATTCCCATACATAGATCAAATAGCATACATTGCATAACGTCGTTAAAACAAGAGAAACATTATATAACAAATACGGTCCCCTAGTCTTTTACAAACATTTAGTACATCATTAAAAACGTTTACATAGTAAATTACATCATTACTAACAACATGCTATATCTACTAAACACATCATAGTCTTCAACTACATAGTCCTCCAAAAGCTATTCACAGTTTAACCTCCTTATTTGCTCTTACTCGATCCACGACCTGGAATGCATATTTTTAAAACAAAAATGAGGGTTAGACCTTGAGGTCTAGTGAGAAAATCCCTGTTAGTTAAAAACCATTTGCACAACCTCATACACATAATTCACATAAGAATACCAATTAAGACTCATGCATCATATATCTTTCCATCTCGTTCTCTTGGCCATATTAATTGGTTGCGAGCCAATTAATTAATTTACACCACTGTACTAAATACAGCCAACACCACTGTCCCTCTGTACAACCAACTTTCACCGGTCCTAAGCCCGGCCAACTAGCACCCATGCATTGTAATACTCATATAAACACAATATGCACATTATTACACTCATTCACATATATGTATTCCAGTTAGAAAAAATTTTAAGTAAAAACTCACTTGTTTGCTTATCCAAAACTCCTTCCACAAAAAACTCAGCTTTCACCTTCGATTCACAGTATCTGAAACAAATAGATATAGATATCTCTTTACCATACAAGACAAATAAGTCTTACTAAAGCTAAGTACTCTAGATAACTCTAATCCTCAATTGTTACCCCCAAACCCGAGCTTAAGTCGAGTCCATAATGCATTCAGTCCCCATTCAATCCCCATCCCATAATTAACATGATACAGGCTACTGGATACTTAAAAGCCTCTAAACTCACCAAATTTGACCAAACAGCCAAAGTATTCGGACAACACCCACTATCCGGACAACACAACTCTCCGGACAGAACAGGTATTCCGGACAACACTACTGTCCGGACAATATCAACAATCCGGACGGTATCCGGAAACTCATATCAACCGGACAAAATGGAAAGAGGAACTTACCCGGATAAAAGACTCGTCCGGATACCTTAGAACACCATCCGGACACCACCAGCTAAATTACCCGGACACTACCAACCAATTCACCCGGACACATTCATGGTGTCCGGAAACCTCTGTCGGTTTGCATAAATTTAACCCAGAAATCTACTGATTTTAACCCCAGTCCAGATTTGATAAATCTAATCCGACAGAAACCATCTACAAGCAATTACACACATCAAATTTAAAGAAACATACCTCAAAACACCTCCAAAAATACCAAGTTTGAATCCCTAGCTTTCTTTTCGTCTTTTGCTACCTTTCTTCTCACACACACACAACACTTACTGATTTTTAGTTTTGTGAAATATCTGAATAGTCCTAAGGTAATATCTAACCATAATTACCATTTAGACCTTGAACTAACCAAAATAACTAAAACACCTTTAAACCTCTAAATTAACCAAACTTACCCTAAACCTTAAACTTTAAAGTTAACAAAATTTTAACGGAACTAACATTTAACTAATGAACTTACCCGGGGTATTACATCATCTCCCCCTTAAAAGAATTCTGTCCCGGAATTCGGTTTAAGCAAAAAGGTGCGGGTACTTAGTTCTCATTTCTGATTCCGATTCCCAAGTAGCATCCTGACCCCTATGATGTCTCCATTGAACTTTCACTTGTCTAATTACTTTGTTCCGCAACACTTTAACTTTGTGGTCAACTATGGCTTTAGGTTCCTCCACATAATTCAGCTTTTCATCAACATGTATATCTGGTAGAGAAACTGCCTGATCCGGCGTAACCAAACACTTTCGAAAATTCGATACATGAAACGCGTTATGAATCCTGCTTAACTCTGGTGGAAGATCTAACTTGTAGGCTACTTCGCCGATCCTTTCTATGATTGCAAACGGTCCAATGTACCTCGGGCTCAGCTTACCTTGTTTCCCGAATCGAATGACTCCTTTCGAAGGTGAGACTTTTAACATCACAAAATCTCCAACTTGGAACTCTAACGGTTTTCGGCGTCGGTCGGCGTAGCTTTTCTGTCTGTCTTGAGCTACTTTCAAACGTTCTCGAATCTGAGAAATCTTATCCGCGGTCAACTGAACTATATCTGGCCCTGCTAGCTGTTTCTCTTCCACTTCGTTCCAACATAGAGGTATTCGTCATTTTCTACCATACAGAACTTCAAACGGTGCCGCTTGTATACTGAATGGTAACTGTTGTTGTAGGTAAATTCTATCAACGGTAAATGCTTATCCCATGATCCCCCAAAATCAACAATGCAAGCCCGGAGCATGTCTTCTAAAGTCTGAATCGTCCGTTCACTCTGACCGTCAGTTTGAGGATGATACGCTGTACTTAACATTATCTGCGTTCCCATTTCCTTTTGAAAACTTCTCCAGAATCTTGAGGTAAAACGGCTGTCACGATCAGAGATAATCGAAATTGGAACTCCATGTCGTGTTACTATTTCGTTGATATACAGTTTGGCTAGTCTTTCCAATGAATAGGTTTCCTTTATTGGTAGGAAGTGAGCAGACTTTCTCAACCTGTCAACGATCACCCAAATAGCATCAAACCCATTCGGAGTCCTTGGTAACTTCGTGATGAAATCTGTAGTAATTTGATCCCATTTCCACATCGGTATTTCTAAACGCTGTAATTGCCCAAACGGCTTCTGATGTTCAATCTTCACCTTCTTACAAGTAGTACAACCTTCCACATACTGGGCAATACTCCTTTTTATTCCCGACCACCAATAAAATTGTTTCAGGTCTTTGTACATCTTATTCGTACCTGGATGAATAGAGAATCGAGATTGATGAGCTTCTTGTAGTACCCGATCACGTAAACCACCCAAACGAGTCACCCAAATTCTGTTCCCCAGACACAATAACCCACGATCATCTTTCACTAGCAATGCTGATAACCCCACTAACCGTTCTGATTTCAAATGTTCTTCTTGAAAAGCTTCCACTTGGCACTTCTTCAGTTCATCGTATGTTAGGTAGGAGTTCAGCTCTTATTGCAATGGCTTTTATCGTTCCACTCCTTTCTTGACGACTTAGTGCATCAGCTACCACATTCGCCTTTCCCGGATGATAAAGAATCTCACAGTCGTAATCATTCACCAACTCTAACCATCTTCTTTGCCTCATATTTAATTACCGCTGATCAAAAATATGTTGAAGACTCTTATGATCAGTGAAAATTTGACATTTAGAACCATAGAGATAGTGTCTCCAAATCTTTAATGCGAACACAACTGCTGCCAGTTCCATGTCATGTGTAGGATACTGCAGCTCATGATCCTTTAGTTGACGAGAAGCATAAGCGATAACCTTCCCACGCTGCATTAGTACACAACCCAATCCCAATTTGGAAGCATCACTGTAAAAAACAAAATCATCGGAACCTTCTGGTAGTGACAAAATCGGCGCACTGCAAAGTTTCTCTTTCAATACCCTGAATGATTCTTCCTGTTCTGCTTTCCATTCGAACTTTAGATTCTTCCGAGTAAGCTTAGTCAAAGGCGTCGCGATACGAGAGAAATCTTTTATAAACTTTCGATAGTAACCGGCTAAACCCAGAAAACTTTGTACTTCCGTTGGCGTCTTCGGCGGTTCCCATTTTTCAATTGCTTCTACCTTCATCAGATCAACTTGAATACCTTTCTCGGAAACTACATGCCCGAGAAACTGAACTTCTCGTAGCCAGAATTCACATTTAGAGAACTTAGCGTATAATTGTTCCTTCTTCAACAATTCCAGAATTAAACGAAGATGTTGGGCGTGCTTTTCTTCGGACCGGGAGTAGATAAGGATATCATCGATAAACACAATAATGAATTTATCGAGATATGGCTTACATACTCGATTCATTAAATCCATAAAAGCAGTTGGGGCGTTCGTCAATCCATAAGGCATCACTAAGAATTCATAGTGACCATACCGTGTGCGAAAAGCAGTCTTCAGAACGTCTTCTTCTTTAACCTTCAGTTGATGGTAACCAGATCTCAGATCAATCTTGGAGAAATAGCAATCTCTAACTAGTTGATCAAAGAGGTCATCAATTCTAGGAAGCGGATACTTGTTCTTGATCGGTCGCTTATTCAGCTCTCGGTAATCAATACACATTCTCATCGAACCATCCTTCTTTTTCACAAACAGAACCGGTGCTCCCCACGGCGAAGAACTGGGTCTGATGAAGCCTTTATTTGAAAGGTCATGTAGTTGAGTCATCATCTCTTTCATCTCTGGAGGTGCCAAACGATACGGTGCACGGGCAACAGGAGCGGCTCCAGGAATCAGATCTATACCAAGCTCTACTTGTCTAACGGGCGGAAGGCTAGTCAAATCTTCTGGAAAAACTTCCGGAAATTCTCAAACAACAGGAATATCTCCCAGCTTATTCTTTTCTAGCTTAGTATCTATCACATAAGGTAGGTAACTTGAACAGCCTTTACTGATACACTTACGAGCTTTTAACAAAGAGATAAGGCAAGACTGATGATTTCTACGGTCACCATAAATCACTACTGGTCCCTTCTCAGGTAAAATAACATTTATCAACTTCTTATCGCAAACTATACTAGCCTGATTCTTGGCTAACCAATCCATTCCCACTACCACATCAAACTCGATCAAGGCTATAGGAAATAACTGAATAGGCACTCCACACCCATCTATGTTTATCACACAACTATCAAATACCTCACTAACCGGTACTTGATTATCATTATCCGTATCTACCATTAACGCATGATCTAACACTTTAGGCTTTAAATGCATATAGGCAGCAAAAGAAGGCGACACAAACGATCGGTTTGCACCGGTATCAAATAACACTTTAGCACGTGTAGAATTTATTAAGAATGTACCTGTAACCACATCGGGAGTCTCATCTGCTTCTTGCTCTGTCATCTGGAAGGCACGGCCCCTTACTCTTGGTACTTCTGGCCTTGGTACTACCGGTCTAACACCCGTTGGTCTTACTGACGTACCACCCGATTGTATTCTCCCCAGTAGACAATCGGACTGAAGATGATCAGGGGAATTGCACGAGTAACAAAATCTGACTACTCGACAGTCCTTAGCAATATGACCGATCTTTCCACACTTATAACAGTTTCTAGGATCCACTTGACAACTTCCTTGATGAAAACGGTGGCACTTTGGGCAAGGTCTTTCAACTGGTCGGAAAGGTGGACGGTTATCAAATCGCTGAAACCTAGACTTCTTCGGATCATACTGTGGTCCTTCCCACTTTCTTTTCCCCACATTCTTATCACTAGTACTTCTCCCTTTATCTTGTTCCACGGTTTCCGTGGCGTCTACTGCGGCGGAGAAGGTTTCTGGTCCTTTAGCAATTACAAAACTTCTGATTTCTGCATTCAATCCAAACATAAACCTTTCAATCTTCATGGCCTCAGTAGCAACGTAGTATTCCGCAAAGCGAGACTTTTCCAAGAAACGAGCGGTGTAGTCCCGAACTGACAAATTCCCCCGCTGTAAGTTCATAAACTCTCCTTCCAATTGTTTAACTGCGGCTTGAGGACAAAACAGTTTCCTAAAAGCTATCACAAATTCTTCCCAAGAGTAGGTAGAATATATATCAGATCCTCCCGAGGACATGTGTGCTTCCCACCAGTATAGGGCATCGCCTTTCAACATTGTAGTTCCATAGAGTACTCTATCCTCCTCAGCGCATTTACTAGTCTTGAAGATGACTTCTATTTCCTTCAGCCACTTCATAGCTTTTACTGGATCCCGATCTCCCGAGTAAGTTGGAGGCTTGCAACTTAAGAACATTTTATAGTCACACTTTCTTAGTACTGGTGTGATTGTAGGGGTAATAGGCATCTCGTCTTCTTGACCATGATCTGGTGTATCAGCTTCATTATGATGATTTCGATCAAACATGGCTTGTATACTGGTCTGCAGTCTTCCCATTTCGGTTGTTAAATCGTCCCTAGTAACAAATTCATTACCTCGCGGCGGAGTTCCACTCCCAGTTCTACCCCCAATTCTGCCTCCACCTCTTTCTCCCCCTCTTCCCCTTCCTCCGACTGCTGGGTTTGTTCTATTCGGGTTTCCTCCTCCTTCATGATTCGTTTGTCTAGTACCACTTGCCATTCTGTTGATTCAGACAAGGTTAATATACACATAAACACATACCCCATATAACAAGGTATTCCAGTTCAAACATGTACCTGTAAGAACACAATTACACTGGCCAGGTGTAAAATGAAATTACCTTACATGATGTTCCTTCTACCTTTTTATATTTAACACCCCAAGGTTCTACAATAATAGGGACATCCTACTTCACATGCAGTTTAAGTCTAGGTACAGATACTAATACCTAAATCCCTTAAACTAGGGCTCTAATACCATATGTAACGACCCGAATTCCCATACATAGATCAAATAGCATACATTGCATAACGTCGTTAAAACAAGAGATACATTATATAACAAATACGGTCCCTAGTCTTTTACAAACATTTAGTACATCATTAAAAACGTTTACATAGTAAATTACATCATTACTAACAACATGCTATATCTACTAAACACATCATAGTCTTCAACTACATAGTCCTCCAAAAGCTATTCGCAGTTTAACCTCCTTATTTGCTCTTACTCGATCCACGACCTGGAATACATATTTTTAAAACAAAAATGAGGGTTAGACCTTGAGGTCTAGTGAGAAAATCCCCGTTAGTTAAAACCCATTTGCACAACCTCATACACATAATTCACATAAGAATACCAATTAAGACTCATGCATCATATATCATTCCATCTCGTTCTCTTGGCCATATTAATTGGTTGCGAGCCAATTAATTAATTTACACCACTGTACTAAATACAGCCAACATCATTGTCCCTCTATACAACCAACTTTCACCGGTCCTAAGCCCGGCCAACTAGCACCCATGCAGTGTAATACTCATATAAACACAATATGCACATTATTACACTCATTCACATATATGTATTCCAGTTAGAAAACATTTTAAGTAAAAACTCACTTGTTTGCTTATCCAAAACTCCTTCCACAAAAAACTCAGCTTTCACCTTCGATTCACAGTATCTGAAACAAATAGATACAGATATCTCTTTACCATACAAAACACATAAGTCTTACTAAAGCTAAGTACTCTAGATAACTCTAATCCTCAATTGTTACCCCCACCCCCGAACTTAAGTCGAGTCCATAATGCATTCAGTCCTCATTCAATCCCCATCCCATAATTAACATGATACAGGCTACTGGATACTTAAAAGCCTCTAAACTCACCAAATTTGGCCAAACAGCCAAAGTATCCGGACAACACCCACTATCCGAACAACACAACTTTCCGGACAGAACAGGTATTCCGGACAACACTACTGTCTGGACAATATCAACAATCCGGACGGTATCCGGAAACTCATATCAACCGGACAAAATGGAAAGAGGAACTTACCCGGATAAAAGACTCGTCCGGATACCTTAGAACACCATCCATACACCACCAGCTAAATTACCCGGACACTACCAACCAAATCACCCGGACACATTCATGGTGTCCGGAAACCTCTGTCGGTTTGCATAAATTTAACCCAGAAATCTACTGATTTTAACCCCAGTCCAGATTTGATAATTCTAATCCGACAGAAACCATCTACTAGCAATTACACACATCAAATGTAAAGAAACATACCTCAAAACACCTCCAAAAATACCAAGTTTGAATCCCTAACTTTCTTTTCTTCTTTTGCTTCCTTTCTTCTCACACACACACAACACTTACTGATTTTTAGTTTTGTGAAATATCTGAATAGCCCTAAGGTAATATCTAACCATAATTACCATTTAGACCTTGAACTAACCAAAATAACTAAAACACCTTTAAACCTCTAAATTAACCAAACTTACCCTAAACCTTAAACTTTAAAGTTAACAAAATTTTAACGGAACTAAGATTTAACTAACGAACTTACCTGGGGTATTACACATACCTTGAAGTGAATCTGAACGAAATGTATGTGATTGGAACTCGATAATCTTGAAAAAATCTCAGAGTCGAAATTTATGTTTGAGAGAGTTGAGATGTTTTTCGAAATGAGATAAGAATTCAAACACTTCATATATATAGAAGCTTGAGACAAGGACATGTGGCATCATATGATTGGTCCTAGGTTTGACCGCCACAGTGTCAGGTTATCACAAGTACCAGGTTGCGATAACCCATGGTGTTATCGCAAGAAACAGGTTGCGACAACAACTCTTGAGTTTAATCGCAACAAGAAGTTCCGATAAACACTGTTCACCTCACTTTATCGCAAGCAGGGGTTGCGATGAAAGGGGTGTTATCGCAAGTAAAGAGTTGCAATTAAGGTACCTTTTATGTTTCATCGCAACAGAAGGTTGCGATGAAACACTATTCACATTGATATCGCAAGCAGTGGGTTGCGATAACAAGAACACTTGGACATTTTTCAGTAAATTTCAAAAATGATTTTATCACATTGGAAGATGTCCAATCTTACAATTGATTAAGCACTTAAGGTTTTAAACACAGTTTTCACTCCCCCTTAAATGATGCAAGGATTTGAAAATTTGTGTTCATCATTTAAGAGTTAGTGTTCAAAACAAATTAGAAAACTTGCCTTGTCTTCTCCAAAGCAACAGTCACAAGCCATCTAAACTTACAAGATTTGGCAGTTATGCACACTCCCCCTATTCTTGTGCATAAATTTTGTACTAAACTCCCCCTGAGACCCTTAACACACCTTGTGCAAATACAGATATCATAACAAATCATAGATAAGGCAGTTAAAAGAAGATAAAGAAATAAGAAGTTGGATAAACATTTGAAATACAACTAAGGTATGAAAATTTAAATAACAAATATTGAGAATAGAATACGATGAAAATTTGAGTGTATCAATCTGGATACAATATCTAGATTGAGATACAAATATTTCCATCTATTATATGATCAATATATGGAAGCTAAACTTTCATGTTCAACATGCCGAGCTTGGATACTAAGAAATTAAAGCATTTTTCATCTAAGGCTTTTGTGAAACGATCGGAAAGCTGATACTCAGTTGTAACAAAATATAGTTCAATTGTTCCTTTCTCAACGTGATCTTTTATGAAATGATACCTGATGTCGATATGCTTGGTTTTGGTGTGTTGGACAGGATTAGCACATATGGCAATTGCGCTTTTACTGTCACAGTAGATGGGGATCTTCTCATATTTAAACCCATAGTCCATGAGTTGGGTCTTCATCCATAGGACTTGTGAACAACAGCTCGCCGCGGCTACATACTCTGCCTCCCTAGTTGATGTTGAAACACAATTCTACTTCTTGGATGACCAGCTCACGAGCTTGTCCCCCAAAAACTGTACATGCCCCGAGGTGCTCTTTATGTCCAACATGCTTCCTCCATGATCCGCGTCTGAATATGTGGTGAGTTCGTATCCGGTTCCCTTGGGATACCACAGTCCTAGATACGGGGTGCCCTTCAAGTAGCGAAAGATTCTTTTGACGGCGCCGAGGTGTGATTCCTTAGGTTTGGCCTGAAATCTTGCACACAGACAGGTTGCAAACATTATATCTGTATGACTAGCGGTTAGATACATTAGTGACCCTATAATTCCTCTATAATTCTTGACGTCCACATCAATACGGTCAGGATCTGGACCTATCTTAGATCCTGGAGCCATAGGCGTACCAATCGACGTACAGTTTTCCATCTTGAATTTCTTCAAGATATCAAACACATACTTCGATTGATTGATGAAGATACCAGTAGAGAATTGTTTGACTTGTAATCCGAGAAAGAAATTAATCTCTCCCATCATACTCATTTGAAACCTGGTCATCATAATGTCAGAAAACCATGTGCATAGTCCAGGGTTAGTCGAACCAAAAATAATATCATCAACGTAAATATGTACTAGAAGAATTTCACCTTCCTCGCACAAAGTAAATAGAGTTGTGTCAATTTTACCTTTTTCAAAACCAGCTCCTAGTAGAAAGGTAGATAAGACTTCATACCAGGCACGGGGGGCTTGTTTGAGACCATAAAGAGCTTTGTCAAGAATGTACACGTAGTCTGGTTTATCTTTGTCCACAAAGCCTTCTGGTTAAGACACATACACCTCCTCCTTCAGAACGTCGTTCAAGAATGCAGTCTTCACGTCCATTTGATAGACGGTGAAGTTCTTGTAGGAAGCAAAAGATAGGAACATTCTAATTGCCTCTAAATGAGCAACCGGTACGTACGTCTCGTCATAATCTATACCCTCCTATTGCCTATACCCTTTTGCTACTAGTCTTGCTTTGTTGCGCACTATTATGCCGTCTTCGTCTTTCTTGTTTTTCAGGACCCACTTGGTACCAATGACTTTCTTACCCTTGGGTCTCGGAACTAGTCTCCACACCTTCAAAGCTTTAAATTGATTCAGCTCTTCTTGCTTCGCAATTAACCAATCTGAATCTTCTAAGGCTTGTTGAACTGTTGATGGCTCAACTTGACTTAGAAAGAGCGCATATAATACTTTGTTTGTGGTTGCAGATCTGGTCTTTACTGGTTCAGAAACATCACCAATCACCTGATCTACTGGGTGACTGCGTGTCCACTTTTTGGAGTGGGATGGAGAGAAATAACATCTTGATTGGGGTCTACTAGGGTAGGATATTTATCAAAGTTCAACTCGATCGTCAATGTTGGTTCCGGTTGTGAGGCGGGTTGTTTGTCAGAATTGACAATTGGCACTGCCTCAGGAACTGATTCAGTTGATTTGTCTGGAATGTTCACAGTACTCTGATCATTAATATTCGAAGTTGCACCAGATGAAGAAGCATACTTGTTGTCTTGCTTGCGTAGATGTCATGGTCGTGCTCCTTGGAGAAGTTGCAGGAGTAGTTGCACCAGTATTGGATGAAGTCAGCACCGGTGAAGGTCCTGACATTGTAGCTTGTACTGGTGGTGTTTCAACTTGATTCCTGTTGTTTATAGATGAAGAAGATTTATTACTACCAAAGTAATCATCATAAAAATGTTCAAACAATAAATCAAGTTCGTTAGGAGTAGAGTTAAAAGTGGAAGCTTGATCCTTGTTTGACGTTCTAGTCATCATTGGACGGATTTGTCCAGATGCTAGTACTCAGGATATTGCGGGTTATGTACTGTTTTGCACAGAAGCCATTTCTTCAGTTTCGTCGAACTTGACATTTATGCTTTCCATCACAATTCTAGAAGACTTGAGATAGACTCTGTATGCTTTTGATGTGAGCGAGTATCCGATAAAAACGCCCTTAATTCCCTTAGGACTGAATTTGTTCAAGTTGTCCTTATCGTTCAGCACGATACACTTGCATTCAAAGACACGAAAGTAGTGTATTACATGTTTTCTATTGTTAATCAATTCATATGGAGTTTTGTGAAACCATCGATGGATAATTGAACGGTTTTGTGTGTAGCATGTCGTCGATACAGCTTCAGCCCACAAAAACAGAGGTAGATCAGCATATGACAGCATCGTTCTGGCAGCTTCAACTAGTGTATGGTTTCGTCTTTCAACGACTACGTTCTGCTGAGGTGGTCTGGCCGCAGAATATTGATGAGATATTCCTAATGACTTAAAGAAGTCATCAAGAGTCTTGTTTTAAAACTCTGTCCCGTTATCTGATCTGACGGTCTGAACTGATTGTTGGCGATTTACTTAAAGCCGTTTGATTAATGAGATGATCAAGTCTGGTGTTTCATCTTTTGATCGTAGAAACTTCACCCATGTATATCTCGAATAATCATCAACGACGACTAACACGTATCGTTTGGCATTTATGCTCTGAGTCTTCATCGGACCGTAGAGATCCATATGAAGGATTTCCAAAACTTTCTGTGTGCTAGGCTCAGGTTTTGGTGGGTGAGGAGCACGCTTCATCTTCCCCTTCTCACAAGCGGTACAGAAATTGTCTTTCTAAAACTTCAGCTCTGGTAGACCTATGACTAATTCACCCAACGTTAACTTTTGAATGTAACGAAAGTTGAGATAAGATAGTCGTCTATGCCACAACCAACTTCTTTCTAATGATGCTTTAGACATCGGACATACATCATTCTTAGGTTTGAGCTTTGATAGGTCAATGGTGTAAAGATTGGACTTCCTTGAACCAACTAGAAGCTCATCTCCTCCGTCGGTTAGAACTGTACACCGGGTCTTCTTGAAATGGACTTCTAGATCTTTATCACAAAATTGACCTATGCTAAACAAGTTGTGTCCTAAACCTTCGACGTAATTGACTTTAGTAATTCGAACATTGTCTTTGACGATATCTCCATAACCCAGAATTGGAGAATACTGATCATTCCCAAACTTAACTCTGACACCATCCTTTTCCACATAGTTAACAAGCAGCTCCTTTCTTCCAGTCATGTGCTTTGAGCAGCCTGAATCTACGTACCATGCATGACTGGGCTGCAAAATGGAAATTAGATGGTTTTAGGTACCCATTTCCAAATGGGTCCTTTCGGATTAGTAGGTTTGGACTTGATATTATGATATCTATAACCTGTGTTAAAGAAATCGTTTGAATAAAACCAACGGTTATAATCGGATTTGCAGATAAAATCATCCACACCACAAGAAGAACAACAAATTTGATCATGTGCTAAATTAATCAGTTGTCGCATTGAATAAACCTTGTATGGGATTACAAGTTTTTGTCTATTGCCAACACCATGATCACTAACATTTGAAACAAAACAGTTTTTCTTGGAATTTAAAACAACGTGGGATGATTTTCTTTGGGCCACATCCTGTGTGGACTCCTTTATTCTCCATTCGATACGCGTATTGTTTCTCAAATAACGATCTGAAATACCAGAAAGATAGGAGTTATAAGCATTGGAATTCTGAGCTTGAAAAGAGTCGTTTTGCTTCTTTCTTTTTGTTTTTCTTTTTTCTTCTTCTGTAATGATTGTTTCGATTTAGATTTTGAATAATAATCATCAGCAGAAGGTTTTTCAACAGATTTTGAAGATTCCCCCTTAAAGAAATTCTTCTTAGGTGCTTCTTCTTCTTTGATTATAAAATCAGTGTGATCTGGAAGCTTTGAGTTAAAGTCAAATTGTACAACATTTTCTTGTGCTTGTTTATTCTTCCCGTCACAAACAATCTCGATATCACAATCAGACTGACTCTTCAATGGATTTTGAAAGATACCATGAGACGTCGGATAGAGAAAATCCTTTTGTTCTTTTCGAAATGCTTTATCTTCTTCTGTAGGGATATATATCTTAGGATCAAGTTGACTTTCCAAATCCCAAGATTCAAGATCATCTTGGTCATCAACTGTCATTTTCCTATTGATAGTATTTCCCATAAATGCTTTACACGAAGAAACATCTGACTCTGAAGAATGTTTTTCTTTCAAGGATTTCTCTTCAGATATTTCTTTATGTCTAGCTTCCATTTCTTTTAAGCTTTCTGAAAATACTGTGATCATAATTTCCTTTTCTATCTTAAAAGCAAGTTTCTCGTCATTTCTGACTTCCTGAATAGTACTTTTAATCTTGCTTTCGAGGTCCATGAGTTTTTGTTCAAGAATCATTGGTAGAAAATACCTCTTGCCTTTAAAAACTGTTTTTTCATTACTTTCTTTTTGAGTATTTTCCCTTTCCTTTGGTTGTTCAACAACATAACTTTCAAAATAGTCATTTGGCAAGGTTTTCTCGTTTTCTAATGCCTTTGCATTATCAGGACCATGCCAAAAAGGAAGATGCATCTTAACAGTGGTTTTTCTTTTTACTTCTTCCTCAGCCTCATAGTCATCATCATCCATTTTAAGCCATTTGATTTGATAGCTAGGATGTGATGAAAAAATAAACCAATCAAATTCATAAATAGTGGGGGACTTTAATAAAGCATTCTTCAGGTAATGTGGATTGTCATACCCTATGCCCCACTTAGAATTTAAATACCGAAATTTACTCGGCTTATTAATGTGAATTGTTTGTTCAGTTTGGCCTGTTTTGTACAATTTTTCTTCCAAACTTTTGACATTATTGCTCAGCTCAGTGTTCCTATCTTTATAGGCATGAAGAAGATTTTCAAACTCATTCTTCTTAGCTTCTGAACTCTCTAACAGTTCTGATAATTCAGTTATTCTACTTTGAAAGTACGCTTGACCCACATCAAATTCAGTCCTTTTCTTTTCTAGTTTTTCAATGTGGCTCTCTTGTTCTATCAATCTTTCTCTTTGAAATGAAATTAGTTCATCTTCTTTTCTAAATTTATTTGTTAGATCATCTCACTGCTTTTGTTGATATGCTTGTTGAGTAAAAATTGATTATAAAGATCAGAATGTACCTCATTTGTCTCTAAAGTAGATTCTGACCCTTCTTCATCGGTGTTTCTCGTCATGAAGCACATCTTCGTTTGAGCAACCGTCTCATCATCATCCGCTTCATCATCGGTTTGATCAAGTCAGTATTCCTCTTCAACCAGCAACGCTACCCCTGATTCCTTTTGTTCAGCAAGCAGCATCTTGTTCTTATAATAACTAGAATCTCTGACTTTTGGTTTCCAGCATTTCTTGGCGAAATGTCCAGTCTTCCCACAGTTATATCACTTTGATTCTTCACCCCTTTTCTCAAACACCTTCTTTTCATCAACCCTCTTGTCATCCCTCTTGTACTCATCCTTTTTCTCCTCAAACTTCTTTCTTGACTCAACATGCTCTTTGTGCTCATAATTCTTGGAGCCTGAAGCATATCTCTGATTGTTAGAGCCGAGCCTTTTCACAAACTGTTTTTGAAAAGCTTTAGTAAGAAGTAGTATTGCTTGTTGCAGGCTTTCTGCATCTCCCAATCCATCTCCTTCATACTGTTCTTCATCAGACTCATTACCAACATTCTTTGCATATTTCTTGGTGTATTTGTTAGATATCAAAGCAAGAGGATCAATCTCTTCTTCCTTAACTTCTTTCTTCTCATCATTCTTCTCTTTTTTCTTTTTCTTATCCCTTTTCTGATCAGCATCATCCTCATCTTGTTTCAAAGTTTCATACATTTGCTGTAAAGACAATTCAGCTAACCTAGCATTCTTTTTCATCCTGTGAGCATACTTCTTCCATTCAGGTTGAAGAACACTCAAAAATTTCACATTGTGCTCGATTATTGACTTGTCTATGTTATACATATTCAGCTCATTCAGTATAGTAATGAAACGGTCGTGTGTATGATTAAGTGTCTCACCATCTTTTTGTTAAAAGTTCTCGTACGTGTTGATGGCATTAGAGATTTTCATCTGATTTTTCACCTCAAATCCTTGATACAGTTTGATCAACTCATCAAACATAGATTTCCCAGAAATGTTTTTGCTATCCACCTTTTGATAAATGTTATTGGTCAAGGCGTGCATGACTAATGATTTTGCCGCTTTGTCTCCATTGTAGCGTTTCTTTTGTTCAACATCATAATGTATTGGTTGAACTTCAACCCATTCTGGAACTGGTTCACCATCAGTAGCTAGTCCTCTTCTTCTCTGTACCCACATAGGACCATTCTCAAGTGAATGGACAATGTAGTCCCCATTTTCTTGACGTTCAACGTAATCCATAAATCTGTCTTTCCATATTTTGAACTCGTTGGGAAAAAGGACAGGTGGTTTGTCCTTTGACCCAATAGTCAGTATGTCTCTTGCTGTCATTTTAGATTACTTGTTAATGATCGATAAGTACCCTTTTGATCCGATTAGGAATTAATTAGTTCACACTGGTTGTCGCAAGTCACTGTTGTCTCAACCCAAGTCTTGTCGCAACACAAAGTTTATCTAAACCCAAGCTCAAGAACTTGTCGCAACACAAATTTTGTCTCAACCAACACTTTGTCTCAACCCAAGTTTATCGCAAGAGCCGAGTTTGTCGCAAGTAACTTTGTCGCAAAAGGATGTTTTGTCGCAACAAAGAGGTTGCGAGGAACTCAAAGTAGGATTTTATCGCAATTGAGGGTCGCGATAAAGTATTGTTCACAAGTAACGAGTTGCAATAAAAACAGATTATCGCAAAGGGCAGTTGAGATATAATATTGTTCACAAATGAAAAGTTGCGATAAAATAGACTTGTCGCAAAGGTGGGTTGCGATGAAATACTGTTCACTATCGAATGTTACGATGATGAAGAACACCCAAGGTTGCGATACTTATGAAGATTCAAACGATCTTAAGTCAAATCCTAAAAAATGATCCAATTTGGCTGAAAATTGTTACGCATGTTTGCAATGATATTCTGGACAACTTTAATACTGCAAGTTTCGTCCAAAAACCAACAGAACGGTGATTTTTAATCCCAAACGGCGAGTTTAAACAAAAAGTCAAAAAATGGTGTATTTGCTCAATCTGAGTCTAATCCTGGTGAAATTGCGGAATCAAATCACTCAGGGATTACCTACAAACACTCCTTGATCAATTCTAATCCATTTGAAGCACTCAAATGGCTAAAATCAATCAATAAGATGAAAAATAAGAACACTCAAACTTTTTGCAAAAACCTCTAAAATCTAATCTGATCAAAATGATGTACTGTGCTCTGATACCAATTGTGATCCCAGAACAAGTAATCAAACAGTGAAAACAATCATATGGCCATCCATATATTCATCAATGGTAATCAGCAAGTACACAATATGAGAATGTAGAGAGAAAGTGCACTATGTGTGTACTAGTGTGTGTAAGGATGGATGACCTAATGCCAATCTAAGAGAAAATTACATTATATAGTTTGTAACTTAACATTTACACATTAGGTCCCTCTACTTGGTACAACTAGGTAAATAAGGCACTAACAATATATATATATATATATATATATATATATATATATATATATATATATATATCATTCATGTTTAAAATAACATAATTATGTTTTCAATTGCAGAAACAATACAAAAAACAAATTTATGTTATTTTTATTTTTATAGTCATATCGATATTTCTTTCCCAAGGTTTTTACAAGGTTTTCAAAAATATTAATCTTGAGTGTATTCATTGGATAGATAGAAGTTTATAAATTATTATAATCTACATACAACTTTATATATATTTCAATTAATTTCAGTTATTTAAATTGAATAAAATCAATCGATATGCTACGAGGATTTATATATTTTTTTCCAAATCAAAAGTTTAAATACAATCATGTTTTCAGTTATACGGTAGCAAGGAGGGATTTAAGAACAATGAATTGCACAATACAAGATAGAAACCGTTATTTTGAAAGAATGAATTGCACAATAAATCTCAATTCTGAACATATCACAAAGACAAAGTCATAGTTTACTCAAATAAAATTAAGGGAGATTGATGGTAGAACCATGAAACACCATTGATGGTTCAAAATCAAGATTTAATCTTATGCAAATACATTTCCAACACTTTTTTAATGTAATTAGCATTTCCAGTACAACTATTTAGTTGATTTATAAGTTAACATTAAATTTGTATTATATAATTAACATTAAATTTGTATTATATAATTAACACTAAAGCCTAAATTATGTCTTTATACAATTATACCAATAAGAGAATTTAATGTAGGGTGTAAGTTTATCGTTGATCAAAATTTATGTGCCTTAAAGACTAATATATAGTATTAATGGATCTAGCACTGCATAAGGGTATGAGTAGCATCACAAAATGCTAGGAGTATAATTAATAGAGCAGTTGTCGACAAACCTACATGTAAAGATAGAAGTTCTATAGATGGGTAGCACATTCAACTAACGATGGTAAGAGTAGTTGCATTAAAAATCATCGGTTTATCCCTTCATTGTTTCCTTTCGTTGCTCCTCTAATCAAATTTGACATGTTTAAATGTATATATGGAGCTAATACGTATCTAGAGGAAGGTTCAAACGAGAAGCATAACAATTTAAGAGAACGTGAGAAGCACTTCCATGCTTCTGATCACATAAATTAAAGAGAATACATAATCATCAATAATATAATGTCTTTTATTCAAACTAATAGATAATAACCTATATTAAGAATACATTCTTCATTGATTTCTTTAGTTTGAGAACATTTTTTATAGTTTTTTATTCCTATCAATTAATTATGGATCTTTAACAATATATAGCAAATATTGGTTTTTATTGTTCAATGACTTGTTAGCAAATGGGAACTCTCAAAATTGAAGAACAAATCACTTACTTTTTAGGTATAGAAAAGTAGAAATAACATAAGTTTCTAGGGACCTACCATCTTTCTTATAATTTCTCACTTTTGCAACACAAATCCAACAAAGCCAAGAAAGTCAAAGTGTCAAACACCCAAGGCCGACTTTATCAATAACATCACCCCACACGTGTTCTTTCTCTAACTCCATTAATTTATTATTAATTCTTCCACCATTCGCTTCACAAAACTTATATCATGAAACTATTCTTAATTACCTTCAAAATCGTTAAAGAAAAAAATGTGTTAACAAGACTAATATATGTTATTTCATTAGGGCTTTAGTTTTAGATTTATCAAGTCTATTTATCGTTTATAATTGATTAATTTTATAAGTTTTAAATTAGTATAAAATATATTCTAATACATTAAAAACTTTTATTTATAAAAATCAACATGCTTTACAATAAATAAATAAAATTAGACATAGATATATATATTGTTTTATACAAATATACTTGGTTCATTTTGGCTTTTTAATTTGATTTATTGAATTATTTATAGTGCCCCTCCTCCCCACCCACAGCCTCTCGCTATTGCGGCTCTCTCTTTCTCTCTCTCTCATCTCTCTTTCTCTCTCACACACTAAACACACACACAATTTTGTATCTATATAAACCCTACCCTCTCTCCATCCTAAGGCCTAAATAACACCCTCCAGAGTATCAATAACTTCTCTCTCTCTCTCTCTCTCTCTCTCTCTCTTTCTCTCTCAAACTCTACATTCTCTCTTTCTCTCTCTCTCTCTCTCTCGTAGTGAAAAACGCACGGAATACATAAAGAGATCAAAGAGAAAAGGATAAAATGAACAGCAACAATTGTTTGGAAATGGGTGGTAGTGAAGAAGATGATCAAATGAACATGATGGAAGATCTTAGAAGAGGCCCTTGGACCGTTGAAGAAGATTTCACTCTCATCAATTACATCGCCCATCACGGCGAAGGCCGCTGGAATTCTCTTGCTCGTTGTGCTGGTATTTCTTCAATTCTACCTTGTGATTAATGGGTTTTCGTTTTCTTTGATTCATCTCCTCCAAAAAGCCAATTAAAATGACTGCTTCTTAAAGTTTTTAGAAAGGGGATGATGGAAACAAGTGCTTATTACTGTTAGTTATTAGGGTATTACAGACGTCTATAAACTTTACCAATACTTTCTCTCTTTCTTTTTTTTAATAAATTTTATTTGTTTTTCTTTATTACATTTTTATCAGAAAAATAATCAATTTTGATTCACAGGACTCAAAAGGACTGGAAAGAGTTGCCGGTTAAGATGGTTGAATTATTTACGACCTGATGTTCGTCGTGGAAATATCACACTCGAAGAACAACTATTGATTCTTGAACTTCACTCACGTTGGGGCAATCGGTACGTGAGAGTTTTCATTTTTATACATATTTTCACTTTTTAGTAATAAATACGAGGTTCATTTTAAATAACCATATTATTTATTTTCAGATGGTCAAAAATAGCACAACACTTGCCGGGAAGAACCGATAATGAAATCAAGAATTACTGGAGAACAAGAGTTCAAAAGCATGCAAAACAATTGAAATGCGACGTTAATAGCAAGCAGTTTAAAGACACGATGCGGTATCTTTGGATGCCAAGACTCGTGGAGCGGATTCAGGCGGCTGCCACCACAACCGCCGCCACCACCGGTGGTTCTTCCTCCTCCACCACCTCCACCGCAACCACCACATACTCTTACTCGCTCAACCAAAGCAACAATATGGATAACAATATCGTTACTAGCCAATTG
Organism: Saussurea involucrata; assembly: GCA_033807775.1. NCBI lineage: Eukaryota > Viridiplantae > Streptophyta > Magnoliopsida > Asterales > Asteraceae > Saussurea > Saussurea involucrata. The sequence goes on from CM066321.1 coordinate 51,911,609, forward strand.
GTAGTTCCTCAGGGCAACAACAATTGTGGCAACATTTGTTCTAATTATGGAAATACCCAAATTACCCCTAGCTACACCCCAGAAAATTCAAGCACCACCGCGGTGTCACCGGTCTCCGACTTGACCGATTGTTATTATCCAGCCAATCAAAGCCAAAATCAAGATTTCTTGCAACACAATAATCCAATCGGAAGTGGGTTTGCGGACACCATAATTAGCCCGACGGGTTACTTTAATCCAGGGATGGATTTTCCGACGATGATGGAGCAAAACAACCAATGGTCAGATGGTAGTAATGGAGGCGGCGATGATTTCTCCGATAATTTGTGGAACGTTGAGGACATTTGGTTTCTAAAACAGCAATTCAACATGTGAAAAAATAATCAGAAGATGATTTTAATTAAATTTATGTATACAAGAGTGGTTTAGAAAGTTTACTAAAAACTTGTGAGATACACGTTTCTAATTTGTGATGAAAACAAATTGCATGTTTTTCTTTTGTTTCTTGGATTTTTGGGTGGGGGCTAAAACTGTAATTTCAGCATCATTTGTTACCAAAGATTTTATTCAATGGTTTCATTTTATTTTATTTTATTTATTTGTTTGTTTTTCCTTATATTTCCTATATATCTTAAATTGCAAAATAATAAAACAATATAATAGAATAACATATAAATAAAAATCATTTGTTAACGGTATAAAATATCATAATATTTTGAAATACTATCATTATAACAATTAGAATAGTTGGATCCACTAACTATATATATACACACTTTATATTATAACATTTATAAAATTTCACTTTATGTATTATGATTGTTTTAAATGGTGTAAGGCGTGGCGTGACGACGAGATAACTCTCAACCTTACACGTTACGCTGAGGTCATGACGTTTATCAAGGCATAGCTTAAGGCAGGAAATATGTATATCATATATATCTGTGTGTGTGTGTCTGTGTTTATTTCAGCGTGTTGAACGACAATGGTTAAGTTATTAAAAATTTAAATTAATATAAAACGATAAATAAAAAGAAATTCTATCTTATAATCGATACTAATTGCCAAATTCAAATCCATTCAATCGAATTTCGAACTACATAGATTCGAAAAATCAAAAGTAAACAAAATTGTAACGCCATAACACGTTATGGCGGGTCAAGGCATGCCACACCTTCACGGAGTGTTCATGAGCACAAAGGAGAGCACGTCACGTGTCCATATTTTCACGGGGTGTTCATGTATTATTCATCATTATTATTGTATGGTTCGGGATAAATAATACAATATTTAGAACGAAAAATACACGATACACGATGAAAAATACATGGATCTTGACTTCGTGTATTATTTATCATGAATAATGCATGAACGTTCACCTTCATTATTCATACTAAATGTAGAACTCGTGAACACGTATCACACTCTCCTTCCTGAAAATCTGGTTTGTAATTAAACTTTTCCATATATACTGTTAGGACACAAAATGTCCTAATTATAAGATAGTTTTGTAAACGGGTATTAATAGTAATATGGGCTTGGGTTATGTTATAAGGGTTTGGGCTTAACTAGTGTAACAAGGGGGTATATAATGTTTAGTGTGTGTAATTAGGGTTGAGTTAGTCATTTGCAATGTAGCCTCCTAGTATGTATGTGTGTGTTCTAGAGAGAGAACCATTCTCTCTCTAGGATAGCTCTTCCACATTCAATAATACACCATTTATCCTTATCTATCTTCTTGTTACCAATCTCTTCAATATATGAATCGTTGCCTTGTCTAAATGGGAGTAACATATACATCCTTAAAAACATTTTTTAATTATTAAATAATATTTTAATGGGTAATTTATAATTAACAATTTATTATTTTATATTTGTAATTCATGTATGAAATTAATAATTGACAAACACCAGTAAATATAATATAGTTATTAAACTATACTAATATTACACTCATATAATATACAACCAATATAGTATAACACATTGTTAAATAGTTTATATATTTTTCTTATCCAAATCTATATATGATTGAATTGAAAAAATATATATTCCTATTTTTAAGGAAGTATTAAATCGATTTTATGCTCATACTAAAACACATGTGGAAAACTATTGGAAATATATTATCATTAAAGTTTGTAGATTTAAGGCCGACTTGTTCTTGTATAATTAAATATGACATTCTTTATAACAAAGTCATGGAATTTTTGTAATATTGTCCACAGGGAATGAACTTAATTAACTAATGCTATAAAAAAAACCTAATAAGTAACAACATGTCCTACTTCTAGATTTTCTTTTGGTTTTTTTATTTCTACAAACCTTTTTCATGTTTTATTACAACTATATTATACATTACTTATGCTAAGTGGGATGAATTAAAGTGACATTTGAAATAAATATGAACGCAAATGAAAAACGGTATTATTATTGAAAATAGATATCATGGTTGAATATTTTTATTCTTGAGTAAGAGGTAAATACAAAGGTCCAATGCATTAAATGTTGATACTTAATATCAGTTTTCATATTTCAATTTTACATTCATATGTCTAATTTTCAATTTTTATCGCTTTTCATGGCTACAAGTATGGCTAATCATGTAATCGACGGGACAAAGATCATGAGGCGTTTAAATTTGAGATAACATACTTTTATATTTTCAAAATTAAAGGGCCTTTTTACAAAACGCTTACCTGGATAAGTGTTTGTCAAGTCACATTATCTTATCGGATGAATATGACAAGGACCAAGAATCTTATCCGGTAAGAGCGGAAGCAAGGACTGAGAGTCGAAAGCAAGGACCGAGAGTCTTATCCGGTAAGAGAGTGCGACGACTCTCACCACGGTTAGCGCTTACCGGCTAAGTTGTTGCATACGATCCCATTTTGGTGGACTAAAATCTTACCCGGGAAGAAAGCGATAGTGTTAAATTTTACCGATAAACACTTACCAAAATAAGTGATTAGGTAAACGGCCCTTAAGAGGATTTATATACAAATCGGTTGTTACCTCTAACATCCTCATTTTCACCATGAAAAATGTCACGTCACTAATACTAACTTTCCAATAAATAGCTTCAAATTAATATATAAATAAAACCCGTTTATAGCAGAAAACTTTAAAACTCAAGAAATAATTATATTAAATACTAAGAGCATCTCCAACAGTTTCTCTAAAATAGAGAAAATTAGAGTTTTGTTCTCTAAATTGCTCCAACAGATTCTCTATCTTGTTCTCTAAAATAGAGAAAACAAGAAAAAACTTAAAGTTTAGAGAATTCTCCAAAACTTGATGGAAGGTGAGAGAAATTTATTTTTTATTCATTTTAACCAATAAGATTAAACTATCATTATTTTATAATTTTTTTTTTAAAAAGTGCATTGGGATAATAAACTTATATAATATTTTGATTTAGAGATTTTGACTTTTGATTCTTTATTTTAGAGAAGTTAGAGAAACTGTTGGAGATGCTCTAACATGTCTTATACCGGGTCAAAACATATCCAAACAAAGAAAAACGCCTAAATACACAAACCATAAAAGTAAATATCTCTCTACACATGTCCCTAGCCTTAAGCGACTCCTGAAATACCTTCTATTGAGATGTATACTATAGTCTGTAAATAGCTCAATTAGTTCATGATTTTCGTGCAATATCACTAATTCAATATCATATAATACAATGCATTACATATAAGGAAAAGTAGATCATATGCATTTTCAAAGAAAAACACTCTTACATGATTTCATAAAAATGTCCCATTGAGTAATAACTAATAGTTCGCAAGCATTTCCTAGGCGTGTACGACTTTCCCTAAAGCCAACAACCCATTTCAGGGTCATACTGTTATGCCATAGGCATTCACTGGCGTAGACAACTCACACAGAGCCACTCACCCGTTTTGGGGTTGTGCCTCCCTATTGACTTCTCATTCTCTCAATCATGTACCATTAGTAGAATTCAAAACAACTAAAAACTCTAGCATGCAAGAAATGTTAGAAATCAAAAACATTTATCATGCATACCCATAAATCTCCATATACATGTAATCATAAAAGCGAGAGCATGTTAAAACATCTTATCATGCATAACATACATCCCCACATAATCATAATTGTGAAAAGAAATTTACATACGTATGTATACATCCCTGTGAAATCCAATAAAGACTCACATATTATGTAGGTTACTTAGTGATCAACTCCAACCGATAACCTACAATTGATAACCATAATAAAACAACTTAAAAGTTAACCCTTGGTTAACTATGGTCATCCTCTATAAACCACGTTACATAATAACCCTTAACGTTAACTTAACGTTTTTATAATCAGGAATTTTGACCTAGCCATCATAAAGCGTCTAAAATATTTAATCATACTAAAATACGACGCCTTATTCACCTTATTAAATTATTTAACCCAACAAAATAAATTAATCATACAATCCCTATAGTTATAAAATAATAACTTGAATAATACTCCTTAAGAGTCCCATTAATTAATTAAATACAATTTCTAAAATAAATAAATATATTAAATAATTAAATAAAATTTTCTAAAATAAATAAATATATTAAATAATTAAATATATTACTTGTTTACAAATCCATTTAAGTAATTAATCATTTTGATCTAAAATTTTATTTAAATAGAGTATAGCCCCCATCAACTTTTTGTCCAATTAATAAGGACTTCGACCCCAAAAGAAGCAGACCACAACCTCTCAGTCCAACTCGTCCCCATCTAAGCCCATCCCCACTGGTCACTACAGCGACAACTGTCGTTTACGAGTCGTTTGGCCTTGTATCTTGGCCGTTTTGGATAATTCTATTTGCCAATGGCAAGTTAACTAATTTCCTAACCCCTAGAAACATAAATCACTCAAAACCATTAAGTATTGAGTTAGAACTTTCCATTCAAAGTTTTCAAGTTTTAGCAAAAACATCGATTCATTCTGTTTTGTTAAACGACGGCCTTCCGGTCATCCATTCGACCCCAAATCGAATCTGGACTCCCAAAACTCACAAAACCAAGTTTAATCCATAGGTAACATCGAGAATGGGTGGAAGTATTACCTTGACCTCCCAAAAAACGTGAAAATGAGTATTTTTTTTCTTCGGTATTCGATATCTCCTTCACCCGACCGCCAAAATTCATGATTCCAGCGACCTTTGTCCTCTTAAATGGTTGTTGAATAAAGCCCCAAAAGGGATGGTCTAAGTATATATATATATATATATATATATATATATATATATATATATATATATATATATATATATATGGGAGGTTTCTTTTGCAAACCAGTGCATTCATAGAAACTTTGCAAACTCAATCTAAGCCATTAACTCATTTGATATATGGTTAAGAAAAAACGGTGGCATTAATGTAATTAATTGAACATTTTAATTCATTTGTGAAAAGGTGAGAGGCAGGTGAGGGTATATTGGGTATAACTAAAGTCAATATTCTTTCTCTCTCTCTCTCTCTCATACGATTAACCCTAGAAACAATTTGATCTTCTTCAAAAAATCAGGAGCAGGTTCCATGGGTTTTCTGTTTACTCCGTCGTCGCCACCACTACCACCACCATGCCGCTGTCGCTAACCCTACATGTCTCGCCGTCGCCACCATGGGTTTCCTCTTTACTCCGTCGTCGACACCACCACCACCATCCTCGTCGTCGTTGTCCTTGTGGTTTGTATACACCGAGATGAAACAGAATCTGAGCAGATGGGTCACTGGTTTTTCTTTTTGGAAGACTTTTTTCACCCCATCCCTAATCTCTATGTGGAAAACGCTTGGATTTGATTCCTATTCATGATTTTATCTTTTTCTGGGTTGATGATTTTGGATTGTCTTCATATGCACAAGTTGACTTCATGATTTTATCTTCTTGTTTCTAAGTTGATGATTTTTGGTTTCATGTTTCTAGGTTCATGATTTTGGTCTTTTTCTGGGTTTTGTCTTTATGATTTTGTCTCAATGATTCTGGGTTCATGATTTTATATGGTTTCATGTTTCAGGGTTCCTGGTTTTATATGGATTCATGATTCTGGGTTCATGATTTTATGGATTCATGTTTCTGGGTTCATGATTTTATATTGCTTCATGTTTCTGGGTTCATGAATTTATATGGCTTTAAATTTCTGGGTTCATGATTTAGTCTGGTTTCATGTTACTGCCGTCGGAGACCAAGATGCCAATCTCTCATGAATAATTGATTTTTTTTCCTGGAACTGTTACCAAAAATAAAATAATATATATAAAAAGTGAAATAAAAAATACGTTAGAAATCCCTAAAATACCCTCTATAAATTAAATGAATAAAAAATTAAAAACAAAAAAAGAAATTCCCTGATTGGTTGATTTTGGTTTATAGAGTTTCTAAGAATGCACTGGTTTTCAAAATATACCGACCCTATATATATATATATATATATATATATATATATATATATATATATATATATATATATATATATATGTGGATGATTTGAGCTAAAGAGAGCAAGTCCCAAGTTTGAAAGATTTTCATTAAAGTGTTCCTTACTTAATTTACATAAAAATGCACAACAGGCCCTTCTCTTTTCCGCTTCTCACACCTTTAGTTAAATTAGGTCATAATTCCCCTACTTAAATGGGAAATTAATTAAAATACCCTAAGTTTGACTCATTGTTATCAAAATACCCTAAATCTCGACCAACTTACCAAAATGCCATAAAATTCCGCGGTGGGCCCCGCGATCGCGGGCTAGGGCGTACGTGGCACCATTGTTTGGCCAAAGTGTCCCGCGGAACCCCTCAACTATGGCCGCGGTGACACTTTTGGTCCCTCCCCGCGGACGGCGCGGAGGAAGCCCGCGATGGTCCCGCGATGGCCACAAAAATTACACTTTCAGCCCTTGTACTTGAACGAATCTTGCATGCTTTTACTGTTTTTTTCCACAATTATTGTACTTTGAAGACCAATTTGTGGTTAAAATTCACTGGCATGTTTTCATCAATGTTGAATCAGTGTATATGGAATACCAATTTGTGGATGAAATGAGACATTAGTTGTCATCAATGTTAGTTGTTTCATCCATAAATAGATGTAAAATGCAATCCATAATCCACACCGATTCCATACTTCTTTCTTGCTTTCTTTCTTCAATATTTTGTTTTTGAGATACTATTGAAAAAATGAGTTCATCTGTTGCAAAAGCTAAGCTATATTTCTGTTTCGATGGTGAATGGGTGCAAGATAACAATGAGTGAAATTTTGCTTATAAATCTAAGCATGGTGTAAAAGTGTCAGTAAACTATACTTATCAGAAGTTTGTTGCAAGTTAGTGTTTAAGAATGGTGATGGGTCATTTGTGGAGTTATCCAACGATGGAGATATCTCTGGTTTTCTGCACTTTGCAGCCGATTCAGAAAGACCGCCATTACTTTTTGTGTATGCCGAATCCGACGAAGACGATGACGAAGGTGACGACGACGGTGACGACGACCTCCATATAGAGTAGCCTGATTCTCAATTTCAGCCGTCCCACGGCCCAACAGTGCATTTGGATCATGCATATGGTCTTAACGACTGTATTCCTGATTATGTTCTGGAGACGCAACAACAACAACCACAAGAATGACGTTGTGCTGGAGTTGCTGATGACGAAACCTATGTTTTCAAAACGGGTAATGCTGATATAGACAGATCAGATACCGATACCGATAGTGATGATCACGAAGAATATATACCCCTAGTAGAAAATCATTTAGTCGATTAAATGACTATTTTGATATGCCCCCTATTCTTCCAGACCAGAATACCCAGACACAAACCTACGAACCTACACCTTATAATCGCAGTTTAACGTTAAAAGTAGGTCAGATATTTGATTCGAAGGATCACTTGGCAAGTCAGGTCGGACTTAAGTTCTTGGAAGAGGGTTTCGAAAGTCACACACCGAAATCCGACAAAAGCAGTAAATAGTTAAATGTGCGAGAGAAAACTGTAAGTGGAGGATGTACGCGATTCCCGCAGGAGAGAAAGGAGGGGCGTTACTTTTTAGAAATTTGCACGACGTACACACTTGTACGATGACGCAACTGAATCCCCAGCACAAACAAGCCACCAAAAGGACTTTGGGTGCGATACTGAAAAACAAATTTCTTGATGCTAGCAGGTCATTGCGTCCAAAGGACATCGTGGACGATGTTCACCAGCAGTTCGGCGTCACGATTGGTTACCACCAAGCTTGGCGTGCGCGATGCAGTGCACTGCTATTGGTGAGAGGCATGTTCGAGGAGTCGTATGAACGACTCCCAACATATTTATATAATTTGCAGCTGCAGAATCCTGGTACTGTCACGCAGCTACGGACCGATTCACATGGACGGTTTGAGATGTGCTTCGTGGCCCTTGGACTCGCGGTACGTATTTTAACACGTCATATGTTTACACATTATAAACTAAAACATTTACAAAGGAAAACCACCTATGTTTTTGCAGATCCGCACATTTCTGGCAAATCTAAGTCGTGTCCTGGTAATAGACGATGCCCATTTAAAGGGCCGTTACTTGGGTATGATGTTCCTGGCGGTTGCCATGGACGGGGATAACTCCATCGTTCCAGTAGCTTTCGGCGTAGGCAAGTCCGAAACCGGGGACGAGTGGACTTGGTTTCTATCCATGTTGAGACAAGCTATCGGAGACCCGCAAGGGTTGGTGTTTATGTCCGACAGGGCTCATTCCATAAGCGCTGCAATCTCTGCCATGTACCCAAACGCCCCTCACGCCATATGCTGTCGACATTTGGAGATGAACGCCAAAACCAGGGACAAACGTATTACCACCTACAAGGATGTCTACTGGGCGGCATGCAGAGCATATACGGATCGGGAGTTTAACCGGTACATGAATCTTCTACGAGTTAGTGGCAAGGAAGCAGCCAAAGTCATGGACGAAGCTGGACCGGAGAGGTGGTACGCGGCCCATTTTCCTGGACAACGATATGACATTCTGACCTCCAATAGTGCAGAATCGGTGAATGCACTCTCCCGTTTTGCGCGTAGATGTCCGATTGTTAATCTTATGGACTACTTTTGGACCTTTCAACAAGAGTGGTACCAACGTCGACGCCGAAAAGGAGCTGAGCTGCAACATGCACTCACACCAGCGGCGGAGGAGATAGTTCTCCGCAGGGCGTGTCACGCGGCGACATGGAGTGTAGGAGAAATCGGGTATAGGAGGTACGAGGTTCTGGATGACCATCTTCACGCGACTGTGCATATGACTGACCACACTTGTTCGTGTTGCGAATGGCAAAAATCTGGGTTACCGTGCGGCCATGCCATCGCTGCGGCAAGACATATGGGTCGTAGAGATTGCAGCGACTTGGCTGTAGTTTTCTTCAGGTCCGAAACTTACCGGAGAACATACGTGGAGGTAATAAATCCAGCTGGACCCCCTAAAGCATGGGTGTATCCACCCGACCCGCTTCCGCCATGCTATCCACCTTTAAACGATAAGAACAGAGTCGGGAGACCGAGAAAGAACGACCGACGTCCATCACGTGGTGAAGGTTCTATAGAGCAAAAATGTACTCGGTGCCAATGCGTAGGACATACTCGTGGAGAGTGTCCAAATCCCGCCCCTTCAACCGTGCCAAGGAGTAGACGCACAAGTAGTCAACTAAGTAACACCGCGGGCCCGTCGGAGCTTGAACCACATGGAACTATATCACATGATACTGTTGATCTGAACGTTGATTTCCCTTGATTGGGACGATAAATATTGTATGTTTAGTGTATTGTAATTTATCAAACATAACTTATGTACGTTGATCTGAACATTGATTGGGACCAGTTATCTTTTCAAAGGTACTTGAAACAAAACATGGGATGATGATCATAATGGTAGTAGTCTAAATGGAGAGAATAGTAATGGTTATATAGAACTATATCATATGATAGCGTTGATAGGGACCGAAGTTGTGTTAGAGAAAAGACAGGACCTAAGTGCAGTAAAGACATCCACATTTGCCTATAAATAACCTACGCTAGATTAGTCGTAAAACACATAAACGATAACATATTATTCGTTAACGTATTCTTACATGGCATCCACAAACCTTCATGTTTGGTGCTTTAGGCGTTTATCTGAATCGCTTTCAGACACTGGCAAAGAGTTATATGGTTAGTGTTGATGTTTCATTGAGTTTTTTGCTTGTTTCTACGAACTAACTATATTAATTAATGTTCATCAACAGATAAATATCCACAGTTGTTCACCATGAAAGTCCACCATGAAAGTTACTTCACAGAACCACCCAAAAGACATTATTTTCGTGGTCTAGAAATTTATGTTGACATGTTAGAAGTAAGAAGTAGACCCGGGTTGTCAAAAACCAAACCATCGTCTAGCCGTAGCCTCAAATTTGGATAAATTTGTACTGTATTTACTAGTATGTGTTTGCTATGAAATAATCTTGTATAACATTTATGAGTTGTATTTTTCACATGAACCATTTTTCAGACAAATTTCAGACTACTTAAAAACTACTTTTTAGACAAATTAAAAATCTTTATTCATGAGCAACAAAGTACAAAACAACAACAAAAAAATACAAAACAACAACACAGTAAAAAAAATACAAACAACCACCACCTAGTAAAAAATTGCTACAAAACAACAAAAAACAAATACAAAACAACTAAAACAACCACAACCTAGTCAAAAATTGCTTTAGTTTCATCAATCCAAGCTTGCTTGTCGTTTACCTTCGCTTGAAAAATTGCGAAGTCTTGCAGAATATGGTGAATTGCTTCTTGTTCTCAACGAATACGAGCCTCCCTAGCTTTTATATCCCCTTTCATCCTTTTGATCTCCTTTTCTTCCTCTTCGATCCTTATCAAGTGGACTTCCTTCCTGGCCATCATTTGTTTCCACTCTAGTGTTAGTTCCTCTATCTCCTTTTCCCTTTTTGCAATGACGATCTCGATTTTAGGTGACATTTTTTCAGGAGTAGACTTAGGGTTTGATGATGATGCCATTTGTGGATGAAATGAGAGAAATCAAGAGAGAAAGCAACTTAAAGAAAGAAAGCAAGAGAGAAATCAAGAAAGAGCAAGAAATGAGTGTGAATTATGGATTGCATATCACTCATATTTATGGATGAAATCTCAAACAAACCAGTGAATTTTAACCACAAATTGATCTTCAAAGTACAATAATTGTGGAAAAAAACAGTAAAAGCATGCAAGATTCGTTCAAGTACAGGGGCTGAAAGTGTAATTTTTGTGACCATCGCGGGCTTCCTCCGCGGGGAGGGACCAAAAGTGTCACCGCGGCCATAGTTGAGGGGCTCCGCGGGACACTTTGGCCAAACAATGGTGCCACGTACGCCCTAGCCCACGATCACGGGGCCCACCGCGGAATTTTAGGGCATTTTGGTAAGTTGGTCGAGATTTAGGGTATTTTGATAACAATGAGTTAAACTTAGGGTATTTTAATTAATTTCCCTACTTAAATTATTCTCTTCCAATTTATTTATATGTAATAAATAAATGACATATTCCATCTCCATTAAATTTAAATACTCCCACTCGTTAACTTTACGATTATTGGGTCCAAAATAAATAAAAATTACATTAACTTATATTTGGCAACCTAGATATTATTTACATAGTTATTTACTTACCCTATTTTGGAGTGTTACAAATCCCCCCTCCTTAAATTTGGTAACCTAGACATTTTTTTACATATTTATTTACTTACCCCTATTTTGGGGTGTTACAACTCTCTTCTCCTTAAAAATGATTTAATCCTCGAAATCAAACTTTGCTAAACTTGAGGGAACTTAGTTCTCATGTCTTCTTCTAGTTTCTAAGTCATTTATGTACCTTCAAGAAAGTTTTATTTGACCGATCATCCGGACTATCATTTAAGGTATACTTTTGATCTTTAATCCTTCTTCATCTTCTTTCCTACCCTGGACTAGATCTATGTAGGACAACTTTTCATTAAGTTTAACCTCATCCCACTTCACTACAACTGACCCATCAGCAAAACATCTTCTTCAACTTGAGACAATAAAGCTTCAAGCATGCCACTTTGCTCTTTTGGTAACTGTAGCCGTTAATATACTACCCCTATCCTTGAAATAAATTTAAATGACGTGATGTATCTCATACTCATCTTACCTTTCTTTCCAAAATGAACCACCCCCTTCATGTTGGTATTTTAGGGTCATCCCGACTCCCAATAATCGGTGTATATATGTTACGACTATTGTTCTCATTCTTATTAAGTACAATCTTGAAATTTTTGTGTACCCATGAGATCTTAACTCACATCTGGAGATTTATCCTTGTCCACTTAGTTGCTTCTTTTGATAGTGAAGCATACCAGCGGCATGCATGTCCAATTACAAATGACTCAATAGCTCTGCCTAAACATTCAAATGATAAATGATATTGTAGACTAACTCCTCTACTAACAAATTTTTCATTCCGAGTATCTCGAGGTCCAAACGTCTAACCTTTCAATCTGTATCCCAAGTTTTAAGTTTTCTCTTTCCTTGAGCCTTTGTCCAAGGATGGTACGTTTTGCTCAAGTTCAACCTCGTCCACATTTCTTATCGGAGATTCATCTAGACCCTTGACTTATATCTCGAATTTCTACCCGTGATTGTTTACAATTTTGGATGCTTCCTTTCACCCCTTACAGATCCTCCATTTCTTAAGCTCGTTTCTTTTCCAGACCTATAAACCATATCTGTTGTGTGCCTCATCAACTAGCTTAATTTATAGACCTTTCACGATTCACCCGGCTATGGCATAACCTCCATCCAACTTGATTGTGATTTTTTTTACAATAGAAGATATCTCCTACTTGAATACTAAATTGTATTTTGATTTCTAATTCCATGATTTAAGCTCAGGTTGTCAAATATCCTATTTTACTTGAACCACTTTCCTGTAATAACCGGGCTCATTTTGTAAATAGGTGAAGTTAGTGGGTATGGTGTGAAGAGTGAAAGTTGAGGGACTTGAATGCAATTAGAAGGGATTCGGGTTAAAACCCCTAAAATCGTCATTCTCTCCTTATTAGAAAAGGTGCGGCTAGGTGTTTGTGTGTTTGAAGAAGGAGCTTGTTGATTTGGGAAAGAGAGCCTGAAATTTGAAAGCTTGGAGTGTGAGATCTTCATCTACAACAAGATAATTTCATTCCTCTAACCTCTTTTAGATTTGTGAGGGTTTGGGTTTCTGTTTTGGTTGAGTTCTAAGTGATCGATAACCCTTTTTGGGTAAGGTGGTGGTTGATTGATTTATTTATGTATCAATCGGTGTGGGAAAGGATTAAGGGTGTTAGTTTATGCAACTAAAGGTCCCAAAATCAATCTGTGGTGGACCGAGTTGGGATTAGAGATATATTTTCAGTAGGTTCTTCGTGTCTGGTGCGTGAACCCAGAAAACGCCTGAGTCCGGATAAGTTTCCTGGATAGATCCGGACAAGGGTAGTAATCCGGATGAGTTTCCCCGGATGAATCCGAAAAAGGGGAATCCAGATGGTTCCCGGATGTGGCCGAAGCCTGGGAGTGACATCCGGAAATCGATACCGGAAAAGGTGGGGATCCGGATAAGTCCAGAATTGTGGAGTGTCCGGAAGACCAGGACCCAGAATCCGGGATTTACCGAAAACCTTTGGGAATCCGAATGGGATCCGGAAGCCGGTACCGGAAAGGGCGAAGTTCCGAATTTGTTTATCCGGGAGAATCCGGATGGGGCCGAATTAGTGGTGTCTGGAAAACCCCACTGTTTGGGGCTGTGTCGGAAATCCTTTGGGATCCTTTTTGTGTGCCGAGTAGAGAGTGCCTTATGGAAGTTGGGAAGTGTCTCGGGAGGTGTGATAGTCAGCTTTGTGGTATGTTGGGTGACTTATTCACCCTCATGTGTTGGGTGAAAATGTAGGTGTGCAGTTAGGGAATAGCGGTTTCAAGTAAGAACGTGTTAGCGTGGACGCCAGGTGAGTCTTTCTAAACTGAAGCTTTATCGATACTCGAATTTATTACTTGCACCGATATATTGACTTGCATGATTTACGTTGTTTTAAATATGCATGATAAAGGTGTGCAAATTATATATGGGTATGTGCGGGGCAGGGCATGTGATGACTTAATATCGATATATGGGGAGTGTGTCCCATGCAGGATATATGAATTCGTCTCATATGTTCACTAAGGGTGGGTGTGTGCCGTAACACGTAGTCACAAGTGTGTACGTGACCAAAGCGTGAGCCATGAATAATGTGTTGTGCGTGTACTTAAACTGTTATAGGAGTGACTGTTTATAAATGCTTATAATCTCTCTTTAGTTGATAATTGTGGCATGGTGTTGGTAGCAAGAGGGATCTCACTAGACATTATGGTCTAACCCTCGCTTTCAAAACTAAAACCTTTTTAGGTAAGCAAATAGTCGAGGGCTCGTTTAAAGGCAAGAGCAAGATGTGAGCTGAAGCTTGCGTATAGAAAGACTATAAGACTTTCCTTTATTGTTTAGTTAAGTTTACCAACTGTAATTAGGGTTATTTCCGCGAACCTTAGTTTTATAATCTCTAATATGTGACTTATGATTGGACCGTTTGGCGTTTTATTTAAATTAGTAGCTTTGGCGTGCTTGTTTGGTGTTGGTTGTTACAGTTGGTATCAGAGCACTAGTTTAAGGGATTTAGGTGACCGGATGGGCCTAAACTTAAACTGTGGAGTAGGAGGACACAACTGAGATACAGGAAGCCTTTAGGGAAGACATTGATCCCCGAAATTTCAGGACGATGGTATTGAGGACTCTCATGTAAGGTAAATTCAAATCACATCTGGCCAATGTCATTATGAATTTACAAGTGCATGGGTATGCTTGATTACTGTTGTTCAGATGATCGATGGAGGTGGTAATGTGTAGAGAGTGGTGGTAGTGTGTAGAGAGTTCTAACCTTGCTATGATGGCAATGGTTTAGTGTGTTGTGCGAGATCGTTCATGGTGTAAATGATGACACCTTCTAGAAGGAGTATTGTTTGAGTTATTGGTGGGACCGATGTGAGGTAGAACCTCTTAGGTTCATAAGGGAAGAATAACTGCTTGGAAGTGAGCTCCTAGTTTCTGACGAGTCTCTACTATGGGAGTTTGTTATGTCGATCAATTGGGATCTTGAGAGCTTCAACTCAAGAATCGAGTAGTAGAGATGAACCTTTTGATTCTTTAGTCAGTAGGAGGGTGGCAAGGGTGGTTGAGAAGTGATAGCCATATTGTTTGGTAATATGGGGCAAAGATAGGATGAAATAGGAGTATTGTTGGTTAACCTATTTGGGGTCAAAGTGAAGCCGCATATTTTGCAAATCAATAGTCAAGGTGGTAACTATGTAGTTGGGACATTCAAGCATGTGGGAAGCACCTGTACCAAAGGTTGTTGCAAATGTGAGAAACCTGATGGTTTAGGGTCAAAGATAGGATGAAAAAGGAGTATTGTTGGTTAACCTATTTAGGGTCAAAGTGAAGCCGTATATTTTGCAAATCAGTAGTCAAGGTGGTAACTGTGTAGTTGCGACATTCAAGCATGTGGGAAGCACCGGTACCAAAGGTTGTTGCAAATGTGAGAAACCTAGTCGGAAGTAGGGCGCCGATGTTAATTTTTTGTGAATGTCAACGATTGACCTTGCTAGAGAGAATAGCCTTCAATGTAAAGTGAGTCATGTATTGTGTTTTCAAACGAGTCACGTGAGCCCTTCATGTCAAATGTGTGTCTGAGAGTGCCTTGTATGTTTCTGGTTTTGAAAGTGAGTTGGCGTGTGCAAGTGTGTGTCGAAGGAAAGGACAAATTTATTCAAGTTGTGTGATAAATTTTGAACTTGGGAAAAAAATAGTGAATTATTTCACCTCTTTTACGAGTGAGTTAACCTTTGTTGTAGAAATCATAACAACATTTGATCGCATGGTTTTAAGAGTGAAATCAATATGGACACGTTGTTGTCTTATCCATGAGTGTGAGAGTCGACCGACTCTCTCAATGTGGGTGATTTTGTCGTATTTTTAAAATCGCACGAAAAGAGTCTTAGTGAATGCATTTTCGATTACTGGACAAAGTGGTGAGATATCATGGGTTGCATGTGAGCGATCCTCGAGATCGATGTGTGTGTGGATATTATTATGGCAGTGTCGTGTCATGCATATCTAACCTTGTTTCATGGCGTATTTTCAATTGTGCAAAACAATTTAAATCATTGTGTTGCATGCATGAAGGCTATGAACTCGCTAGGTGGTGAAAGATATCGTATTTAAGTATGAGGGAAAGTTTCGAGAGTGGAAATGTGTGGTTGAGTCGTCGATGGTCGATTCGTGACCTTGGTGTTTCATTTTATGGAGGGCGGCGTATAAATGCAGCCTCAGCCTTTAACTTTAGAGGTGCAAGTATTATGGTTGTCTTTTCTCTTGTTGGGTAATTGAGGCAGCCTTGAGGCCTTTAACTTTGTATGTCAATCGTGTGAGGACTGTGGGGCACAAGGTTAATTATGATGTGCGGGAAGAGGTAGATTCTATTGGGAATTCTCGTTTGTCGGAGACACCGTTGAAACATCATCATCATGTCGACCGTTGATGTGGAAGTCAACGACTGTGGTTGATATCGTTGTCGGGGGCTGGAAATGGAAAAGAAAACTCCGGTGCGCTTGTTTTGTCGGGTTTATGCAAAGATGTAAGAGATCGTACGGGGAAAGGTGTGTACCTGTCAGGATGCTGAACCGCCTTGTGCGAGTGTTATGAGAGTGGAAGATCACTAATTTGATAGGTGATTTCTTGTGTGGTTGATGTTTCGTTTGTGAATGAAGTAGTTAGCACAACTGTAATGGGACACATCGATTATGTTGGGTTGCAAGGGTGTGCCTTACCTTTTGGTTTATTTGAGTTTGTTTCGTGTAGATCCCGAAGAGCCGGCGGGAGACAAAGACGTATTAGAGAAAGGTAGACGATCTTAATTTTGTGGCTCACCCTTATTCGAGGGAGTCAAAGTCGTGAGATAGCCTTGGTTTTAATGTATGTGTTATGGTTGGTATGGAGAAGTCAATGCCTATTGAGTGTACAAATGACCGTGAGGATTTTGCCTCTAGTGTGATGTTGTGGTGTGGTGGTTGTGTGGATAAGTTAGTGATAACTTATGCATAGTAGACGTGCAAGTCATTGGTGTGGTAGTGAGTTGTTGTGAGGTTAAATGGTGGGATTGTTGTTGATATGGGATAGGCGTAAGTGGGAATCTTTGCTCGGAGATTGCTGTTAAGTTATCAAAGGTGGCATATATCGGTGTGATGAGATGCATAGATGCTTGGTTGGTGATTTTGTCTTGTTAGTTTAAAAATAAAAGAGTGGAGTAGTAGTTAGTGGCTACCTAAAGGAGAAAATCGTGTGCTCTTTGGTCGCGATGAGTGATGGGAAAAATTATCTTGTACCATTTAAACATTTATGAAGATGTTAGATTGGTTAATTCATAATGGTTTGTAGTAGATACGAAATCTTTGGGAATGTTGGATTATTCCTTGTGTGTAAAGGAATTCAAAGGAGTGGCGTAACCTCGTTTGGGAAACGAGAAGTGTGTGGTGGCTTCATGCATTGGGTGTTATTTCAGAATAGCTTGGATGAATTTCTCGTGTGAGATGTGCTAAAACCGTTGGTTAGGCATAGTAACCGTTGGAACGGTATATATGGAGTGGTCAATGTTGGATTGGGCAATGTTCCATACTAGGCTGGGGAAATGGGATGGTATGTTGAAATATGTGAGTAAACTGGAAGTAGAAAGTGTGGCAAGTGACACAGAAAATGTGAAGCAATGTTTATAGAGTGTCATCGTCGGGTACATGAACCCCTAGTGGGAGTATGAGAAAGAGGATTTACGAGTATGTGATGATTCAAGGGTCGAGGGAAGCTAGCTTGTGTGGTTGGTCAAAAGTGTGGACCTTCTAGTGAGTCGTTCTTTGGAAACATGTTTTATGCTTCGAGAAGGGAGTGGAAGAAGGTAGTCGAATGTAGTGCTTGGAATGAAGGACCATCGGATTAGACTTGGTATTGGTGTGGGAATTATTCCATGAAAGCTTATCGTCTGGTGTTAGGCTATTGGAGATAGTTTTGTGTGAACTTGGTTGCTCCTTCCTGTTGAGTGGGTGAAACCTGAATTTATTTCATATGTGGATTGACGATTGTTGGATGCAGTGAGAATTTGAGTATGTGTCTTCAAATCTGGTTCGGCTTGGTTGATGGCTGCTTCAGATGTTGGAGTGTGGAGGTTTCCTACTTTTAGATCTGTATAGTATGGGGTGATGATGTGGTGAGAACGTATGAACTGATTATCATTGATGGATTGTAGTCAATGCAATTCAGGCATGAAAGTGTTATCTGCTCTAGACGTATGTCGTGTTGGGGGAAGTGATAGTTGCATGTTATCTGATCAATAAGCATATAATTGCGAGGTATGGTGACATTCAAGGTTGACCTTGTGTTAAGATTGGCAACTGAGTGTTCATTATTTTGCTAAGGGATTCATGTTCTTGTGACGTTAACTTCGGTAAAATCCGTTCTTTTAAGAAAGTGAAGTTGTGTGTGAAACCCTTAACTTGATGCATTTTAAAACCGTGAGTCCAGGTGTGGATGATATTGTGTGTAGTTGGTACAGTTGGCCTCAGGCGTTATTTTTATGTTACGCGAATTTTCTGGGGTAAGAGTTGAAGTTAACCGAAAGTGTAATAATTCGTTGGTATACGCCCTATTGTTGAAGGGTTATGCATAGTGGGAGCAATATAATTGTTAGCTCCAATATTCTGAAATATTAGAAGTATTGAAAAATGGCCAAGTACAGAAGAACTTCCACAGAAGCTCTGCTGAGTACAACAGAAGCTCTGTCGGGCATCTCAGAAGAATAAAAGGAAGTTTGATCAAGAGTGATCAAAGACCGAAGAAACTACAGAATGACGCTTTCAGAAGACCAAGACCGCAAAACCTCTGTTACCAATAACAGAGCCTCTGCGGACAATATCAGAAGACAAGGAACCCAGTGAAGACTACTCTACAAAGGACCGAGCCGCAGAACCTCTGTCACCCTTGACAGAGCCTCTGCGGTTCAGACTGAAGACTTGGAAGATATTTATAATATCTTGCCACTGTTGAAGAAATATCTTGCTACTGTTCCTAGGACCTGTCCAGCAACTTGCATGATAACATGCCCTGTCCAACTTCAACACGTGTCAAACTCTGAGTGGACTCAATAGGGCTTAGTACAACATAGACGTCTGCGGCATTTAATGCAATACAATAAGTACAACTATTCATGCCGTCCGATCAACAGTAGCTTATACTTTATGGTCCCCTTAGAGTAGTATAAAAGGAAGTCTAATGTTTAGTTCTTCCTAACAGAACAGTTAACAGAAAAGTCATCAAGAACACACAGCTTATGCACATTTAGAGTCATATCTGTTTAAAGCTTTGCATACTCACTGTTCTTAAATCTGTTCTTGCTATATATTGAAACTCAGTAAACTTTGAGATATCATATTCTGATCATTATTTCTTTATATTCTGTATTGTTTCTATACAAACTTATCTGTTAGTTCTTCAAATACGCTTCCGCATCAAACATAAACTCGAACTAATAGATCTGTTAATCTTGTCTAAACAAAAACGGGAACCAACAATTTGTATCAGAGCGAAGCTTGATTTTTTTAATATCAAGTGATCCTCGTTTTTACAAGATTTGTAAAAAAAACTGTCTGTTTTTAACCTGTTCTTCATTCCTACAAACAGATTCTGTTTTACTGGCATTTTTCGATTTATTCGATCTGGTAACATCATAGAAACTGTTTCTTTTGTTAAAAAAAACCTCATTTAAAATGTCTAAAATAAAATTTTGTGGTGATGCTGATTCAAATTTTTATTCAAAACTCAGAACAAATTTTCGCAAAATAATTCCTTCTCTTGAAAAAGAACTAGATGAAAAGAACAAAAGCATTTTTATTATTTCTGATAAAATTGATAAACTTGAAGAATCTGTTAAAATCTTAAACTGTGAAAATCTTGAACTAAAAAGGAACTTATCTATGTCAGATGAAGAAAAGAAAAGACTTGAACTAAAATGTTTAAATTTATCTAAACTGATTTCCAGTTTTGAAAGGATTGTGGTCAATGAAAAAGGAAATTATGAAGAGAAGAAAACTGTTCTTGAAACAAAGTCTATGGAGCTTACATGTAAAATCTCAGAATTACAGAAAATCCTGGAAAAAGAAAGGAAAGAATCTGATTTTGAAAGAAAAGAATCTGAATAGTTGAAGGTTCAAAAATTTCAAGATTTAAGTCAAAAAGATGACTTTGAAAGAGAAAGAAGGATTTTTAAAACAGAAATATCCAGATTAACAAAAAGACTCTCTAATTTATCAACTGAGATCATGTTGGAGAAGAGATGCAAATTTAATCTCCAAAAGATGCTTGAGGTAAATTTAAGGAAAAAGAATATTTTTGCTAAAAGGATCAAGAAATTTGATTTTGCAAACTCAAATCATTCACTTAACACAACTTCAAATTCAAGGAATAATTTGTTAAAAGGATCCTTTAAGCCAAATATGTTTTCAAAAATTCAGACCTCAACATCGAAATTTTTTCATGATCATAGGTTGAACAAATTAGTTAATCAAGCATTTAAAAAGATGAAAAAGGTTTGGATAGTGAAAGGCTCTATACCTGTTCAAAATGACAAAAAGCCTTTCATTTCTGGTATGTATGACAAGTGCATAAAGGCATTTCATACAATAGGACACATACGAATATGGGTACCCAAAACCTCTGTAAGTATAACCTAGATATTCTGTAAACTTTGTAAATATTTTTATTTATTTCTATTATTTTTTTTGTTTTATTTGTAAATTCTTAAAATCTTCAATAGTTCTTGAAATCACAGAGCTTCTGTAAGGTCTGCTCAGAAACTCTGACGACCTTCACAGAACCTCTGATGGTCTTGACCTATGGTTTATGCTCAACTTATCTTATTCTGAACCAAGCATAGGTCAAGAGGGAGCAGAAGAAGATACTTGATCTACAGAGGTTGTTAGATCAAGGGGGAGCGAAAAAGGAGACCTTGCTAAATCTACAGAGATTCATATGTCAAAGGGGAGCTAAGAATGCGACAGAAGAGATCACATTCGCCAAATCAAGAAGAAAAATAGGTTGGTATCTCGTACTCACACAATGCTACAGAAGTCATAAGCCGCAGAGTTCTTTCAACCGAAGAACCTCTGTAGATCACTCAAATCATTCAAATGACTTCTGCTGCACTAAATCTTTGAGATTTACAATTTTCTAGGACACCAACTTTTAAATAGGTCCTAAATACATTGTTAAATCTGATCAAAAACTTGGATGATCAAAAATGTTTATAAATTATTAGTTATTTGAAATTTCCTGTCACAGAGCCTCTGCTGGCTCTACTAAAGATTTATTGATCCTCTCTGTATTTTTCAAACGATTTTCATTAAAGTTACAATCTAAAGAGATAAAAGTTTTCCAAAATCACAGAGCTTCTGTACCCACAGAACCTCTATAAAGATTTCCACTTGGGAATTTCTGTATCTGTAACGGTAACTTTTCTTTGGTGAAAATTTAAAACCCACGCGCTTTTCATTTAATGTGGCCGCCCACGACGTCTCGTCGTCACTGACACTGATGACGTGTCGAATTTTCATTGACGTACATATCACGTCGTCCTGGAAGCTTGCACCACGCCGAATGAACTCGAGTGCGGACCTCAAATTTTATTTAACTTTCTCACATTTTCACCGTTCCAAATTCTATCCGTTACCACAGTATAAAACCTATGTTAAAATCACTTTCAAAACTTTACTATTCTCTCCTCTTCTCCGGTGAACTTGCTTATTTCTTTCTGAAAACCTAGAACTTTCAAACCTACAAATGGCTTCCAGTTCCAAAGCTACTCAAGTTTCACCGACGAACTCTCCACCACCCTCTCCAGTGCATTCTGAGCACTCCCACAACCCACACATCGCCGCCGATGCCGACAGACATGACTCCGGCGACGAGGTATCCTTTGTACCCACTACCCATCTGCAACAATTTTTCTCAAATGACCATTTCGAGCAAACCCTTCCCATTAAATCGAACAACTGTTATCTTGTTCCTTCTTCTACGAATTTTGGCAAAGAACATACAATCCTGCTAAACATCCTTGAGAACCACTTTCTTTACCCTCTTCTTAGCAAAACCGTTGAACAAATACCCGTACGTTATCTACATCAGTTTTGGCAATCTTGCCGTTATGACGCTGATACCGATTTGATAAGAGGCTATATTTCTAAGCCTGACCAAAGTAAGAGCCTTGAACTGATGTTCAACCGCACCATGTTCTCATTAGAATTTGGCCTTCCAACAAGAGGTCTCATGGGAATCAAAAAGCATGCCCCCAACCAACAAACGAAGAACTTACCGACTTTCTACACATGTTAGGGTACAACCAACAGTTGAAAAAGAGGAACGATTTCCGCAGGGCTAGACTACCCCCTCTGTGGAATACCTTATTCTACATCCTAAATCGTTGCCTCACGGGCAAAATCGGGAGCATCGATCAAAGCTCACCTCAAATTCTCTCAATCATGTATGGTGTGTACTATGATCTACCACTAGATTATGCCACCATAATGATACAAGAGATCATCAACACCATCGATCGCAAACTCGCCTCCCAGAAAGCCAAAATATCTGATCCCAACTGGTTGCCCCCTCTGCAGTTCCAGCGAATCTTCAGTGTACTTTTCGAGCCCCTCCTCCTTATCCTAAAATGGCCAATGGACGGTCCCAAACCTAAGCAATTTTCTATGTCCAAGAACACCCCTACAGAACATGAGGACGACTACCCTCATAGTAGGCCACTCTCAAAGGTAATGTTAGGTTATGCTAGTGATATAGAACTAGTCAGTAAGTACACACGCGCTTACCGGACTCCTGAACCCAGTCCTGTAACACCCCCGCGTATAGGAGTGCCCTTAGGAGGTAGTGTTTTAGAGAGGCTTACCGAGGAAGAATGGAAAATAAAGTTGGCTAAACACAAGGCCAACCAGAAGAACTCCAGGAATATAAGGAAAGACCTCTATCCTTCAAAGAGGAAGTCTTCAGAGGGATCTGAAGAGAAGAAGAAGAAAAAGGGAAAGAAAACAAGACCCCTACAGAGGAACCACTTGCCTCTGCTTCTGCTATCCAACAAACCCCTGCAGAACCATCTTCTCCACCCACTGCACATCCCTCTGCCCCTCCCTCTCCCAAAAGGAATAGAAAGTCAAAATCTACAGAGGAGGAGGCACCAAAACCCAAGAAGGGGAAATCAAAGAAGAAGAAACCATCTTCTCCTCTGCAATCAATTACAGAGGGAATCGAAAAAGATCAACCTCCACCTCTGCAAACCCCAATCTTCACAGAGGTTCATGAAACACTTCTGTCAAGACAAGGGACTGCAGAAGAAGAGGTCCAAATAGATAAGAATATAGAAACAAGGTTAGAGGAAAAGAAACTTCTGGAGGAAAAGAAAAAGAAAAAGAAAAAGATGCCGAAGTTGTAGAAGCCACCCATCCCTCACCCCCTCCCAGTGTAACCCACACATCTAACTCCGCAGGTCTAGCTGCAGAAGGAGTTATTGAAAAAGAGTCGCACAACTCGATCCCTACCCAAACCAAACAGCCAGAGGTCACTCTTTCGACTTCTGCGCCCACAGAAACCAGGAAATCCATTCCTAGGGAGTCTCATCAAAGAGACTTACCTATAGTTCGTGATCCATCGCCCCAGATCACACTAGAACACCTTACAGAGGAATTCGTTTCCTCTGCCACACACAATATAGGGCCAAAACTTCTTTCATAGAGAAGTAGTGAGCACAAAGACGAAGAGACTCTAGACAAGTCTCCGAGTCAACAGAAGAACATTCCGATACCCACCTCTGGAGTGGATTTGGACACTGTTCTTCGCAGAACTTCTGTAGAGAATGAAACCCTTGTTTCTTCTCAAAGATCAGATGGAAATCCTTCCATTCTCAACGTTCAAACCGGAATGAAAGAAGGTGTCCCAGGAACAGGGACTCACTCTGGAGAAGGGGTTGTTCCTCCAGAGGTTACCCAAAAGGAACATGTTACGAAGGATGAGTTCCAAGTCTTTGTAACCTCTGTAACTCAAACATTGAATAAGTTGCAAAGCTCATTCAAGACTTTTTCAGATTCGACTTTAGGCGCACTTACAGGATTAAATACCAAAGTGGATACCTTATCCACAGAGGTTAAAACAGCCCTTGCAGAAATGAAGTCAACTACAGAAACTTCTGCTGATGCTGCCATCACCTCTGCCACTAACATTGCCAAAACAACCGCTGCAGAATTCGAGAAAAGTGCGACCAAAGCATTCAAAACTTCGATCGTAATCTACTTTGAAACAATGAAGAAAGAAGCCGCAAGGCAAACAGCACAAGAGACCTGCAGAACAGAAGTTGTTGCTAAAAGAAGGCAGGATGATCCTGATGATGGTGCATCTGGTCATCCTGAGAGGAGATAGCAAAGGAAACAACAGAGGCTGCTGCTGCAAAAACAACAGAGAAAACTGCAGAACCCTCTACTACAGAAACTCCGAAGGAAACCCCACAACAAGGAACTCAGGAGAAGAGTCAAAATATCGTTGGAGAGGATGCACCAACCATAGAACCTCAGGTAATCACTTTTGCATCCTCATCCTCAGAACAAACTCCACTCTCACCCAAAGAACCAACACCAACCTCACAACCAACAAAGACCAAAACGCACTGCAGAGTACATTCTTCGCAGAATGGAATTTGTATCTGCTTTTCAATCAGCAAAGCGTTTTGACATCCCACCTCCAAGACCCGAAGAGTCCTCACCAACAGAGTCCTCACAACCCGAAGTATCAAAACCTTTAGAGGCAACAACCAAAACATCAGAGCATCCAACCCCAAAACCCAAAGAACCTCTCACTGATAACTCTAAAGAGGTCCCACCCACACAAATCCAAAACCCAACCTATGAAACCTCAAAACCAAAAGATAAAGGCAAGGGAAAAATAACAGAAGAAGAGCCAAATAAGAAGATACCAGTTGCTACAGAGAAGTTGATGAAAGGTGCCTTTAATGCCTTCATCACTCCTAAACCCGAAGAGGAAGACTGGGCATTCAACTTGAAACCTCTGTCAGAAAACCCAACCCTGGATCCCACAGCTAAAGTAACAGAAAGTAAAGTAGCAGACATCACTCGACAGATGGATGAGCTAAGGAGACCAATTCGAAGAACTACTCCAACCATTGAAAAAATGAAAGAGCAAGTTTACAGTTATCTCTACAGACAGCCCTTCTAGAACGATCTGCCAGCTCATGTCCGAGATCAGAAGCTTAGAAAGGAATTCGATGCCATCTTCACCTCTACAAAGTCAAAACCGGTCAACCAAGTTTACTCCATTCACAAAATAAAGAAGTTAATCTATTGTAAATACTCTAAAATGAGAACCTATCCTCATACGATGTATACAATCTGTAAAGTCAAAAGGTCTGACAGATCAGAGAATCAATTCTCTGATGCTGATATCCGAAACCTCAATCCCTATGACTTACCTGACCTTCTGCAATGGACGAAAGACAACTTCAATGACGAATGCCACCAAAGGTCTTATCGAGTTCTCAGAATGGCGATGCGTGAAAAGCTTCTAATCTACAGCATGCTCGACTTTCAACTAGCCATCGATCTAGGCGTGACTACCTTAAGTATCAGACCTCCAGAGGATTTCTGCCCACCCAATGCCATACCAAATTCGATTATCAAAACTCCAAGGTACGGGTTAGTTTACAAGAATCCTGCAGATCAACTTAAACTTTTTGTGATAATCGACTGTCAGAAGTACACAACCTGTACTCTGAACATGTTCAGAAAAATACTAGAAGAGAACAAAGCAACAGAGCTTATGAACGAAGAATCTGCTTCAATAATGATCAAAGGGATTGATGCTGCACTAGGCATAAGAAATCTCTGCTTCAAATTCTATGAAGAACTCAAGGAAGTAGGAAAAGACAACAGAAAGTTCGACGACTTCCCAAATGCAAGAATCTGAGTCTCTTCAAAGAACCTCTGTCAACGTTTATTTCTGTTCATTTAATGTACTCAAATTTAAATGCCTCTGGCATAATTTCCAAATGAAAGAAATAATCTTCTGAGGCATTGTTTAACCTCTTTTTTATTACTTAGCCTAATTATGCATAAAGTTAAAATTTTATTTTTCAATACTTAGGGGGAGATTGTTAGCTCCAATATTCTGAAATATTAGAAGTATTGAAAAATGGCCAAGTACAGAAGAACTTCCACAGAAGCTCTGCTGAGTACAACAGAAGCTCTGCCGGGCATCTCAGAAGAATAAAAGGAAGTTTGATCAAGAGTGATCAAAGACCGAAGAAACTACAGAAGGACGCTTTCAGAAGACCAAGACTGCAAAACCTCTGTTACCAATAACAGAGCCTCTGCGGACAATATCAGAAGACAAGGAACCCAGTGAAGACTACTCTACAAAGGACCGAGCCGCAGAACCTCTGTCACCCTTGACAGAGCCTCTGCGGTTCAGACTGAAGACTTGGAAGATATTTATAATATCTTGCCACTGTTGAAGAAATATCTTGCTACTGTTCCTAGGACCTGTCCATCAACTTGCATGATAGCATGCCCTGTCCAACTTCAACACGTGTCAAACTCTGAGTGGACTCAATAGGGCTTAGTACAACATAGACGTCTGCGGCATTTAATGCAATACAATACGTACAACTATTCATGCCGTCCGATCAACAGTAGCTTATACTTTATGGTACCCTTAGAGTAGTATAAAAGGAAGTCTAATGTTTAGTTCTTCTTAACAGAACAGTTAACAGAAAAGTCATCAAGAACACACAACTTATGCACATTTAGAGTCATATCTGTTTAAAGCTTTGCATACTCACTGTTCTTAAATCTGTTCTTGCTATATATTGAAACTCAGTAAACTTTGAGATATCATATTCTGATCACTGTTTCTTTATATTCTGTATTGTTTCTATACAAACTTATCTGTTAATTCTTCAAATACGCTTCCGCATCAAACATAAACTCGAACTAATAGATCTGTTAATCTTGTCTAAACAAAAACAGGAACCAACAATTGGTGAATTATCCAAGAATAAAGATGTATCGTGGGAAAGAGGCATTTTGTGAGACCGAAGGTTGCGCGGTTGACTGCCGATAAGTCAACCAGATTCGTGAGAAGTTAAGGGTGGTTCAAGACCATCACAAGGCATATGTGAGCAAAAGGAGGAGACCGACTAGTGGGTGAGAAAGTGATGCTTAAAGTTTCGTCGTGGAAAGGCGTTGTGCATTTAGGAAAGAAAGGGAAGCTAAGACCTAGGTATGTCGGGCCGTCTGTCGTCACCGAGCATGTGGGTGAAGTGGCATATAAGTTGGGGATGCCCAAGAAACTTGGAGTAAGTTCATTCGACCTTTCACGTGTCGAATTTAAGGAAGTGCTTGGCCAAGGAAAGTATGGCAATACCGCTGGAAGACATTTGTGTGGACGAGAAATTAAATTATGTTGGGAACCATTGGCGATCGTGGATAGCAAGATTAGGATGTTGAGAACTAAAGAGATCTCTGTAGCGAAGGCTCACTGGCGCTTCCATAAAGGTCAGGAGACAACTTGGAAAGTAGAGTCGGACGTAAGGTCCCGTTACCCTCAATTGTTCGAAGATGTAACTCCAGGGACGAAATTCTTTTGAGGGGAGGATGTTGTAATAACTGTGTTCATTTTGTAAATAGGTGAAGTTAGTGGGTATGGTATGAAGAGTAAAGAGTTGAGGGACTTGAATGCAATTAGAAGGGATTTGGATTAAAACCCCTAAAACCTCTTTTAGATTTGTGAGGGTTTGGGTTTCTGTTTTGGTTGAGTTCTAAGTGATCGATAACCCTTTTTGGGTAAGGTGGTGGTTGATTGATTTATTTATGTATCAATCGGTTTGGGAAAGGATTAAGGGTGTTAGTTTATGCAACTAAAGGTCCCAAAACCAATCTGTGGTGGACCGAGTTGGGAATATAGATGTATTTTCAGTGGGTTCTTTGTGTCTGGTGCGTGAACCCGGAAAACGCATGAGTCCGGATGAGTTTCCTGGATAGATCCGGATGAGTTTCCCCGGATGAATCCTGATGAGTTTCCCCGAATGAATCCGGAAAAGGGGAATCCGGATGGTTCCTGGAAGTGGCCGAAGCCCGGGAATGACATCAGGAAGTCGATACCAGATAAGGTGGGGATCCAGATATGTCCTGAATTGTGAAGTGTCCGGAAGATCAAGACCCGAAATCCAGATGGGATCCGGAAGCCAGTACCGGAAAGGGCGGAGAT
Organism: Saussurea involucrata; assembly: GCA_033807775.1. Taxonomy (NCBI): domain Eukaryota; kingdom Viridiplantae; phylum Streptophyta; class Magnoliopsida; order Asterales; family Asteraceae; genus Saussurea; species Saussurea involucrata. The sequence goes on from CM066321.1 coordinate 51,940,085, forward strand.
CCAAATTTGGTTGTCCGGAATTAGTTGTCCGAGAGAATCCAGATGGGACCGGATTAGTGGTGTCCGAAAAACCCCACTGTTTGGGGCTGTGTCGGACATCCTTTGGGATCTTTTTTGTATGCCGAGTAGAGAGTGCCTTAAGGTAGTCGGGAAGTGTCTCGGGAGGTGTGATAGTCAACTTTGTGGTATGTTGGGTGACTTATTCACTCTCGTGTGTTGGGTGAAAATGTAGGTGTGCAGTTAGAGAATAGCGGTTCAAGTAAGAATGTATTAGCATGGACGCCAGGTGAGTCTTTCTAAACTGAAGCTTTATCGATATTCGAATTTATTACTTGTACCGGTATATTGACTTGCATGATTTTCATTGTTTTAAATATGCATGATAAAGGTGTGTAAATTATATATGGGTATGTGCGGGGTAGGGCATGTGATGACTTAATATGGATATATGGGGAGTGTGTCCCATGTAGGATATATGAATTCGTTTCATATGCTCCCTAAGGGCGGGTGTGTGCCCTAACATGTAGTCACAAGTGTGTACGTGACAAAAGCGTGAGCCATCAATAGTGTGTTGTGCATGTACTTAAACTGTTATAGGTGTGACTGTTTATAAATGCTTATAATCTCTCTTTAGTTGGTAATTGTGGCGTAGTGTTAGTAGAAAGAGCGATCTCACTAGACCTGATGGTCTAACCCTCGCTTTCAAAACTTAAACCTTTTCAGGTAAGCAGGTAGTCGAGGGCTCGTTTAAAGGCAAGAGTAAGATGTGAGCTGAAGCTTGCGTATAGAACGACTAGAAGACTTTCCTTTATTGTGTAGTTAAGTTTCTCAATTGTAATTAGGGTTATTTCCACGAACCTTAGATTTGTAATCTCGAATGTGTGAGTTATGATCGGGCCGTTTGGCGTTTATATTTAAATTAGTAGCTTTGTCGTGCTTGTTTGGTGTGGGTTGTTACATTTCCCCTTGTCGTTAAGAGACAATGTGATCCCAGATTCAATCAAGTAACAATGTAAGAACACCATAAGATCTTCATTAGATGAGAAAGAATATGAGAAAGAATACAAATTGGGAGTTATGATCTACTTTCTCTCTCTAACTTCTCTCTCTAGAAAGTCATCCCTCTCTTACAATTATGAATCACACGTATGAATCTCTTCCACAATTACATCTATTACAAACTTCCTATTTATACACTTTGACTAACTCACTTAATACCTTGACTTTGACCCTTTAACACCCTTACTTTGACTTTTGACTATTGCATTTGACTCTTACAAATAATACAATTACATATTAAATCTTGAATACATTTTATGCACTAACAAACAAGTTGAACACCCTTTGACTCATTCACTTAGTTCAAGCTAGGCTAATAGTAACCTAGCTCACCCCAGTGTATCCCCTAAATAAACTCCTCATTTATGTTTAAGCTATCATCATAATTAAATTCTCTTAAACTAAAGCTCTGATACCAACTTTTAATACCCTCATTTTCACCATGAGAAATGTCACGTCATCAACACTAACTTTCCAATAAATAATTTCAAACTAATGGATAAATAAAAACTGTTTACAACGACAAAACATATCCAAACAAAGAAAAACACCTAATGTAACAACCCACACCAAACTAGCATGCCAAAAACAACCACTATAAATAGAAACGCCAAAATGGCCCAACAGAGTCACACTGCCAAAAGTTTACAAACTGAATTCACGGAAAAATAACCCTAACTACATCTGAGAGCATATCTACAAAATAAAAGGAAAGTCTTCTAGTCCTTCTATACGCAAGCTTCAACTCCCAGCTTGCTCTTCTCTTTAAACTAGCCTTCGACAACCTGCTTACCTAAAAAGGTTTTAGTTTTGAAAAGAGAGGGTTAGACCATGGGGTCTAGTGAGATCCCTCTTGTTACCAACACCACGCCACAATCATCAACTAAAAAGAGTTTATAAGCATTTATAAACAATCACACATTTATCAGTTCAAGTACACTGGCAACACATATTGATGGGTCACGCTTTGGTCACCTACACACTTGTGACTACGTGTTAGGGCACACACCTGCCCTTAGTAACATGTGAAACGAATTCATATATTCTGCATGGGACTCACTCCCCATAAATTCACATCAACTCATCGCATGTCCTTCGCAACACACACTCAAAATATAATTATCACACCTTCATCATGCATATTTAAAACAACGGAAAACATGCAATTCAATATATCGGTACAAGTAATAAATTCGAGTATCGATAAAACTTTAGTTTAGAAAGACTCACCTGAAGTCAACGCTAAGTGTTCTAACTTGAAACTGTCATGCTCTACCTGTACCTACATTTCACCCAATCACACGGGAGCAAATAAGTTTCTCAACTACTCACGAAGCGTCTCGACCCCTATGGAATTATTAGAACATGCTACAGACAACCACAGCCCGGATACCTTCCGGATTCTGTTGTTTTCCGGACCCTTCCAGATTTCCGGTATTCTTCGGGTCCTAGTCCGGATTTGTCCGGACTCCACTTTCCGGTATCCGCTTCCGGATCCTTTCGGATTTCGGGATCCGGTTCCCGACACACGCCATCCGGACTCCCTTCCTTGGAACTCTACTGGTCTCACCCTAATCCGGATGTTTTCTCCGGAACTAGCTATTTCCGGAAAACGCATCGGAACCAGGTACGACTTACCAATTCTCAACATTAGTTCATAGAGGTTTAGCTTAAGCCAAATAAATGTTTAAAACAACCAATCTAAGCATTCCCAAACTAAATAGTTGACGAATCACATAGGAAACCCCAAATCCCAACACTAGGTTATCAAAGAACCACAAATCTTTCCAAACCGGTCCCTAACCTCATAAAATCCAAAATAGATAAGGGAAACGAAGTTACCTTAATGCGGTTGATGTTTCCTCCAAATCTCGTCTCCTGAATCCAAGCTCCTCTTCAAGATTGTGAAACTCACTCCACACATTCCTTCACACACACACAAGTCGCACAACACTGAAGAATGAAATGAGGGATTTTTGGGATTTTAACCCTATTTCTCTTATTCTCACAATTTCCACCAAAGTTTCATTCTTTACCCATATGCACACCATTAGACTATAATTACAAAACAAAAACCCGATTATTACAACATCCTCCCCTCAAAAGAATTCCGTCCCTGGAATTCCATCTTCGAACAAATGAGGGAAACATGTCCTCAACATAGTTCAACTTTTCGTCCGCCCGAATGCCTTTCAACGGTACGGCCATACTTTCCTCGGCCAAGCACTTAGATTCGACATGTGAAATGTCGAATAAACTCCCTGAAGTTCCTTGGGCATCTCCAACTTATACGCCACCTCACCCACGCGCTCGGTGATGACAAACGGCCCAGCATACCTAGGCCTTACTCCCCTTTCTTTCCAATGCGCACAATGCCTTTCCACGACGAAACTTTAAGCATCACTTTGTCACCCTCTAGAAATTCAATCGATTTCCTCCCTTTGTTCTCATATATCCTTTGGTAGTCTATAGCCACCCTTAACTTCCCGCGAATTTGGTTGACTTACAGTGGTCGACCGCGCGACCTCCGGTCTCACCTAACGTCTCTTTCCCGCGATACATCTTTACTCTTGGAAGAATCACAGATAACTGCACATGCCAACCTCTTTGCTTCTCTAAGGATTATCTTGCTTCCACTTTGCATGATCCTTCAACAACAGAGCGTATGCCAACAAATTTCCACACTTTCGGTTAACTACAACTCTTACCCCAGGTAATTCGCGTACCATAACTATGATGCCTCAGGCCAACTGTACACAATACTGTCCACACACCTAGACCCACGGTTTTGAAACGAATTAAGATTTTCACTCACAACTTCAGTTCCGTGACATAACAAATTTACAAAGGTTAACGCCACAACAACATGAATCCCTTATTAGAATATCGAACGTTCAATTCACCAACTTAGCACAAGATCAACCTCAAGTATCACCTTAACTCACATTTATGATTCTCTTCAACAGATAACACACAATTCTACAATCACTTTCCCCAACACAATATACGTCTAAGGCAGATAACACTTTCTTGCCTAAATTGCATTGACTACGATCCATCAATAATAAACAATTCACACATTTTCACCACATCATCACCCCCACACTATACAGAGCTAAAAGTAGGAAACCTCCACACTCCAACATCTGAAGCACCTACCAATCCAAACAGACCCAATCCTGAAGACACACATTCAAATTCCCCTTGCATCCAACAGTCACCCATCCACGTGTGAAATAATTCAAGTTTCACCCACTCAACAGAAAGGAGTGTCCATGCTCACGCAAAACCATTTTCATTAGCTTAACACCGAACGACAAGCTCAATTGGAATATTTCCCTCACCACTACCAAGTCTAACCCAATGGTCCTTTAATCCAAGCACTACTTTCAACTTCCTTCTTCGACTTCCTTCTCAAGACACAAAACATGTTTCCAAAGAATGACTCATCAGATGGTGCACACTTTTGACCGACCACACAAGCTAGCTTTCTTCGACCCTTAAACGAATCACATACACGCAAATTCTCTTTCTCATACTCCCAATAGGAGTTCATGTACCCGACGATGACATTCTGAAAACATTGTTTCCCATTTTCCATGTCACTTGCCACACTTTCTACCTCCAGTTTACTTATTTCAATATACCATCCCCGTTTCCTCAAGATAGTGTGGAAAATTTCTCGTCCAACATTGACCACTCCACACACGCAATTTCAACGGTTACTATGCCTAACCAACAGTTTCACCACATCTCATACGAGAAATTCAACCAAGTCATTCCAAAATAACACCCAATGCTCGAAGCCACCACACACTTCTCGTTTCTCCAAACGAGATTAACCCACTCCTTTGAATTTCCTCTACATAAAAGGATTAGCTCAACATTCCCAAAGATTTCGTATCTACTACGAAACATCATAAACTAACCAATCCAACATCTTCACAAATATTTCAATGACATAAGGCAAACTCACTTATCAACCCATCGCAACCAAAGAGCGCACAATTTCCTTCTTAGTTAGCCACCAACTACCACCCTATTCTTTTATTCTCAGATAAAAATACTACACGCCACTCAAACATCCATGCATCTCAACACACATAATTTGCCACATTTGAATAACTTATTAGCAAACCTGAGCAAAGATTACCACTTACGCTCATCCCATATCAACACTAGCCCAGCACTTAACCTCACAGCAACTCATTACCACCAACGACTCGTATGCCCACTCTGTATAAGATACCACCAAATTATCCACACAACCACCACACACTAGAGGTACAAATCCCATGATCACTTGTACGCACATTAGGCCTTGCCTTCTCCATGCCAATCACAACATATATTTGAAATAATATTATCTCACGGCTTTGCCTTTCTCCAATCTAGATGAATCAAAAATTATGACCGTCTACTTCACTCGATCGAGTCTTTATCCCCATCCGACTCTTTGGAATCCACACGAGACACGCTCAAATAAATCTGATGATAAGACGCTCCCTTGAAGACCAACATAATCCACGTGTCCCACATGAGTTGTGCTAACTACTTCATTCATAAACGAAACATCAATCACATAGGAAAATCACCTATCCAACTATCAATTCTCCACTTTTAGAACACTCACATAGGCGGTCCAACCTCTTGAAAGATACACACCTTTCCCCAACCGACCTCTTATCTCCGCGTATAAACCCGACAAAATAATCACACCAGGGTTACCTTTTCCAATTCCAATCTCCCGACAATGATCTCAACAACCGTCGTTGACTTCAACATCAACGCCTGACATGAAGATGATGTTTCAACGGTGCCTCCGACAACGAGATTTTCCACCGAATTCTAATTCTCCCCAGGCATCGTAACTAACTTTGTGCCCCACAGTCCTTATATGTTTGAGCCAAAGGCTTACCCGACAAATAGCCTAAATACAAGGCCACCTCAACTCCGGCTCCACGCCGATACCATTTCATCAACATGCTATAACGCTACCTTTCGAAGTATCTTTCCTACTTCGAAATCACCCTGGACACACCCCCCGCCGTCAGCCACACGTCAAACTACCAAACAAGAGCAAAGACTACCATAATACAAGCATCTCTAAAGTCAAAGGCTGAGACTGCAGTTATTCACCTCCCTCCCTAAAAGGAAACACCAAGGTCACGAATCGACCATCGATGACTCAACCACATTTCCACTCTCGAAACTTTCCACATCCTTAAGCGCGATATCTCTCACTACCTAGCGAGTTCATAGCCTTCATGCATGACAACACATTGATTTAAATCGTTTTACACACTTGAAATGCACCGCAAAACAAGGTTTGATATGCTTGACATGACACCTCCATAAAGAATAGCCACACACACATCGATCTCGAGGATCTCTCACACGTAACCCATGACATCTCACAACCTTGTCCATCAATCAAAATTGCATTCCCTGAAACTATTTTCGTGCAAAATTTTAAAATACGGCAAAATCACCCACACTGGGAGAGTCGGTCGACTCTCACACTCGCTGATATGACAACAACGTGTCCACACTGATTTCGCTTATAAAACCATGTGATCAAATGTTTTTATGATTTCTACAACAAAAGTTAACTCACTTGTAAAAGACATGAAATAAGTCGCTATTTATCCAAGTTCAAAATTTATCACACAATGTAAATAAAAGTGTCCTTTTCCTTCAAACACATGCTTGCACGCGCCAACTCATTTTCAAATCCAGAAACTTACAAGGCACACACATACACACGCACACACACATATATTTGACATGAAGGACTCATGTAACTTGTTTGAAAATACATGCGTGACTCGCTTTACATTGAAGGCTATTCGCTCTTGGAAGGTCAAAAGTTTGCAGTCACAAAATATCAACATCGGCGCCCTACTTTCAATCAAACCATTAGGTTCCTCACATTTGCAACAACCTTCGGTACCGGTGCTTCCCTACACACTTGTATGCCCCAACTTCACAGTTACCACTTGACTACAGAATTGAAAAATATATGGCTTCACCTCGACCATAAATAGGTTAACCAACAATAGCCCTTTTTCATTTATCCTTGCCTCAAATTACCAATCCACACGTCTATCATTTCTCAACCACCCTTGCCACTCTTCCACTGACTAGAGAATAAGAAAGCACATCTCTACTACCCGATTCTTGAGTTGAAACTCTCAAGATCCCAATTCATCGACATCAAAAACTCCCAGAATGGAGAATCATTAGAAATTAGGAGCTCACCTCCCATCAATTATTCTTACCTTATGAACCCAAAAGGTTATACATCACATCAACCACCCACAACTCAAACAGTATTCCTTCTAGATGGTGTCATCAATCACACCATAAACGATCTCGCACAACACACTAAACCATCGCCATCATGGCAAGGTTAGAACTCTCTACACACTACCACCAATCTCTACACACTACTATCACTCTCTAGACACTACCACCAATCTCTACACACTACCACCACTCTCTACACACTACCACCTCCATCGATCATCTGAACAACAGTAATCAAGCACACCCATGCACCTGTAAATTCATAATGACATTGGCCAGATGTGATTTGAATTTACCTTACAAGAGAGTCCTCACTACCATCGTCCTGAATTCTCGGTGATCAAAGTCTTCCTTAAAGGCTTCCTATATCTCAGTTGTGTCCTCCTACTCCACAGTTTAAGTTTAGGCCCATCTGGTCACCTAAATCACTTAAACTAGCGCTCTGATACCACCTGGAACAAACCACACCAAACTAGCATGCCAAAAACTACCACTATAAATAGAAACGCCAAAATGGCCCAACAGAGTCACACTGCCACAAGTTTACAAACTGAATTCGTGGAAAAATAACCCTAACTACAGCTGAGAGCATATCTACAAAATAAAAGGAAAGTCTTCTAGTCCTTCTATACGCAAGCTTCAACTCCCAACTTGCTCTTGTCTTTAAACTATCCCTCGACTACCTGTTTACCTGAAAGGGTTTTAGTTTTGAAAACCGAGGGTTAGACCATGAGGACTAGTGAGATCCCTCTTGTTACCAACACCATGCCACAATCATCAACTAAAAAGAGTTTATAAGCATTTATAAACAGTCACACATTTATCAGTTCAAGTACACAGACAACACATATTGATGGCTCACGCTTTGGTCACCTACACACTTGTGACTACGTGTTTGGGCACACACCCGCCCTTAGTAACATATGAAACGAATTCATGTATTCTGCATGGGACTCACTCCCCATATATTCACATCAACTCATCGCAAGTCCTTCCCAACACACACTCAAATATAACTAACACACCTTCATCATTCATATTTAAAACAACGTAAAACATGCAATTCAATATATTGGTACAAGTAATAAATTCAAGTATCGATAAAACTTCAGTTTAGAAAGACTCACCTGAAATCCACGCTAAGTGTTCTCACTTGAAACTGTTATGCTCTACCCGTACCAACATTTCACCCAATCACACGAGAGAAAATAAGTTTCTCAACTACTCACGAAGCGTCTCGACCCCCATGGCATTATTAGAACATGCTACAAATAACCACAGCTCGGATACCTTCCGGATTCTGTGTATTCCAGACCCTTCCGGATTCCGGTATTCTTCGGGTCCTAGTCCGGACTCCACTTTCCGGTATCTGCTTCCGGATCATTCTGGATTTTGGGTCTTTTCCGGATTTCGACTTCCGGTTCCCAAGACACGCCATCCGGACTCCCTTCTCCGAAACTCTACCGGTCTCACCCTAATCTAGATGTTTTCTCCGGAACTAGCCATTTCTGGAAAATGCATCGGAACCAGGTACGACTTACCAACTCTCAACATTAGTTCATAGAGGTTTAGCTTATGCCAAATAAATGTTTAAAACAACCACTCTAAGCATTCCCACACTAAATAGTTGACGAATCACATAGGAAACCCCTAAATCCCAACACTGGGGTATCAAAGAACCACAAATCATTCCAAACCGGTCCCTAACCTCATAAAATCCAAAATAGATAAGGGAAACGAAGTTACCTTAATGCAGTTGATATTTCCTCCAAATCTCGTCTTCGGAATCCAAGCTCCTCTTCAAGATTGTGAAACTCACTCCACGAACTCCTTCGCATACATACAAGCCGCACAACACTGAAGAATGAAATGAGGAATTTTAGGGATTTTAACCCTATTTCTCTTATTCTCATAATTTCCACCAAAGTTTCATTCTTTACCCATATGCACACCATTAGACTATAATTACAAAACAAACCCGGTTATTACACCTAAATATGCGAACCATAAAAGTAAAATCTCTCTATGCATGTCCCTTGCCTTTATCGACACCTAAAATACCTTCTCCTGAGATGTATAATATACTCAGCTAAATAGCTCAGTGAGTTCATGGTTTTTGGGCAATAACACTAATTAAGTATCATATAATACAATGCATTACATATAAGGAAAAAACATCATATGCATTTTCAAAGACAACCACTCTTACATGATTCATACAACAGTTCTATTTAGTAATAATTAATATTTTGCAAGGATTCCGTGGGCATATATGACTCTCCCTGGAGCCAACCACCGATTTTGGGGTCATACTTCTATGTCACAATCATTCCATGACGTAGACGACTCACACAGAACTAGTCATCCATTACGGGGTCATGCCTCCCATTAATTATGACACGTGTTATTGACTTCTCATTCTCCCAATCTTGTACCATTTGTACAATTTAAAGAAACTAAAAACTAGCATGTGAGAATATTCAGAAACAAAAATATTTATCATGCATACCCATAAATCTCGATATACATGTAACCATAAAAGCGAGAACATGTAATTAAAACCTCTTATCAGACGTAACATACATCCCCACATAGTCATACATGTAAAAATAAATTTTCATATATATATATATATATGTATACATCCTAGTGAAATTTCATGAAGACTCACCTAATTGTGTAGGTTACTTACTGATCAACTTCGGTTGTAACCTACAATTGACAACCACAATAGTCAAAAAACGACTATGTTTTTCTACAAGTCAACCTAAAAGTCAAGCCACGATCAACTATGGTCGACCTCTAAACATCACGTTAAATAATAACCCTTGACAGTAATTTAACTTTTTTAATTGGGAATTCTAATCTAGCAATCTTAAAGAGTCTAAAGTATTTAACCATGCTAACACATGATGCCTTATTACCTTATTAAATAATTTAACTCAACTAAATAGTTTAATCATACAATCCAATAAGTTATAGAAAAGTAACCTAAATAATACTCCTTAAAAGTCTCATTAATTAATTAAATGAAAGTTCTAAAAAAACAAATATATTAAATATATTACGTATTTAGACATCCATTTAAGTAATAAATCATTTTGATCCAAAATTTTATTTTAATACAGTACAACCACAACAACGTTTAGTCTAATTAATAAGGACTCCGGCTTGAGTCTGATCCCTATTGCTGGCCCAAAACAAGCAGCCCATAACCTCTCGGTCTAACTCTACCGCCCTCAGTCTAGCCCCACGGGTCAGACCTAGTCATTTTATACCAGACTCGGTCGGGCACACCAAACCCGTTACGCCACCTCAGTGGCAATTGTCGTTTACGGGTCGTTTGGCATAGTTTCTTCGCCATGTTTGGCGAATTCTTTTTGTCAAATGCAAGTTAACCAATTTCCTAACCCTTAGAAACAAGAATCACATAAAACCATTCAGTTTCGAGTGAGACCTTTGCATTCAAAGGTTTCATTTTTTACCGAAAACACTGATTCATTTTGTTTTATTATAACGACGGCCTTCCGACCAGTCGTTTGTCCTCAAATGGGATCTGGACTCCCAATACTCATAAACCAACGTTAACCATAGTTAACATCGATAATGGGTGGAAGTATTACCTTGATCTCTCATAAAACGTTAAAATTAGCATTTTCCTTCGGTATTCGATATCTCCTTCACCCGACCACCAAAGTTCATGATTACAACGGCTTATGTCGTCATAAGTGTTTGTGAAATAAAGCCTCAAAAGGGTAGGCCAATTTTAGCTAAGGAGAGCAAGTCCCAATTTTGAAAATTTTCCATTAAAGTGTTCCTTAGTTTTCAGAAAATTGCCCAACATACCCTTCTGCTTTCCACTTCTCATACCTTTAGTCCAATTAGGACATAATTTCCGTACATAAAAGTATTTGTTAGTTTCATATTTTAATGTTGTATCAAAGTTGAAGGACTATTTGTGTAATATTCTTCCTAGGTATAAATAGCCTAGTTTAAGTCTTTTTGGAAAAGAACTCTTATTGTATTAGTTCACAGATTCTCTCTCTTGTAAGTACTTGTGACATCATATCAATATAGAGCTGAGTCTTTGATCTTGAATCTTATTGTTATACTTGTTTCTGGGATAACATTTGGTATTAGAGCAAGCAAATCTTTTGTGGATCCCAAATTAACAAGTAACAATGTATTGAATCGAATTCTTTGTGTTAAATGATTATAGAGACGTTACAAGTAATGAATTGAAGAACACTCTCTCTATCTCTCAATTAGGCGCATAAAACTGATTCTAAAACTCTAACCTAAATTGTAATGTCCCAAAAATTACAATAAATTTGAACTTTTAAAAATACCATTTTATTTAAAACAAACCATATGTATTCAAATTCAATCAACGTTTTCCCAAAACTCATTAAGTGAAATAACCAACCAATTAACACAGCGGAAATGTAAATAATAAAACATAATATCTCAAGGTAAAAAAAATGCCGAAAGTCTCAACGCGCCAGTGTGTACCGTCACGCCTTGCTGCAACTCGTACCTGAAACAGTAATTTATAGGGAAAGGGTAAGCACGGAGCTTAGTGAATTCAAACACATGCATACGATATAAATCATATCGACACCACCCCTATCAGCATATAGATATAACAACCAACACATGCAGTTAAATAATACAAGCACACTAATGCAAGAACACCCATGCATGTATCATTCGGTCTCCCCGAATTCACACAATACTCGTGTATGCATCCCTCGGTCTCCCCGAGTTCATACAACACCTGTGTACGTATTCCTCGGTCTCCTCGAGTCCTCGGTCTCCCCGAGATTTATACGACTCCCAATACCTTATACTAGACACTACTCGGCCTAGTACTACACACAACAACACAAATATCACACACGAACTACAGTAATGCGCATACAATCTCTATCCTACGCAGTGAGTGAACTCACCTCAAAACGCAACGCAGAACTCCACGAACAGAAAAAGAAGCCCGACAACTCCAACTCACTTCTTTCCACCTAAAGAAGTGTTATCAAGTGTTAAAGTGAAGTCCCAACCCGAAAATATCACCACAGGTCTAAACGCGTACTTTCCCGGTTTTTGGTCTAACACTACAGGTGTGTTCATGACCTGTTTAGCCCCCCCCCCCCTTAAACTCATCAACCTAGAAATATTATTCCATAAATAGAAAGTTCTATGTCTTAGGTTTCCAAAGACATATCGCGTTCATACGAGGTCCCTACTATGTTATATGATTTTTCTAAGACAGACTACCCGAAACAGGAAATTCCAGACCAGTCTGTACTAATTGCCACTTTGGCCCTAGCTAGAGGCCGAATTGATTTTTCTACAAAACACAAGAAACTCATTAGACATAATACGAATTTTACAAGACAGGGATAAAACGGACGTTTTTCACATAAAATGATAACATGGCTTAACTTTAATTCTCAACCCATTAAGCAATGACTTAATGCATTCAGACCTGGAGTTATGTCTTATTAGCCCCGATGAAGTGCAAGTGTACCAGGTCGGTTAGGGTTTCTACCCTAACAAAATGCAACGCCCGAAAAGTAATCAAAACGAGGTTTTAACGGATTAGGGTTTTCGCGTTTAGGTTTGAGGTTTCACGAATTAGGATTTGGGTTAGGGTTTAGATACTAATGGCCGAACAAAACCAAGCACCACCCACTGCCACTTCCGGCAGTGGTGGTTGGCGGCGGCGGCAGCCACGACCTACGGTGGTGGTGGTTTTCACGGTGGTTTGAAAATCCTTCGGCGAGACAAGAAAAACAACCCAAGTACCCTATCTCGCTACACATACACCACGCTCGACCAAGCATTCCCGACTACGCACAAAGCCACCACCACCTTTGGTACACGTCGGTGGCAACACCGCCGGCAGCCAAGGCTGCAGCGGCGGCGGTGGTGGTTTGCGGTTGAAAACGACAAAGAAAGAAAACGAAAAGGGAATGAGACCTTACCTCGCGTAGACACAGCAGCGACACACGACTCCGGCTCCCTCTCTCTCTCGTTCTCTCCCTCTCTCGCTGCACTTTAAACTTCGTCGGCAAGAACCAGCGGCGACGACGCCGGTGATCTCTGGTGGAACAGTAGCGACAACAAGAAAGGGAGGGGGGGAATCGGTGGTGACAGCAGGTAGGGAAGGGAAGGAAGGGGATGGCGATTTAGGGTTTCCTCCGTTCTTTTCTTGCGTGGGGCACAAACCAGAAACGAGAATGGGTGGGGGTCGGTCTCTTAAGGCCGATCCCATGCAATACTTTACCCATTTGACACTTTTAACCCCTGCACTTCCATACCCTTTCAAAACAAATAGAGTTTTAAGATAGATTAACATTTGGTCCTTGCCGCCTAACCCCGTTAACAAAACAACGTTAAGAGAAAAACTTAAACTAAAAAAATAAATCGTACCGGGATACGGGCTTTACAACTCTCCCCCGCTTGAATTAGGCTTTGTCCTCGAAGTCTATGTCCGCGAATAGCTCTGGATAGTTCTCCCGCATCTCATCCTCGGGTTCTCAAGTCCACTCGGAACCCTTTCGGTGCTGCCACTGGACTTTCACCAAGCCAATTACCTTGTTACGCGAGGTCCTCGTCCTCTTGTCAATAATGGCGATCGCCTTTTCTACGTAATTAAGCCGCTCGTCGATCTGAATATCCTCTATAGGAATCACCACAGACTCATCCACCACACACTTTCGCAACTAAGACACGTGGAAAGTGTTGTGGATCAAACTCAGCTCGTCCGGTAACTCCAAGCGATAAGCTACCTTTCCCACTCGAGCAATGTTCTTGTAAGGTCCAATGTAACGAGGTCCTAACTTTCCCCGTTTACGAAACCGAATCACCCCTTTCCAGGGTGAAACCTTCAACAAAACATAATCTCCCACCTGAAACTCCAAATCTGATCGTCTCTTGTGGGCGTAACTCTTCTGCCGACTCTGTGCAGTAACCAGACGGTCCCGCACCATCTGTATCATCTCCGTCGTCTTCAGCACAATATCGGTGCTCCCCAATACTCGCTGACCAACCTCGCCCCAGCAAATGGGCGTCCTGCACTTCCTACCATACAACATCTCGTACGGCGGCATGCCAGTACTAGAATGAAAGCTGTTGTTGTAGGAAAACTCCGCCAACGGAAGGTACTGATCCCAACTACCTCCAAAATCAATGGCACATGCCCGAAGCATATCCCCGAGTGTCTGAATAGTCCGCTCACTCTGCCCGTCGGTCTGTGGATGAAAAGTCATGCTAAAATGTAACCGTGTACCCATCTCCACCTAAAACTTCTCCCAAAACCGGGAGGTAAAACGGGTGTCCCTGTCAGAGACAATCGAAACTGGCACCCCGTGCCTGGCTACAATCTCTCGCATGAAAATCTCTGCGAGCTTCTCCGCCGAGGAGCTCTCCCTGATGGCCAAAAAGTGAGCACTCTTGGTCAGACGATCGACGATCACCCAAATAGCATCATTCCCACGTGGAGTCTTTGGGAGTTTCGTAATGAGATCCATCGTGATCTGCTCCCATTTCCATACCGGAATCTCTAAAGGCTGCAACTTCCCATGCGGTCGCTGATGCTCAACTTTGACTTTCCGACAAGTCAAGCATACCTCTACACACTTGGCGACATCCCGCTTCATGCCGGGCCACCAATAATTCTCCCGCAGGTCGCGGTACATCTTCGTGGCTCCAGGATGAATCGAAAACTTGGACTTATGCGCCTCGTCCAACAATATCTGCCTGTTCCCGCCAGTGAAGGGAACCCACACTCGACCATACCGGGTCAATAAACCTCGATTATCACGGGCAAAATTCGGAATTTCACCCGAAACTCTCTCGCGTTTGGCATTCTCGTCCAGAACTGCCACTTCCTGAGCGCTACCTATCGACTCAAGGAAAGGTGCAACCACTGTTAACCATTGACACAAACCCCGAAGTGGCTCACCAACCGGATGTCGACTAAGTGCGTCCGCAACAACATTAGCTTTACCCGGGTGGTAAAGTATCTCACAATCATAATCCTTGACTACGTCAAGCCACCTCCTCTGATGCATATTGAGGTTTTGCTAGTCCATCAAGTATTTGAGGCTTTTATGGTCAGTGTATATCGTACACTTGACGCCATACAAGTAATGCCTCCAAATCTTGAGGGCAAACACCACTGCTCCCAACTCTAGGCCGTGAGTCGGGTAGTTCGCCTCATGAGGCTTCAACTGCCTCGAAGCGTAAGCTATGACCTTACCACGTTGCATGAGCACGGCGCCCAAACCCTGGTGAGAAGCGTCACAATACACTACCAGATCCTCCATACCCTCGGGCAAAGTCAACACCGGAGCCTCGCATAAACGTCTGCGCAGCTCCTCAAAAGCCCTTTGCTGCTCCTCACCCCAACTAAAAGCCGCAAATTTCTTCGTCAATCGCGTCATAGGTAGTGCAATCTTGGAGAAATCCTGAATGAATCTCCGGTAGTACCCTGCTAACCCAAGAAAACTCCGTACCTCAGTGGGAGTCTTCGGTACCTCCCACCGCATTACTGCTGAAATCTTGGCCGGATCGACCATAATGCCCTTCTGGTTCACGACATGTCCTAGGAATTGGACCTCTCGTAACCAGAACTCGCACTTGGAGAACTTAGCATAAAGCTTCTCCCTTCTCAGAACCTCTAAAACTACCCGCAAATGCATCTCGTGCTCTTCCTTCGACTTCGAATACACGAGGATATCGTCGATGAACACAATCACCGACCGATCCAACATCGGGCTACACCCCCTGTTCATGATGTCCATGAACACTGCTGGTGCATTGGTGAGCCCGAAAGGCATCACCACAAACTCGTAATGGCCAGAACATGTACGAAATGCCGTCTTCTCCGTATCCTCACTCCTCACCCGCATCTGATGATACCCCGATCTCAAATCAATCTTAGAGAACCACGAGGCTCCCTGAAGCTGGTCGAACAAGTCATCGATCCTTGGCAGAGGATAACGATTCTTCACCGTAAGCTTATTCAACTCACGATAGTCTATACACATCCGTTGGGACCCGTCCTTTTTTTTTCACAAACAGAATCGGGGCTCCCCACGGTGAACAACTCCGCATGATGAACTCCTTCTCGAGAAGTTCCTGCAATTGAGTGTACAACTCCTTCATTTCCGGTGGAGCCAGGCGATAAGGTGCCTTGGCCACCGGTGCAGCACCCAGAATCAAGTCAATTTGGAACTCTACCTGTCGTTCGGGAGGTATCCCCGGTAAATCGTCGGGGAATACGTCAGCAAACACCCGAACAACTGGCACATCCTCCGCAGTCTTGTTCTCTTCGACGTCACACGTGTCTATCACATACGCTAAATACCCCTGGCCACTGTGCTGCAAGTACCCCTTAGCCCTCGCAGCCGAACATATTGTTGAGGTCCGCCTGGGCGAGTCGCCCTGAACTAGCAGTTCTCTCCCGCTTGGGGTTCGAACACGTACTTGTTTGCGACGGCAAACAATCTCAGCATCGAAAGCATCCATCCAGTCCATGCCCACAATCACGCACAACTCACGCATAGCAATCAGAATCAAATCAATAGGAAATATCACACCAGAGATTTCCAAAGTGCATCCCCGATACACGTCAGTAACCGTCAAGGTCCTGTCATCAGCAACCTCAACCACAAGTGGACAACCTAATCGTCCTACAACTCGGCCCAAACACTCACTAAAAGTGTGAGACACGAACGAATGAGTAGCCCCACTATCAAACATCACCACAGCAGGCACCGAGTTAACTAAGAACGTACATGTCACCACTTTAGGCGTAGCCTGCGCCTCCTCCACTTTCAGCTGATGAACTCTACCTCGGGCCGCCTCGGGTCTAGACTGACCCGCACTACCATCCGTAATACGCAAGGGGGCAGCCGCAGGAACTCGCTGTGCCCCACCCCCATCAGTAACCCTCGGATTCGGGCAGTTGGCCTTAACGTGGCCTGTCTGTCTGCAGTTAAAGCAGACCATCAGAGGTACTCTACAATCACGGCCAAAGTGTCCTACCTGGCCGCACTTGAAACACTTGTCATCTCTCTTCCCGCCATTATCCCTAGGCTTGAACCCACCGCTCCTTTGACTCGAGCGCGAGTCTGAGAACTTTGTCTTCTTTGGAACAGCCGAAATTGGTGCCACGGTCTGCACCGCCTTCCTCTTCTTGGCCTGCGTCTCCAGCTCAAGTTCCCGTCTCCGGGCAGCCTCCATCATCGCAGCAAGCGAAGCATACTGAGCAGTACTCACGAACTCCCTGATCTCGGTACGTAACATATCCTTGTACCGCGTCATCTTCATGTCCTCAGAAGCAGCATACTGGGGACAAAATAGTGCCATCTCCATGAACTTCCGGTTTATCTCCTTCACAGTCTTCGTAGTCTGAGTGAGCTCCAATAACTCCTTAGCAATCCTCTCCATCTCCACTGGAGGCACATACTCGGCACGAAATCGTTCAACGAACTCCTCCCAGGTCAAAGTAGTGCGCTCAGCAAGCGTCAAGGCAGTAGCACACCAGTCTTTCGCTCCATCTCGTAACAGGTTCACCACGAAACGAACCTTCAAATTCTCAGGACAACCACTAGTAAGGAATGCGCACTCCATATCCGAGATCCAACGCATACTGACGATCGGGTTCGAGTCTCCCTTGAACTCAGGATGAGAACAAGCAGAGAGATCCCGATACTGAAACTCTCGCGTTCGGGGCTGCCCACCAGCAGGGGGTGGAATCGCCGCGATGCGCTCCTCCATCAACACTTTTACCTCATTACGAATGGCGGTAATAATCTCGGGGATCGCCTCCCCAATAGCAAGCGTCACCTCAGCCGCAATCATCTCACGAATCTGCTCGGCAGAAAATCCAGTACCCGCATCTGGATCAACATTGTTGCTCCTTCTCGTGATGGCCATTCTGGGTAATTTATACAACGATTTATTAGCATACAATTAATCCTGCTAACTACGCTCACGCTCAACTCCTTGTATTCTCCGTGACTTTCCTCGACTCGAGCACGGATCCTGTGCTTCAGATAGTAGGAGCTCTACTACTACCTTCTACACCTATCCTTACTCGTTTCGAGTCCCGTCCCGAAGTGCCCAAGTAGTTCCTTGCCGACAGTTACACCCGTATGCCCGTACCAGCATATGTAAACACTTTTCCTAGCTTACTAGGAATTTCACCCCATTCCACTACCCTTGCTATGACGAAATCCCCACTAGGCATGACGAGTCGCCTCGCGAATGCACAGTTGCATACAGTGTGAAATCCGATAGACTTTCGAATAAAAGATTCTATCCTACAACGGTTGGACTCAAACAAGAGCTGCACAATAGAACTAAATCCAACATTCTATGGCTATTTGGTTCCTACTGCATACAACTTATAAGGCATTCACTTAACAACCTAGCAGGACTAGCATAAATTCCTACTAGCAAGTAACAAACATGTAGTACAGTGTAATAAGTACCAAGCAATCTAGCATACATACTCCTATGTTCTAGAAAGCAATAAATTACACTAAGTACTTTACCTTTTCCCTTGGCATCGGCTGACTGTACACACTGCGCCTCCGGTCACAGTTTCTAAAACGTACTTTTCCTTTTTTTTATTTCTCAAAAATTTTAAAAGGAAAAACATAATCCCGAGCCGCAAACTTGAGTTCAAACACACCGAAATGTGTTTGATTCGCTCAAGCTGTGCTCTGATACCAACTTGTAACGTCCCAAAAATTACAATAAATTTGAACTTTTAAAAATACCATTTTATTTAAAACAAACCATAAGTATTCAAATTCAATCAACGTTTTCCCAAAACTCATTAAGTGAAATAACTAACCAATTAACACAGCGGAAATGTAAATAATAAAACATAATGTCTCAAGGTATAAAAAAAATGCCGAAAGTCTCAACGCGCCAGTGTGTACCGTCACGCCTTGCTGCCACTCGTACCTGAAACAGTAATTTGTAGGGAAACGGTAAGCACAAAGCTTAGTGAATTCAAACACATGCATACGATATCAATCATATCGACACCACCCCTATCAGCAGATAGATATAACAACCAACACATGCAGTTAAATAATACAAGCACACTCATGCAAGAACATCCATGCATGTATCATTCGGTCTCCCCGAATTCACACAACACTCGTGTATGCATCCCTCGGTCTCCCCGAGTTCATACAACACCTGTGTACGTATTCCTCGGTCTCCCCGAGTCCTCGGTCTCCCCGAGATTTATAAGACACCCAATACCTTATACTAGACACTACTCGGCCTAGTACTACACACAACAACACAAATATCACACACGAACTACAGTAATGCGCATACAATCTCTATCCTACGCAGTGAGTGAACTCACCTCAAAACGCAATGCAGAACTCCACGAACAGAAAAAGAAGCCCGACAACTCCAACTCACTTCTTTCCACCTAAAGAAGCGTTATCAAGTGTTAAAGTGAAGTCCCAACCCGAAAATACAACTACAAGTCTAAACGCGTACTTTCCCGGTTTTTGGTCTAACACTACAGGTCTGTTCGTGACCTGTTTAGCCCCCCCCTTAAACTCATCAACCCAGAAATATTATTCCATAAATAGAAAGTTCTATGTCTTAGGTTTCCAGGGACATATCGCAGGTGTTCATACGAGGTCCCTACTATTTTATATGATTTTTCTAAGACAGACTACCCGAAACACGAAATTCCGGACCAGTGTGTACTAATTGCCACTTTGGCCCTAGCTTGAGGCCGAATTAATTTTTCTATAAAACACAAGAAACTGATTAGACACAAGTTGGGAAATTTGTGCACTCGTTTCACCCCAATCCGAGCTTCCTAGAATAAACTACGGATTTTACAAGACATGGATAAAACGGACGTTTTTCACATAAAATGATAACATGGCTTAACTTTAATTCTCAACCCATTAAGCTATGACTTAATGCATTCAGACCTGGAATTATGTCTTATCAGCCCCGATGAAGTGCAAGTGTACCAGGTCGGTTAGGGTTTCTACCCTAACAAAATGCAACGCCCGAAAAGTAATCAAAATGAGGTTTTAACGGATTAGGGTTTTCGCGTTTAGGTTTGAGGTTTCACGATTTAGGATTTGGGTTAGGGTTTAGATACTAATGGCCGGACAAAACCAAGCACCACCCACTGCCACTTCCGGCAGTGGTGGTTGGCGGCGGCGGCAGCCACCACCTACGGTGGTGGTGGTTTTCACGGTGGTTCGAAAATCCTTCGGCGAGACAAGAAAAACAACCCAACTACCCTATCTCGCTACACATACACCACGCTCGACCAAGCATTCCCGACTACGCACAAAGCCACCACCAACTGTGGTGCACGTCGTTGGCAACACCACCGGCAGCCAAGGCTGCAGCGGCGGCGGTGGTGGTTTGCGGTTGAAAATGACAAAGAAAGAAAACGAAAAGGGAATGAGACCTTACCTCGCGACGAAACAACAGCGACACACGACTCCGGCTCCCTCTTTCTCTCGTTCTCTCTCTCTCTCGCTGCACTTTAAACTTCGCCGACAAGAACCAGCGGCGACGGCGCCGGTGATCTCTGGTGGAACAGTACTGACAGCAAGAAGGGGGGGGGGGGGGATCGGCGGTGACAGCAGGTAGGGAAGGGAAGGAAGGGGATTGTGATTTAGGGTTTGCTCCGTTCTTTTCTTGCGTGCGGCACAAACCAGAAACGAGAATGGGTGGGGGTCGGTCTCTTAAGGCCGATCCCATGCAATACTTTACCCATTTGACACTTTTAACCCCTGCACTTCCATACCCTTTCAAAACAAATAGAGTTTTAAGATACATTAACATTTGGTCCTTGCCACCTAACCCCGTTAACAAAACAACGTTAAGAGAAAAACTTAAACTAATAAAATAAATCGTACCGGGATACGGGAATTACTTAAATTCCTAAGAAAACAAACCTATTTATACCAAGGCTTTAAGCATAAGGCCCATGGCCCATAAGCTAAGCTAAGCCCATCAAACATTAAAGGCTTTTTACAATAAGTAATTAATCTCTATAATTCTTTATATAACTTTCTAATTAATAGGACATTTATGGTCCTAACAATCTCCCCCTCAAGTTATATAAAGAAAAAACGATCTTCAAAACTTCAGGTCTTGATCTTCTCTTCCTCTTGAATCTTTGAAACGCTATGGTGTTGCTTGTATTCATGTCTTTCAACGCTCCCCCTTGAATAAAGCTCTTATCTTCATATCTTCAACTTTATAACCAGAGCCAACGAACAATAACCTCGACTGATTGCACGAAAAGCAACTTTCAACTGTAGGAACTCAACACATCCGATAAGCACACAAGTATGATAATGTGCGAGTTGCGTGACATTCCACAGTGCGACTTCAGTTTAAAATAAAGAATTTGTCTTTGAACCACGAGTTGAATATGCTTTCAGCTTTAGCTTTAAGAACTTGTAGAACCGATATGCTCGAAGAAGGAAATAATACTTTGTAGCGAACACCACTTGATAAGGGGTGAGAATCAATCAAATGGGTACCTAAAATTACTCCCCCTCATGCAAGAGAATCAATCAAGCAAACGTTTCTGCACAATTGAAACAATTACTTCCCCTCTGCTTTTGCTAACTCCCCCTGAAATTGATATTTGGTGTTTTTGAATCTATATCATTTCCCCCCCTCATGATGAGTAGGAGCATCTGAAACATCATGTAATTTCAAAGACAATACTAGTGAGTAACAAAATTCCAGATCAAACGTTAAGTAACCATAATGGGGTAAAAATCTAACACATAAACACTGAAGTTGGCATTGGGGTATCTCTCATAGGACTTCCAGTTATCACTGAAGTAAAATATTAAAAAATCACTTCTCAAAGACTCGTGCATGTGTGAAGGAAATAGATTATATCGATTTGACTCAAATATTGATTTAACTTGGGACTCAAGTTAAAAATTAATTGACTCAGTGATTAGAATATAAAGTTCGTAGACCGGAGCTGATGTCTTCCTTTTTCAATATCTAAGACCCCCGAGTGAGGAATAGATAGATTATGTGCTAAATCTCTGTGAATATATGAAACAAGCATCTGTTGTGAGATACTTGAGTGGTTGGGTGGGGTGACACGAGTTATCGACACTGGGTCCATGTATGTTTCAATATTCATCTCCAAAGAACGATAATGAATAGATTGTGTGGTTACCCGGATAACTGACTCGGTTTGGTAAGGACCAATATATTCTTTCAAGTCCCGTCACATCCTCACAAAATGTTTTTCATGCCACACTCATCTATCAAGCTAGACCCCTCACTGATGTCTATAATTGGATGTGTTTCTTGGGTAGGTCCTTCCGGTTCTAGATAGACCATAGAAACGATGTAATTCCTAACAGTCCTTTCAAGCATAGATTAGAACAGTTTAGTAAACAGTGAAGTACGAGTTCTAATTGAAATGTGTAGAAGTCAAAACTCTTAAGAATGAGTCCTGGTCTGAGTTGAACATAAGTCATTAAAGAAATCATTTGAAATATAGAATTTCAAAAAACAAGATCAAGCGCTAAATAGAATGACTCAGTAAGAATAATATGTTCAATAATGAAATAATGATCAGAAAGTTTATGTTGGTTCTAGATCCGTGCAACGATAATGAAATCAAACAGATAAACAATGTATGTAACGATTTCAACTGGTCATCTCTGATTAAGATTTCAATATTGAGAGGATTACAATAAACGTGTAGGAAAGCTAATGAGACAACTAGCCTATTTTTCTAAGGCTAGATTGCTTTATATATGGCGGGCCCGTGGTTAACAAGACCACGACCCGTTCACTAATAGAGCTCAAAATAAAGAATTACAATTTAATCCTTGAACTTTAAATCAACATAAAACGACCCTAACAATCTCCCCCTTTGATTTGAAGTTCGATTTGGTGCCAGTTCTCAACATATCGTTTTCGAAGCGCGAAGTGAATCTCGAACCATCTGATAGCACGACGGTAGTCGATGCGATCTTTAACCAATTCCAAGGCATTCCGAGCAGTTATTTCATTCAGATTAGGAACATACGAAACCCTTGGATTTTCAGACTCGTGCTGAATGATCTTTCGAAGAGCATCTCGAACTGTGTAGAGCGTGCCGTCGCATAATCTTTCTACCTGACTGAACCTCAGAAATCTTTTCTCTTTCTGTTCATTAATGAAGACGATCCCAAATTCTGGTTCTAGAAGCATAGCGTTCTCGGGATACATATTCAACTCAGGAGCTTGCAGATTCGGCTTTATCAGATTTACCTTCTTCGCCTTATTCTCGACAGCCATTTGGAAGTCCGTTAGATAAGACATCATAATTGTGCGGACCAGGAATCGACGAACAGCTTCGAGCGCCTTTGTAACGGGAAGCGGTCGGATAGTTCTTGAACGTAGGTCTTCCAGAATCGCCAGGAAGTCAAACGGTCGGAGGTTCTGGAAGTCGGCTTCAGAAAATTTCCATTTGTTCCCATCTTCACGTCGGACAGTGAATACAAGATAGACAATTTTCGTCATACGGCTTGACTGGATATTGATTACCTCTGAAATCTGATGCTTGGTTCTGACTTGGCTGACTGGAAGACACCGCTTCATTGCGCAGATGTATCGGCGTTGGTATTCGGGACTGTAGTGGTAAATTCCAAGGCAAAAGGTCGGCTCGATCGTGCATAACTTGTGAACAAGAAACTTCTTCAGGGTTTCCTCCAGATGAGGGATAAGTACGGTGATCTTCTCCCAACGGATTTGTTGCTGAGGTGGAGGAGGAAGATCAGAAACTGTCTGTTGTTGAAGAGGGTATGTCGGAATGTCGGCAGTAGTAGTTTCAGGTCTTGTTGATGTTCCGGTGGGTTGAGCATAGTAAACGGGAGAAGAACCATATAAATTCTGTAGCAGGAACTGATCATAGTCGATGTTATTGTCTTCATCAGTAGGGAAAACCAAATTTACCTGAAGATTTACGGCACTAGCGGCTTTTTCGTACCATGCATCTTCGGTCTCCGGGTTGGCTTCGCAGTCTGGATCGATCATATCCAGTAACGGTCTGTCTGATGAATCAAAGTCGAACAGTTCCTGTGTTGAACCCTCGGGCTTTTCAACCGTCGGGCCTTCATCATCTGAAATTTCCATGTCGATTACCATCTCGGCTAATGGCAACTCGGCTTCATATTGGGCGTCGGTTGTTGTTGCCGCAGTTGCTGGTTCCAGTTGAACCACGGTTGTCGTTTCGGCGAGGATAGTGGCTATCTCGGTAGGTCTTAATCTTTTCTCCCCCTCACGGTGATCAGGATCATCCTGGTCATCGTGTTTCCGCTTCAGACCGCCTGCTTGACTCTTACAGGTATCTTCGAGGGAACAGACTTTCTCGGACAGCGTTGTGAGCGCTTGATTGTAGTCCTTGAGAGTCGAGTCAATTGCATCCAGGCGAGTGGTAATAGATGATGAAGGAGCAGTGACCTGGGATTTCAGAACATATATCAGGTCTGCTTCAGTTGAGGCGTCAGATTCAGATTGCTGGAGTAGCTGAACCAAAAGCATCGTTGAACGAATGTCGGTGGAGGTGTAGGTGCGGTTTCAGTTTCGACGATCTTTGCTTTGCCTTTGATTATTTTGGCGAGCTCGGCGGCGACATGCTGCTCCATTGCCTCTCGGACAGCCTTAAGGGTGCTGTCCAGGGACCCTGGTGACAGAATGTCGTGTAAGATAACTCCGGGGTCACTTAGATTACCCGTTGAGGCATCTACCTGAGAGGCAGAGCCACCTACGTTCACAGTTGGCAATTCGGTAGTTGTGGTAGGATTTCTGTCCGATCCTTGTGTTCCGCCAGACGGAGACACTACGGACGTTCCGATCGAGTCACGAAGAGTCTCGACTTGGTGTTGTTCCTCATCAAGTGTCCTAGCCGAAAAATCTTCAATTACAAATGGGTCTAGACTCGATGGTGCACGAATTGAAGTCGTGACCGGGGGCTGCTGGTCGCTAATTTCAACACCAGCACTCTTCGAGTGAGAGGCCGGTGGAAGTTGTGCCATTTCCCCGTGTGAAATTGAAACATCCGTCTTTTGAGAGACGGATGAGTGGATAAGGAGGTTGTGCAATTGCTCCGCTGGGTCCATGGAGGCTTCTTCAATACCCCGTCCCAACGTATGAGACGGGATAGCAGATGTGGCTACCCGGATATCGCTCGGTTGGGTCGCTTAGAAGCCTCTTTCTTGGTTCGCTTTCGACCTCAATTCCCTCCGTCTCACATGTTCTGTTGATCCAAACCCTCAGTGATTTGATAATGACCCTCTCTTATATACTTAGTGAAAATTGTAAGTAAACAATATGTATCAGAGTTTCACTTTCGCTGATAAGTACTAAGATCTTCCAGTACCGCTGATAGGAACTCTCGCTCTTTAGATTAAACATTCAGCAAAACTGTTCACCATAATACTCTGAGTCTGTTCAGTACCTATGGTGATCGCTGATAAGTTAGTTGTTTACTTATGATCCCTGAAGAAAAGTTTCACGTCAACATAGGTTCTACGCTGAAGTCGAAGATCAAGCTCAAGAACCAGCGACAAGTCTCCTAATGAACTGATGCGGATCAGCGAAGACTCAGATTTGTCCACTCGACGTGAAGTATCAAGTACAAGACTTCGGCTATCGCTGAACTCTATCATTCGCTGATGAAGAATGATAGATCGCTGAATCATCGAAAAGCTGATCATGAAGTCTTCCGTACAACGTACTTTTTGTCTCATCCACCCTTGCACGACTCCGTACGATATGTCAGAACAGAACCTCCTTATTGTCTGAAATCGTACAACCACTCTGATACTACACTGTTCAACATGCGGCTACTAAGGTTGTCAACAAAGGTCAATGACATGCAACCAATCAGCTGCTGCCACGTGTAAAGTGTATACTACCATGCATTAAATGCATGCAGTATATAAGAAGATGAACTCACTTCATTTTGAAGTAACTTGCTAACTCTGGACAAGTTCATCCTTCTTATCTTGAGATAGGTTTTTATTAGTAATCTCCTTATCCTTCTTAGTGCAAGAAACTTAGTGTTCCAACTTGTTTAGATTTAGGATTTATCCTTAATCTTGTTTCCGCAACAAGCTGTAAATTGTTAATGATTTATCAATAAACAATTTAGAAAAGTAAAATCTGTGTGTTTGTATTTAACCCCCCCCCCCCCCCCCCTTCTACAAACTTGTATAACCCTTCGGGACCAACAAGTGGTGTCAGAGCGGATTTGTTTAAACTCATAAACAAGATCTAATCTATACTAAGATTTCTCTTCCTTGCTATTTCTGAAAATGGCCACCAACACAAACACAAACTATATATACAATGGTTCTCTTGCAAAACCCCCTAGATTCTCCAGAGATAATTTTAATCTATGGAAAAATTGGATGACTCTCTTCCTAGAAGGTGTAGACCATACTATGCCTTATTATCTTGAAAATGGCCCATTCATTCCTGTAAGAATTGATGCCGCAGTGCCAGCCGCTGAGAATAGACCTGCTATTCCTGAAAGGCTGGTACCCAAAGATGTTCATATGTGGACTGACGAAGATAAGAGGAAAGTGGCTATCGACACAAAAGCCAGATCCATACTATCCATGGCTCTTCCTGACGAAGTCTACCATTCCGTCATGAACCTGAAATCCTCAAAAGCCATGTGGGACACAATATGTGTTCAGTATGAAGGTACTGCTGAAGTCCAGGATTATTGAAAGATCAACCTGGTAAGACAGTATGAAAGTTTCATTTGTGGTAAGAATGAGACTCTCTCTGAAGTTCACCAACGCTTTAACTGCTTAATAATAGATCTGAAAACTGTTGGTAATGAATATTCTAACTTTGAAGTGCTGACAAAGTTTCTAGAATGTTTACCTGAAAGCTGGGACAGTTATTCTATGTGTCTCAAGCTGTCAAAAGACCTAAGATCAATGACTCTTGCTACCTTATATGGCACAATGCTGAATCATGAGCAATCAAGCCATCTTAAGAAGAATCTTGTAAAAGATTCCAAAAGCACCCCTATTGCGTTAATCTCAGAGGAACCTTCTACTCAGCGACCCTCGGTCACTATCACTGAGTTAGAGAGTAACTCTGAAAGGTCATCAGATTCTGACTCTTCAGATGATGATGAATCTTTGGCTCTCCTAACTAAAAAGTTCAGGAGATTCGCCAAAAAGAAAATGTTCAGAAAGAACAAACCTCTATCTATAACTGATAAGCCAAGATCATCAGCTACTGTTGATAAGGCTACTGCTACTTGTTTTAACTGCGAAAAGATTGGACATTTCGCTAACGAGTGTAGGTCTAAGAAAGTATCGAGAAACTCAGCGTTTCCCAATAAATCTTTTATTCCCAGGAATAAAGATGACAAATATTCTAAGCTGAAAGAAAAATATGCAAAGCTGAAAAGCTTCAAGAAGAAAGGCAAAGGCCTGATGGCCAACTATGATTGGGCTGCCTCTGAAGAAGAAGAATCATCATCTGACTCGGAGGATGATGAAGCCAATCTCTGTCTTATGGCAAAGATTGAAGATGAGGAAGAAAGTTCAGACATTCCCTCTGCTTCAACCTCTGCTATTCAGGTATCACCTTCCTTCTTTACAAATATTGCAAATATTGATGAAGCTGATAGTCTCCGCAAAATCGATCTCTTGACTAGAAGCTTATATGAAGCCATGAATGGCAAAACTATAGTTGAAAACCAAAATCTTGATCTAGCTGAACAGCTTAAAAACTGTCACCTTCAAATAGAAAAGCTTTCTAAAATTGAAGAAGATTTTAAAGATCAAGTGCATTTAAATCAGCTAGTCAAAATCGAACGAGCAGAAGCTATCGCTGCTTTGAAAGCTGAAAAGGCTACTGTTGAAGGATGGTGTAACTCTTCAACAAAGATCACTGAGATAATTAAGTCTCAGATACCCCTGAGTGATATACGTGGTCTTGGTTACAAATATGAAACTCAAGAACCAACCACTGATCGTTCCATGCTCTTATTTGGAACTTTCGTATCCTCAATCGCTGACACTTCATCTTCTCAGTGTTCGTCCTCTAGACCTCCTATCCCTGAGGAAACCTCTGCCTCTTCTAAAGGTAAAGAGAAAATGGTTTATCCAAAACCTACCTCTGTCTTTAAAGATAAAGGTAAAGGAATTGCGTTGAACCAAAATCCTCAGAAGGGTACTTTAGTACCAAAGCTGAATGCTTCTAAAGCTTTAGTGATTTATTCCTCTGGATCAAGGAATCAGATCTCTGGATCTACTCAGCGTGGGTCTATTCAGCGATCTACTCCTAGACTCATAGTGGAAGTCCTTGGTAAGAAACCTGAAGAGCTAAACGTTCCTCTCATTTCAAAAGCCAAAAGCTTATTTGGTGTTGGTCCTTCGAATTCAAAATCTAAAGCTCAGCATTCAAATAGTCCTAGAATTACTTTTAGTTATAGGAAATGTTATCACTGTGGACTCACTGATCATATTGCTAGCAAGTGCCCCACAGCCACCAAAGCTGATAAGATAGCTAAGGTGAAAATTGCCCCCAAGGCAAAGAAGACCACTGAGGTTAAGAAATTAACCAAAGTGAAGACTGACAAAGCCGAATCTTCAAATGCTGCGAAGATTGCTGAACCTTCCATTCCAACTACTTCCACTGACAAACGTGTACACATGGTTAAGTGGGTTCCCAAGAAAAACTGATCTTCCTTTATGGTGCAGGTTAAGAAGGGTATCTGGTATCTCGATAGCGGATGCTCTAGACACATGACTGGAAAGAAAAGCCTGCTCGCTGAATACAAGGAAGAGAAGGGTCCCTCTGTGACTTTCGGTGGAAATGGAAAAGGACATACCCGATGGTTTGGTGTACTCTCTAATGGTACAACCACCTTCAGAAGAGTCGCATATGTTGAAGGCTGAAGCATAATCTGTTAAGCATCAGTCAGCTTTGCGACAAGGATAACAAAGTAATCTTTACCAAGGAATCCTGCTTTGTCACTGACAAAAAGGAGAAGATAGCTCTCAGCGGTTATCGTTTGGAAAATGTTTTTGTAATAAACATGGACTCAACAACCACTGAGAACTCCTGTTTCTTCTCAAAATCCTCATCTGATGTCAACTGGCTATGGCATAAGAGGCTCTCTCATCTGAATTTCAAGACACTGAACTCTCTTTCTTCAAAAGAGTTAGTTACTGGTTTACCTCAATACTCATATGCCAAAGAGTCTTTATGTTCAGCGTGTGAGAAAGGGAAGCAGACCAAAGCAAGCTTTAAGTCAAAGAAAGTCTCCTCAGTGTCATCTCCTCTACAACTACTCCATATGGATTTGTTTGGCCCTGTTAACAAACAATCCATCGCTGGAAAGAAATATACACTGGTCATAGTTGATGAATTCTCTCGTTACACATGGGTTATGTTTCTCCGTTCCAAGAGTGACACTCCTGAAGAACTCATCACCTTTGTTCGGAAGATGGAAACCCTGAACATTTTGACCGTTCGCTTAATAAGGAGTGATCATGGGACTGAATTCAAAAACAGTTCTCTTGATTCCTTCCTTGAGAGCAAGGGTATTCTCACAACTTTTCTTCAGTGAGAACACCACAACAAAATGGAGTCGCTGAAAGAAGAAATAGAACAATTATTGAAGCTGCACGTTCAATGCTCAGCGATTCTCACCTGCCTACTCAGTTTTGGGCAGAAGCTGTCAACACTGCTTGTTTTACGCAAAACAGGTCGCTGATAGTCAAAAGATTCAATAAAACAGCCTATGAACTCTTTCATGGGAGAAAGCCTTCAATCAGCTTTCTTCACATCTTTGGATGTCAGTGTTTCATACTGAACAACAAAGATGCCCTTGGAAAGTTTGATCCTAAGGCTGATGATGGAATATTTCTTGGATACTCCTCAGTTTCCAAAGCCTTCAGAGTCTTTAATCGAAGAAGACAAACTACTGAAGAAACAATTCACGTCACGTTTCACGAATACCGTTCAGCAAACTCTAAACTGTCCGCTGATACTAAAGAACTGAATCAATGGATGTTTTCTCATCTTGGTGATTCAGAAGACATTCCTACTGCTCGTGCTCATACAGTTGAAGATGATGGTCCTACTATCATTCCAAATATGCAGAATAGTGAAGCTGAAACATCATGGGTATCAGTTGTTCCTATAAACACTATACCTGCTTCTGAACCCAATGTCTCAGACATTCCATCCACTTCTCAGCAATCAGTGAATATAATGACAACTGCATCAATTCCTCTCTTGGCTGATACACCAGACGTCGCTGAAACCTCATCTTCAGCTCCTCCAGTTCAGGATGAGTCAGCGTCTCACACTCCGGCTCAGCGATGGACTATAAATCACCCAATTGATCAAATTCTTGGTGATCCAAACGCTGGTGTTCAAACTCGACGAAGTGCAGGTAATATATGTTTATTTGTTAACTTTATTTCTCTAACTGAACCAAAGAAAGTAGATGATGCCCTCAAAGATCCAAACTGGGTCAGCGCCATGCAAGAAGAGCTGACTGAATTCGAAAGAAACAATGTTTGGAAACTTGTTCGAAGACCAACTGACAAAACAGTGATAGGCACTAAATGGGTCTATCGAAACAAGTTGGACGAACATGGAACTGTTACCCGCAACAAAGCTCGTCTTGTTGCTCAGGGATACAGACAAAAGGAAGGCATAGATTATGACGAAACATTTGCTCCTGTAGCAAGATTAGAATCTATTTGTCTATTCTTAGCATATGCTGTACACAAAGACTTCAAAGTATATCAGATGGATGCTAAGTCAGCGTTTCTCAATGGAAAGCTGAATGAAGAAGTCTATGTGGAACAACCTCCAGGATTCTCAGATCCTAAGCATCCAGGTTATGTTTATAAACTGGATAAGGCACTTTATGGCTTAAAGCAAGCTCCACGTGCATGGTATGACACTCTTTCCACTTATCTCCATATTGAAAAATTTGAGCGAGGCAAAATAGACAAAACTCTATTTTTCAGGAAAGTAAAAGGTCATATCATTCTTGTTCAAATATATGTTGATGATATTATATTTGGCTCTACTAACCCTGATCTCTGTACTCGTTTCGCTGATAGAATGAAAGATGAGTATAAAATGAGTATGATGGGTGAACTAACATATTTCCTTGGTCTACAGATAAAACAAAATGAAAAGGGAACTTTCATCAATCAGGGAAAGTATGTTAAAGATATGCTGAAGAAATTCGACTTAACCGAAAGTTCAGCTATGAAAACCCCTATGGCACCACCGCTGACACTTGATAAGGACACTAAGGGTGTTCCTGTCAATGTCACGCTGTACCGTGGGATGATCGGCTCACTATTGTATCTTACAGCTAGCCGACCCGATATTATGTTTGCAACATGCTTGTGCGCATGATATCAAGCTGAACCTAAGATATCTCATATGAAAGCTGTAAAGCGAATTTTTCGATATCTTAAGGGTACATCGAATCTAGGTCTTTGGTATCCCAAAGATTCAGGATTCGATCTAATCGCCTATTCAGATAGTGATTTTGTAGGTTGCAAAATGGATAGGAAAAGCACCACAGGAGGATGTCAGCTCCTGGGTGGAAAGCTGGTAAGTTGGACAAGTAAAAAGCAAAACTCAGTGTCCACTTCCACAGCTGAAGTTGAGTATGTAGCTACTGGAAGCTGTTGTTC
This sequence comes from Saussurea involucrata, assembly GCA_033807775.1. NCBI lineage: Eukaryota > Viridiplantae > Streptophyta > Magnoliopsida > Asterales > Asteraceae > Saussurea > Saussurea involucrata. Next base: position 51,972,211 of record CM066321.1, read on the forward strand.
TCAGGTCTTGTGGATGAGAAATCAACTACTGGACTCTTACCTTCAGCTCTCAAATATTCCAATCTATTGGGACAACACAAGTGCCATCGCTATAGCAAATAATCCAGTGCTATACTCAAAGACAGAAATCAGGTATCACTTTATCAGAGATCATGTGATGAATGGTGATATAGAACTTCACTTTATCCCAACTGATTATCAGTTAGATGATCTGTTCACCAAACCTCTTGATGAGACAAGATTCAACTTTCTCATCAGCGAGCTTGGAATGCTGAACTTTGAAGAGTAAAATCTTCAACGGTTCATATTTGATCAGCGATAGGATAAAATCAACTTGTATAACCCATTCTATCATCTTCTCTCTGAATAAACTTGATTCGCTGATATCAAGGTATGTTTCTCTCTCTGACAATCGCATGTAAATGCAAGATTTCAAAATAAATTACATCGCTGAATATCTCTTCCTTATCAGTGATACTTTGAAATTTCTTAAAACTAACTGATATTTCTATTCAGTGCTTCATATTTTCAAATGTGTCCCTGAGTTTTCAAAACCTCAGAGACAACCAAGAATATGAAAGGATAGTTGTGACGTCATTACAACGGATAAACCCCGGCACGTTCTTCTTTCTGACACGTTTGCACGTTTTCGTTTACTCGCCAATCAAATGCAAACATGTGTCCGTATCATGATGAAAATCTTTTCCCGCTCAAAGATTTTCTCTCTCTCTAATCTATATATATAAACAATTTTTTGGTTTATATTTTCTTTTTACGCGAACTTCTCCTTCAAGCAAAGAAAGAATTCATTGTTGCATTTTGCTCTCGATTTTTCAAGAACAACTGTTCATCTTCTTCAAACTTCTAAGGTTAATATGTTCTTATTATTTATTAAATGCAAATAACTTGTTTCTGATCTTCTCTTTGTGTTAACGAGATCAAACAAAAGAACTTCTTAAAAATAAAATCATTTTCTTTCATGGTTTTATGAACACAATCATTTCATGGTTGTTCTTCAAAATTTAAATGCAAAAAATCTTAAACTTGTTCATCAAAGGAAACTGAAAAACAAGATGTTTATTGGGTTTGAATTTTTTTTTAAAAACAAAAACCCTAATCTTCATTAAGACACTTTGTCTGACTGAAATGGACAAAATTCGAAACATCTTATTGGAAAATCTTTCCACATTAAGATTATTCTTATTTGTTAATCTTTGGTTGAACTGATAATACAGAAAATGGCATCTTCTGACATTCCCAAAATCACCAACGCTGAGAACACTGCTACTGACACTGCTGAGAAAGTGGAAATCCTCAAGGCTCCTCAGGTCAAGTTCTCTCTTGACAAACTGGATTGGACAAAGGTAAACAACCTTTATGCGCTTCTCGAGTTTCCTCCTCGAAAGCAAGTCACACATCTCGCTGATGCTGTAAACTTCCTCAAAAACTGCCCATCTCCACAGCCCTGACCATAACACCTCCTGCAAATCAGCTTTTGCTATCTCAATTCTGGTACTCTTACAGACATTCTCAGTTACCATCAGCCAAAGATCCCTCAAAAACCATCGACTGCATCCTCTGCGACACTGACTTTGGCACAATGAAGATTACACCTACCATCATTCGTAAAGCCCTCAGCCTTCCCATTGCTACCAAGGAAAAACCCTTTGTTCCCCTCCCTGACCACAAGAAGAACTCAGACAGGGAAGCCATCATTGCATTCTTCGACGCAATGGGCTATGTATGGGAAACAAGCAGGGATAAGAAGCCTAAGAAGAAGCTGACGCTGATAAAGAAGTCAAAAATGCCCAACGAGATGAATTTCATCTTCGCCCATTTGATCAGCTGCATGACAGCCAAGACCGGCTCCTCAGATCAAGCTGCCCAACCTCAGCAAGCAATGGGATTAGCATTGCTGAAAGGTCCATCGACTGGGCATCAATTATTTATGATGACCTAGTACTACGAGTGGACTCCATCGCTGACAGATCTCCATGGGTTCCATACCCACGGTTCATCAGTGCCGTTTTCCAGAAAGGCCTAAAGGACAGCTACCCAACAGAGGGTGACCTGAAACTCTCTCAGGTTGGCCCTAAGGTACTCGACTTCAAACCAGTAGAAAACGAGGTACGTCTTTCTACACTCCTGACTCTTCTTAACCCTTCAGCGGACAAACCCACCGCTGATACCCTAGCTACAACCTCCATTCCTCTTAAAAGGAAACATTCTGACACCCACCTTAGTTCCAAAAGAACTAAGAAGACCAAGGAGCAACCCAAGCAATCTCCTGCTAAAGACTCCTCATCTCCTCCTGTTGAGCTGAAGGAAAGTTCAGTGGTACGCTCTGCCACACCTGAACAAGCCATCCCTTCAATCCCAACTTCAGCGTCTCTAAACGCTGAGGTTACAAACTTGGATTCTACCCAACCTCCCTCAGTCTCTCGAAAGACTGATGAAGTGATTCTTAGCGATTCCAACACTGAACTAGGTGACCAACCTCCATTCTTGTCCTTCGCTTCTCCCTCCACTCATTTGGACACCACTCCAGTCATCACAGCTGCACCTGTCATTCCTCCAGAAGCTAAAGGAACGACGGAAGTAGGACCTGCAGAGCTGTCCATACGTCCACGCACTCTCGCTGACGATATGGAACTTTACTCAGGAACTCGTGATTTTGATGAATTCACTAATCCTCCTGCAGGTACTCAACAACCCCTATACACTGTTACAAGTTTTTATGTTACAGGTCCTAATTTGAGAGACATCAACGCCTCTTTGACGACTATAGAGACGACGCTGAAAGGTCTCACGACTACTCTTTCCGACAACTCTTCAGCTATAACAAACGTTGGAGAGAATCTTACAAAGCTGACAACTGTCGTTGAAAAGCATGCCTCCAAAGATGACTTGGAGAAGGTTGACAAGTCCCTCACCAACTTTGAAAAGGTTCTCGCTGATATCTACACCGACTACCTCGACATCAAGAAATCAGTGGACACCATGTCTAGCGAAGTCATAACGCTGAAGACATCGGTTGGCAATCTTGAAGGCGACATGTCTGCTGTCAAGACTGATGTCAGCTCCGTCAGAGCTGACACGAGTTCTGTGAAGACTGATGTCAGTATGATGAAGAATGACATCACTTTCATGAACAACTTACTGCAGCAGATCCTGGCCAACAAAACTGCCCCTGCACCTGCCCCTGCACCTCCATCTTTTACTACAGCAGATCGTGCTGAACTGATGAAGATCAATCCTGGTAGTTCTGGCATAGAAAACAGATTATCAATGATTGCAATCTGTGTGGGGATCCCTGGCCAAGAAGACAGGGATACCACGGAAGCTGCTGAATCTTCACATTCCTCCCCCAGCCATCATGAAAAAGAGGGGGAGAAGAGCGCTGAAGACCTCTCCAAAAGCGTTGAAGACCTTTCCCATGATGAATCTATCAGGGGAGAGATGACTGAAGCAGCCGCTGGACCTCAGGGAGATGAAAACCCTGAGGGAACCGAGAAGCTCGTCTCTGTATCTGAGGGGGAGCAACTCGAAGAAAAAGCTGAAGAAACAGAGTCTGAAGCTGAAGATGAAGAATCCATCGGCTTGTTTGATGATGAACCATCCTCTTCTCCAAAGAATGATGATGACGAAGATGACGATGATGATGATTCTTTTATCGTCAAGCCTGCTCAGCGATCTCTAGCTCTTAAAGGGATCCGGATAAATGAACCTTCAGGGGAGCGGACAACGACAAAGCCATCAGCATCTGAAGCTGACAAAGGCAAAGGAAAAAGTGTCTATGAAAACGACAATCTGATGATCTTGCTTAAAAGGCCGGTTTGTCAGGTACATTAACCTTTTCCTTCACATCCCTCCTATATACACCTTATCAGTTCTACACTCCAAACCTCAATATACTTTATCCCACTCTTTCTCTATCTGTTCTACCCAAGTTCTTACTTGTAAGATCGCTGTGTTTCAGCTAGTCCTCTCCCCTGTTTGAGGATATCGCTGAAGTTCATACAGCTGATACTTCAATAATCCCAGCTCCCAACGCTGAAGATATAATCCCAGTCTTAGATTTGATCTCTAAGACTGAAGAACCTGAAGAACAGATGCTATCTCACAAAAACAGACCTTCCTTGGTGTAATACCCCGGGTAAGTCCGTTAGATAATTTAACGGTAAGATACGATGTTTAGGGGAATTTTTGGGTAAATCATAAGATTAGGAGTGTTTGGGTCATTAATGAGAAGTTCAAGGTTGAAATGGTAAATATGGAATTTATATACACCTTAAGAAATTCAGGTGTAGCATATTGTTCTAAAAATAGAAAGAGTGTGTGTGCGGGAGTCTGGAGGCGAAAAGAAAGCAGTGGACGAAACCTACGGTTAGAGCATCAATCAATTGGGTTGGATTCGATTTTGAGGTAAGCTCTTTTGTATTTTGTGTATGTAATCAGTAATATAAGATATCTATCGGTTTAGAAGTTACGATTTCAGTGATTGGTATTGATTTCTTCGAATTTAGGATAGGTGAAACCGACTGTGTTCTTAGACTCCCAGTATAGCCGACTCCCGGGGGAGTCCCGGTACTGTCAACCCCGGTAGTGTAAGTCCCGGTGTAGTGAACTCCTGGTAGTGTAAGTCCGGGTGTAGTGAACTCCCGGTATTATCGACTCCCGGTAATATAGAGTACCGGTATTGTCGAGTCCCGGTAGAGTCAAGTACCGGTATTATGGTGCTCCGGTACTGAGAAGTCCCGGTACCGTGTAGTCCCGGTAGTGGGTTAAGTGCAGTGTGTGTTGGACAGTTGAGAACAGGAACTGGTAGGCTTTATATATGTTTGGCTAGTAAAGCGGTGTATGTGTTTTAAATTGATTCAGATACTTTGAAGTTGAGGTGAAAGATAGAATCAATTGAAAGAAGATTTCACAGCGTGTTTGGATAAACAAAACAGGTGAGTTTTACTTTTAAAACGTTTTTAACTGGAATACGTATATGTGTGATTTGGGAATGTAATAGTTGATGACTATGTGTTTTTATGTGAATTATAATATATTGAGGTATTATATTTACATGAGTATTATAAGGTGTTATAATACGTTGGCCGAATTTAGGACCGATGTGTTTGGCTATAGAATTCGTATAGCGTTGTTTGGCTGTAGATGTTGTACAGCGTTGTATATTATTAGTTGGCTTGCTACCAACTAATATGGCCAGGAGGAATGAGAAGGTACATGATATGTGAGTTTGATTAGATATATATATATATATATGATTGTGTCGCGTGATTTATATGAATGAAGTTTATATAAATGGTTTGTAAATTAACAGGGATTTTTCTCACTTAGACCATAAGGTCTAACCCTCATTTTTGTTTTAAAATATGTATTCCAGGTGGCGGATCGGGTAAGGGCAAGTAATTAGAGTAATCGAGGCATGGCTTTTGAGAAGGGATATATGTTGAAGAATTTGGCATGTTTAGTAGTTGTAGTATAATGGTTAAATGTTATGTATGTATTTAGTATTAAGTTTATGGTAGAATGACTTCTTCTGATTGTAAAAGACTACGGGACCGAAATTGTAATATGATGTTCATTTGTTATGTCAATGTTATGCTACATATGTGAGTTGTTGTGTATATGGGATTTGGGTTGTTACAAATGGTATCAGAGCCTTAGTTTAAGGGATTTAGGTATTTGTATCTGTACCTAGACTTAAACTGCATGTGAAGTAGGATGTCCCTATCATTATAGAACCTTGGGATGATGAAGTATAAAAAGGGTAGAAGGAACATCATGTAAGGTAATTTGATATTACACCTGGCCAGTGTAACTGTGATCTTACAGGTACATGTTTGAACTGGAATACCTTTTTATATGGGGTATGTGCTTATGTGTAGATTAACCTTGTTTAAATCTACAGAATGGCAAGCGGTACACGGAATTCGAATCGAGGAGGAGGAAGAAATTGGAATAGTAGGAATCCGCCGATAGGAACGGGGGACAGGGGAGGCAGAACTGGGGGCAGAGTCAGGGGTAGGACCGGGGGTAGAGCTGGAGGTAGAGCCGGAGGCAGAGTCCAGCCACAGGGTACAGAGTTCGTTACTAGGGATGATCTAATGGCAGAAATGGGAAGATTGCAGGCTAGCATACGAACAATGTTTGATCGGAACCGTCCTAATGAAACTGGAATACGGGATCCAGGACCGGAAGATGAAATGCCACTCACATCGACTGTTGTACCAGTACAAAGGAGGTGCGACTACAAAATGTTTTTAAGCAGTAGACCTCCGAACTACTCAGGAGACAGGATCCAGTGAAAGCAATGAGATGGATGAAGGAAATAGAAGCTATTTTCAAGACGAGTAAGTGCGCTGACGAAGATAGAGTATTGTACGGAACAACAATGTTAAAGGGGGATGCTTTGTATTTGTGGGAATCCTTTATTCATTCTAAAGGATCTGATGTTTATTCTACCCTCTCTTGGGAAGAATTTGTGATAGCCTACAGGAACGCATTTTGTCCCCAAGCAGCCGTCAAACAACTGGAAGGGGAATTTATGAACTTACAACAAGGAAGCTTATCCGTTCGAGATTACACTGCTAGTTTTCTGGAAAAGTCTCGGTTTGCTGAGTACTACGTTGCTACAGAGGCGATGAAGACGGAAAGATTTATCTTTGGGCTGAACTCAGAAGTTAGAAGGCTAGTGATTGCAAAAGGACCCGATACCTTCTCGGCTGCAGTTGATGCCGCGGAGAATGTTGAAAGAGATATTAGAAGGGATGCTGGAGATAAAAGTATCGGGAAGAGGAAGTGGGAAGGACCACAACATGATCCGAAGAAGTCCCGATTTCAGAGGTATGATAACCGTCCGCCGTTTCGAGCAGCGGAAAGACCATGTCAGAAGTGCAACCGGGTCCACCAAGGAAATTGCCAAGGTGATTTACGAGCATGTTATAAGTGTGGGAAGACCGGACACGTCATTAAAGATTGTAAGGTAACGCGGTTATGCTTCTTATGCAATTCTCTGGATCACCTTCAGTAGGATTGTCCGCGGGGTAGGATACAGCAAGGTGGGTCATCGGGCAGGCCAGCAATTGTTAAACCAGTAATACCAAGACTGGAACCGCCAGTAACCAGGGGTCGCGCATTTCAAATGACTGAGAAAGAAGCGGAGGAAACTCCGGATGTGGTCACAGGTACATTTTTAATAAACTCTACACGTGCTAAGGTGTTATTTGATTCCGGTGCAAACCGATCGTTTGTGTCTCCTGCTTTTGCTGCTTGCCTGTGTTTGAAACCTAAAGTGCTAGAACATGCTCTATCAGTAGATACGGCAAATGATAATCAAGTGTCAGTTAAAGAAGTATTTGATGACTGTGTGATAAATATAGAGGAATGTAGAGTGCCGATACAGTTGTTTCCTATAACTTTGATAGAGTTTGACGTCGTAGTGGGAATGGACTGGTTAGCCGAGAATCAGGCTAACATAGTGTGTGATAAGAAGTTAATAAATGTGGTATTACCTGAGAAGGGACCGGTAGTGATTTATGGTGATCGTAGGAATCTTCAGTCTTGCCTCATATCGATGGTAAAAGCACGTAAGTGTGTTAATAAGGGTTGTCAGAGTTACTTGGCTTACGTGATAGATATTAAGCCAAAAAAGGATAGGATGGAAGATATTCCTATTGTTAGTGAATTCCCTGAAGTGTTCCCCGAAGACTTGAATAGTCTTCCGCCCGTTAGACAAGTAGAGTTCGGTATAGACCTGATTCCTGGAGCCACTCCTATTGCTCGTGCACCGTATCGTTTGGCACCTCCAGAGATGAAAGAGATGATGGCACAACTACAAGACCTATCCGATAAAGGCTTCATCAGACCTAGTTCTTCGCCGTGGGGAGCACCAGTGTTATTTGTGAGAAAAGAAGGATGGTTCGATGAGAATGTGTATCGACTACCGAGAACTGAATAAGCGCACGATAAAGAACAAGTACCCATTACCCCGAATTGTTGACCTCTTTGATCAGTTAGTTGGAGCTTGCTATTTCTCCAAGATTGATCTAAGATCCGGTTATCACCAGTTGAAAGTTAAGGAAGAAGACGTTCTAAAGACTGCCTTTCGAACAAGGTATGGACATCACGAATTCTTAGTGATGCCGTTCGGACTGACGAACGCTCCAGCTACTTTTATGGATTTAATGAATCGGGTATGTAAGCCGTATCTCGATAAATTTGTAATTGTATTTATCGATGATATACTTATCTACTCCCGATCCAAGGAAGAGCACGCACAACATCTTCATTTGATTCTGAAGCTACTGAAAAAAGGAAAAGTTGTATGCAAAATTTTCTAAGTGTGAATTCTGGCTACGGAAAGTTCAGTTTCTGGGGCACGTGGTTTCTGAGAAAGGTATATAAGTTGATCCGATGAAAGTGGAAGCAGTTGAAAAAGTGGGAACCGCCGAAGACAGCAACCGAAGTACGTAGTTTTCTGGGTTTAGCCGGCTACTATCGCAAATTTATAAAAGACTTTTCTCGTATCGCAACGCCTTTGACTAAGCTGACCCGGAAGAACTTGAAGTTTGAATGGAAAGCAGAACAAGACGAGGCATTCCGGATATTGAAAGAGAAAATGTGCAGCGCGCCGATTCTATCACTACCTGAAGGTTCGGAAGACTTTGTTGTTTATAGTGATGCGTCAAAGCTGGGATTGGGATGTGTACTTATGCAGCGTGGAAGGGTTATCGCTTATTCTTCTCGTCAATTAAAGGATCATGAAAGACAGTATCCTACGCACGACATGGAGCTTGCAGCAGTTGTCTTCGCGTTGAAGATTTGGAGACATTATCTGTATGGTTCCAAATGTCAGATTTATACTGATCATAAGAGTCTCCAACACCTCTTTGATCAGAAGGAATTGAATATGAGACAAAGGAGATGGCTAGAATTGCTGAACGATTACGACTGTGAAATCCTTTATCATCCGGGAAAGGCAAATGTGGTAGCTGATGCATTAAGTCGTCAAGAAAGGGGTGGAACAAAAAAACTTATTTCGCTACGAACTGAACTCCTACCCAACATTTTTGACGAATTGCAGAAGTGTCAAGTGGAAGCTTATCAGGATGAACATCTGAAATCAGAACGGTTAGCAGGGATGTCAGCATTGCTAGTAAAAGATGATCGTGGGTTATTGTGTCTGGGAAACAGAGTGTGGGTACCTCGTTTAGGTGGGTTACGTGATCGTGTGTTACAAGAAGCTCATCAATCCCGTTTCTCTATTCACCCAGGTACAAACAAGATGTATAAAGACCTAAAGAAATTCTATTGGTGGCTGGGAATAAAAAGTGGGATTGCCCAGTATGTGGAAAGATGTGATACTTGTAAGAAAGTGAAGATCGAACACCAAAAGCCGTTTGGTCAACTACAGCGGCTAGAAATACCTATGTGGAAGTGGGAGAAGATTACCACAGACTTCATCACGAAGCTACCAAGGACTCCGAAGGGATTCGATGATATTTGGGCGATCGTCGACAGATTGACCAAGTCTGCACACTTTCTACCGATAAAGGAAACCGATTCGATGGAACGATTAGCTAAGCTGTACAATGACGAAATAGTAACTCGGCATGGAGTTCCGATATCGATTATTTCTGATCGTGATAGTCGTTTTACTTCAAGATTCTGGAGAAGTTTTCAAAGGGAAATGGGGACACAGATAAAGTTAAGTACGGCGTATCATCCCCAAACAGATGGGCAGAGTGAACGAACGATTCAGACCTTACAAGATATGCTCCGAGCTTGCATTGTTGATTTTGGGGGATCATGGGATAAGCATTTACCGTTGATCGAATTCGCTTACAACAACAATTATCATTCCAGCATACAAGCGGCACCGTTCGAAGTGCTGTATGGTAGGAAATGCCGAACGCCTCTATGTTGGAACGAAGTGGGAGAGAAACAGTTAGCGGGGCCAGAAATAGTTCAGTTAACCGCCGATAAGGTTACTCAGATCCGTGAACGATTGAAAGTGGCTCAATACAGACAGAAAAGCTACGCTGACCGACGCCGAAAGCCATTGGAATTTCAAGTTGGAGATTACGTGATGTTAAAGGTTTCGCTGTGGAAAGGAGTCATCGGATTTGGAAGACAAGGTAAACTTAGCCCTAGGTATATTGGACCATTTGCAATAACAGAAAGGATCGGTGAAGTTGCTTACCGATTAGATCTTCCACCAGAATTGAAAAGAATCCATAATGCGTTTCATGTATCGAACTTTCGAAAGTGTTTGGTTACACCAGACCAGGCAGTCTCTCTACCAGATATCCGAGTCGACGACAAACTGAATTATGTGGAAGAGTCGGAAGTTATAGTGGATCGTAAAGTTAAAGTGCTACGGAATAAAGAAATCAGGCAAGTGAAAGTTCAGTGGAGACATCATAGAGGTCAGGATGCTACATGGGAGTCAGAGACGGAAATGAGAGCCAAATACCCTTATCTTTTTACTTAACTGAATTCCGGGACAGAATTCTTTTAAGGGGGAGATGATGTAATACCCCGGGTAAGTCCGTTAGATAATTTAACGGTAAGATATGATGTTTAGGGGAATTTTTGGGTAAATCATAAGATTAGGAGTGTTTGGGTCATTAATGAGAAGTTCAAGGTTGAAATGGTAAATATGGAATTTATATACACCTTAAGATATTCAGATGTAGCATATTGTTCTAAAAATAGAAAGAGTGTGTGTGCGGGAGTCTGGAGGCGAAAAGAAAGCAGTGGAAAAAATCTACGGTTAGAGCATCAATCAATTGGGTTGGATTCGATTTCGAGGTAAGCTCTTTTGTATTTTGTGTATGTAATCAGTAATATAAGATATCTATCGGTTTAGAAGTTACGATTTCAGTGATTGGTATTGATTTCTTCGAATTTAGGATAGGTGAAACCAACTGTGTTCTTAGACTCCCGGTATAGTCGACTCCCGGGGGAGTCCCGGTACTGTCAACCCCGGTAGTGTAAGTCCCGGTGTAGTGAACTCCCGGTAGTGTAAGTCCCGGTGTAGTGAACTCCCGGTATTATCGACTCCCGGTAATATAGAGTACCGGTATTGTCGAGTCCCGGTAGAGTCAAGTACCGGTATTATGGTGCCCCGGTACTGAGAAGTCCTGGTACCCTGTAGTCCCGGTAGTGGGTTAAGTGCAGTGTGTGTTGGACAGTTGAGAACAGGAACTGGTAGGCTTTATATATGTTTGGCTAGTAAAGCGGTGTATGTGTTTTAAATTGATTCAGATACTTTGAAGTTGAGGTGAAAGATAGAATCAATTGAAAGAAGATTTCACAGCGTGTTTGGATAAACAAAACATGTGAGTTTTACTTTAAAAACGTTTTTAACTGGAATACGTATATGTTTGATTTGGGAATGTAATAGTTGATGACTATGTGTTTTTATGTGAATTATAATATATTGAGGTATTATATTTACATGAGTATTATAAGGTGTTATAATACGTTGGCCGGATTTAGGACCGGTGTGTTTGGCTATAGAATTCGTATAGCGTTGTTTGGCTGTAGATGTTGTACATCGTTGTATATTATTAGTTGGCTTGCTACCAACTAATATGGCCAGGAGGAATGAGAAGGTACATGATATGTGAGTTTGATTAGATATATATATATATATATATGATTGTGTCGCGTGATTTATATGAATGAAGTTTATATAAATGGTTTGTAAATTAACAGGGATTTTTCTCACTTAGACCACAAGGTCTAACCCTCATTTTTGTTTTAAAATATGTATTCCAGGTGGCGGATCGGGTAAGGGCAAGTAATTAGAGTAATCGAGGCATGGCTTTTGAGAAGGGATATATGTTGAAGAATTTGGCATGTTTAGCAGTTGTAGTATAATGGTTAAATGTTATGTATGTATTTAGTATGAAGTTTATGGTAGAATGACTTCTTCTGATTGTAAAAGACTACGGGACCGAAATTGTAATATGATGTTCGTTTGTTATGTCAATGTTATGCTACATATGTGAGTTGTTGTGTATATGGGATTTGGGTTGTTACACTTGGCTCCTCAAAAGCTAAGTGAAGAGGAACAAGAAAAGAGAGATGCAATGATCAAGAGACTCGAAGATCAGCGAATAATTCTGAAGCGTGATCAACTTCCTTCCATTCCTACAAAGTTCAGAGTTTCCCAAAAGGAAAACAAGGAACACCTCAGAGTTGAACGCTTAATCGCTGAAAGAAAGGAAGCTGAAGAAAAAGATAGAGAATACGCCATCAAGCTTACTCAACGATTAATAAAAGACCCCAAGCTGAAAAGGGTTCCCATTGATGTTCAACGTCAGCTATGGGATGATGCTCAAAATATCATTAGAGAAAAGACTAAGGTCTCTGACACGACTTTGGAATGGGCTAAACAAATGCTGACCTATCGATCTAGACCATCCAAAATCCTCAAAGCAAACATCAGAGGAAGACTGTACGCTGACGTTCCTGTTGTTGAAGTGGATGTCTACAGAGATGACAAGACCAAGCAAACCTTCTTTGCGGCTACCTTAGAAAATTTTGGTCTCTCTGAATGGTTAGAAACAAAATTAGCCATTCAGGGATCGCGCTCAAAGTTCAAAAGCCATGTCGAGAAGATCTTAAACAAACAGATCGACCTGCTTTCTTCTGCTATGGATATTCCTCCTCTTCCTCAACAAAGAAAAGTCTCTGCTAAGAAAAAGAAAGTCTCTGATTCAGGTCCTCCAATACGGAATGAAACAGGTATTGGTTTCTCTCGTGCTAAAGTTCTTGGCCCTGATGCTGATGTCTCAGCGCTTGACACCTCCCTACCACCTGGAGAAACTTTCATTCCTGGCACAGTTGTAAGTGATCTATATGGTATATTCTTTCTAGACTACGATGGAAACCATCACTTTCAACGTATCTCTGAGCTCCACCTCGCTCCCATCGAACAACTCAGAGATCTCTTATACTGGTGTGAAGTCAAACGCGACATCAAAGCTAGACACCTGAAGCCCTTGATTTTTGAAGAAGCTCTAAAGAAAAAGAATCAAGGAGTAGATGTCCCTGATTGGATGATTGCCACATCAATGACCCTTGATGAACAACTCATTAAGGAAGAACCTTTTGACGGATAGGATCGCCTTGAAATTCTTTCTATCCTTATCTGTCTACATCTTTTGTACTTGTAATTTATTCGCTGTACTTGTAATTTTTCCACTTCCCTCTGTAATCTTTACAAAGTTTAAAGAAAAATTTCAGCGAACGTACTTTACTCCATCAGTACAGAAAAGATCCCAGAAAACAGTAAAAGGGACAAATATTTTATGAGTTCTTTTTATCCTTATGTTTTCATTAAATAGCAATTTTCTCTGTTGCTATGTCATAATCAAATAGGGGGAGATTGTTGATCCAAACCCTCAGTGATTTGATAATGACCCTCTCTTATATACTTAGTGAAAATTGTAAGTAAACAATATGTATCAGAGTTTCACTATCGCTGATAAGTACTAAGATCTTCCAGTACCGATGATAGGAACTCTCGCTCTTTAGATTAAACATTCAGCGAAACTGTTCACCATAATACTCTGAGTCTGTTCAGTACCCATGGTGATCGCTGATAAGTTAGTTGTTTACTTATGATCCCTGAAGACAAGTATCACGTCAACATAGGTTCTACGCTGAAGTCGAAGATCAATCTCAAGAACCAGCGACAAGTCTCCTAATGAACTGATGCGGATCTGCGAAGACTCAGATTTGTCCACTCAACTTGAAGTATCAAGTACAAGACTTCAGCTATCGCTAAACTCTATCATTCGCTGATGAAGAATGATAGATCGCTGAATCATCGAAAAGCTGATCATGAAGTCTTCCGTACAACGTACTTTTTGTCTCATCCACCCTTGCACGACTCTGTACGATATGTTAGAACAGAACCTCCTTATTGTCTGAAATCGTACAACCACTCTGATACTACACTGTTCAACATGCGGCTACTAAAGTTGTCAACAAAGGTCAATGACATGCAACCAATCAGCTGCTGCCACGTGTAAAGTGTATACTGCCATGCATTAAATGCATGCAGTATATAAGAAGATGAACTCACTTCATTTTGAAGTAACTTGCTAACTCTGGACAAGTTCATCCTTCTTATCTTGAGATAGGTTTTTATTAGTAATCTCCTTCTCCTTCTTAGTGCAAGAAACTTAGTGTTCCAACTTGTTTAGATTTAGGATTTATCCTTAATCTTGTTTCCGCAACAAGCTGTAAATTGTTAATGATTTATCAATAAACAATTTAGAAAAGTAAAATATGTGTGTTTGTATTCAACCCCCCCCCCCCCCCCCCCCCTTCTACAAACTTGTATAACCCTTCGGGACCAACATGTTCTATGTCCCGGGAAAGGTCCCTCCGGCGCTGGCTGGACTATGGGATTCCCTAACTCTCGTCTATATGCTGGCACACTCGGTGCAGGTAGGGTTTCAGGTATATGACAAAAAATGAAAGATTTTATGCCCCCCCTCAACTCTAGCACGGATATTATCCTACTCCCCCTTAAAACATGCATGGGGATTGACTTGCTCCCCCTCGGAGTGAGAGTGTGATTTACTTGGGAGACATCAACACAAGGAAAAAAAAAACATTTAGACTTTTAAGAAAACAGTGTGACGCTCCCCCTCAAGTGATGAACATAATGATGTTGCTCTTTATCCGCCATGGAATATCTGTAAAAGACTCAAAATTAGTAAACAAGATGGATGAACAGGTTCCGGCGCGTACCTTTGCAATAAGTGGGTCAATCTGAGACGGATTGAGGACTGGCAGTAGGAAAACAGGTATAGGACTTGACAAACAGGGGTATCCGGACATAAAACTGGAAGACACAACTTCCCGAACAAGGCATACTATCCGGATAAATGAGTGCACATGAGTCCGGATGCGATTTATATAGAGCCAAGAATCCGGGTGCGGTATCCAGGTTCCCATCCAATCCGGATAAGGACCCGGTCCGAAAACCTATCTGGAAAGATAGGGGTTCCGGAAACCTGTCCGGAAAGTCTGGGATTTTCACCAAAAATTGCCCTGTCTTTGTAGATTTTGGAAAAACAGGACTGTGAGGATCAAAATTAAACCCTCTCTCGCTCCCCCTCAAACTGAGCATGTGGTGAAATCCACACGGAATAGTCCACACACACAAAAACTTTTAACACATTTAAGAAAAATTGTGTGTGACGCTCCCCCTCAACAATTGAGTAAACTTACCTGATAGCTGATCATACTCCCCCTAAACACATGAGCAGCTCGTGAACGCACAGGTATAGACAAACCTCACGTCTTTGTAATATTGTTCCTTGTAGATCGTGAGCAGCTCCCTTCTTCCGGTCATGTGCGTGGAGCATCCGGAGTGTAAGAACCACACATGACCGTCCTGCAAACCAAGATTAGCGGACCTTTGGTACCCAGATTTGCCTGGGTCCGAGAGGGTTAGGTTTGGCACCTCGAGGAGGAACTTGCTTTGATTAAGACTTCCCCTTAGGTGCAGATTGTACACCGTTTGGAGTATCTGGTTTTGGCACATGTTGCCTCTTAGGTGTAGACTGTACACCTTTTGGAGGAACAGGTTTTGTAGCAGGTTGCCTCTTGGGTGCCGGTTTAACCTCAGTGGGAGGAGCCCGTTTTGGAATGGGTTTAGTCTCCCGCTGTGGTTTAACCTCTGTTTGAGAACCCCGTTGTTTATGATATTTTCTCTTGTTATTACGGGGTTTGCGTTTGGGTGTATGATTATACATGTGATATGACCCAAACCAATCATTGTTATTGATATCATCAAAGTCATTCCAACCACAACTAGAACAACATAAGCAATCATGCGAAAATTGAATCAATTGCTGAATTGAGTAGAGTTTAATTGGAAAATTAACATCTCGTTTAACAAAATTATTCCTATGATTCTATGCGCAATCATGCTTATTCATCCTAGGATGGAAAACCGTGTTAAATGACTTCGATGCCTCTTTCGGAATGGATTCCTTAGCTAGCCTCTTTGATTTATCTTGATTAGGCCGCCCGGTTTTATCTGAACCCACATTAACAGCATGGTCAGTGACTTTTGAAGAAACAGGATTTTTGGTAGGCAATTGTTCGGTATCTTGCCTCGGCTGTGACTGCCTTTTAGAAATAGGTTTAGAAGTTGGTTTTGATTGTAAAATCTTGATCAAAGCTGCGACCTTTGTTTTAGAACTGCTACCCTTCAGAAAATTGACCGGACGATTGACTATTGGTGACAAAAAATCAGTGTGACTCGGGAGAGGTTTGTCGAAAGGAAATGACTCGAACTCTCCATCAGAATTGCCTTCAGAGTTCATATATTTTGAAAAATCAATCTCTGGAATTTCAGGACTTAGATTAGGTGAGGAAGGCGAGGAACACTTAGTGTCAGTGTGCATTGGGGAATTTGGTGTGGAAGCTAGGAAAAAATCAGAGTTTAAATTCCTTTTAACACACTCATCTTGAGAATCGGTACCGTCTTGTGTGGTAGATATTTTACCAATAAAAGCTTTACACGAAGACGTCTCAGATGAATTCGAGGAAGACTCGGTTGAAATCTGCTTCTCAGATTTGAGCTGGTCAATTTGCTCTTGGAGCTGACCATTTTTCTCATACTCTTGCATCGCATCTGTTGCCAAAGCAGCCAACTTTGATGTGAGTTTCGTGATTTCTTCCCGAAGGTTTTCCTGTCCTTCATCAGCCACAACTTCGGTGTTGACCGGTTGTAGGTTCTCAAATTTCTCAGAATTGAGTTTCTCAATCTCAGAGATTAGCACTTTCTTTTCGTTTTGAAAAACAGACCTTTCTTTCTCAAACGACTCCTCCAACTCCACAATCTTTGCTTCCAAGATGAGAGGGGGAACATAGAATTTAAACTCGTCCGTCTCAGTCTTGGTTGCAGGTGCTTGGTCCTCATCCTTTTTGGAGGAATCCTTGGGCGTGGCAACCTTGTAGGAGTCGAAGTAAACATTTGAGAGATATTTCTTGTCCCTTTTATAAGAATAATTCAACGATCCATAACTAAATGGGAGTTGCATTTTGGAGGTGCGAGTGCGCTTGTATTCCTCGGTTTCCTCTTCCTTTTCAGGTTCAAGAGGACCAGTCCATTTAATGGCATATTCTGGATAATCTTTGGCTATTCCAAGACAACTAAAATCATACAGAATAGGCCTTTTGGCAATTCCCTTTTTCAAATAATCTGGGTTATCGTATCCGATTCCCCAGTCCTTGTTGAAATACGTGAACTCCTTTGGTTTATTCATAAGGATAGTCTGATCAGTTTGACCTCTCTTGTGGAGTTTAGTTTCAAGATCTAGGATTTTAGCAACAAATTCCTTGTGCTGAATTTGAAGGGCAGAGCATTGGTAAACAATTTCTGCTTTCTCATTCATGCATTGATCAAACTGTGACTGAAGTTCAGATAATTTGACCCGTAAGTCCTTAGGTTCTATTGAAAGATTGTTGCATTTATCTTTTAAGTTAGCATTTTCAGACTTATATTTTTCTGTTATCTTCTTTTGAACATCTAGCTTTTCGGTTAGAGATCTAATCTCAAGCATTTGTTCTTTCGTAGTGGCCTTAAAGGAATTTGCCTGATCAACAAGTGATTGCATTTTATTCATGAAGTCTTGTTGAGTAGATTCACATACCTGACTTGATTCTCCAAGAGCTGGAGGCGTGGTGAGGTTGCTCATGGCATAAGCATCTCGAGACATCTTTGATGGTTGCACTGATGTAATCGTCAGACGTTGGTTTGATTCAAAGTGTAAACCTAACGCAAGGCACTAAGAGTGGTCCTAACGCAGATTCTACGACAGATATGAACTAAGAGTGAGCTTACTGGATAGGAACACAAATAAGAGTCTGATCTGGAAGTGTCCGGATCAGATTAATTAAGAACAGTTAAAAAATCTCACAGGTATCCGGATAAACTGAAGAATCCGGATAGCATAAGCTTTCCGGAAAACAAAAGTTACCGGATAAGAAAGGTGTCCGAGTAATATGAAGTAAAGACTTACCGGATGATGATACTTTCCGGATACAATTAACGAATACTAAACTTACCGGGTAGACAGAGTTTCCGGATGAAATTGATTACCTAAAACCTTGGCTTGTCCGGATAAAATACTTTACCGGAAAGTGCTGGGTTTCCGGAACAAATTACCCGGAATGATTGAGAGTATAACGAATTACCCGGAATGATGACTTACCCGGAATGATGACTTACTCGGAATGATGACTTACCCGGAAAGCAGGACGAACCCGGATGAAGTAACATAAACGTCCGGACAGTGTAGATTTGTCTGGAAACCACGGGTGTGTTATCCGGACTCTGCGACTGTGAGTTTTCAATCGCTTGGGAATCAACTAGGGTTTCTCAAAATCGATCCTGAAAGATTAGGAACAATGCCAAACACAAAAATAACACTAACCCAATCGATTTTAAAGCAAAAACAACAAGTTTTGATGTTAAAAATTCGATTTTTGATGAAGAACACAACCAAAACTTTTGATTTTGATTTGCTTAATTAACCACTCAAATGGACGAATTGGGATGTGAAAATTTGCATAATGACTTATAACAATGATGCTAACATAACCCAATAAACAGAAACAATCAATTTTATCAGAATCAAGGTTTTGAACTTTCAAGAATTACACAAACGAGAAAAGACAAAAATTTACCAGAAGTCAACTTGAATGCTTTGAATCAATCTTGTCCGCTTGCTCTGATACGAATTGTTAGTTCCAGATCCGCGCAAAGATAATAAAATCAAACAGATAAACAATGCATGTAACGATTTCAACTGTTCATCTCTGATTAAGCTTTCAATATTGAGAGGATTACAATAAACGTGTAGGGAAGCTAATGAGACAACTAGCCTGTTTTTCTAAGGCTAGATTGCTTTATATATGCGGGCCCGTGGTTAACAAGCCCACGGCCCGTTCACTAATAGAGCTCAAAATAAAGAATTACAATTTAAACCCTGAACTTTAAATCAACATAAAACGACCCTAACAGTTTATTTGTGAAGAACAAGTCACAATTATTATATCAGACAGGAAGTGAATCATCAGCAAGAAATGAAGAACTTTGAGAAACAAATAGGAATTCAAACGAGTGTATTTCCATCGAAAAATCAACAAAATATACGAGACATGGAAATAACTAAGTCAAGAAAATTATGACACATGGCAATCATGGAAGTTAAAGTTGGAGAATAAAAAACACAAGTTAGTTATTCAAAATGAATTACCATGGTCTTTGAATTCAGTTAAAGTTCACATACCTTTCATAAAATAGTACTCCCCCTCAAAATTGGCATAACCTTTGAATGTTCGTCATGTGATGTGAATAATATGAATTAAAACGCACATGACATTCCTGCAAAATAGATTAGAAGGATTTTGGTATCCATCCTTTGATGGATCCTTGACGGTTAGATGCCCTATTATAGTGAGGACCGGGGATACTATACGTACCATACCAATGAGATGCATATTTCTGGTCAACAAACTCATTCAAACCACATGCAGAACAACAAATACAATCATGAGAAAGTTGAAGCAACTGTTGAATTGAGTAAACTCTTAAGGGAAATCTCACGCTTTGTTCAACAGAAGTACGAGAATTAAAAGCATCATGATTATGATTGTATGTCCTAACATGCGAAACTGACTTAAATGAATTTGTATTCGCTTTGCTTTCATTTGACTTTTTCACTACCCAAACTTGTTTGAACCCTTTTCTCCGACCATTATTATCTGAAAAGTCATTAAAGTCATGGTCAATAGAGCTTGAGTAGTAAGGATGTCTATTTTGGGGTGGACCGGTTGGTTTTCTTTTCTGTGAATGCTCTTTGGGTTTAGATTTGGTTTTAGAAACAACGTTCATAGATCGAGTTTTAGGTGCAGATAAAGAACATTCACCTTGTTGAAACTTGACCGGTCAATCAACCATTTTTGAAAGAAAGTCAATATGACCCGGAAGAGGTTTGTCAAACTTAAACTTAGAAAACTCCCCATCTGAACAACTGTCGGAATTCATGAATGCTGAAAAATCAACTTCATTTTCAGATGGGACACCAGTAGAGGAAGGAGGTGAAGAATCATTTGGAACGGTGTTTTGCAAAATATTGGTTGCAGAAGCTTTTTGAAAGTCAGGGTTTAGATTATTTGGCAAACAGATTACTTAAGATTCTTTCCCTTTTCTTGAGGAAGTTTTGCCTCTAAAAGGCTTACAGGACGATGTATCTGACGAGTTGGAGGAAGTTTCAGACAGAGTGACTTTCTCTTTTTGAAGTTGGTCAAACTTCTTTTGAAGTTCGCCCTTACTAACCTGCTCTTTCATCACTTATGTTGCCAAGGAAGACAGTTTGGATGTGAGACTATTGATTTCTGTCCTAAGAGCTTCCTTTTCCTCATTAGATACAGTTTCTGCTTTTATGGAATTGAATATCTCAAGTTTTAGTAAAAGTTCTTGTTTTCCTTTTTGAAATTCAGTCCTTTCCTTTTCGAGTATCTCCTCTAACTCGACTATTTTCATTTCCAAAACAAAAAGAGGAACCTAGCGTTTAAACTCGTCCGTCTCAGTTTTGGTTTCAGTTGCTGGGACATCGTCCTTTTTAGAGGAATCCTTGGGCTTTGCAACCTTGTAGCCGTCAAAGTAGTCATTCGAAAGGTACATGGATTTCCTTTTCGTATAAGAATAGTTAAGAACTTCATACGCAAAGGGTAATTGCATTTTAGTGGTATGCTTGTGTTTGTATTCCTCAGTTTCCTCTTCCTTCTCCTCGAGAGGTCCCGTCCATCTGATTTTATATTCGGGGTATTTTCTATCAAAGCCAAACAAGTTAAACTCGTATAGAGTAGGCCTCCTTGATAGACCTTTTTTCAAATAGTGAGGGTTGTCATATCCAATTCCCCATTCTTTATTGAAATAAGTGAATTCCTTATGTTTTTTCATTTGGATCGTTTGATCGGTTTGACCTCGTTTATAAAGTTTGAGTTCAAGATCAGTTATTTTAGAAATGTATTCTATAAGTTGGATTTGAAGAGAGGAGCATTGATAGACAATCTCTGCTTTCTCATCCTCACACTGATCATGCTTTGAGTTTAAATCAAATATCTTGGCCCTAAGATCCTTTGGTGCTATTCAAAGATTTGTACACTTTTCTTTAAGATTAGCATTGTCGGACTTATACTTTTCAGTGATTCTATTTTGAACATCTAGCTTTTCTTTTAGAGAATTAATTTCAAGAAGTTGTTCATCAGTGGAAGCCTTATAGGAGTCTATTCTTTGAACAAGTAAATGCATTTGATCAACTAATCCTTAATGGATAGGGATACATACCTGACATAGATCTCCAGCATCTAAAGGGGGCTTGGAGTCGGAACCAATGGCTAGAGCGTCGCGAGACATGGTGAAATATGCACTAAGGTGATCGTCAGACAGTATACGATTCGATTCAAGAAAAATCAGACAGTATCAAGAATACTCAAATGTCCCCCATTCGGCGACTTAGCATGGGGGTCCCGAATATGTAATCCGGATATAGAGAATCCAGAAAAGTGTAAGTGTCCAGGAAAATGTGGTTACCGGATAAAAGAGTTACCGGAAAGGAAAACTTACCGGGAAGTGGGAGGTGTCCAGGAAGTGAGGAATCCGGATAGGAGATCCGGTGAACTTACCGGATAATCGATGTCCGAAAAGCTGGTCCGAAAAGTGCTGAGATCTGGATAGTCGTAGTTACCGATAAAACTTACCGGGAAGTGGCGATCGGATAGGTAGCGCCCGGATATTCGTAGTAACCCGGATAGTATGTCCGGACAAATTGGCATCCGGATAGAATTCAGGAAACAGATACTTACAGGATAGAAGTAGACTTCCGGACACAGCGGCCGTGAGAGAAGTTCGGATCTGCAATCGATTAGGGTTGCTCGATTTCGATCCTGAAAGGTTAGTAGATGACCAGAAAACACGAAAACAATCGAACCTTATCGATTTCTAAGCAAACCAACCGATTTTGAAGCAAATTTTTTTGATTTTTCAAGAATAGAGACCAAAGCTTATTAACACGAATTTTTGCAGATAAACACTTCAACACTTCGAATTAAACTCTAGAACTTTGCAGAAATCTTAATGATGCTTGGAGAAACCGATTTTGATAACTTGAATTTAACAATTTTGCGTAAATCACAAAACTAAGATTTCAAGGAAACTTACAGTTCGATAAAAACTTACCATGAAACTTTGAAAATACCTTGAATCGATGTGTCTATCTGCTCTGATACCAATTGTGGGTCCCAGATTAACAAGTAACAATGTATTGAATCGAATTCTTTGTGTTGAATGATTATAGAGAGGTTACAAGTAATGAATTGAAGAACACTCTCTCTATCCCTCAATTAGGCGCATAAAACTGATTCTAGAATTCTAACCTAAATTCCTAAGAAAACAAACCTATTTATACCAAGGCTTTAAGCCTAAGGCCCTTGGCCCATAAGCTAAGCTAATCCCATTAAACATTAAAGGCTTTTTACAATAAATAATTAATCTCTATAATTCTTTATATAACTCTCTAATTAATAGAACATTTATGGTCCTAACATCTTTACATAGATCTGCCAAATCAGTGGAATTTTTGGACATTTTTTGGACTTGTTGCACTTTTCGGCTGTGGATATGAGTTTGTATGTTCTAGTTCGTTTATTGGGTGGATTTTGTGGATCCCGGTCTGACAAGTAACAATGATATAACGCAACGATTAAGCTTTATTGATCGATTGTGGAGAGTTACAATATTGGATTGATGAACAAACTCTCCCTCTCTCTGTTAAGCGCACGGCTAATCTCTATGAAAGGCTAACCTAATGATTAGAAAACCAACATTAAATACCAAGGGCTTTAAGCCTAAGCCCATGGCCCACACACTCTAATCTAAGCCCATTTAGCATAAAAGGCTTTTACAAACAAATAAAGAAAACAATTATTTTTCTTTATATCACTTTCTATTTTATAGGACTTTTAGTCCTAACAATCTCCCCCTAAAGTTATATAAAGAAAAATTATGATCTTGGAATCTTCAGGTCTTGATATTCTCTTTGTCTTGAACCTTTAAAGCACTTTGGTGTTGCTTGTCTTCATGTCTTTCACGCTAGCCCTTGAATTATGCTCTTAGTCTTCATAGTTTCACGAGTTGAACCACGAGTTGAATTGGCTTTGAAACACATCAGAACTTGTTGAACCAATATGCTCGAAGGAGGAAACAACATGTAGCGAACACTTCTTGGTAAGGGATAGAAGAATCATGCACTTGTAATCTCTTCTGCATGGATCATAACAGTTACTCCTCCTCAACTTTTGCTTAATCCCCCTTAACATGATAATTTGGGTCTTTGAACTTTTAAAACGTTTCTCCCCTCATGATGATGATTCGTGTCTTTGAATTTGTATCACTTCTACCCCTCATGAGGATTAGGAGCATCCTCATCATCATGTAACTTCAAAGACAACACTGATGAGTAGCAAGATACCAGATAAAACAATTATAGTAACCAATATGGGGTAATCAATTAACACAGAAACACATAGTAACTGTTATCACAACAATTAAAATAATTGTGTGGCCTATATTCAGAGTCGGCATAGGCATATCTCTGATAGGACTTCGAGTTATCATTGAAGTAAAATATTAAAAATTACCTCTCAAACTGTTCCGGCAATATCACAGAGATATGCAATTGGAATCACAAAGACTCGTGCATGTGTGAAAGAAATAAATTAAATTTGTTTTGGCTCAAAATTTGATTTAACTTGGGACTCAAGTTAAAAATCAATTGACACAGTGATTAAGAAATGAAGTTCGGAGACCGGAGCTGATGTCTTCCTTATTCAATATCGAAGACCTACAAGTGAGGAATAGATAGATTATGTGCTAAATCTCCGTGCATTTATGGAACAAACATCTTTTGTGAGATGCTTGAGTGGCTGGGTGGGGTGACACGAGTTATCGACACTGGGTCCATGTCTATTTCAATATTCATCTCCAAAGAACGAGAATGAATAGACTGTGTGGTTACCCGGATAACTGACCCGGTTTGGTAAGGACCAATAATTCTTTTAAGTCCTGTCACAGCCTCACCATTTTCTTTTCACTCCAAACTCATCTATCAATCTAGACCCCTCACTGATGTCTATAATGGATGTGTTTCTTGCGTAGGTCCTTCCGGTTCTGGATGGACCATAGAAACAGTGTAATTCCTAACACTCATTTAATGAACCAAATAAATCATTTTAGTAAACATTGAGGTACGAGTTCTAAACTGAAGTGTTTAGAAGTCAACAAAATGAAGTCCGAATTCTGATCTGAGGTAATCAAAAGTCATTATAAAATCATTTGAAATAGGGAATTTCAATAAACAAGATCAAGCGCAAAACGGAATGACTCGGTATGCACAGTATTTTTAAAAAGAGAAACAATTGATCAGAAGGTTTAATTATGAGAACAAGTCACAAATATTATATCATAGAATAAGTAAATCATTAGTAAGAAGGACGTACTATGAGAACAAAATTGGAATTCAAGCGAGTGTATTTCCATCAAAAAATCAACAAAATATGTGAGACATAGAAATAACTAAATCAAGAAAATGTAACACGTGGCAATTCTGGAATTTACAATCGGAGAAAAATAAACACAAGTAAGTTTTTCTGGATGAATTACCACGGTTCTTTGAATTCACAAAAAATCATGTATGTGACAAATACCTTATACTCCCCCTAAAAAATAGCATAACCTTTGAATGCAGTCATGGGAACGGAATATTCCAAATTATCTAGCACATGACATCCCTGCAAAACAGATCATAAAGATTTTGGCATCCATGCTTTGATGGATCCTTGATGGTTAAATGCCTTAACTTTAAGATAGGGATTGGGAATACTATAGGTACCGTACCAGTTATTCACATACCTTGGATGCACAAAGTCACTCTTTCTACAATGAGAGCAGCAAATATTTGCTCGGTCTAGACTGATCAGCTTAGCTATAGGGTAAACATGAGCACGTGAACCAGTCTTGGAAATAAACGACTTTGTATCAACTACAGGAGAATTATGAGACTTGTTTCCATCACTGTCTTCTGTAGTTGATTTCTTTCTCCAAACCATTTTTACTATTCTAAAAACATTATTATTTGTTGAATCATTAAGCTCAATGTCAGAAGAACTAGAGTAATAAGATTGTCTTTTGTGAGAATTACCGGTTTTTAAGCATTTCTTTGACTGTCTTTTCGACTTAGATTTTGACGATTTTGGTTGAGAAACGTTTTTGGGGGCAGAAGTGGAACACTCCCCTCTTTGAAAATTAATCGGTGTGGGCATTTTGTCCAAAAATTGAAGATGACTTGCAAGCTTTGGAGCAAAGTTGATCTTAGAAATATCATCATCTTAACAAGCTTAGGAATTCATGAACTCAGAAAATCGATGAGCAGAGTCAAGTGGATTTGGACAGTCAGAATCGGATGAGGAACAGTTAAAGGAATCATCCGCAAAAGGATTGTTGAAATCAGGGAAAAGATTCCTTTGAACTGATTCGGATTGAGCCGTTTTACCTTTATTTGGTGAAAACAAAGGCTTGTCATCTGTGTCAAGGGACACGCCTAGAAAAGCTTTACACGAGAAGTTATCCGAATTAGTAGGAGATGGGTCAACCGAGATGGTGTCCGGAGAGATAGGCTTCATCGGGGTATCCTCAGGACATCCCTTGGCCATCTTTTTTGTTAAAAGTTATGTCGCTAGGGCAGACAGTTTGGAGTTTAATTTGGCAATCTCGGTCTTGTAACTCGTCCTTTCAAATTCGGATAATGACTCGGTTTTATTTTTTTTGAGCTCATTGATGGTAGATAAGAGTACAGTTCTTTCGGTTTAAAAAATAACCTTATCTCTCAAAATTGATTCTTCAAGTTTAAAAATTATGTTTTCCAAAATCAGAGGTGGAACCTAACGTTTGAACTCTAAGTTGGCATGAGAATCATCATCTGGTGTTACTTGAACCGGAACCAGAGTTTCCACAGTTTTGGCAACATAACAGATGTCAAAATAATCATTAGAGAGATGAGGTGTTTTGTTTTTCAAATATGAAGCATTAAGAGTTTCATACACGAAAGGAACTTGTACATTATTATTCTTTCTAGGTGGCTCATCTTCCGATTTAGGTTCAATATTTTCAGGCTTTTCCTCTACTTTTGGTAGAGGAATTCATGTTTTTCTTTTAAGGTCTTCCTTTTCCTCATCCTCTTGTGATGGTTTACTCCACTTGATCTTATACTGAGGGTATGTCTTATCTAGTCCCAAAAAGTTGAACTCATAAAGGGTGGGAACCTTAGATAATATTTTCTGAAGGTAACACGGATTATCATATCCGAGTCCCCAAAGAGCGTTATAATACTTGAATTCCTTCGGTTTGTTCAAATGAATCGTTTGGTCTGTTTGACCTTGCTTGTAAAGTTTGGATTCAAGATCCTTAAGCTTGTTAGTCAACTTATAATTTTCATTTTGAACGGTTAAGCGAAGATGGACAATCTTATTATTCTCTTCCTGAGACTTACTGAGCTTTTCGGCGATTTCAGATAATTGGGTCTCTAGGGTTTCTGCTCTTTTTTAAATGGCTGAGCATTCAGATTGATACTTTCTATAACACACTTATGATCACCCTTTTCAATCGCTAGCTTGCCTATAGTGTCGTATTTGATTTTGGCATCGACTTCTAGCTTAGTGATTTGGGCTTCTAAATGAGAAACTTTCTCTTTGAGTCCAGAGTAAGTTGGTAAGACATTGTTACTCGAAAAATGTGATCGTGAGACAATTCAAGATTTCGATCTAAAAAAATAGACGGTGTATCACAGAATACACAAGTGTCCCCCTTCGGCGACTTAGAACGGGGGTCGCTAACCGGGTTGGGGTCAAGGGGCAACGCCCTTGCGGGGTCTGAGGGCAGCGCCCCTAGAAAAAATTTAAAATTAGTAAGATTAGAGAACTCCCGGATTTGTGATCCGGAAGTGGTTTCCCGGATAGACAATCCAGGAATTGGGACCGAGAAAGACGTTCCGGTATGGGAGTCCAGGAAAGGAGATCCGGGACAGATGAAATCCGGAACCTATAAGATCCAGATTTGGAAAATCCGAAACCGGAACAGATAGGATTCGGAATTGGATACCGGACTTTCGGCGAATCGGGACTTGGTCAAAAGAACCGGAATCGGGTGTGAATCCGGTATGCTTCCGGAACCGGAATTGAAGTCCGAGACCTGGTGAGATCCGAAATTGGGAAAAGACGCAGGAAACAAAGAACAACGTACCTGGAAACTTTGATTGCGATGAACACGGATATGGGATTGATGTTTTTTTAAAGATTTTGTTCCTGAATATTGTTAGCATAACCAAAACACAAAAAACATAAAATATTGATAGATTTTGCTCCCAAACACTTCCTATTGCTTGAAAAACTTGAAGATTTTGAAAAACAGGGACTCAAAAACTTAAGAGTCGATTTTAAGCAATTGATTACCAAAAACTTCGAATTCAACCCAGAAAGTTTGCAGAAATCAGTTTAACAATGTGTAGAATGGATTGGAAAACACTGATTTCACTTTAATCGCAAAAATCAACAAAATCAAAAATACCCTAATAACACAACGCCATTTTTTTCTCCAGATAACGATGAACACAGATGAAAAAAATTAATACCTTTTAGATCGATACTTTTGTCCCTCTGCTCTGATAGCAATTGTAGATCCAGTCTGACAAGTAACAATGATATAACGCAACGATTAAGCTTTATTGATCGATTGTGGAGAGTTACAATATTGGATTGATGAACAAACTCTCCCTCTCTATGTTAAGCGCACGGCTAATCTCTATGAAAGGCTAACCTAATGATTAGAAAATCAATATTAAATACCAAGGGCTTTAAGCCTAAGCCCATGGCCCACACACTCTAATCTAAGCCCATTTAACATAAAAGTGTTTTACAAACAAATAAAGAAAACAATTACTTTTCTTTATATCACTTTCTATTTTATAGGACTTTTAGTCCTAACAGGTTTTGGTACAGACTTGAGCGATTTGGATAGTATAGAGGTTTTGTGTGATCATTTTTTCCTAAACTACGAATTTAGATCGAGTTTTTGAGGATTTTGGGCACTTTTGGTTCGAAAAAGCTAGCTACTGTTTTAGGATTGAGAATTGGATTCCAGTGATTTTTTTATAGCATTTGTTAAAGTTGTTCAGAATCACCTCGCGAACTACCCTACAAAGTTTCAGATCATTTGGACGAGTTTTTGATTTGAAATCGGACTTAAAAAAATTTGGTTCGTGTTCTGTAACAACCCGGTTTCCAAATTAACCTCAATAATATGAAACCATCCACATATTCAGGAAACCAACTGAAACTACGATCCTAGAATAATTGAATAAAACAATTATCTAAAAAAACAACGATGGAATAAAACTAAATAACCCAACAATGCGAACGAACCGATTTGAGAAAACCTTTATCTATATAATTACCATTTACCCTTTCTCCAGGCTAGCAATCCCAATATAGAATTCACTTGAAATGCATAGTTTTTAAAACAAAATGAGGGTTAGATCAAACTGCCTAGTGAGATAATCCATGTCATTTCAAAACCGTTATAAGATCATTTTAAATAAAACCATGCATGAAAACAGTTTATATAAAAAACTTTGATTAATAATACACTTTGTTGGCCTTCAAGCACAACATCTCACAATACACTTCGTTGGCCTTCAAGCACAACATCTCACAATATTGCTGGCGTTCTAGCACAGCGCGATAATAGTGAAACTGGCGTTCTAGCACATCGCGATAAAAAAAATGAGGCGGTGGGTATATTTACCCACAATTTTCAAACTAGACCCCTTAGAACAGGCAAATAGCAGTTAAACCCCATGTACTTCCAATTAAAACCATATCTAACTTACCAAGGGTTTTACATGTTCATAGTTGTCGCCCAAAACTGAGATTTAAACATTCATAGTTGTCGCACAAAGCGTGCATTCATACTTATCGCCCAGCTCTTGAGCGATAAGAATTTCGGGAATTTTGATTGCCTAAGTGTCGTGCGATAACTTCATCTTATCGCCCATGCTTTAAGTGAGAACTCTTTTGATCGTCCAAGCTTTAGCCGAGAACTCTCTTTGGTCGCTCAACCTTTGACCGATAAGTTTTCTTGATCGCCTACCTTTGGTCGAGAACTTTTTAACCGATAATTTTTTGGTCGAGAACTATAGTTGTCACCCAAGTATTGATCGAGAACCACTATTGTCGCCTACCCTTCACCCGATAACTACTGTTCACATAGCCTGATCGCCCAACCTTTGAGCGAGAAGTTTTTCTATTGTGCACTATTTGGCATATACTTTCTGTGTTGCTTGATTTGTTTATAGATCATAAACAAGTATAATCTTTCAAGATGTCTAGAGATCTTCTAAGTATGTGTTCAAAGTCAAAACCACCGGTTCTTCAGGTAGATGAATATCCGTAATGGAAAAAGCGGATGACTCAATTCCTCAACAATCAGAACAAAGATCTAACGACTTCCATAAAAAGGGGTCCTCATAGGCCACATATTGTTGTTCAAGCTACTCCTGCTACAGAAACATCTCCATTTATTTCTGAACGAATTGTATATAAGGACGATCATCATTTTAATGATCAGGACAGATTGCTAATAGCCATTGATGAGCAATCCTTAACATTTTTAACAATGGCAATCCCGAATGATATCTACAACCGTGTAGATAGTTGGGATTCAGCTAAGGCGATTTGGGAAGAGCTAGAGAGACAGTTGGAAGGTTCTCAGAAATCTTTAAGAACCAAGAGGAATCAAAGTATAAATTCCTATGAAGGATTCAAATCTCGAGATGGTGAAACTCTACAAGACTCCTACAACTGTTTCAACATCATTCTCAACGACCTTAGAAGAAATGGAGTTGTTAAAACAGAGTCAGAAATCAATTACAAGTTTGTGAAGAATGCTTGAATGTGATGCTTATTCGGTTCAACTTCAGATGTCTAGAGATATGGATGATGAAAAATGAATGACATTTTTAGTATTCTCAATCAACATGAGGACAAAGTTAAGGAAATCAAAGAAAAGAAGAAGAAATGGATGAGTCTTTGGCCTTAATTACTGAACACAAGAAGGCCGGTATAAGTAAACCAAAGGCATTGATCACAGATTTTACCTACTATGGAAAGAGTTCTGAGGGTGAGGACAAAGAATCGGGTGATGAATTAAGTGACTTTGCTGAGAAACTAGCCTTGTTGACAAGTAGATTCAATAAAAGGTATGGAAAGAAGAAATTATATTCAAAGTCCAAACCGGATCATTACAAGGCTGAGAAGTACAAGAGTTATGAGAAAAGGAAGGAGGAGAAAGAGGAAAAGAAGGTTGAGAAAGAAGAGAAGAAAGAGGATGGAAAATGTTTTAACTGCGGAAAACCGGGTCACTTTGCAAGAGAATGTAAAGCAAAGAAATTTAAGAATTTTGAATACTACAACAAGAAGGCTCAGATGGTCAAAGCCAAATAAAGTGGTAAAGCCTTAGTTGCTGAGGAAGAGATATGGTTGGAGGACTCTTCAGATGAGGAAGAGGCACCCTTTATAGAAGTAAAGTATAACCTCATGGCAACTGTAGGTGAAGATGACCTGGAGTCTGAGGTACATTCTCTTTCTGATATTTATGATATTTCTGAACATCCTGAACATTCTGATAATAATTCTGAAAATGAAGAAATGCTAAGTCTTATATCTTAACTTAATGTTATGAGCGAAGAATTTGAAAAGATGAAAAATAATTTCAACAATGAAAAGAGTTCACTTTTAAGATATCAAGACGATGCACTTCTTTATAAGTGTTTAGTTGAAGACAAAGAGAAAGAAAAGGAAGCAGTTAAAGTAAAAAATGTTGAGCTTGAAACCAAAATTTCTTAACTTAAAAAGGAACTTAGTGTTGTGAAAGATGAAAATATTGATCTTAATTTTAAATTTCACGTTGTGTTTGAAGAACGAACTGAGGCTTATGCCAAAATCAACAGTTGGAAGATTTAAATTTTAAAAGAGGACAAACAGAACAGACTTTAAAAATATTAACATGTAACCCAAAAGACACTCGTTTTTATAATCCTAAAATGAGTCTAGGTCTTTCTGAAGTTGAGGTACTTAAAAAGGCACCCAAAAATTTATACAAATTTTATAAATTGGTTGAAGGTTTACAAGAAACCATTTTAAAAGAAATACCTCCGATTTCAAAAGTCTTTGCTAAGTCTGAAAGTCCTATCTTCTGTTCCTAAAGTAGAAAAAGAGAAGAAAAAGGAAGGCTTGAAAGAAAATGATAAAGATTCCGAAAAAACTCGTTTTAATACTACAAATTTTAAATATGATGAATTAAATTCTAGTTATAAGTCTAAAAAGACCGAACTAACTGAATTTAGTTTGTTATTTCCAAAGGAATCTGAAACTGTTAATTTTAAAATTGTTCAAAAAGATCCTGACTCAAATAACTCAAATTCTTCTAGTAAAACAAGGATAGAAGAACCGGAAGACTTGATCAAAGAAAAGTCTGTTAGTGAGTCCATTCTCGAAAAATCTGATTTAGATTCTGCACTTGAAAAGATTTTGGATTTAGAATAACAGATTTCTGAATTAAAATTGTGCATTGAAAATTTAGAAGATGAAAGTGAGAATATTGGGATGGATTTAGATCACAGTCAAAAAAGTCAATCTTGATCTTCAGAAAGAGATTCGACAACTTGAAGTCCAATTATTTGAATTTTCAAAATCTAAAGTTTCTAACTCTAATGAAAAATGTTTTGATAAACAATCCGAATCTAAAGATCAGAATAAATCTTCTTTTCTGTTTAATGACAAAGTCAAAACTTCATCCGATAAACACACTTTTGAAAACAAAGATCCAAATGCTCCCATTAAATCCACATTTGTATGTTTTGAAAAATCATTATTTGAATCTTCTTCACCTACATCTGAAAAGGAGTACCATGTTTATGAAAAAGGAGAATCTTCGGGAACTAAATCTGATTCAACTTCAAATTATTCTCCCAATTCTAAATCTTCTAACACTACTTCCTCTTGCATTTCAGAAGTGGGTGGTAAAAAGCACGTGGCTTTGAAGAGGACGTGTGATAGTGTTAGAATAGCAAAACAAATAGTGAACAATGTATTCATTTGAATAAGAATCGTTGTAATCATTCTTGTAATGTTTACAAACGAAGAGTCAATAAAAACGTTCAATTTTTTGATTCTAAATTGCTGACACAAGCAAAAAGAAGAATACATTGTGTTCACTGTTGGGACAACTCTTTTTCACTAAACCGCAAATCCTCGACGAAAAGCAACAGTGAAAGCTTTAATTCTGACAATTCTTTCTCTAAGTCTTCACCTAATCAATCTGCTAGGACGTTTGGATTTGGTTTAAAATGGAAATCTAAGAAAAAGGTTGTTCAATCAGTTGAAGTGAATTTTCTGTGGAAATGGATTCCAAAAGATAAATCCAAAACACAAACTTTACAAAAAAGAACCCAAATTTGAAGGAAAATTATAGGTTCTTCAACTAATGTGAATACGTTTTTGCGTACTAACCTGAAAGGACCCATATTTATATGGGTACCTAAGTTGAGATAATTGACTTTTCAGGATTGTCATGTGTGGGTCGTAGATTCTGGTGCATCTAGACAAATGACAGGTTACAAGCGCCTACTGCATGATTATTTGGTACATCCTGGAGGGTCAGTTGGTTTTGGTAACAAGACGAAAGGTTATGTCAGAGGATATGGAATTTTAACAAACGACACGATCTCAATTGAAAAAGTTCTATATGTTGAAGGATTAGGTCACAACTTGTTCAGTATTAGTCAATTTTGCGACAAGGACTGCAAAATTAGCTTTGACAAGGGATTATGATACAATGCTGATCCAACTGGTGTTGAAATCTTCAAAGCTTCTCGTTTTGGTGATCTGTACATAGATAATTTTCCAACTCTATCGGTGTCTAAGCCTGTCTGCTTAGTATCAAAGGCGTGAATTAATGAATGTTGGTTATGGCATGAAAGAATGTCTCATAAAAAATTTTGGGATATCAATAAGCTAAGAAGCAAGAAATTAGTTCTAGTTCTACCGGAGCTAAAGATTGACAAAGTTTCATTATGTCCTTCTTGTGAAATAGGTAAGATGAAACGGAGTCCACTAAGTCAAAGACGCGGTACAATTGTAAAGCTTCCCTGGAATTAATTCATATGGATCTGTGTGGCCCAATGCGGACTCAGTCTATGAGCGGGAAAAAGTACATTTTGGTTATGATAGATGAGTATTCGCGATATACTTGGTTGGAATATCTGAGATTAAAGTCAGATGCGCCAGAATTAATTATCAAATTCATTAATAAGATTCACGTTCTTCTACAATGTCCTGTTCAGAAACTACGAAATGACAACAACATGGAGTTCAAGAATGATATGCTTCAATCTTTTCTTCAATCCGTTGGCATCTCACATAATTTTTCTGCGCCAATGACTCCTCAACAAAATGGAGTAGTGGAACACAAGAACAGAACTCTTGTAGAAGCGGCTAGAATGATGTTGGCATATTCTGACTTACCTCCAAGTCTATGGGCTGAAGCAGTAGCAACAACGTGTTTTACTCAAAACAGGACGATTATTAATAAACGCTTAAATAAAACTGCTTATGAGATATCAATAATCGTAAACCTAATGTTCAATTTTTACGTGTCTTTGGATGCAGATGCTTTGTACTCAAAGATAGAGAACCTCTTGCAAAGTTTCAAACAAAAGCAGATGAAGGCGTATTCATTGGCTACTCACTGACATCCAAGGCATACAAAATCTACAACAAACGTACTAGATCGGTCGTGGAAAGCATAAATGTATCCTTTGATGAAAACGTCGTGTTGACTTCTGGACAACCCAATTCAGGAATCGGACTTCCTTTTGAAGCTTCTACTCAATCCAGAGTGGAACCTACACCAAACCTGTTGGGACCATAAATCTCCAATTAGAAAGTTATATAAATTATAGAGTTTGATTTATTTGTAAAAATCCTTATAATATAGTTTGGGCTTAATGTGTTTATGGGCCTTGGGATTTGAGAATTAAGCCCTAGGTATTTAAGGGTTGTCTTGTTTAGAAATGAGGTTAGATTAAGCAGATCAGTTTCATACGCTTAATAGAGATAGAGAGAGTTTTCCATTCCATTACTTGTAACCTCTCTAATCATTCAATAAAGATTAATCGTTTCGTTTATACATTGTTACTTGATCAAACTGGGATCCACAATTGGTATCAGAGCCAAGGGACAAGAATTCGATCCAAAGGTATCAATTTGTGTTCATCGAATCCAAAAACGGCGTTGACTAGGTTTGTTTTCTGATTTTGTCGATTTGTGAAAATTGTTGAAATCCAGTTGCCTTAATCCATCTCTTTGAGTCACATATTGAGTTTGGTAAAATCTCATAGTCTAATTTGAAGGTTTGAAGCATAAATTGTCAAAAAATCGGATTTTTTTGATTTAGTCTGTGTTCATCAACTTCTGGGTATTTCAAGCTAAAAGGTTAAATTTTTTATTCAAATCAATCTGGGTTTATGTTTTGGTGTTTCTATTTGTGTTTTCCATCACGTGGAATCAAAATCGGTAAATAGGGTTCATTACCAAGTCCGATAAAGAAGCCCAGAAAACTTTCCGGACACAGTTCGTCGAGTGTTTCCGGATGCATTCATTTTTTTGGGTAAGCCCTTCACTCTAATCCGGATACGTTTCATCCGGATAATTACTCTATTCGGACCGAATTTCATCCGGATTCCCTTACTATCCGATTAGCTTCCGATTACTCTTAGTTTACGTCGTTCGAAAACCTTATTCGGAAACACTACCCGGATTCTTGCACTTTCTGGACTCTTTATCCGGAAACTCTTTCATCCCGAAACCTTTCATTCGGATTGTTACCCAGAAACCACAACATCTGGATTCCTATCTAGATTGTTACCCGGACACCTCCTACACCCGGATTATTCATCCGAATTCCACTATTCCATACTCCGTATCTGAAAACCACACCTGAATCACATATCCGGGAGCTCTCTGAGCTCTCTTAGCGGGACCCCCGTCCTAAGTCGCCGAAAGGGAGACATTTGGGTATTCTTGATTTTGTCCAAAAAAAAATTTATCAATATTTTCAATTGTCTCACGATCATATTTTTCAAGTAACAATGTCAAGTCTTAAAAATCATTGGAATGTATAGAACTCCAACAATAAGAATACAATGTTTAGAAGCACAACTTGAAGCCTATGACAGAACCACTCGGAAAACAAGGAACAAATTGAGAGTTTGACAAGAGATAAAACCGCTCTTATGAAAGGCTGTGAAATTTATCAGAAGAGATCAACAGCTACGGAAGTTAAAATTTCTGAACTCGAGAAAAGCAATCTGAATCTCAAGAAAAAGATTTCAGATCTTGAATGAGAAGCGGATATGAAGTAAAGTGATCCAACAAGTGCTGAAGCTTCTGAAAAATTATCTGTACTTGAACGAAGAGTTGCAAATTTCGAAGCCAAAGAAGAGAAGTTTCGATCACTAGGAGAGAAAGAAAAGTCCCCTGGGAGTGAAAATCTTGAGTTAAAGAAAAGGATATTTGTTCTTGAAAAACAGATTCTGTGTTCGAAAAAGAAAAAGTTGATTTTTTAAATGAGCGAAAAGGATTGGAAAGAAAGCTTCTCGATCTTTCAAAGAAAGTGTTTGAAGAAAGAAAATCATTTGAGCTTACAAATGAAAAACTCTCAAAACAGATTCATGATTTTGAACAAGTTTTAGTATCTGAGCGAGATAATTTTGATAATCAACGAAAATCTTTTGAAAGTGAAAAGAAAGAGCTTGAAAAGAAAAAACGTTGCGGTTTTCAAAGAAATATCTGACAAACGCAAAAATATTGAAAAGGACTTTGAAAGTGAAAGAGAGATTTTTGAAATAGAAATCCATAAGCTTACACAGATATTATCTGGGTTAGCAACCGTGATTTTGAAAGAACAAATGGTAAAATCTGATCTACAAAAGAAATTTGATTTAATTCTCGAAGAACGAAATGTTTTATCTGGCAAAGTCAAGAAACTTGAGGAAAGAAATTTCAAAGTTGTTCAGTCATCTTATGCTTCAAGTTCTACAGTTCTTCAAAGAGTTTTGTCAAATCAAATGAGTTTTCAAAAGATCAGATTCGACCTTCCAATCTTTTCTATAATTCTCGTGTTGATAATAAAGATAATCAAGTGTTTTGAAAAGTAAAAATGGTTTGGAGAAGGAAATCAACTACAGAAGACAGTGATGGAAACATGTCTTATAAATCTCCTGTAGTTGATATAAAGTCATTTATTTCCAAGACTGATTCACGTACTCATGTTTATTCTACAGCAAAGCAAATCAGTCTGAGTCGAGCAAAGAAATATTGCACCAATTGTGGGAAGAATGACTTTGTGAATCCAAGGTACGCAAATAGTTGGTATGATACTTATAGCATCCCCGGTCCTCATTTTCAAGTTAAGGCATCTAACCATCAAGCCCTCAAAGCATGGATACCAAAATATTTCTGATCTGTTTTGTAGGGATGTCATGTGTGATAACATTCAAAATTTTCGTTTAACATGACTGCATTCAATGGTTATGGTATTTTTGAGGGGGAGTACCAGGTTTTGCTCAATAAATGAATTTTTAAGTGAATTCAAAGACTGTGGTAAGTCATTCTGAATAACTTACTTGTGTTTATTATTCTCCAATTTTAACTTCCATGATTGCTACGTCTAATATTTTCTTGATTTAGTTATTTTCATGTCACATATATTTGTTGATTTTTCGATGGAAATACGCTCGCTTGAATTCCAATTTGTTTTTATAGTACGCCATTTCTATTAATGATTCAATTCTTGTCTGACACATTAATCGTGACTTGTTCTTCACAATTAAACTTTCTGATCATTATTTCATTTTAGAACATATTGTGCTTACTGAGTCATTTTGTTTAGTGTTTGATCTTGTTCATTGAAATTCTGTTATTTCAACGATGACTTTTGATCATCTCAGATCAGGACTCGTTCTTAAATGCTTTGAATTCTAAACCTTTCAGTTTAGAACTCGTATTTAATTGTGTATGAGACCTACGCGCCAGTAGCTCGAATTGAAGCCATCCACATCTTGTTGGCTTACGCCGCTCATAAGAATTTGAAGGTATTCCAAATGGACGTCAAGTCGGCGTTTCTCAATGGGGTACTACATGAAGAGGTTTATGTAAGTCAATCGGAATGT
This sequence comes from Saussurea involucrata, assembly GCA_033807775.1. NCBI lineage: Eukaryota > Viridiplantae > Streptophyta > Magnoliopsida > Asterales > Asteraceae > Saussurea > Saussurea involucrata. The sequence goes on from CM066321.1 coordinate 52,009,674, forward strand.
TTTTTCGATCCGAAGCACCCAGATCATGTCTATGTCTTGGATAAGGCACTATATGGCTTAAAGCAAGCACCCAGGGCATGGTATGAAACTCTAACAACTTATCTTACTGAGTCTGGCTTCACTAAAGGTACTATTGACACAACTCTTTTTCTCAGAAAACAAGGTGCAGATTTAATACTAGTACAAATATATGTTGACGATATTATATATGGGTCTACTAATCCTGAAATTTGTGTTGATTTTGAAAATACCATGAAAGTATATTTTAAAAGAGCATGATGGGGGAATTAAATTTTTTCCTTGGTTTACAAGTGAAACAATCCCGGAAGGAATTTTTATAAATCAATCAAAATACATAACTGATATGTTAAAAAAGTTTGATTTGACAACAACCTGCACCATGAAGACACCGATGGTTACTGGTAGACTTTTGGATGCCTTTTTATGTGGTAAATCGGTAGATTAAAAGACCTGTTGTAGCATGATTGGTTCTTTATTATATCTGACTGTTAGCAGACCCGATATAATGTTTGCAACATCATTTTGTGCTAGATTTCAAGATAATCCTAAGGGATCTCACCTTATAGCAGTTAAGTGAATCCTTCGGTACATCAAAGACACAAAGAATTTGGGCCTTTGGTATCCAAAGGATTCGCGTTTTGAACTAACACCTTCACAGATGCAGATCATGCCGGAAATCGACTTGACGGGAAAAGCACTTCGGGCGCATGTCAGTTCTTAGGTGACAAGCTGGTCAGTTGGTCTTCCAAGAAACAAAACTGCTTGTCAACTTTTATTGTTGAGGCGGAATACGTCGTTGTGGCTAGCTGTTGCTCACAAGTCCTTTGGATGAAGATGCAGCTTCGTGGTTATGGCTACAACATGAACAAGATCCCGATATATTGCGATTCAAAAAGTGCAATTGCCATTACAGAAATCCGGTTCAACATTCTGAGACCAAACACATAGACGCCATGTATCATTTCATTAAATATCATGTTAAAAGGGAACTGTTAAGATGCACTTTGTTCCAACAGAGTTCGAGCTTGCTGATCTTTTCACAAAACCTTTAGATGAGAAAAGGTTTACTTTTCTAATCAGTAAGCTCGGTATGTTGAACACATCTGCATAACAATAACTCTCTTTATCACATTGAGGGGTGTGTGTGTGTATGTTTATTTATACTGTATTTTTAAGGGGGTGTTTTCAAAGAGTGGTACCTCTAATAATTTAGGACTCATGTTCAATGAGTACCAAGACTTATCTGTTTTGCAGTTGTTTCTGAAGTTGTTATTCTTCAAGACTATGCAATTTCAAGGGGGTATGATATTTCTTTCACAAATATCTGTGTTTTGTCTAATCATACTTATGTGTCTGCAGTTGTTCATACAGTTCAATGAAGACGAGTGTAAGTTCTCTAATCTGAATTTTGTGCAAATCCTTGATGATGAAATAAGTTTTTGAAAATATATTTGCATCATTCTAGGGGAGCAAAATATTTTTTTTCAAACTGTGTTTAAGCTAAACCAGTTAAACGTTGGACATCTTTTAACGTGGTAAATCATTTTTTGAGCAAATTGTAAAATTTTTGATTTTTGAAAAATGTCTAAGTACAAGAGTTGTCGCCCAGGCCTTGAGCGATAACATTTCTTATCGCCTAAGCGTTGGCCGAGAACTTATTCTTATAGCCCAAGCGTTGAGTGATAAGAATGCTTGAACAATACTTATCGCCCACGTTTTGATCGATAAGAATTGTTTATCGCCCAAGTGGTGTGCGATTAGGGGATATGAACAGTGCTCCTCGCCTAAGGGTTAGGCAAGAACTTTTAATTTCTTCATTTCCTAAGTGTCAAGCGATAAAGATGAACTTGTCGCCTATTGTTCAGGCGAGAAGTTGACTCGTGACAGGTCAACCGTTTGGACCAATCTCTTGTTGCCACGTGTCACTAACCCTGAGTTCCTATATAGAGCGGTTTCTTTGAATTTTTATTCTTTTTCATGATAACCACTTGAAAACCCTACGTGTGCTCTCGATCATTTTTCAAACATCTTGAAGTTTTTGTTGTTTGTTGCATTTATTCTACTCAGGATCTTTCAAGGTTAGTTTTCGATCAAGGTTCATTGGTTTAATCATACGTTTACTCATCGATTCTGTACAATCTTGTGAGTCCAGTCGACTTTATTTGTGACTTTTCATATTCTTCTCAATGTGTTAGAATTGATGTTATAAAATGATAAGATAGGTAATATCTTAGAGAATCGACACTAGGGTTGCATTTGTTTAAAGCCTATCCTTGAAATCTTAGAAATCTGGGTTGAATGTTCAAGTTTAGGTTTGAACATTCATAGTTATCGCCCAACACATGTAATCAAAAACTCAAAGTTGTCGCCCAACAGAGATATTCATTCGTATCGCCTAACCTTTGAGCGATAAGTTTTTCTTATCACCCAAGTTTTGTGCGATAACTTCTATGTGCGATAACATATCTTGATGTTTTGTGCGATAAAACCTGGACTTAGGAAATTTTTTAGATTTTTCTCAAAAAGGTCAAAAGACAGAATTTCACCAGTGTTCTAACATTATCTAGAACAATTTCCATGGCACAATTTCAGGAGCATTAAGATGGTAATTCTTTCGATGAGAACACAATCATGCAGTCTCATCGATCCTCACATCCGTCAGTAAATGCTAAGAATCCTGATGACGAGTTATTTTTAGCAAAGGGTTTTCTGAAGTTTGCCCACAACAACTATACTTTTGACATGGCTGTCAGAATGGATTACCAAATAATTGTGGAAATACTCAAAGGCCATCCAATCCGTACTGCTCTTTTCAAGACAGAACTAGTGGCGATGATATACCTGCAACAATGCTGGAAGACTTTGACTTTTTACCCAGTCAGCGAATCCAACCAGTACTTTACACTGAAGATTGATCGTTTTGACTCTCAGCTGACACTCAAAGGGTTAAGGAATGTTCTGGAGCTGCCACGTTCTGAAAATTTTGAGGACATCATTTCAGAACCGGATTTGTGCCATGACATAATGGCACTGGGGTACAAGGATGTTTAGGATGGAGTGTTGACCCGAGCTTCCAGTTTCAAAAGGAAGTACCTACCTCCAATATGGTACACCCTGTTCAGCATCATCAACCGGTGCATGACTCCCAAACATACCGGTCTGGACAGGTGTAGCATATCTACTCTAAGGATGTTTCACGCCATTGCTTACAACCGAAGGATGGACTTTGCAGTTCTGATATGGAATGAGTTGATTGAAGTGGTTACTGACAAAGCTCATCCGACCAAAGCTCGCAAATTTGTTCCGTTCCAAGTTTTTCTACAAATCATTATCTGGAGCGTCATGAATTCAAATGATAACATCCTAAGAAGAGCTCCTGCACTCCAAGGACCTGAACAGTGGATGCATTATATAAGAGTCTCTTATTCTATTAACTTTGATTTCATGAAAGTTATTCCGGAAGATGTACTTGCTTACGATGACCAGGAGTCACCAATCGTGAGTGAGCATAGAGAAAACCATGCACCTATGGTCTAGCCAGAACCAGAGGGACCTGCCTAGGGTGCACACAGCCTAGGTGATCGGAGTGAGGGTATAGAACTAGATGAGGAGGTTCAGGATACTGGGTTCCTGAACAGGTTGACTTGAAAGAAACAGAAATAGTGAGGGGTGATGGAGATGGGGGGTGCTCCTGGTCATGCTTCAGAGGCAGAAGAAGAAAGTCTTGGTACTTCTGACACTGATGATATTTTTCTTAACATTGATGATCCAACCAATGTAATCTCTGCTTCAAGTTCAGACACAGAAGCAGATGACGAAGTAGATGATGATGGTGATGATTATATAGATGATGACTCTAATCCAGATGACGACTTTGAGGGAAATGACAATGCCTTTATCTCTTTAAATACTGAGAACACCAGTTCTCGAGGGGATACAAGGATGGACGAGGGAGCATTAGTTGAAACAGAAATGGAAGTGTGCTTGAGTGATATAGGATGTTAAATCCAGATCCTTGCAACAATATAGAAATCGTAATGATAAATCAATAAGAACAATGATTTCCAACTGTCATCCCTTTCATTAACTTTCAGAGAGAATTTGCAATAAGAGTTTAGAAAGTAAAATGATGATTAGCTTGTTTTTTCAAGCTAATCTTACATTAAATACAATGGGCACGTGGTTAACAAGCCCACGGTCCGTTCACTAATCAGACTCAAATTAAACTATTACAATTCAACCCTTGAACTTTAAATCAACTATAAAACCTGCCCTAACAATCTCCCCCTTTGATTTGAAGTTCGAGTTGGCGTTCTAGATCTCTCCAGTTGAAGACATATCTTTTGCAAAGCGCGAAGTGTACCTCGAACCATCTGATTGCACGGCGGTAGTCGATGCGGTCTTCAATCATTTCCAACGCATTCCAAGCAATAGTTTCATTCTGATTCGGAACATAAGAATACCTTGGATTTTCAGACTCGTGTGTGAGGAGTGTGCCGTCGCAGAATATTTCCACCTGACTGAAGCGCATGAGTTTCTTCTCCTTTTGCTCATTGAGGTAAACAATCCCGAATTCTTGTTCCAGAAGCATAGCGTTCTCGGGATACATGTTTAACTCAGGTGCTTTCAGATTCGGCTTGATCAGATTTACCTTCTTTGCCCTGTTCTCGACAGCCATTTGAAAATCCGTTAGATATGACATCATAATGGTACGGACCAGGTATCGACGAACAACTTCGAGAGCCTTTGTAACTTCTAGCGGTCGGATGGTTCTTGTACGTAAGTCTTTCAGAATAACCAGAAAGTCGAGCGGTCGGAGGTTCTTGAAGTCAGCTTCTGAAAATTTCCGTTCGTTCCCATCTTCACGTCGAATAATGAAAACTGGGTAGACGATCCTCATAATGCGTCTTGAATAGATACTGATTACCTCTGTGATCCGAAGTTTGGTTCTGACTTGGTTGACTGGAAGACACCGCTGCACTGCTAGTATATACCGGCGTTGAAATTCTGGGATAAAGTTGTAAATACCCAGACAGAAGGTCGGCTCGATCGGGCGAAACTTGTGTACGAACAGCCTTTTCAGGGATTCCTCCAGATGAGGGATAAGTACAGTGATCTTCTCCCAACGGATTTGTTGCTGTTGAGGAGGAGGAGGAAGATCAGAAGCTGTCGTGGGAGGAGTAGTTGTCGGAAGATCGGAAGTAGTAGACTCGGGTCTTGTTGATGATGTTCCGGCGGGTTGAGCATAGTGAACGAGGGATGTTCCATACAAATTTTGGAGCAGGAACTTATCATAATCAATGTTGTCGTCCTCATCAGTGGGGAAGACCAAATTTACCTGGAGATTTACGGCACTGGCGGCTTTTTCGTACCATGCATCTTCGGTCTCCTGGTTGGCTTCACAATCTGGATCTATCATGTCCAGAATCGGTATGTCTGATGAGTCAAAATCAATCAGTTCCTGTGTTGAACCCTCAGGCTTTTCAACCGTTGGGTCTTCTTCATCTGATATCTCCATGTCTATAACCATGTCTGCTAAAGGAAACTCGGCTTCTGGTGCTTCTGTTGTAGCTGCCGCAGTTGGGGGTTCCTGATGAACCACAGTTGTAGCTTCAGTCTGGATCAGGGAAGCGGTCTCGGTCAGACGTTGTCTTTTCTCCCCCTCACGGTGATCAGGATCATCCTGGTCATCGTGTTGCTGCTTCAGGCCGCCTGCTTGACTCTTGCAGCTATCTTCGAGTGAGCGGACTCTCTCGGAAAGCGTTGTGAGCGCTAGGTTGTAGTCCTTGAGAGTCGAGTCAATGGCGTCTAAGTGAGTGGTAATAGATGAAGATGGAGCAGTGACCTGTGATCGGAGAACTGAGATCAGGTCTGCTTCAGTAGAGGCGGTTGTATCTGATTCCTGGAGCAGTTAGGCCAATAGCATCGTCTTCAAGGTGTCCACCGAATAGATAGGTTGCGGTTGAATCGGTGGAGGTACAAGGGCGGTTTCAGTTTCGACGAGGTGGCCTTTACCTTTGATAGCGCGCATAGCTTTGGCAAGTTCAGTGGCTACATGTTGCTGCATCTGTTGCTCCATATCCTGGCGGACAGCCTTAAGGGTGCTGTCCAGGGACCCTGGTGACACAAAGTCTGGGTTACTAACTCCGGGACCACTTAGGTTACCTGTTGAGGCATCTACCGCGGGGGTAGAGCCACCTATGTTCACAGTTGGCGTGATAATAGCTGTGGTAGGATTTCCGTCCGATCCTCGTGTTCCGGCAGACGGAGACACTACAGACGTTCCGTTCGGGTCACTTAGAGCCGCGACTTGGTGTTGTTCCGCATAAAGTGTCCTAGTCAAAGAATCATCAATAACAAGTGGATCTAGACTCGATGGTGCACTGAAATAAGTCGAGACCGGGGGTTGCTAGTCTCTTGTTTCAACACCAGTACTCTCCGAGTGAGAGACCGGTGGAAGTTGTGCTATATCCCCATGATGTACTGAAACATCCGTCTTTTAAGAGACGGATGAGTGGATGAGGGGGTCGTGCAATTGCTCCGCTGGGTCCACGAAGTCTTCTTCAATACCCCATCCCAACAAATGAGACGGGATAGCAGATGTGGCTACCTGGATATCGCTCGGTTCGGTTCGCTCAGGAGCCTCTTTTTCTTTACAGCTCGTTCTTTCCTGGTTCAACTTTGAACGCAGTTCTCTCCGCCTCGCATGATCTAACTCCTCTACTTGTTATCCCTCAGATGTCCTAATAATAGGTCCGGTTCCAGTATGAGGAGGTGAGTCAAGAGGGATTCCAACAGTGAAATCTGGGTTGGGTCCGATACCGTGAGGTATGTGTTCCAGGCGTACGGTACGGTCGGTATCGGAGTCCGTGGAGTCAGATTCCACGTCTTCAACATGGTGAGGTGGGGAAGGGGTTTCAATAACATATGGTTCGGTCGAACGATGAAGTGCGGGTCTAGATTGGGGTTGGCTGGAACCGGGTTGCGATCCCGCTGCACCGCCTACACTCGATCCCCTTCCTCTCACAACTAACACACCCCGCCCGACAACACCTGCTTGTCGGGCCCTTCCACCTCTCATCCTCGGACCCTCACGTTCCTCGGGTCTATCTCCCTGGGCAGGTCCCTCCGGCTCTGGCGGGACCATGGGATTACCTAACTCTCCCCTATAAGCAACTACCCCTGGTGCATTGGGATCAGCGATGGCTAATAGGGCTTCAGGGATGGGCATAGCTACCACATTGGATGGGTTGTGGATAACCATGAACTGAAGATGGCGGATAGGGCATACCGGATGTGCAGCACGTCTGGGTATCGCTGGATTAGTGTCCATGTGATGACGCACTGCTAGCGATAGGAAACGCGGGTACGGGAGGAACTTCTTCTGTTTCGTTCCTCCGATGTGTCGGATGGCGGTAACAAGTTGATGCCAGATGATCATGGCGAAGTCGACATGGCGGTTGTAGCAGACGGCGTGAACTAGGCGTAGAAAGTCACCGGTGCACTGATCTATACCTTTCCATCTAGAGGATAGACACCTGTTCAGAATCGTAAACAAGGTGTACCAGATGGGGGCTAGGTATTTCCGGTTGAATGCTGAAGGTCTGGGAAGATCATGGTTGTAGCCGAGCGTGCGGATTTGTACGCATAGCGTGTCGTCATTTACGGTAGGATCGTACCGTTCATGTCCTGCGGCGTCGGCAGCCGGAAGAGAAAGGAGGCGTCGAAAGGAGTCAGGCATCAGGGTAAACTGATGGTTATCGATCATTGCCGTGATCGTCTGTGAAGTACCGGCCGTGCGGACTTGTGCCGTGAACCACACTTGAAGAACGTAGATCAACGGGACGTCGGTAGTGCGGGTGAGGGCCTCACGAATAGGATGGCGGATGAGGATATCAAATATAACCTGGTGGTTAGGGTTGGGTCTGAAGAGCGCCGGGTCCAGGTAGTGATTGTTGGCCTCCATCTCGGTGCCATGGTCAGGGTCAACCAAGGCAGCATCTGCTTCGTCGTTTATGATTTCCTCTTCTTGAGGTATCTGCTCTTCCGGATGGTGTTGGGGATTTTGTTGATCCGCCATTGCAATATCTGTAAAAGAACAGCACAGTTAGTTATTGAGACGGATGAACAAGTGTCGGCGCGTACCTTTCCTGTGATTGGCTTAATCTGAGACAGATCGAGGACTGGTAGTGACAAAACTGGTACTGAAATGGACACAACAGGGGTATCCGGATAAAGGGTGTCAAAGTGTCCGGACAATATAAAGAGTGCGGATAAGATTGATGAACCCGGACAAAGTTTCCCTGATACACCATTTTTTCGGATAACATTAGAGTCCGGACACCAAAGTTCCCGGTAGTTGAACTTACCGGAAACCCTAAGGTTTCCGGACAACTAGGTCGCCGGGTGATGTTAGTGTCCGGATGGATCATCATGGTGTTGAATGTCACCGGACACGGCGAATGTGTCCGGACGAAGACTCAATCGGTCAATGTATCAAACAGGAGATCCCAATCAAGTGTTAGGGTGCGTAAGGGTTGTCTAGAAGTGAATATCAGCTTATTGGAGTATGGACAACTCTTGAATCGCATCCAGTGGTCCTAAACTGACTACAAACCCTTAAGGGGTTTCGGTCACTGTTGGATCGGCCAAACCCCGGATGGAATGAGCATGTGGGTGCGTGGGACATTAGCAAATACGATTAGGAAGTGAACTCGAGAAACATACCTGAAGATGGGGACTAAAACACGGTGAATCATCGATTTGAGAGGAGTCTGAGTGCGAGAGAGAGAGAGAGAGCAATAGGGTTTAGGGTTTTAGCTCGAATTTCCGGATAAGGGAATGAAAGAACCCGGGTGCGTATAAATACCCGGGTGGGGTCCGGGTTTTTATCCGACCCGGATACCTACCCGGTCCGGATTCTGTCCGGATACTAGAGGTGTCCGGATATCTCTAAATAGTCATGTATCTTGGAAATTTGCAGGATTTTGAACTGAAAGAGAACTGTCTCTCGCTCCCCCTCAAACTGAGCATGGGTATTCCCTTGCTCCACCTCGGATAGTGCAGTAGAGTGCAGTGTAGGGGTCCGACACACAAAAAAAAATTGTGAAGTCTTTTGTAAAGAAACCTGTGCCGCTCCCCCTCAGATGATGACTATAACACACACGCAGGAGTGCCCACACACACAAAAACTTTTGACATTTAATAAAAAACTATGTGTGGCGCTCCCCCCTCAAAGTATGAGGAATCTTACCTGATACCGCAATGTGCTCCCCCTGAACACAAGAACATATGGTGAAAGCAAAGAGATAGTGAACAAAAATACAGACGACATTATGAAATAAGAGAAACACCCGAAGAAAGAAAGAAAAATGCTCGAAATCTACCTAATAAATACAGAGACTAAGATCTAATTGTGTAACTAAGACAAGTAGAATACATGTGCGAGAAAGTGTATACCCAGCCACCAGGAGTGATAACACCGGATGATGAGTAGACAGTTGCTCGTAGATGTATGGAACTTGTAAGAGGCACACATTCGGATTAAGTATTCAGATTTAGCATACCTAGCTTGAACACAAGAGTTTTAAAACGTTTTTCGTCCAAGGCTTTGGTAAACAGGTCTGCTAACTGATGCTCAGTATTTACGAAGTAGAGTTCGACTATACCTCTTTCGACGTGATCCTTAATAAAATGATACCGAACGTCGATGTGCTTCGTCTTGGTGTGTTAGACCGGGTTGCTTGATATGGCAATTGCGCTCTTTGAGTCACAGTAGATCGGGACTTTAACATACGTGAATCCGTAGTCTTTGAGTTGTGTCCTCATCCAGATTACTTGGGAACAGCAACTTGCGGCGGCTACATACTCCGCCTCAGCAGTTGATGTTGAAACACATTGTTGTTTCTTCGAAGCCCAACTTACCAGGCTATCTCCCAAGAACTGAATGTGTCCCGAGGTGCTCTTGCGGTCCAACATGCATCCCGCGTGATCCGCGTCAGAATAAGCGGATAGGCCAAAACCTGTCTCTTTCGGGTACCAAAGGCCAAGATCAGCAGTACCACGTAAATAACGAAAACTTCGTTTAACGGCATTGTAATGAGACTCTTTAGGGTTTGACTGATAACGGGCGCAAAGAAATGTCAAAAACATGATGTTCGGTCTACTGGCAGTTAGGTACATTAAAGAATCGATCATTCCCCGATACAATTTGGTGTTGACAGCCTTTCCGTGAGGATCAGCGTCAAGCTTTGTATTGGTTGCCATGGGAGTTTTCATTGGTGAGGACTGGTCCAATTGGAATTTCCGAAGAATATCCCGAATGTATTTGGACTGGTTAATGAAAATTCATGTCGACAGTTGTTTAACTTGAAGACCAAGGAAAAAGTTCATCTCACAAAGCATACTCATTTTAAAATATTTTCCCATGAGAGTGGCAAAGTTCTTTGCATATAAAGGACTAGTAGAACCGAAAATGATGTCATCGACATATACCTGGACTAGAATTATGTGACCCTTTTCGTTCTTGATAAACAGAGTAGAATCAATGGTACCTCGTGTAAAGTCGGATTCTAACAGGAACTTAGACAGTGTATTGTACCATGCTCGCGGAGCTTGCATTAAGCCGTATAGTGCCTTGTCTAAGATGTAGACATGATCAGGCTTCGAGTCATCCACAAATCCATCGGGTTGCGACACGTAAACTTCTTCTTGGAGGTCGCCGTAAAGAAAGGCTGTCTTCACATCCATTTGGAAGACTGTGAAGTTCTTGTGCACTGCATAAGCGAGAAACATACGGATTGCCTCGATGCATGCGACCGGAGCATAGGCCTCATCATAGTCGATCCCCTCTTGTTGTCGGTACCCTTTGGCCACAAGACGCGCCTTATTGCGAACAACGATGCCGTCTTCGTCCGTTTTATTTTTAAAGATCCATTTGGTGCCGATTACCGTCTTGTGCTTAGGACGTGGAACCAGTCGCAATACCTTTAGAGCTTCAAATTGATTTAGCTCTTCTTGCATGGCTATGATCCAGTCTGGATCTTCGAGCGCTTCGCGTACGTTCGTCGGCTCAATCTTGCTTAAGAAGCCAGAAAATAGACAGAAGTTCGCGGAAGCGCCTCGTGTACGAACAGGAGTCGAGGGATCACCGATGATCTGATGTAGGGGATGGGCCTTCGTCCATTTGGTGGAGTGTGGAAACGGCTGCTGGGTAGAGTGAGATGCGTCCGGATCCACGTATGAGCCAGATGGAAGGTCTTGAACTTGTTCAAGAGTAGCTGTCGTGTTTCTTGGAGGAAGTGGGGGAGGATTCGTCGATGGTTGAACAACTTCTGGTTCCGAGGAGTTCAAAGGTTGAGCATCGGTTGTAGCAGATGACGAATCAGTAGGAGCGATCTCCGAGATTATAGGTTCCTCCGGGGGGTGACAGCACCAGATGCATTTGTATTCGATAATGACGGTTGAGCTGTCTCTATAGATGTTGACGGTGTACTCGTAGAAGGAGGCGGACCAGATATAGCGGCCGAATCCTCATTGCGAGCAGCTTCAAGTCGTGGTTGCGCTGAGACAGGAGCAGAAGAGTTAAGTATGTCATCATAGAAATATTGAACCTGTAAATCTAAATCAGAAGAGTCAGCATTCGATGAAGATGCATGATTTGGATTTACTGTTGCTTGTGCAGATCCCGAACTCGAAGGTCCGGAAGCTAGCACTCCAGTTAAACCGGGTTCTGAACTGAGTTGTTCAGAAGCCAAATCTACGGCTTCGTCAAATGTCACGTTTATGCTTTCAACAACGGATTTGGTCTGTTTGTTGTACACGCGATACGCCTTAGCCGTCATGGAGTAGCCGATGAAAACTCCTTCGTCCACCTTGGGGCTGAATTTTCCGAGATCATCCTTGTCGTTCAATACGTAGCACGAGCATCCGAAGGCGTGAAAGTAGCCGATGGTTGGAACGTGATTATTCATGATCTCGTACGGCGTCTTGTTGAACCGCTTGAGAATGATAGAGCGGTTTTGCGTGTAGCATGCCGTAGACACCGCTTCAGCCCAGAGATATAGCGGTAGATTTGCTTGGGAAAGCATTGTGCGGGCAGCTTCAATGAGAGTACGGTTCCGTCTTTCCACCACTCCATTTTGCTGAGGAGTACGTACGGCAGAGAAGGTGTGTGTGATGCCCACTGACCTCAGATAGTCATCCACCTTTTGATTCTTGAACTCCGTCCCGTTGTCAGTTCTGATGGACTGAACGTGTTGAAGCTTGTTCTTCTGGACAGTCTTCAGGTGATCAATAATGAGCTCCGGAGTTTCGTCCTTCGAGCGTAAGAACATCACCCCAAGTGTAGCGTGAGTAGTCGTCCACCATCACATGCACGTATTTGCGCTTATTGATGCTCGGAACACGCATTGGACCATACAAATCCATATGAATGAGTTCGAGGGTCCGGGACGTGCTCGGAGTTGCCTTCGGTGGATGTGATGCGCGCTTCATCTTTCCCTTTTCGCATGCCCCACAGAGATGATCCTTCACAAACGGAAGTTGGGGCACGCCTCTGACGTGTCTGCCTAACACCAGTTGATTGATACTCCTGAAGTTGAGGTGTGAAAAACGTCTATGCCAGAGCCAAACTAGATCAGAGTCGACTTTTGACAAGAGGCAGACAGGTTTGTCGGATTTGATTGCTGCGAGGTCAATGGTGTAGAGATTGGTCTTTCGAGTCCCAACCAGTAGCTCTTCTCCGTCGTTGTTGAGGATTCTACACCTTGTGGCTTTAAAGCTGACCTCGGGATCCTTGTCGCAGATTTGACCGATGCTAAAGAGATTGTGTCCTAATCCTGCGACGTGGGATACCTTCTTGATTGTTATCTTGTCTTGTACGATTTCGCCGTAGCCCAGGATCGGTGACTTCTCGTTATTCCCAAATCTCACGTTTCCACAGTATTCTTCTTTGTAGTTCGTGAGAAACTCCCTCCTTCCGGTCATGTGCTTGGAGCATTCAGAATCAAAGTACCACACATGACCGTGCTGCAAAACAAGATTAGTGAAGTTTAGGTACCCAAATTTGCTTGGGTCCTGGACGGTTAGGTTGGGCACCGTTTGGGGATCTTGCTTTGTCCCAGCTTTCCCTTTAGGTGTAGGATTTACACTGGTAGAGGGAACTGGTTTTGGCACTTGTTTCCTCTTCGGTGCAGAATTTACACCTTTAGGAGGAACAGATTTTGTGGCACCTTTCCACCTGGGTGCCGGTTTAACTCCAGTAGGAGCAACTCGTGTAGGAATGGGGTGAGTCTCCTGCTGTGGTTTAACCGCTTGATTGGTACCCCGTTGGGAATGGTGTTTTTGCTTATTATTGTGGGGTTTTCGCTTATGAAATAAGTTACCAATAAAATAAGGTGCATACCAATCATTATTGTGAATATCATCAAAATCATTCCAACCACAATTAGAACAACATAAACAATCATGCGATAACCGAATCAATTGATTAAGAGAATTAACTTTAACGGGAAAAGAAACATCAAAATGGTTCCAATGATTCCATGCATAATTGTCTTTATCTATTCTAGAATTAAAAACAGGTGGGGAAGACTTTGACGCATCCTTCTTGATAGATTCCCTCTTTAGCCACTTTGGTGTTTCTTTATTAGCGCGACCATTTTTATCTGAAACAGGAGGGACAGTATGATCAGTGACTTTTGAGGAAACATGAATCGTAGTGGTCGGTCGTTCGGTCTTTTGCTTCGGCTGTGATTGTTTTTGACAATTTGAAGCGTTTTTAAGAATCTTGATCACAGCCGGAGTCTTGGTTTGATAACAGTCGCCCTTTTGAAATTTTACCGGACGATTAACCACTGGAGACAAAAAGTCAGAATGACTTGGAGAAATAGTATTTGTGGTAGTCAATGGTCCGGTCTCTTGCCTCGGCTGTGATTGCCTTTTGGAAACAGGTTTCGAAGTTGGTTTTGATTGAGAAATATCGATCACAGTTGGGGCCTTTGTTTGAGAACAACTACCTTTTAAAAAATTAACCGGATGGTTGACTATGGGGGATAGAAAATCAGTGTGACTTGGAAGAGGTTTGTCGAAAGGGAACGACTCGAACTCTTCTTCACAGTTACCCTCGGAGTTCATGTACTCAAAAAAATTTATCTTGGGAAGTACTGGACTAGGATCAGGTGAGGAAGGCGAGGAACTCTTTGTGCTTGTGTGCTTTGGGGAATTTGGTGCGGAAGCTAAGAAAAAATCAGAGTTCAAATTCCTTAAAACACTCTCATCTTGAGAATCTTGACCGTCTTGTGTCTAAGAAATCTTCCCTAAGAAGGATTTGCACGAAGATGTGTCGGATGAATTTGAGGAAGGTTCGGGTGAAATCTTCTTGTCAAATAGCAGTTGGTCAATTTGCTCTTGAAGCTGACCATTTCTCGTGTACTCTTTCAGCTTTTCTGTTGCCAAGGCAGACAGTTGTGATGTGAGTCGATTGATTTCACTCCGAAGGATTTCCTGTCCTTCACCAGACACAACGTCAGTTTTGACCGGTTGAAGATTCTCAAGTTTCGTAAGTAAGACTTGTCTTTCCATTTGAAACCTTGACCTTTCTTTCTCAATGGACTCCTCCAACTCGGCTATCTTTTCTTCCAAGATGAGAGGGGGAACATAGAGTTTAAACTCATCCGTCTCAGTCTTGGTTGCAGGTGCTAGGTCCTCATCCTTTTTGGAGGAATCCTTAGGACTAGCTACCTTGTAGGGGTCGAAGTAGTCATTGGAAAGGTACTTTTTGTCCTTTTGATACGAGTATTTTAAAGGTTCATAACAAAATGGAAGTTGAATTCCTCGTTTTTTTGAGCGTTTATTTTCCTCGGTTTCCTCCTCTTTTTCTGGTTCAAGAGGACCAGTCCATTGAATTGCGTACTCTGGGTACTTTTTATCTAACCCAAAGCAAGAAAAATCATACAGGGTTGGAACTTAATATCTTCCCTTTTTTAAGTAGTGTAGGTTATCATATCCGATTCCCCACTCTTTGTTGACGTACGTGAACTCTTTGGGTTTGTTCAAAAAAAACGGTTTGATCAGTTTGACCCCTTTTATGGAGTTTGGTTTCGAGTTCAAGAAATTTAACCACATACTCCTTGTTTTGAATTTGAAGAGAAGTGTATTGATAAATAATGTCTTCTTTGTCATTCCAGCACTGATCAAACTTATGTTGAAGATCAGATAATTTGGCCCTTAAGTCTTTAGGTGCTAAGGGCAGATTTTTGCATTTATCAGTTAAATTAGCACAATCAGACTTATATTTCTCTGTTGTTCTCCTTTGAACATCATGCTTTTCAGTTAGAGATTTAATTTCAAGCTTTTGTTGTTTAGAGGTGGCCTTGAAGGAATTTGCCTGATCAGTAAATGCTTTCATTTTATTCAAGAAATCAGGTTGGCAAGAATCACATACCTGACTTGTAGGAGCCGTTTCTTCTTCGGCGGAGGAGTGATATCCCATGAAGGCATCAGCAACATCAGAATTGCCTTCATCATCAGATCTTTCCAACTAGTAATCGTTCTCGGCGAACATTGCTTCTCCAGCCTCTTTCTGACGAGACAAGGCGAGTTTGGCCTCGTAGTAGTGAGAGTTCTTTAGTGTAGGCTGGCGACAATCCTTCGCGAAATGACCAAGTTTCCCGCAGATGTAACACTTTACGGGTTCATCTTTCTTCTTCCCTTCTTCTTTCTCTGGCTTTCCCTTCTTCTCAGACTTGTCGTGCTCACTGACCTTCTTCCTTCCTTCGTATCGATCTTTGTAGTCATGGCGCTTGTTGGAGGAGGTGGAGTAGCGCTGACTATTGGATGAAGGCTTCTTGTAGTACCTTTGTTGTTCGAAGGATTTGGTAAGCAAAGCTATGGCCTTTTTGAATTTTGAAACCTTTTCATCATCAGAATCGTTGTCTTCCTTATCTTCAGCTTCTGACTCGGAAGAACTTTGCTTCGGAGCACGTCTGGAGTGACTTCCCGATGATTTTCCTTGCTTGGAGTAAATGGGAGCAATAGGATCGGCAGATGGCTTTGGTTCAGTCTTTTTCTCGCCTAGGAGCTCATTCACTTCATCTTCGTCTTGAAGAAGTGTCTCATACAGTTCGTTGATGCTGATATTCTCAATCAAATTGTTGTGCTTGACATGAGAAGCATACACCTTTCATTCAGGTAGCAGATTGTTGAGAAACTTGAGCTCGTTTTCCGTATCGGAACGAACAATCTAGTTCTTGTTCAGTTCATTGAGAAGTAGACAAAACCGTTCATAGGCCTGGGTGAGAGACTCGCCGGGGCGCTGCTTGAAACCATCGAACTTGGTTATTGTTGTTTATCTTCAGTTGATTGCCAACCACGCTCCCACGCATCATTTTTTCAACTTGATCCCACATACCTTTAGTCGTGTCTTTGTAGCTGTCGATGGCAGTGTAGGTCGAGTTGGGAAGGGCTTGAACCAGATATCTTTTAGCATGTTTTTCGCCTTCAATCATGCCTCTTTCGTCTTCAGTCATTTCAGCAAGAGTCTTGGCCTCACGTCGAGCTACTGCAGTTGCAGTTGTAGCTATGTCCTTCATTGGTTTGGCAATTGGGCCATTATCCAGGGCTCTCTTGATGTACTCATAGTTGTCCTTGGACTCTATGAAGATCATGAACCTATCTCGCCATTGGCTATACTCGTTCGGATAGAGACACGATGGCTTGGTGTCAGTGCCAATTGCGAGAGCATCACGAGAAGTAGACATCTTCGGTTGCAACGGAGTGATCGTCAGACTTGTAGATTGATTCAAAGGGTAAACCTAACGCAAGGCACTAAGAGTGAAATCCTAACGCAGGGTCTACGAGTGGTATAAACTAAGAGTGATCTTACTGGATAGGGATCCAAGTAAGGGTCTGATCAGGAAGTGTCCGAATCAGATCAATTAACGAAAACAGGTCTGCAAATCACAAGGTGTCCGGATAGCAGAAAGAGTTCGGATAGCAGAAAGAATCCGGACAGTGTAAGCTTTCCGGATAACAGATACCACAAACTTTCCGGATAACAGAGGTTACCGGATGTGAAATGATCCCGGATATAGAAAAATTGAAACAAGATGTTTCCGGATACACTGAAGTTTCCGGATACACTGAAGTTTCCGGGTACAATGGATTGTCCGGATAAGATATGTCCGGAAACACTGGGTTTCCGGATACATATGTTACCCGGATTGTATAAGGAAAAGTGACTTACCCGGATTGCAGAACTTACCCGGAAAGATGAGGAGTTCGGATGGAATTGGAGGTACCCGGATGGAAATCACACAAACGTCTGGACACCTTGAAGTTATCCGGAAACGTCGGCTGGTTTATCCGGAAAAGTCGGCTGTTTCTCAAATCGATCGAATTTTCGATTAGGGTTGCCCAAAATCGATCCTGGAAGATTAGTAACAATGCCAAACACAAAAGTAACACTAATCCAATCGATTTCAATGCAAAAACAACAAGTTTTGATGGTTAAAAATCGGATTTTTGTCAAGAACACTACCAATTTGATCTTAAATTGCTAAATTAAACACTCAAACGATCGAATTGGAATGCGAAAATTTGCAGAATTGCTAACAAGTATAATGCTAACACAACCCAATAACAGAATTGAACAATTTAGCCAGAATCAAAGATTTGAAAATTCAAGAATGGTCAGACGTGAAAAAGTCAAACTAACCAGAAATCAGTGAATGAATCTGTGAATCGAATCCGTCCGTCTGCTCTGATACCAATTGTTAAATCCAGATCCGTGCAACAATATAGAAATCGTAATGATAAATCTATAAGAACAATGATTTCCAACTGTCATCCCTTTCATTAACTTTCAGAGAGAATTTGCAATAAGAGTTTAGAAAGTAAAAGGATGATTAGCTTGTTTTTCCAAGCTAATCTTACATTAAATACAATGGGCTCGTGGTTAACAAGCTCATGGCCCGTTCACTAATCAGGCTCAAATTAAACTATTACAATTCAACCCTTGAACTTTAAATCAACTATAAAACCTGCCCTAACATAGGAAGAAAAAAATATGGTGAGAGTGAGACAGGATCTGTAAAATAAATAAATGAAGATCATCTCCAAACTGTGTCTAGCCGGGTAGCCACATCTACTACCGACGTGTGTATGTCGCCGTCCGGTATTGAAAAAGACGTAGTGGACCCAGCTACGCATTTCACAGCCCCACCAAGTCACTCATTAACTTCTCAACAAGTTAATGTTTCATTTTCTCACTGGGATTAAGCACAAAGGCTATCGGCTACACACTTGGTGTTAGCTGGTATTGAAACAGATAGGCCCTTGCCCCGTCCATCGATTTCATTTGGACGCACTTTGAGTCTAGAGCCTTTCGGATATACATCATTTCGTAGGACACAAACGCCAGTCATTTCATCGATAATGACACAATCTATTGGA
Organism: Saussurea involucrata; assembly: GCA_033807775.1. Classification (NCBI taxonomy): domain Eukaryota; kingdom Viridiplantae; phylum Streptophyta; class Magnoliopsida; order Asterales; family Asteraceae; genus Saussurea; species Saussurea involucrata. The sequence continues at coordinate 52,028,148 of CM066321.1, forward strand.
CTTCGTGCTCCAATCGGAACACCCCGAGTGTCGTTGCCATTTGTTGGTACTTCACGAGGACCGGGTGGAAGTCCTGTCAGTGTTAACACTATGCCAGTGCTGAACACAGGTCATGTAGTTTCTTCAACTTTCATGAAAACCGGTAACCTACGTGGTCTGGGTTCCCAGGTTAGAGCACCATAATTACGAGCAATGATGGGACCGCCGCCACATTTTGTGACGGTGGACCTATTGAAGGTGGCATTGGATTCTCTAAATGTGTCTTATAAGAAGCAAACGGTGGAAATGGGTAAAATTGTTGGAAAGTTGACGGACGATGTGCAAAGAGCGTACATCTGTATTGGAAACACCCACTATCACGGGTACTTCTACTCAACCTGAGCAACCAATTCCCACACATGAGCTGAAATCTCAATTACTTGCTCGACTCCTAGAGCAAGGTGATAACATTGATTCAGTGGAAGTTGATCTAGTCGGTCTTTTGAGGAGATAAACAGAAATCCAATCTCAATTGCCTACCAAATATGATATCCAATCCATACAACAATCCATTCAGCAATTAACCCTAGCCATGATTTCTGACTTTCAAACCCTATCTGATAGAGTTGCAGTTCTTGAAAAATCCTGCAAGTCTCAAGTCTAAGGTACTAAAATGGGACATGATGACCAGTATCCTGATCATCATGAGGGGGAGAGTGGTAAGAGACAGAAAGTGAATGAAGATGGTGGTTCTGGAGTTAATACTGAGAATGTTGAATCTGAGCAAGGCTGAGAACTGAAGGCGAAAAGCAGACTGGTGGTTCTAATGAAAATGTTCTTGATGATATCATTCTGACGGTTGAAAAGCCTGAGGGAAGTGATAAAATAACGGATGAGGAAAGATTGGCTGACAGTTTGATTCAAGATATCATCTACATTGATTCTGAAGATGAACCAATAAGAACTCTGACAAAGATCAAGGAGGAATTAGATGATGTATTTGAAGCAGTTAATGTTCAGTCTAATGATTCAGATGATGATGAGCCACAACAAGATGATCCAGTCATTGGTATTCCAGAGTTAAATATTCCAGTGATTCCTAAAGAGTTAATCAAAGAACCTATTTACGAGGCTGAAATTCGTATGTTTCAACAACTCATAGACAGAGAACCCACCCTGGAAAGAAGATGGCACAGAATCAGAATTATAACGCCTTTCCAATAAGATAACAGAAGAGATCTTTTTGTGAAAGAAGTTCAACTGATAGATCTTGTCAAGCTGTATTCAATTGAGATATTGCCATATTTACATCGGATATAGTTCCTTCATATTATGAAGAATAAAGATCAGAATATGGATTGTGTGAGAACAGATAAGAAGATAGTGAAGATTGTCAAGATAGAATCTCAAAAGCTGCTTAATATCTGGTATCCGAAGTTCACGGTGTTTAGAACTGATGGAAAGGAGTGGTCTTTCACTGAAGTAGACTTCAAATACTTAACCCGTGAAGACTTCTTGAGATTGTATGATATTCTTTCCAGAACTCCTAACAAGAAGAAGGATTGGGCTGAAGCTTATCAGTCTGTGAAGAGGTTTATGAAGAACTTAGTAAAGTTTTCCTATCTTACCAAATTCTAGATGGGTTTAGAAGCTGGTCAGATAAGAGTAAAATTTTGAAGCCCAACCAAAGACTTTCTGATATTCAAGGTATCCCTGCTTATAAAATTCTTGAAAAACCTAAGTTCGGTATAGTGTATTTCAATGTAAAGAAGAAGAAGAAGTTCCTACGGTTTATTGAAGCAAACAAATACGGTGATGGAACCTTCAAGCTGATAAAGATTTCGTTGAATGGTAAGCTCAGGTTAGATGAGAAGAAGTTGGTACCTCTAGAGCCTAAAGCAAAGCAGTTGATTATTCGAGCCTTGGAAGAAACAGACAAAAGACTGGAATACAAGAATGCTCTAACAAGATTTGAGATCATCTTTGGGATAAGAAAGAAATACATTCCTCAAGATCAATTGAGTAGTTTGTTCAACTTTTGATACAAATGGGGAGAATGTTAGTGTCATATTTTAATGTTGTATCAAAGTTGAAGGACTATTTGTGTAATATTCTTCCTAGGTATAAATAGCCTAGTTTAAGTCTTTTTGTAAAAGAACTCTTATTGTATCAGTTCATAGATTTTCTCTCTTGTAAGTACTTGTGACATCATATCAATATAGAGATGAGTCTTTGATCTTGAATCTTATACTTGTTTCTAGGATAACAACATTCCCTTCTATTTTATTTACATAAAATAAATAAATGGCGTATTCTATCTCCATTAAAATTGAATACTTCTAATCGTTTACTTTACGATTTTTGTGTCCAAAATAAATAAAAGTTATATTTATATATTTCTGGTAGCCTAGACATTTGTTTACATAATTATTTACTTACCCCTATTTTGAGGTGTTACATTACTCACCATGGATTTTGTGATTTAAGCATGGAATGTTCAATGTCATGAATAGCAACTAACTTGAAAGAGATCAAAATAATGTTAATAATCTTACACCGTAACCTATACCATTTTTCCTATCATATTATGTAATTGTTTCAAAGGTAACATAGCAATTAAATAATGTCATCGTCGGATGTTACAAGGATAGCATGATCGATTGAGAGAGACATGTACATGCAACAATTCATGTGGCTTTTGAATACCTCTGTAAGCCATCTGAAGATTCAAAAGGTGAGCATTGAAATGAGAAAGGCTTGAAGACTCGTGACGTTGAATGAGACATTCGAAAACTAAAGCGTACATTAAAAATGCATCAAAAGGTGTCAACAGGTGCATGGAGCCAGAGCCCGGGATGTTCACTGACCTTGCTAAGGGACTAAAAGAATAATTGGGACAACAAACATCCATCTCGTTTGTATTTTAGATAACCGTATAACCATTGAAGGTTGTTGAAATGACTAATTCCTCGAAATTAGGAGGCGTTGAGAACAAAAAAATTGTTTGAGTTGTCATTTCTCTAGTACCAAAGACTTCTTTCCGACAATTGCTTCAATCCATGTGAAGTATGCCTAAAAGGCCTCGTAGCCCGCAACTAACTACTTATTGAAATGAAATACCGAATAGGAAATGAAAAGTCATACACTCAATTTGGTATGATATTATGACACCCGATTATTCATATTTATCAATTGAAATGCATATAATCGATAGATTTAGGTAATGTTTTGTAACCATAAGCTAACTTATTTTTTGAGTTAGTTGAAATTTTCTCATTTGACAAGGCATAATATATATATATATATATACACCTTATATATATTTCATTTTTTAGCATGTCCTTTAGGTTTGTCGGTGTTAAGTAAACATGATTAATTAATCAACTAATGTATTTCTTAACAGTGAGTTTACTAGTAATAACTAATCTTTCAACTAACAAGGGGTAAGGGACGGAAACTGTAGGAAGATTAGAGGGTGTTGAGGAACATCTTGAGAGTTGGGAGGGATCTTGAAAAGATAGGGGTGCAGTTTAGGGGCTCATTCAATAAGAGGATTGGATATGGTGGTTCGACAAGGTTTTGGGAAGTTAAATTGGTGGGGAACTTCAAGCTTAGTGAGAAGTTTCCTAGAATTTTTAGCCTAGAATTGGAGAAAGACGTGTTAGTGGGGAATAGATAGGTATGGAGAGACATCAGATGGCATTGGTAGTGGGGTTGGCATAGGCACCCTAGAGGTAGACCCCTTTCCGAGGTAGAAGAATTCGAGAGTTTTGTTCAAAATTTAAGTTTGGAGATAATCGAGCAAGATAAGTGGGTATGGATATTGATGAAGATGAGATTTTTTCGGTTAATGGGCTCAAGGAGTTGATTGACAAGCAGTTCCTTTGACCACCCGATCATGTAGTCGAGACAAGATGGAACAAGTTGGTTCCAAGGAAAGTATGCATCTAAGATTAAGAAAAGGCAGACTCCAGTGTGTTCGGTGCATGCAAATCAAGGTTTAGCTCTTCACTCTTCCTTACGCCCTCATTGTGGAGACGAAATTGAATCGTTAGATAATTGTATAATTTGTTGCAAGGAAGTCTCGATCGTGTGGTTGAAGGTCTTTGGTTGGTATGGTGTGGGCCTCTCCAACGTGGACTTGATCGATGACGTATTTTTTTCTCTCGAGACCCTCATTCAGTTCCTTCCTTTGCAAAAAGGGTGTGGTAGGCGATAGCTTGGACTTCTATGTACATGATTTGGACTTGTTGTATCAAAGTGACATTGTCAGATCCAGCTCCTCCTCAATCGGATTTGTTTTTAGGCATTCAACTCTTCTCGTGTCGTGGTTAATTCATCGTTCATCGTGGGCAGACTAGTAGCTCTAGTTTCGGCATTCAACTCTTCTCGTGTCGTGGTTAATTCATCGTTCAGTATGGTTGCTTGATTTTCCTCGAGCATTTGTTGTTGGGGTTCTTGATGCTCGTTTGATTGTTCTTGATTGGTGGTAGTTCTTTGGTTAGAGCTCTGTTTGTTGGAATATCCTTCTCTTTTGTATTTCTTTCTGCTTCTCGTATAATGTTTGTTGTTTGTTCTGGTTCCTTGATAAAATTTGACACCTACATTTGTCTATTAACTTACCTCAATCATAATTTATTTTACAACGAATAGGGTCTATATTTTTATTCGCAATGTTTATCATTTTTATTGAAATAAAACAAATCTAGTGTAATCTTAAATATTCATAGGATGTTCTAGATTGATTTTGGTAGAAAGAAATAAAGGTAGGATATATATTTATTTTTAAACGGTAGTGATTTAGTGACGTGGAGTATTGAGATTCACGTAATCTTAGTAAAGTCATATGTTTAATGTACTATGATATGATCTTATCATGTTCTCCGTCTGCCACGTGACTTTTTCGTACGCCCCTCGTGTGAACCCATCCACACTCGCATTTTTATATCGCATTCCATCGTTAATATTCCTTTTGGTCTCTTACCTTTGACCATTTCATTTATTTACGGACCACCTTTATTTTATTTATTCCTGTATTTTTCTTAATAAATGAAATTACATTGGATATTATTCATAATCATCAACTAATTTACTTTTTAAAATTATTAATAAAGTACTATGTGGTAATTCATAAGTTTTTCGAAACATTATTATAGGTGATTATTAGAAAAGCTTACGAATTTGTTTCTTATAATTTTTTTTTCAATTATGTTTTTATATCTTTTAAATTATCTTAAAAAGCCTTTCTATAATTTTTCTAAAATAAAGTATGAAAAAGTAAAATGTATATAAATATTATAACCATCTCCAACAGTTACTTAATTTTAATGATTATGTCGTTAACTATATTATTAAAATATTTAATATATTTAATAAAAATATTAGTTCCAACTTCAATTGGTGAGAAAGAATTGAATATCATTTGTCTTACTTAAATATGCAGTCTTAAAGATTTCTTTGAATTTAGAGATTCTACCATTTTATTTTTTTATCAATTTTTGTATATAGTATATGATAGTTGTTGGAGCAAACATATGATTTAAACCTCTAAACTCTATATTTTAGCATGATTATTTGGAGATGATGTTAGCCTTGTTATTTTAAGAGTTGTTTGGTTTAAGGTATTAACTAGAAATTAATGAATTGATAATATAATAAAATGTATGGTTTCATTTAATACAATGGGTCAATTCTCATAAGCTTAAATTTTCATTACAAGATAAATAGTAGGGAATGAAAATTCATTCATATTTTCATTCATGTCATTTAATTTTCATTCATCTATCTGAACCAAACAACTCCCTAAGTCAATTTATATCGTCAATAATAGTTTTTTAAAGTCGAATTTATTACCTGTCTCATACTTATAGATGAGGTGTTTTATGTGCATATGTATTTGATATTACTATTACACAAAATTTGCAACATCTAAGATTGAAAAGTACTTAGAAAATAAATTTCTAGGTTTACGTCCGAAGTTTATGGTTTTCGTTACAAGCACGTAGAATGTCATTAGGTGTTACTTTTGGACAAAGGGCGTATAACTCAATAACAAATGCATATATAGGATTCTAAACAAGACTCACACTGGAAATAAAACTAAGGTCAATGACACTATGTAACACCTCATATTTTCATTCTTCTTGCTAATGTTATAATAAATAAAATTTTGGGGCTAAAGTATGAAGTGTGCAACTTTGGGGGCTTGGTGGCAAAATTTAAAAATGTGTATAGGTATAGAAAGGGGTAAAACCCTAAGTTCTTTTCATTTTTTTGTTGTTCATACGTATTGAGGAGGCTAGAGGTGGATGGAGAGGAACCTAATTCATCTTCATTGGGAGCTAAAGGCTAGGAATGATTCAGAGGTGTAACTCCATCTTCTTCAAGGTAAGCAATCATCCCCTACATCTCTTGGTTTGGTTGGGATGGATGTATGATTGGGATTTTTGTTTGATAATGCATGTTGAGAGATTGATTCATGCTTGTTAAGGAAAAAAGAGAATTGATAGTATTTCTTATTGATTTAATTGAGAGAACTTCATCATCTTCTTGGTGAACTCTTGAATGGCAAGTATTTGGGGTTTTTGCGTTTAGGGTTTGAATCATGAAGCAATGGTGTGTTTGAATGAGTTTCATTAAATTAAATGATGTAATGATGATTGGTAATTGTGGGGAAAGGTTTAGAACATCCACTATTTCATTTTGGAGGCTTAAAATCGATCTAGGATGAGTTTGGATTGAGAAAGGGTGAGTTTTCGGCTGAAATTCGTGTGCCGGTGCTCCGAGCCAGTAGTGGCGTCAGTTGGCTAGCGCCAGAACTGGCGCCAATTACTGTCCAGAGCCCCGCCAGTTGTGGCGCCAGTTGGCTGGCGCGGGCAGTGGCGCCGGGCACTATTTCGCGTTTTCGGGTTCGTTGTCGCGTACTGTTTGAGGATATGTTTGTGGTATCACCTAAGGGTTGTTTTGGGGTTTATTAGGAATGGATTTGGGATATAATTAGATGGTTTAACACCATTCTTATGGCGCCAATTCAGGTGTTCGGTTTGAGCTAAAGTGTGTCCCGGAGCGTGTGTCGATGTGCTAAGGCTAAGGTGAGTTCCCTTACCTTCTTTGTGCAAATAAAACGTTTTGCTAAAAGTTTTCATAACTGATTATGGTTTCGAGCATGATGACATGATTAAACATTTTGGAAGGTTTTATTTCACATGACATGGAAATGTTCACTAATGCATGCAAGTTGTTTATACGTTCGTTGTTATGAAAGTGCTGGTTGTACGTTCTTGTGAATTGTTGCTATGTGTGGAGTCGGGTTGCACAGTGGTATGTTGGGCCCGGATGGGTAAGAATCTTCGGTGAATGAGTTAGACCGTGTGCCTCGAATTCGTTTCGTGTGCACACGGATACGGCATTGACCGAGTGCCGAGGAGATCTACTGTGGAAGCCTCGAATGTTGACCTGACTTAAGGTGATGAAAGTTGTGACTATTGTGCTATCCCCTTATGTGGAGTCAAGCATTTAAACTGGATTTCCGAATATTTTTATAACGGTTAAATGCTTTATACTACTATTTATGTGGAACTGTTTTAAAGAGGGAATTCACTAGACCTCATGGTCTAACCCTCGCTCTTTAAAAAACTAAAACCATTTTTCAGGTTAGTATCGTTCTTGGGGTTTCATCTGGTGATGATGGAAAGATATGGCGCTGTAGAAGAGGCATAGCTTCTTAGAGGTACGTAGCTTACCGTTGGGGCTTCCTGTAGCATCTCAGTTGTGAAGGTGTTGTCCGCTGCGAACTCAGAGTAGAATTAATGTAAATTGTATGCTTTGGGGACCATTTTTGGTTGTAATGTTGACAACTATATTTAATTGGATTTTGGGTTGTTACACACTATTAGAAACGGAGCAATAACAATCAATAATTTGTTACAGATTGATCCGTTATTTTTTAAATAGATAAAAAAAACAAAACTTAAAAGATCAATCACAAAGTTGTAGCTTAATAATTGAAAGAACTACATTTGTTATGGTTTTGCACTTTTGCTATGGATTTGATTGTATTTTATATTCAAAAAATCAAAACAAATCTTGATAAAATTTGTAGCTAGTCCGAGACAAATTACATTTGATTTATTTTAATTCAAAACAAATGTTGATAACATTTGTAGCTAATCCAAGACAAATATATATAGTTTTGCTACCGATTATCTATAGACCTAGTTACATGTGATATTTAAAAAATCAAAACATAACTTGCTAAATTCATAGCTAATATGTGTTAAATGATGATCGATTTCCCTATGTATTAGCTACTGATCTGTTATATATGATATGCGTTACATAATAATAATATGACATAATATGCATGTATGTATGTACTGCATATATGCATGTGGTGTGTATTGGGTTCTATAAGATCACTAAGGGCCACTATAACCTATTAAGAACCACTAAACACAATCAAGAATGAGTATAGCCCAACAAGACATTTATTACTTATCAAGGCCCAATAACACTAAAAAAACTTATTACGTTACGTGTTTTTGTGCATGTATGTAATGCATATATGCATGTGATGTTTATCGAGCTCTATAAGACCATTAAAAACAACTATAGTTTATTTAGAACCACCAAAATTTAATAAGAGCCATTATAGATCAATAAGATACCAATGATGGCTTATTACGTGGTTGTATGCATGTATGTACTTCATATATGTATGTGGTGTGTATTAGACTCTATAAGAACACTAAGGCCCGTTATAGCCTATTAAGAACTACTAAAGCCTATTAAGATTCATATAGCCCAACAAGACATTTTATCACTTATTAAAGCCCAATAACACTAACACTGATTTATTACGTGTTTGTATGCATGCATGTAATGCATACGTGCATATACAAATAAAGAGGAAATCATTAGATCCATAAAAAGGACGACACACATTAAATAATCAAGATGAAAGTCATTGTATTTATTTTAAACCCATTTTTAAGATAATCACACACACACACACACACACACACATATATATATATATATATATATATATATATATATATATATATAGAGAGAGAGAGAGAGAGATACAGAGGTGGGTTCAAACAAGAAAGCTAACTATTTAAGAAAACACGAGAACGACCGCACATGTACAAAATCATACATGATTTACATACAAAATCATATATGATTCATGTGACTTTTATGTCTCGACCAAAGTCGTCTGCGTCCAGTTTTTTACAGTTAGTGTAAAATCACATATGATTTTGTACATTGTAATAACCAGGTATGTTATTGGTTTATTTAAAAGTGTTACTTTAAAATTAATATTTTGGAGTTAGAAGTTAAGGGGTGAGTTTTAATTTTATAATGGAAGTTTAGGGGTGTGTTTTGCCAAGTAGTATAAGTTTGGGGTTTGTTTGGTATTTTTACCAAACTCCTCCACCTCCACCGCCACACTCACCTCACTTAGGAGGAGGTGTCCCTTTGAACACACTTAGCAAACTATCACAACAAAGTGTGTGTGTGTGTATGTGTTTTCGGTTGAGAGAGAGATAGAGGCGTAGAAAGGAAGGAGAAGAAAGACAAGATTGTTACAGAAATTAGAAGGTTCATCCTGTGAAGATTAAAGGTGTGTAACCTCTTAATCTATCCTCTTTGTTTAGATAAAGTTTTATGTAAGTTTTTGGATGAGTTTTGATGATTTAGGGATGTTTTGAAAAATCTGAGCATATGGTTAGTTTATGTTAATAGTCTTAAACATATCTGCATAATTACAGCAACATGCATAGCTTAAAGATTAAATTTATGGGTTTTAGGATGAACAGTGGACTGAGATATTCATGCATGTCGCAGTGGTGGGTTGCGACATGGATGATAGTTGCGATCTTCATGAATGTCGCAACCTTGAGTTGCGACTTGCTCATTGATGTCGCAACAGTGGGTTGCGACTTGGTGCTATGTCGCAACAGTTGGTTGCGACATGAGGGGGTTGTCGCAACAGTTGGTTGCGACATGAGCGAGTTGTCGCAATAGTTGGTTGCGACTTGGTACTGTGTCGCAGTAGTTGGTTGCGTCATGGTACAATGTGTTGCGACATGGGGTATCTCAGTAGTTGATTGCGACTTGAGTCGAGGATTTCAGGATTTTAGAGATTTTAGTCTTTAAAAGAAATATTTGTATTTATGTGGTACAGATTCTGTGAAACTGGACTGAAGAAATTGGAGTTCTTGGTAATAGCTTGGAAGGATTTTGGAAATAAGCGAAACGAGTGAGTTTTTATTTAAAAATGTTTTCAAATGGAATACATATATGTGAATGAGTGTAATATTGTGCATATGGTGTTTATATGAGTATTACATTGCATGGGTGCTAGTTGGCCGAGCTTAGGACCGGTGAAAGTTGGCTGTACAGAGGGACAGTGGTGTTGGCTGTATTTAGTATAGTGGTGTAAATTAATTAATTGGCTTGCTACCAATTAATATGGCCAAGAGAAAGAGAAAGAGAAAGAGATGGAAAGATACATGATGCATGAGTCATAATTGGTATTTCTTATGTGCATTATGTGTATTGAATGTTTGTAAAAGATGGTTTTTAACTAACGGGGATTTCTCACTAGACCTCAAGGTCTAACCCTCATTTTTGTTTTAAATTATGTATTCCAGGTCATGGAGCAAATAAGGACAAATGATAGGTTAATCATGTCTAGCTTTTTGGAAGATACATGATTATGAAGATTCGAGATGTGTTTTGTATCTGTTATGTTGTTATGATATTATGTATTTTATTATAAAAGAAAAAGTTTGTACTGAAAGACCTATTTTGTTAAGCTAAGGGACCGTAAATGAAATATGATGTATTATTTTGTGGTGAAATTATGCTATGAAATATATGTTATTTATATGTATATGGGAATCGGGTTGTTACAGATGGTATCAGAGCCCTAGTTTAAGGGATTTAGGTATTAGTATCTGTACCTAGACTTAAACTGCATGTGAAGTAGGATGTCCCTGTTATTGTAGAACCTTGGAATTTTAAATATAAAAAGGTAGAAGGAACATCATGTAAGGTAATTTCAGATTACACCTGGCCAGTGTAATTGTGATCTTACAGGTACATGTTTGGACTAGAATACCTTGTTTTATGGGGTATGTGCTTATGTGTATATTAACCTTGTCTGAATCAACAGAATGGCAAGTGGTACGAGACAAACGAATCGGGAAGGGGGATGGAAATCCGAATAGAACCAATCCAACAGCCGGAGGAAGGGGAAGAGGGGGAGAAAGAGGCAGAGGCAGAATTGGGGGTAGAGTTCAGGGGCGCGGTACGGAGTTTGTTACGAGAGACGACTTAGCGGCTGAAATGGGAAGACTACAGACAAATATCCAGGCTATGTTTAACCAGACTCATAATGCTGAAACAGAAAGACCAGACCCTACACATGAAGAAGAGATGCCTATTACTCCTATTGTTGTACCGGTAATGAAGAAGTGTGATTATAAAATGTTTCTCAGTTGTAAGCTTCCGACCTATTCAGGAGACCGGGATCCAGTGAAAGCTATGCGATGGTTGAAGGAAATAGAAGCTATCTTCAAGACTAGTAAGTGCACGGAAAAGGATATGGTACTTTATGGAGCCGCAATGTTGAAAGGTGACGCTTTATACTGGTGGGAAGCTCATATTTCCTCGGGAGTTTCTGACATATATTCTACCTTCTCGTGGGAAGAATTTGTTATAGCTTTCAGGAAGCAGTTCTGTCCTCATGCAGCGGTTAAACAACTAGAGGGGGAGTTTATGAACTTGCAGCAAGGAAATTTATCTGTTCGGGACTACACTGCTCGTTTTCTAGAAAAATTTCGTTTTCCGGAGTACTACGTTGCCACAGAGGCAATGAAAATGGAAAGGTTTATCTTCAGGTTGAGTTCAGATGTCAGAAGGCTAGTAACTGCAAAAGGACCCAATACATTCTCAGCCGCAGTAGATGCCGCGGAAGATGTGGAGCGAGATAATAGGAGGGATGCTGGTGATAAAGGTATGGGAAAGAGAAAATGGGAAGGGCCACCACACGATCCGAAGAAGTCCGGGTTTCAGCGATTTGATAGCCGTCCACCTTTCCGATCAGTTGAAAGACCTTGCCCAAAGTGCCACCGTTTTCATCAAGGAAGTTGTCAAGTTGATCCTATAAACTGTTATAAGTGTGGAAAGATTGGTCATATTGCTAAAGACTGTCGAGTAGTTCGATTTTGTTACTCGTGCAATTCTCCTGATCATCTTCAGTCCGATTGTCCACTGGGGAGAATACAATCGGGTGGTACGTCAGTAAGACCAACAGGTGTCAGACCAGTAGTACCGAGACTAGAACCAACAAGAACAAGAGGTCGTTCATTTCAGATGACAGCAAAAGAAGCGGAGGAAACTCCGGATGTGGTTACAGGTACATTCCTAATAAACTCTACACGTGCTAGGGTGTTATTTGATTCTGGTGCAAATCGATCGTTTGTGTCTCCTTCATTTGCTGCTTATATGCATTTAAAGCCTAAAGTGTTAGATCATGCTTTAATGGTAGATACTGCAAATGATAATCAAGTGTCGGTTAAAGAAGTATTTGATAGCTGTGTGATAAATTTAGAAGGGTGCGGAGTACCGATACAATTATTTCCTATAGCGTTGATCGAGTTCGATGTGGTAGTGGGGATGGATTGGTTAGCTGAGCATCAAGCTAACATAGTTTGTGATAAGAAGTTAATAAATGTTGTCTTACCTAGGAAGGGGCCGATAGTGATTTATGGTGATCGTAGAAATCATCAGTCTTGCCTTATATCTATGATAAAAGCCCGTAAGTGTGTTAATAAAGGTTGCTCGAGTTACTTAGCTTATGTGATAGATACTAAGCTAGAAAAGAGTAAGTTGGAAGATATTCCAATCGTTAGTGAATTTAGTGAAGTTTTCCCCGAAGACTTGAATAGTCTTCCGCCCGTTAGACAAGTAGAGTTTGGTATAGATCTGATTCCTGGAGCCGCTCCTGTAGCTCGTGCACCTTATCGTCTGGCACCTCCAGAGATGAAAGAAATGATGGCACAACTACAAGACCTATCCGATAAAGGTTTCATCAGACCGAGTTCTTCGCCGTGGGGTGCAAGACCTGTAGCTCGTGCACCTTATCGTCTGGCACCTCCAATTTTGTTTGTGAAAAAGAAGGATGGTTCAATGAGAATGTGTATTGACTACCGGGAACTGAATAAGCGTACAATCAAGAACAAGTATCCGCTTCCCAGAATTGATGACCTCTTCGATCAATTAGTTGGAGCTTGTTATTTCTCCAAGATTGATCTGAGATCCGGTTATCATCAGCTGAAGGTTAAAGAAGAAGACGTTCTGAAAACTGCTTTTCGCACAAGGTACGGTCACTATGAGTTTTTGGTAATGCCGTTTGGACTGACGAACGCTCCAGCTGCCTTTATGGATTTAATGAATCGGGTATGTAAGCCGTATCTTGATAAATTCGTTATTGTGTTTATCGATGATATACTTATCTATTCTCGATCCAAGGAAGAGCACGCGCAACATCTTCGTTTGATTCTGGAACTATTGAAGAAAGAAAAGTTGTATGCTAAATTTTCAAAATGTGAATTTTGGCTACGGGAAGTTCAGTTTCTGGGGCATGTAGTTTCCATGAAAGGCATTCAAGTTGATCCAATGAAAGTAGAAGCGATTGAAAAGTGGGAACCGCCGAGAACGCCAACCGAAGTACGTAGTTTTCTAGGTTTAGCCGGTTACTATCGAAAGTTTATAAAAGACTTCTCTCGTATCGCGACGCCTTTGACAAAGCTGACTCGAAAGAATCTGAAGTTTGAATGGAAAGCAGAACAGGATGAAGCATTCCGAATATTGAAAGATAAACTTTGCAGCGCGTCGATTTTGTCATTACCTGAAGGTTCCGAAGACTTTGTCGTTTACAGTGATGCTTCCAAACTAGGATTGGGATGTGTACTTATGCAGCGTGGAAAGGTTATTGTAACATCCTCAGTCTACCGTACACGATATTGTCCGCTTTGCGGATACCCTCTACATAACAGCATGCCGACACCGCTCACGGTTTTGTTCCTGCCCGCACATGCATACGCGGGACGCACCCAGACCGCACCCTGTGACAGGCAAAAGGCCTAATGCAAGGAAGGTATCCATCCACCCTTACAAGGAGGACTTCGTTCCCCCTCCTAGCCGATGTGGGATCTCACAATCCACCCACCTAAGTGGGATCAGCATCCTCGCTGACACATCGACCCGGTGACCGGCTCTGATACCATTCTGTAACATCCCCAGTCCACCATACACGATATTGTCCGCTTTGCGGATACCCTCTGCATAACAGCATGCCGGCACCGCTCACGGTTTTGTTCCTGCCCGCACAGGCATACGCGGGACGCACCCAGACCGCACCCTGTGACAGGCAAAAGGCCTCATGCAAGGAAGGTATCCATCTACCCTTATAAAGAGGACTTCGTTCCCTCTCCTAGCCGATGTGGGATCTCACAGTTATAGCTTATGCTACTCGTCAATTAAAAGATCATGAAAGACAGTATCCTACGCATGACATGGAGCTTGCAGCAGTTGTCTTCGCATTGAAGATTTGGAGACATTATCTTTATGGTTCCAAATGTCAAATTTATACCGATCATAAGAGTCTCCAACATCTTTTTGATCAGAAGGAATTAAATATGAGGCAAAGAAGATGGCTAGAACTGGTGAATGATTATGACTGTGAAATTCTTTATCATCCGGGAAAGGCGAATGTAGTAGCCGATGCATTGAGTCGTCAAGAAAGAAGTGGAACAATAAAGGTTATTGCACTACGAGCTGAGCTGCTACCTAACATTTTCGATGAATTGCTGAAGTGTCAAATAGAAGCCTATCAAGAAGAACATTTAAAATCAGAACGGTTAGTGGGGTTATCAGCATTGCTAGTAAAATATTATCGTGGGTTGTTTTGTCTGGGAAACAGAATTTGGGTGCCTCGTTTGGGTGGTTTACGTGATCGGGTACTACAAGAAGCTCATCAATCTCGATTCTCTATTCATCCAGGTACAAATAAGATGTATAAATATCTGAAGCAATTTTATTGGTGCCCGGGAATAAAAAGAAGCATTGCTAAATATGTGGAAAGTTGTACTACTTGTAAAAAGGTAAAGATTAAACATCAAAGTCCGTTTGGACAGTTACAACGTTCGGAAATATCGATGTGGAAATGGGAGCATATTACTACAGATTTCATCACAAAGCTACCAAGAACTCCGAAGGGATTTGATTCTATTTGGGTGATAGTCGACAGGTTGACGAAGTCTGCACACTTTCTACCGATAAAGGAAACTGATTCATTGGAACGATTAGCTAAGTTGTACATTGACGAAATAGTAACTCGACATGGAGTTCCAATCTCGATTATTTCTGATCGTGATAGTCGTTTTACTTCAAGATTTTGGAGGAGTTTTCAAAAGGAAATGGGGACTCAGATAAAGTTAAGTACAACATATCATCCTCAAACTGACGGTCAGAGTGAAAGGACAATCCAGACTTTAGAAGATATGCTACGGGCTTGCATTGTTGACTTTGGGGGATCGTGGGATAAGCATTTCCCGTTGATTGAATTTGCCTACAACAACAGTTACCATTCCAGCATACAAGCGGCACCGTTTGAAGTTTTGTACGGTAGAAAATGTTGAACGCCTCTGTGTTGGAATGAAGTGGGAGAGAAACAGTTAGCAGGACCAGATATAGTACAGTTAACAGCAGATAAGGTTACTCAGATTCGGGAAAGATTGAAAGTAGCTCAAGACAGACAGAAAATCTATGCCGATCGACGTCGAAAACCGTTAGAGTTCCAAGTTGGAGATTTTGTAATGTTAAAAGTCTCGCCTTGGAAAGGAGTCATTCGATTCGGGAAACAAGGTAAACTGAGCCCGAGGTACATTGGACCGTTTGCAATCATAGAAAGGATCGGTGAAGTAGCCTACAGGTTAGACCTTCCACCAGAGTTAAGCAGGATTCACAACGCCTTTCATGTATCGAATTTTCGAAAGTGTTTGGTTACGCCAGATCAGGCAGTGTCTTTACCAGATATACAAGTTGATGAAAAGATGAATTATGTGGACGAACCAGAAGCCATTGTTGACCGTAAAGTCAAGGTTTTGCGGAATAAGGAGATCAGACAAGTGAAAGTTCAGTGGCGACATCATAGGGGTCAGGATGCTACGTGGGAATCAGAGTCAGAAATGAGAACCAAATACCCTCATCTGTTCAATTAATTGAATTCCGGGACAGAATTCTTTTAAGGGGGGAGATGTTGTAATAACCAGGTATGTTATTGGTTTATTTAAAAGTGTTACTTTAAAATTAATATTTTGGAGTTAGAAGTTAAGGGGTGAGTTTTAATTTTATAATGGAAGTTTAGGGGTGTGTTTTGCCAAATAGTATAAGTTTGGGGTTTGTTTGGTATTTTTACCAAACTCCTCCACCTCAACCTCCACACTTACCTCACTTAGGAGGAGGTGTCCCTTTGAACACACTTAGCAAACTATCACAACAAAGTGTGTGTGTGTGTGTGTGTGTGTGTATGTGTTTTCGGTTGAGAGAGAGATAGATGCATAGAAAGGAAGGAGAAGAAAGACAAGATTGTTATAGAAATTAGAAGGTTCATCCTGTGAAGATTAAAGGTATGTAACCTCTTAATCTATCCTCTTTGTTTAGATAAAGTTTTATGTAAGTTTTTGGATGGGTTTTGATGATATAAGGATGTTTTGGAAAATATGAGCATATGGTTAGGTTATGTTATTAGTCTTAAACATATCTGCATAATTACAGCAACATGCATAGCTTAAAAGATTAAATTTCTGGGTTTTAGGATGAACAGTGGACTGAGACATTCATGCATGTCGCAGTGGTGGGTTGCGACATGGATGATAGTTGCGATCTTCATGAATGTCGCAACCTTGAGTTGCGACTTGCTCATTGATGTCGCAACAGTGGGTTGCGACTTGGTGCTATGTCGCAACAGTTGGTTGCGACATGAGGGGGTTGTCGCAACAGTTGGTTGCGACATGAGCGAGTTGTCGCAATAGTTGGTTGCGACTTGGTACTGTGTCGCAGTAGTTGGTTGCGTCATGGTACAATGTGTTGCGACATGGGGTATCTCAGTAGTTGATTGCGACTTGAGTCGAGGATTTCAGGATTTTAGAGATTTTAGTCTTTAAAAGAAATATTTGTATTTATGTGGTACAGATTCTGTGAAACTGGACTGAAGAAATTGGAGTTCTTGGTAATAGCTTGGAAGGATTTTGGAAATAAGCGAAACGAGTGAGTTTTTATTTAAAAATGTTTTCAAATGGAATACATATATGTGAATGAGTGTAATATTGTGCATATGGTGTTTATATGAGTATTACATTGCATGGGTGCTAGTTGGCCGAGCTTAGGACCGGTGAAAGTTGGCTGTACAGAGGGACAGTGGTGTTGGCTGTATTTAGTATAGTGGTGTAAATTAATTAATTGGCTTGCTACCAATTAATATGGCCAAGAGAAAGAGAAAGAGAAAGAGATGGAAAGATACATGATGCATGAGTCATAATTGGTATTTCTTATGTGCATTATGTGTATTGAATGTTTGTAAAAGATGGTTTTTAACTAACGGGGATTTCTCACTAGACCTCAAGGTCTAACCCTCATTTTTGTTTTAAATTATGTATTCCAGGTCATGGAGCAAATAAGGACAAATGATAGGTTAATCATGTCTAGCTTTTTGGAAGATACATGATTATGAAGATTCGAGATGTGTTTTGTATCTGTTATGTTGTTATGATATTATGTATTTTATTATAAAATAAAAAGTTTGTACTGAAAGACCTATTTTGTTAAGCTAAGGGACCGTAAATGAAATATGATGTATTATTTTGTGGTGAAATTATGCTATGAAATATATGTTATTTATATGTATATGGGAATCGGGTTGTTACAGATGGTATCAGAGCCCTAGTTTAAGGGATTTAGGTATTAGTATCTGTACCTAGACTTAAACTGCATGTGAAGTAGGATGTCCCTGTTATTGTAGAACCTTGGAATTTTAAATATAAAAAGGTAGAAGGAACATCATGTAAGGTAATTTCAGGTGCTATGTAGAAGGAACATCATATAAACTTGGTGCTATGTCGCAACAGTTGGTTGCGACATGAGGGAGTTGTCGCAATAGTTGGTTGCGACTTGGTAATGTGTCGCAGTAGTTGGATGCGACATGGTACAGTGTGTTGCGACATGGGGTATCTCAGTAGTTGATTGCGACTTGAGTCGAGGATTTCAGGATTTTAGAGATTTTAGTCTTTAAAAGAAATATTTGTATTTATGTGGTACAGATTCTGTGAAACTGGACTGAAGAAATTGGAGTGCTTGGTAATAGCTTGGAAGGATTTTGGAAATAAGCGAAACAAGTGAGTTTTTATTTAAAAATATTTTCAAATGGAATACATATATGTGAATGAGTGTAATATTGTGCATGCTGTGTTGGCTGTATTTAGTACAGTGGTGTAAATTAATTAATTGGCTTGCTACCAATTAATATGGCCAAGAGAAAGAGAAAGAGATGGAAAGATACATGATGCATGAGTCATAATTGGTATTTCTTATGTGCATTATGTGTATTGAATGTTTCTAAAAGATGGTTTTTAACTAACGGGGATTTCTCACTAGACCTCAAGGTCTAACCCTCATTTTTGTTTTAAATTATGTATTCCAGGTCATGGAGCAAATAAGGACAAATGATAGGTTAATCATGTCTAGCTTTTTGGAAGATACATGATTATGAAGATTCGAGATGTGTTTTGTATCTGTTCTGTTGTTATGATATTTTGTACTTTATTATAAAAGAAAAAGTTTGTACTGAAAGACCTATTTTGTTAAGCTAAGGGACCGTAAATGAAATATGATGTATTATTTTGTGGTGAAATTATGTTATGAAATATATGTTATTTGTATGTATATGGGAATCGGGTTGTTACATACATGGACAGCCGTTCTCGTGTTTTCTTAAATAGTTAGCGTCCTCGTTTGAACCCTCTCTCTCTCTCTCTCTCTATATATATATATATATACTAGCAGTGTACCCGCGCGATGCAGCGCGGGCGAATCACAATTCCGAAACATTAGTTCAACACCTTCGTATTGCCCCATGATATCCCTTTATAATGTGAAATCCCTTTATATGTCTCACGCCTCATTTCTTATCAAGATTAACAACCAACAATGTGAAATATCTTTATAGTGAAGTATAAAGATTCATGGGTAGAAAAGGAAAGAAAATGTAATTTTCATCATTTTTATTATGTTTCGAGGTCTTGTTTCTTTTTTAATACAATCCATAGAAAGGTTGTTTGTCTCAGACTCAGGACAAAACATCCACCGAAAAGAGCTGGAAGATAGTATAGATAGGTAGGTGTGCATACACATGTGTGTATGTAGAACACCAATCTACGTGACTAAATAAAACAAAACTGAACTTCACATCAAAGTGGTGGTTTTAGATAGATGAGACTATTAGACATTTAAACCAGTCTAATTAATACCATACAATGAAGTGTAAGAACCAAGGATCTACAATGAATTGATGAATTTCTCAATTTTGCACACTTCCTGATGCAGTTTATGATATCCCAATTCCCACTTGTTTTACAAAATTACATATACTTGTGATATTTAATTTCAATTTAATGAAATCATATCAATAATAAATATAAAAAGGAAATTAAGGGGTAATGTTGTTTTCCTTGAAATTGAGGGACAGATGGAAACTACAATATGATGGAGTAGAAACAACAAAAATCAAACATAAGAAAAACAATCAATAGAATAAATAGCATAAGAGTACATAAATCAAGCTTACTAGATTGAATTGGGCCACCAATTGTAATCAATAAAAAAAACACTTCATGAGCAAAATGACCCTGTACAGAAAGAAAAAAAAAACACAACAAGAAAGATCCAAAAAACTGAAAATGCAAAAAACAAAAATAGAGATTCAAAACTTCAGAAACGGAGAAGACAAAAAACCCTAATCTTTGACAGTCATAAGTCGAAAATAGAGAAGAGAGTGACCAAAATGAACACTTATATATTTCTTGTGTAATGTTTTCAAGAGATATGGACCTGTAAATAAACGCAATATGTTTCAGTAAATAAATATATATAAAAACATATTTCGGTTTGGTCCTTAGGGACATAAAGATATGACAAAAGAGGTGAGTAATAAGACTCAAACATCTGCTTAGGAAAAGACTTAACATACATATAAGCACATATTCCCATGGACAACTTTACAAGCACAAAAATCATCTTAAGAACCATAAACATCACAGCTTGTCCTAATCACATTCCTATAACTGAACAAAAAGATCAAATGTCAGCAATCAACACTGATAAGATTTTAAGTTTTGAAACTCATGAACCATTTTCCATTCATTACTTGGATTGAGTAGCACATTTCTTGGTTAGCTTTCTAAAGTATTATATAAAATTTAGGTAACTGAAACTTCGAAGAAGGCAACTAACACCAAATTAAAGTATGTTAAAATAGATTATTTCTATCCAAAATAGGAACCTGGAAGTTTCACACAAACTGAACCAGCATTTACAGATCCAAAACTCAAGTGCAGTTCCCCATCAAACCTGTTAGAAAAGAGTAGAACCAACATTTACAGGTCCATGCCTACACAATCAAATATCACACTCGATTAGATTAGAATGTAGCTAACAACAACGTGAAACAACTTTATTTTGTTGTATAGATAAAATAAATAAATAATAGTGGATAGAAATTAATATAACAACTTTAGTCGCTAAAAAGAAAAAGATCAAATAAGTTTTTCCTCATACTCATCAGCAGCAATATAATCATCCTATGATCAAAAGATTTGTTAGAATTCAGCATTCAGTTAGCTGATAGGCCAATTCTTTCAAGAATCAAGTACTTCGAGATCGAGAATTTAAGATGGATCTGGTGGTTTCTAGTTGGGTTTTTGAAACAAAGCCATCTTAAGAGTATGAATTCTGAGGCAGGATGAGCAAACTTTATGATATCTTCTTTAGGTAGTTCATACAAATATACAAGTACACTAAATAATGATCAAGATGAGCAAACCTTATGACATCTTCTTTGGAGCTAATATGACCGGAGATGCCTTGTAGTAAAAATTCAAGTTCCACTCCACCACAGCATGAATGCAGCAAATGATAATATGATGCAACTTCAATACCTTCCAAATGCATCAGCCAAGATCAAGGTTATTCCAGTTAATGTATTTTAATAGATAGTACTATCATTTTTCTAAAAGAAGTGTGTTTGTTTTTAACAATTAGAGTCAAAACAATGGGAATAGTAAACAAATTGTTGAT
Source organism: Saussurea involucrata (assembly GCA_033807775.1). NCBI lineage: Eukaryota > Viridiplantae > Streptophyta > Magnoliopsida > Asterales > Asteraceae > Saussurea > Saussurea involucrata. Next base: position 52,049,553 of record CM066321.1, read on the forward strand.
CCAAACCCTCAGTGATTTGATAATGACCCTCTCTTAAAAACTTAGTGAAAATTGTAAGTAAACAATATGTATCAGAGTTTCACTATCGCTGATAAGTACTAAGATCTTACAGTACTGCTGATAGGAACTCTCGCTCTTTTAGATTAAACATTCAGCGAACACTGTTCACCATATCGCTGATTCTGTTCAGTCCTTATGGTGATCGCTGATAAGTTAGTTGTTTACTTATGATCCCTGAAGACAAGATTCACGTCAACAAAGGTTCTACGCTGAAGTCGAAGATCAAGCTCAAGGACCAGCGACAAGTCTCCTAATGAACTGATGCGGATCAGCGAAGACTCAGATTTGTCCACTCAACGTGAAGTATCAAGTACAAGACTTCAGCTATCGCTGAACTTTATCATTCGCTGAATAGTAAATGATAATCGCTGAATCAACGAAAGCTGATCATGAAGTCCTCCGTACAAAGTACTTTTGTCTTAACCTCCCTTGCACGCCACCGTACGAAATGTCAGAAAAGAACCTCCGAAAATCTGAAATCGTACAACCACTCTGATACTACACTGTTCATTCATGCGGCTACTAAGGTTGTCAACAAAGGTCAATGACATGCAACCAATCCGCTGGTGACACGTGTAAAGTGTATACTGAATTGCATTAAATGCATGCAGTATATAAAGAGATGAACTCACTTCATTTGAAGTAACTTGCTAACTCTGGACAAGTTCAAATCTCTCTTAAGATAGGATTTTATTAGTAATCTCCTTATCTTTCTTAGTGCAAGAAACCTTAGTGTTCCAACTTGTTTAGATTTAGGTTTATCCTTAATCTTGTTTCCGCAACAAGCTGTAAATTGTTAATGATTTATCAATAAACAATTTAGAAAAGAAAAATAGTGTGTTTGTATTCAACCCCCCCCCCCCCCCCCCCTTCTACAAACTTGTATAGGCCTTTCGGGACCAACAAGTAGTATCAGAGCGGATTTGTTTAATCTCATAAACAATATCTAATCTAAGATATTTCTCTTCCTAGCTATTATCTGAAAATGGCCAACTCAAACACAAACACTCACTATATAGACAATGGTTCTCTTGCAAAACCCCCTAGATTTTCCAGAGATAACTTCAACTTGTGGAAAAATAGGATGACACTCTTCTTAGAAGGTGTAGACCCTACTATACCTTACTATCTTGAAAACGGCCCACACATCTGTTAGCTTTATTAGCCCCTAATTTATATAAATGTTTTATAAAGAATAGTGTCAAGGACTTATTTGTATTTGTTGAGTGTCAAGGGCTAAAATTGTAAATAACCAATTGTTGTATTGGTTATAAAGTCATGTTTTAGAGTAATTTTAGGTTAAGCCTCTATTTCTCCTAGCCTCTCATTTTCATCAGTCATACGCAGAGAAAGAGAAAGCTTCAAAGAGTGAGTTGTTCTTCATTTCCTATATTGTAAACTCTTCTCTTTATCAATCAATACAAAGATATTGCTATTATTATTGTTACTTGTTATATCAGGGTTCCAACAATTGGTATCAGAGCCAAACAGATTCGAATTTGTGCTTCAATCCATTGTTTTTTATCAATTTTCGGAGTTTTATTTTGCTGCACTCTGTTTTGCTTCGGAAAACCAATTTCTGTTGGTTTTTGGACAAAACACCAAGCATTAAAGTTTCTTAGAATAGTGTCACGAACCTGTGTACCAAATTTCAGCTCAATCCGATCATTTTTGAAAAATTTGACTCAAGAAACATTTGAATCTTCATCCTTAACTTTTATTTGCTGCACACGTTTTTGCTTCGAAAAACCATTTTCTGTCGGTTTTTGGACAAAACTAGAAGAATTAAAGTTGCCCATAATATTCTCGTGCACCTACCTACCAAATTTCAGCTCAATCCGATAAGATTTGAAAAATTGACTCAAGTGCACAAATTCTACTTCTCACAAAGTATCTGTTAACGATCATTTTTTTCAAGTAGCAATATGTCAAGACTAAAATTTAGTGCTGATGCTGATTTTCATTATTATTCTAAACTCAGTACTAATTTTCGCAAAATTATTCCTAATCTTGAGAAAGAGTTGGAAGAAAGGAACAAGAGCATTCTTATTGATTCTGATAAAATTACCAAGCTAGAAGAGGCATGTAAACTCTTAACGAATGAAAATCTTGAACTGAAAAGGAAACTTTTTGAGTCTGAAAAGTTTTGTGAAAAGGAGAAAGAGAAGTTTGAGGAAGTTAAGACTGTTTTTGAAGAAGAGAAGAAACGACTTGAACTTAAATGTTTCAGTTTTTCTAAACTGATTTCTGACTTCGAAAAACTTGTGATTTATGAAAGAGAGAAGATTGAAAAGGAGAAAACTATTTTTGAAACAAAATCTATGGAGCTTTCTTGCAAAATCTCAGAATTACAGAAAACTCTTGAAAAAGAGAGGAACGAGTCTGATTTTGAAAGAAAAGAATCTGAACAGTTGAAGGTTCAAAGATTTCAAGAATTTAGTCAAAAAGAGGATTTTGAAAGAGAAAAATCGTATCTTAAATCTGAAGTGAAGAGAATGACAACAAGGTTCAGTGACTTATCTGCTGAGATTATGAAAGAGCGGAAGTTGAAATCTGATTTACTATCACAGTTTAATATGTGCAACAAAGAACGGAATGCTTTGGTTTTCAAAATAAATTCTGAAAGTTCTGTTAAAACAAAAGAGTTCATTAAGCCAAACAAGTTTTCAGCAAATCAGATTTTTACTTCTCATTCTTTCTATGATCGTAGGATAGATCGATCAGTTAATCAAGGTTTTAAAAGAGTGAAAATGGTTTGGATTGTCAAAGGCTCTTCACTTGTTCAAAATGCTCAAAAGCCATTTGTTTCCGTTGTGCATGACAAGATCAACAAAGCGTTTCATGCAAATCCTAACAAAATAGGACCCATTTGGAAATGGGTACCAAAAATTGTTTAATCTATTTTGCAGGTACATGGACTCCTTAATACATCTGTTAAGGACTCACACTTCAGTGAATAATGGACTCTTAAACACTCAGTTTAAGACTCATCCGTCAAAAGCAATTGATTTCGGTGCACAACAATCTAGTGCGATGACAGCATGCTGACAGATTTGCGATGTTGTAGTAAATCGTTCATATCTCACTGATAAAGACACCGATTGATGCGATTCAAAAGGCCCTGGATTCCTAAGACACAGACGAACAATTTTTGTGTTTTGAGAATTCAGAGATTCGAAATTTATAAGGGTCATATGCATCGTTGAAGTAGACAACAGTGTGCTGATGGAAAGCTGATGGACAGATCTGCGCGACTGTAGTAAATCAACCATATCTTTGTCGTACGAATTCGAAAAGAGGTGATTCTAGTTGCTCTGAATACATAACAAACGAATGCACACTCTTTATGTTTTGAGGTTTTTCAAACTCCAGAGGTAAAATGGTCTAAAGCAGTGTCAAAGTAAGTGTAACACTTCTGTCAAGCTTCTGCCGCACGCGATCAAACTTCTGCCGCACGCGACCAAGCATCTGTCGCACGCGACCAAGCCTCTGCCGCACGCGACCAAACCTCTGCCGTACGCGACCAACTTCTGCCGAGCAGCGACCAAACCTCTGCAGAACCTTTGTCAAGCGTTTGTCAAGCCGCGATCATTTTTTTGTCGACCACTCAGACCAACTTCTGTCGACAACTCATACTTTGGCTCAGATTTTTTGCGACCACCCTCTGTGGTACTATTCACCACAGAGCCTCTGTGAAACCCAACAGAGCCTCTGTGGACCGAACCTCTGCAACCGAGCCTAAGAGCCCGTAGTCCAACGTCTTGGTTTCTTCTGTCAGCTTTGCGCACCTGTCGTATTTTCAACAGAACTCCTTCCTCGAAGCTCCAAATTTGATGAATCCGGATGCGTTAGATTCCTAAGACACAGATGAACAATTCTCGTGTTTTGAGATTGGTCTGAATCGGTGATCTTCCTGGTCAGAACCTCTGGTAAACACATTATACTTCTGCTGGACAGAAAGTTGTGTTTGACAAGTCATCATCAGAGCTCTGTCGGCACTACGAGCAACCTCTGCCGAGCAACCTCTACCAACCAACCTCTGTGGTACTGTTCACCACAGAGCCTCTGTGAAATCCAACAGAGCCTCTGTGGATTGAACCTCTGCGACTCAACCTCAGAGCCCGATTTTTGTTTGTTTGACAGATTTGCGCTGCTTCAGAAAAATGCACATAACTTTTGACTCGGTGCTCCAAATTACTCGATTCCAGTTGCATTGGAAAGATAATTCACAGACGCACGACTTTGATGTTTTGCGTTTTCTCAAATTATGTGTGCTGATATGCCGAAAACAGCTTCAAAGTCTGCTGTAAGGTGCTGGACCGAAAGCATTGCATTTAATTCATGCTCCTTCCGCTTTCAAGAACGGTGTTCTCATTGCTTCTACGTAATTCAGTGTAGGACCAGTACTTCAGATATGTTCAAATCAGAGTTTTTGGCCGGTAATTTCTAAACTCTGATCCCCCGCACCTTGTATTTTTTTTAAGTGGAATTATTTGTGTTGTTGGATATTCCTAACAAATGTGGAATCATCAAAGATGATTACCAACACTTTCTGATTCTTATAGGATATCTGATTTCAAATTGAGCTTAAATGAAATTTACTGCTCAATTTGAGGGGGAGAAAACAAATCAGATCTGACCATGTTCGAAGAAGGTAACTAACACCAAATTAAAGTATGTTAAAATAGATTATTTCTATCCAAAATAGGAACCTGGAAGTTTCACACAAACTGAACCAGCATTTACAGATCCAAAACTCAGGTGCAGTTCCCCATCAAACCTGTTAGAAAAGAGTAGAACCAACATTTACAGGTCCATGCCTACACAATCAAATATCACACTCGATTAGATTAGAATGTAGCTAACAACAACGTGAAACAACTTTATTTTGTTGTATAGATAAAATAAATAAATAATAGTGGATAGAAATTAATATAACAACTTTAGTCGCTAAAAAGAAAAAGATCAAATAAGTTTCTCCTCATACTCATCAGCAGCAATATAATCATCCTATGATCAAAAGATTTGTTAGAATTCAGCATTCAGTTAGCTGATAGGCCAATTCTTTCAAGAATCAAGTACTTCGAGATCGAGAATTTAAGATGGATCTGGTGGTTTCTAGTTGGGTTTTTGAAACAAAGCCATCTTAAGAGTATGAATTCTGAGGCAGGATGAGCAAACTTTATGATATCTTCTTTAGGTAGTTCATACAAATGTACAAGTACACTAAATAATGATCAAGATGAGCAAACCTTATGACATCTTCTTTGGAGCTAATATGACCGGAGATGCCTTGTAGTAAAAATTCAAGTTCCACTCCACCACAGCATGAATGCAGCAAATGATAATATGATGCAACTTCAATACCTTCCAAATGCATCAGCCAAGATCAAGGTTATTCCAGTTAATGTATTTTAATAGATAGTACTATCATTTTTCTAAAAGAAGTGTGTTTGTTTTTAACAATTAGAGTCAAAACAATGGGAATAGTAAACAAATTGTTGATCCAAACCCTCAGTGATTTGATAATGACCCTCTCTTAAAAACTTAGTGAAAATTGTAAGTAAACAATATGTATCAGAGTTTCACTATCGCTGATAAGTACTAAGATCTTACAGTACTGCTGATAGGAACTCTCGCTCTTTTAGATTAAACATTCAGCGAACACTGTTCACCATATCGCTGATTCTGTTCAGTCCTTATGGTGATCGCTGATAAGTTAGTTGTTTACTTATGATCCCTGAAGACAAGATTCACGTCAACAAAGGTTCTACGCTGAAGTCGAAGATCAAGCTCAAGGACCAGCGACAAGTCTCCTAATGAACTGATGCGGATCAGCGAAGACTCAGATTTGTCCACTCAACGTGAAGTATCAAGTACAAGACTTCAGCTATCGCTGAACTTTATCATTCGCTGAATAGTAAATGATAATCGCTGAATCAACGAAAGCTGATCATGAAGTCCTCCGTACAAAGTACTTTTGTCTTAACCTCCCTTGCACGCCACCGTACGAAATGTCAGAAAAGAACCTCCGAAAATCTGAAATCGTACAACCACTCTGATACTACACTGTTCATTCATGCGGCTACTAAGGTTGTCAACAAAGGTCAATGACATGCAACCAATCCGCTGGTGACACGTGTAAAGTGTATACTGAATTGCATTAAATGCATGCAGTATATAAAGAGATGAACTCACTTCATTTGAAGTAACTTGCTAACTCTGGACAAGTTCAAATCTCTCTTAAGATAGGATTTTATTAGTAATCTCCTTATCTTTCTTAGTGCAAGAAACCTTAGTGTTCCAACTTGTTTAGATTTAGGTTTATCCTTAATCTTGTTTCCGCAACATGCTGTAAATTGTTAATGATTTATCAATAAACAATTTAGAAAAGAAAAATAGTGTGTTTGTATTCAACCCCCCCCCCCCCCTTCTACAAACTTGTATAGGCCTTTCGGGACCAACAAGTAGTATTAGAGCGGATTTGTTTAATCTCATAAACAAGATCTAATCTAAGATATTTCTCTTCCTAGCTATTATCTGAAAATGGCCAACTCAAACACAAACACTCACTATATAGACAATGGTTCTCTTGCAAAACCCCCTAGATTTTCCAGAGATAACTTCAACTTGTGGAAAAATAGGATGACACTCTTCTTAGAAGGTGTAGACCCTACTATACCTTACTATCTTGAAAACGGCCCACACATCCCTGTAACAATTGATCCTGCGGTTCCAGCCACTGCAACTAGAGCTGCTATTCCAGAAAGGCTGATTCCAAAGGAAATCCATCATTGGACCGATGAAGACAAGAAGAAAGTGGCTATAGATACAAAAGCCAGATCCATACTATCCATGGCCCTTCCTGACGAAGTCTACCATTCCGTCATGAACCTGAAATCCTCAAAAGCCATGTGGGACACAATATGTGTTCAGTATGAAGGAACGTCTGAAGTCCAGGAATCAAGAAAGATCAACCTGGTAAGACAATACGAAAGCTTCATTTCTGGTAAGAATGAAACTCTCTCTGAAGTTCATCAACGTTTTAATTGCTTAATTATAGATCTAAAAACGGTTGGTAAGGAATATTCTAACTTTGAAGTGCTGACAAAGTTTTTAGAATGTTTACCTGAAAGCTGGGACAATTATTCCATGTGTCTCAAGCTGTCAAAAGATCTAAGATCAATGACACTTGCTACCTTCTATGGCACATTGCTGAATCATGAGCAATCTAGCCATCTTAAGAAGAATCTTGTAAAAGATTCCAAAAGCACCCCTGTTGCTTTAATCTCAGAGGAACCTTCTACTCAGCGACCCGTGGTCACTATCACTGAGTTAGAAAGTAACTCTGAAACGTCATCAGATTCTGATTCTTCAGATGATGATGAATCCTTGGCTCTCCTAACTAAAAAGTTCAGGAGATTCGCCAAGAAGAAAATGTTTAGAAAGAACAAAACTCTTTCTATAGCTGACAAGCCTAAGTCATCAGCTTTTGTTGATAAGGCTACTGCTACTTGTTTCAACTGCGAAATGATAGGTCATTTCGCTAACGAGTGCAGGTCAAAGAAAATCATGAGACCTTCAGCTTTTATAAAGAAATCCTTTGTTCCAAGGAATAAAGACGACAAATACTCAAAGCTGAAGGAGAAGTATGCAAAGCTGAAAAGCTTTAAGAAGAAAGGAAAAGGCCTGATGGCTGACTATGATTGGGCTGCTTCTGATGAAGAAGCCTCATCATCTGATTCTGAAGATGATGAAGCAAATCAATGTCTCATGGCCATGATTGAAGAAGAGGAAGAAAGTTCAGACATTCCCTCCACTTCAACATCTGCCATTCAGGTATCACCTTCTTTCTTTACCAATATTGTAAATATTGATGAAGCTGATAGTCTCCGTAAAATCGAACTGCTGACTAGAAGTTTATACGAAGCCATGAACGGCAAAGCTGTGGTTGAAAACCAAAATCTTGATCTCGCTGAAAAGCTTAAAAACTGCCACCTTCAAATAGAAAAGCTTTCTAAATTTGAAGAAGATTTTAAAGATCAAGTCCATTTAAATCAGTTAGTCAAAATCGAACGAGCGGAAGCTATCGCTGCATTAAAAGCTGAACAAGCTACTATTGAAGGATGGTGTAATTCTTCAACAAAGATCACTGAGATAATTAAGGCTCAGATTCCTCTGAGTGATAAACGTGGTTTGGGTTATAAATATGATACTTCAATACCAACCACTGAACGTTCAATGCTTAAATTTGGAACGTTCGTATCCTCAGTAGCTGACACTTCTTCATCTCAGTACTCCTCGTCGGTTACACCAATCCCTGAGGAAACTCCTACCTCCTCAAAAGGTAAGGAGAAAATGGTTTATTCAAAACCTACCTCTGTCTCTAAAGACAAAGGTAAAGGAATTGTTATTTATCAAAATCCTCAGAAGGGTACCTTAGTACCTAAGCTGAATGCTTCCAAAGCCTTAGTGATTCATTCATCTGGTTCTAGAAATCAGACCTCTGGATCAGTTCAGCGACCTACTCCTAGACTCAGAGTAGATGTCCTTGGTAAGAAATCTGAAGAACTGAATGTTCGTCCTATTTCAAAAACCAATAGTGTACTTGGTGCTGGCACTTCTAATTCCAAATTAAAAGCTCAGCACTCAAGTGGTCCTAGAACTATTTTTAGTTATAGGAAATGTTATCACTGTGGACTTACCGATCATATTGCAAGTAAGTGTCCCACAGCCACCAAAGCTGATAAGATAGCTAAGGTGAAGATAGCACCCAAGAAGACCAAACCAGTTGCAATTCAGGTCAAGGTGACTCCTACCGCTGAGGTCAAGAAATTGACCAAAGTGAAGAAAGACAAAGCAGAATCTTCAAATGCTGCGAAGACTGCTGAACCCATTCCAACCACTTCCACTGACAAACGCGTATACATGGCGAAGTGGGT